>CM042059.1:50590000-51206111 GCA_023525745.1 Arctium lappa | reverse complement strand
GCAGATGGCCATGTTATCCATGAGGGTGAAGAAGTTCATTAAAAGAACAGGAATGAATAACTTCTCTCAAAGAAGAGAAGATGGAGCTGGTTTTGACAAGACCAAGGTGGAATGTTATAAGTGTCACATGAAAGGACACTTTGCTAGAGAATGCAGGAGTGTTGCTCCAAACAACAATCACCAACAAGCTCAGAATGGAGGATACACTCAGAACAAGAATCCTGCTCAAGCCCTTGTTTCTCAACAAGGAATGGGATTTGACTGGAGTGATCAAGCTGAGGAAGCCATTCAGAATCAAGCTCTTATGGCAGAAGTGTCTGATCTCCCCTCTGAGGTAACTTCTAATCTTTGCACTAAATCTTGCATTGACACTGTCAAAAGATACAGGGATCACAATCAAAGTATGTGTGATGACCTCAAAAGATTAGAAAAGGATAGAAGAGATTATGTGTTAATAGTAGAGAGATTTGAAGAGCAAATCAAAGGCTTTCAAGCTAATGAACTTCAACACTCTTATGACACTAACTATTAGAAGTGGGAAAAGAATGAGTTAGAGACCAAACTGTCTAAATCCTTAGAAGAGAGTGATAGGCTAAAGGAGGAACTGTCTAAAGTTAAACTTGACATAGAAAAGTTTTCATATGCTTCAAAAGCAATGGATTCTCTTCTAAAGGCTCAGATTCATGATAAGATGAAGCCTGGTATTGGATACAACAGTACACCTCCTCCTTACAACAACAATTATATCTCTCCTACTTCTGACTTGTTAGAAACCAAGGAGAAAAAGGACTCATCTGAGAAAACCTTTAAGATAGATCCTTTGGATGAAGTAGTAATTAAGGATTTAACTGAGAAAGAAGCCAGTAAGAATAGAGATAATGATATGAATAAAGAGATCCCATTAGAAAACAACATTATCACCAATGAGGGATGTGGGAAAATCTGGATCAAGTACAAGGAGATAGAGAAGACCAAAGGAAAAGATAACAAGGTCCATTACAAACAAACCACGGTTGTGAATCCTGGATCTTGTAAACAGTGTGATTGCAGTAAAGCCAAGAGCCTAAATTCTGGTTTAAAAAGAGGAAATCAAAGAAACTGGAATAATCAATGGGCTTAGAAGCAAGGAGTTGATCTGAGTAAAATCAATAGACCAAAACCTTGCTTCATATGTGGCAAGTTAAATCATTTGGCTAAACATTGCTTCTTTAACCCTATCAATCAATAGATGACCTTCCAAAGATTTGTGCAAAAACCTGTTGGTTATAGGAAGGCTGGAAAGAAAAATGTGATAGAGAAACATGGTGAAAGGAAAGGCCCTCTGAAGAAAAAGATTTTAAAAGAAAGTATTAAAATGTGGGTGCCTAAAAGCACTAACACTGTTAGTACTGCTGACAGGGTTAGTGCTGCTAGAAGCATTACTGCTGCTACCTGTGTTAGTACTGCTGAAAACATTAATGCTGCTAATACAGTTAGTACCGCTTCAAAGGTTAATACGGCCAACACAGTTACTGCTGCTAACACAGTTACTACTGCTAACAAGGTTAGGACTGCTAAGCATGCAAGTGCTGCTCAGGCAGTTAGTTCTTATAAAACCAGTACTGCTACTAGCACAAATGTTTCCAAGCCTATTATTGTGACAAAGTGCTCCAAGAATGAGGAGTTAAAGTTCAAAAATCTTGTCAAGAAAGAATGCAAGTATTTTGATGAGAAAGGGGAACCCAAGACCACTTTGGCTTGGGTTCCTAATTCATACTAACTGATCTATCTTATGTGCAGGGCAACCAACAGCTCAAGGGAAGGAGCATATGGCATGTGGATAGTGGTTGCTCTAGGCACATGACAGGCAACATGTCATGCCTTCAGGATTTCAAGCATATCAATGGAGGACATGTTGCATTTGGAGATAATCTTACTGGTGGTAAGATAAGTGGAAAAGGTAATGTCATCAAAGGTAAGATGACATTTGAGGATGTTTACTATGTTGATCAATTGAAATACAACATGTTAACTGTATCACAGGTTTGTGACAAACAACATAGTATATTATTTACAAATACTGAGTGTATGATCCTTGCTCCAGGGTTCAAAGTAGTTGATGAAAGCATGATACTACTTAGAACTCCAAGAAAGGAAAATGTTTACTGGCTAGATATGGACAATGTTGATAGTGATTCATCTCTAAATTGTCTTGTTTCAAAAGCTTCTGTAGATGAATCCTCTCTTTGGCACAGAAGGATGTGTCACATGAATTTTAAGACTATGAACAAACTTGTTAAAAACAACCTTGTAAGAGGTTTACCATCTAAAGTCTTCTCATGTGATGATCATTGTGTTGCTTGCCTTAAAGGCAAACAGCATAAAACTTCTCATAAGACCAAAGAGATAAATTCAATTTCTTCTTGTCTCCAGTTATTGCACATGGATCTGTTTGGTCCTACAAATATTATGAGTATAGGCAAGAAATCTTACTGCTTGGTTATTGTTGATGATTACTCTAGATTTACCTGGGGATATTTTCTAAGGACTAAGGATGAGACAAGTGGACTGATCAAATCCTTTATTCTAAGAATTGAAAACCAAACTAATCAAAAAGTAAACGTCATCAGATCAGATAATGGGACTGAATTCAAAAATCTGGATCTAAACACCTTTTGTGAAGAAAAAGGCATTGAGAGACAGTATAGTGCTCCTAGAACTCCTCAACAGAATGGTGTTGCTGAAAGGAGAAATAGGACACTAATAGAGGCTGCTAGATCTCTGTTGGCTGATTCAAAACTGCCAATTACCTTCTGGGCTGAAGCAGTTAATACAGCTTGTTATGTCCAAAACAGAGTCCTAGTAGTTAAGCCAAAGAACAAGACACCATATGAGCTTTTAAATAAAAGAAAACCTTTCATTGGATTTTTCAAACCTTTTGGGTGTCCTTGTACAATTCTAAATACCAAATCTCACTTAGGTAAGTTTGATAGCAAAGCAGATGATGGATTTCTTGTTGGGTATTCATCTCAAAGTAAGGCATACAGAGTTTTTAATACATCTTCTAGACTAATTGAAGAAAGTGACAATGTCAAATGCAATGAAAACACACCAAATCCTATTGGAACTGGTCCTCAGTGGCTATTTGACATTGATTCACTAACTAACTCCTTTGGTTTCAGTAGTGATGATTATGCAGGTTCAGGATGTGGAGGATCAGAGACTACACAGGTTCAAGAAAGTATATCTAAATCTGTGATCTTTCCCATACCCACAGAGAATTCCCTTGAAGACTGTGAAAAGGAACCATCTACTGGACCAAGTCAGAGTGAAGAAGAAAGTAGAGATGAGGAGACTCAAGAAAATAAAGAATCAGAAGTGGCTGCTGAAAACATTTCAGTTGAGTTGAATGACTCTAATCTAGAGGCTGGACTTAATGAAGAACCTAGTCATAATACCAGAGGTCAAAAGAATCATCCTCCACAGCTGGTAATAGGAAATATATCCTCTCCTATGATGACTAGACACCAAAGCAGGCTTCAAGAAATGCAAGATCAACAGCATACAGTGCTTTCTTGTTTTCTATCCCAGCTTGAGCCTAAAAAGGCACATGAAGCTATGAAAGAATCCAGTTGGATAGAAGCAATGCAAGAAGAACTGTTGCAGTTCAAACTACAAGATGTATGGGATCTCGTAGACCTTCCTAAAGGTCACAGAGCAATTGGCACAAAGTGGATCTTCAGGAACAAGAGAGATGAAAGAGGTATTGTCATAAGGAACAATGCAAGACTGGTGGCTCAAGGGTATACTCAAGAAGAGGGTATAGATTATGAAGAAGTTTTTGCACCTGTGGCTAGGATAGAAGCATTCAGATTATTCCTAGCCTATGCTTCTTACATGAACTTCAAAGTCTATCAAATGGATGTAAAAAGTGCTTTTCTCTATGGCTCAATTGAAGAAGAGGTATATGTCTGTCAACCACCAGGGTTTGAAAACCCAAGCTATCCAGACAGAGTATACAAATTGAAGAAAGCTCTTTATGGACTGCATCAAGCTCCAAGAGCATGGTACGACACTCTGTCATCCTATCTCTTGGAAAATAGCTTTGAAAGAGGAGTCATTGATAAGACTCTATTTATCAAGAGAAAGAAGAAGGATATCTTGCTGGTCCAAATCTATGTTGATGACATTATCTTTGGATCTACAAGAGACAACATGTGCAAGGAGTTTGAGGAACTAATGCATCAAAGGTTCAAAATGAGTTCCATGGGGGAACTCACTTTCTTTCTTGGACTCCAAGTTCAACAGAAGTCAGATGGCATCTTCATCTGTCAATCCAAGTATGTGCAGGACATTCTAACCAAGTTTGGTTTCTCAGATTCAAAACCTGCTAGCACACCTATGGAGACACACAAGCAGATAACAGCAGATCTTGAGGGGGAGGATATGGATGTGCATCATTATAGATCCATGATTGGATCTCTCATGTATCTCACAGCATCAAGGCCTGATATAATGTTTCCAGTCTGTGTTTGTGCAAGATTCCAAGTTAGACCAAAGCAATCTCACTTTCAAGCTGTTAAGAGGATATTCAGATATCTCAAAGGGCAACCCAGATTGGGACTTTGGTATCCTCATGACTCACCCTTTGACCTAATAGCATACTCAGACAGTGATCTAGGTGGGGCAAACTTGGACAGAAAATCTACTTCTGGAGGATGTCAGTTTTTAGGTGCTAGACTAGTTTCATGGCAGTGCAAGAAACAAACCACAGTGTCCACATCTACAACAGAAGCAGAGTACATAGCAGCTGCAAGTTGCTGTGCTCAGGTATTATGGATTCAGAATCAAATGTTGGACTATGGGGTAACCTTTCTACACACTCCCATCTTTATTGATAATAGCAGTGCTATCAGCATTGTAAATAATCTTGTCAAGCACTCTAAGACAAAGCACATTGAGATCAGGTATCACTTCATAAGAGACTGTAATGAAAAGAAACTTGTTCAAGTTGTAAAAGTTCATACTGACAACCAGTTTGCTGATCTATTCACCAAAGCTTTTGATGTGGGTAGATTCACTTTCTTGGTAACAAGTGTGGGAATGATCAACTCTGAATAAGCATTCTCTCAAAAAGTGGTTAAATATCTGAATATTATAGTTTCTTGGTGTTACTAATCCTCCTTTGCAGGGCATACATAGCAGTACTCAATTCAGCCTAAGCTTCAAAGAGTAAGTATGGTTAATACTGCTAGTGGTTAATACTGCTAGTAGTTAATACTGCTCGTAGTTAATACTGCTCGCAGTTAATACTGCTAGTTAGTTAATACTGCTCGCAGTTAATACTGCTAGTTAGTTAATACTGCTCGCAGTTAATACTGCTAGGTAGTTAGTACTACTCGTAGTTAATACTGCTCGCAGTTAATACTGCTCGAAGTTAATACTGCTAGTTAGTTAATACTGCTAAATAGTTAATACTGCTCGCGGTTAATACTGCTTGTCCGTTAATACTGCTCTAGGTTAATACTGCTTATGTCCCGAATACTATAAATACCCTTTGCCCGCCCAAACATTCATAACGACTCTTTGCATACTGTTCACTTGCGCTCTAAACCTTTTTCTCTCAAGTACCAAGTCTTTCAGGCAAGAACATCCCTGTTCAATGGCATCCATGGCATTCATCGACGAGCACAATGAGATCGCGATGCTACAAAAGCCAAAGCAAGCTGCAGGATTTCCCCAGATTGTGGATTTCCTCAAGACAAGCCATATTGTTCATGCTCTTACTGTTGCTCCTACAATCTATATCGAGCATCAAAGGCAGTTCTGGGCTAATGCCACCATTGTTAATGAGAATGGTGTGCAGATGATCAAGACAAGGGTGTGTGACCAACCCTTAACAGTTACTGAAGAAGTTATTCGCATCAGTCTACGTCTAGACGATGCCTCTGGTATAACTTCTATCCCAAATGATGAACTGTTCTCTTCCCTTGCAAGAATGTGGTATGGAGGCCCATTGGGAGTGTTTAAGTTTTCAAAAGCTAAATTCTCACCCCAATGGCATTTTTTTGTTCATACCTTGATGCACTGCATCTCTAAAAAGACTACTGGATGGAGTGAGTTCAGCATTCCCATTGCTTATGCTTTGGTCTGTTTGGCCACTGCCAGAAGGTACAATTTTTCACAAATGATTTTCAGTGATCTTGTATCAAACATGGGAAACAAAAAGAGTTTCTTTATGTACCCAGGTTTGTTCAAGAAGTTATTACTCATGAATTGACGGATATACCACAACCTGTTGGGGTATATGTACCTAAACCCCCCAAAGGCAAGGTTTTCTCAAATATGAGAAGATCTGCTGGGGACTCTGAAGGAGTTGACACCCCATTGTTCTCTACAATGATGGTGGTGTCCCAAACCACTGAAGGTATGGCAGCAGGGTCAAGACCCCCATTAGACCTTCCTACTGCTAGCCAATCCCAACCTTCCCACTCAAAATCTATCCCCCAGTCCCTTCTTGAAAAACCAACCTCTCCTATCACCCAAACTTACAAGAGGAAACAGTAAAGAAGGCTCCTTCCCTTCTTGTACCATTATCCCCCAAGCCTTTAAGCCCTCTAAAGGAGAATTCTCCTTTAGGGAATATCCATAGGGAAACCAAAGGGGTGTCTCCCAACCCCAAGGAGGTGCTCTCTGAGGAGGAGGAAGAGCATATGGGTGATGAGGCTGCCACTACTCCTGCTAGCACAGAGGAGGAAAGTGGTAACATCAATAAGACCTCCCCCATGGCAACTTTGAATGAGTAATCATTTGAAGGTCCCTGGTGCCAAGAAACCACGGGGGTGGATAGTGCTTCTGCTAGGCAGAAGACTTCCACTACTAAAAGATCCAATGATCCTTCAAAGGAGGGTAGCACTTCTAGAGAAGGTGAGGACAGATATAACTACCAGGAATTGATGGATACCATGGGAAACATCAACCAAGATGTCATCAAACAAGGAAAAGAAATAGAAGAAATGAAGATGGTCATTCTGTCACAACAAATACAGATTGCTAAGCTGAAGAAGATGGTGATCAGTCTGGTACAGAGGAAGAAGAGAAAGCAATTCCAACTAAGGAGAAGGAAATCTGAGAAAGATGCTCCCAAAAAGGGGGAGATCAACATGGAAGAAGCCACAAGAGAGGGGGAGCTTGATGAGGAAAAAGAAAAAGTTGAGGGGGAGCATGATGGGGAGAAGAACAGTACTGAAAGGGAGTTAGAAGCAGAAACTGTTAGTGCTGCTGAAACTTCACAAGCAGTAGTAACAGAGTTATCTCCAACAGAAATTGAAGTAGCTGAAATGCTGATCAAAGCAAAGAATGACACTCCCAAAGCAAAGGGAGTGGTCATAAATGAAGGGGGAGCAAAGAAAAGAGAAAAGAAAGAAATGGTTGCAGAAGCAAAGAATAAGGGAAAAGCAAAAATGGTGGAATCTGATCAACCAGTCAAGAAGCAAAGGTTGGTTGAATCAGATGAAGCCTTAGCCAGGAAGATGCAGGAGGAGATTGAAAAAGAAGAAAGAGTTCAGGTAGAAAAGGACAGGGAGATGGCAAAGGCTCTAGCTGCTGAATTAAATGAAGCTTATCAGAAAGGGCTTGAAACAGAGAAAGCTAAGCAAAGGGCAATGAGCTTGAGAAAGGCCATGATAGTCAAATCAAGTGCAAAGAAAAGAAGACCTTCACAAACTTACCTTGCCACTCAGGAAAGAAACAAAATGATAACTTTCTTGAGGAGTGCAATTGGGGTAAAGAAAGAAATGTTTGTGAAGATGAATTTTGATCAAATCCAGGATCTTTATGAAAAAGAAATGGGGAAGCTGAAGGGCAATGAAAAGGATAGAGTGGAGTTTGAAAAGAAGGCTAAGGAGAGTAATGATGTGAATATCAATCAACCATTCCTTGAAAGTGAAGAGCGAACTCCTATCAAAGAAAAGACAGAGAACAAGGAAGAGAAGAAGAAGGAAGCTACTTTAGGGCAAGTTCAAAAGACTCTGAAAAGAACCAAAATGATGGCTAAAAGAAAGAAGAGTGTAAAGAAGCCTAGAGTAGAAGAAGAACAAAAGGTTGCTGAAGAAGAAGAGGCACCTCAGAATGAAGCTACATCTGAGGAAGTACCACAGAGTTCAGATGCAAACATGTACATGGTAATATTGGATAAAATTCCAAAGCCTATCTCAGCTGAACCTGTTGGATTCAAACCTTCTGAGGTCATTTACTGGGATACTATGGAGGTGGATGGCAAAGAATACATCAGATTGAAAAGAAATGATGAGAAGTATGAAGTATATAGCACCTGGAACAAAATTGTCAGAGAGTGTTCAAGATCTGATTTGGAAGAAATGTTTGAAGTGGGGATGAAAATTTATCCAGATCAGTTGACAGCTCCAGGGTTACCTATTGTGAAGCTAGTCATGGAATACTTGTGCATGTTGTTCAATCCAGAAGCAGTGAAGCACTTAATCAGAGATGTGTTCGAAACTGTTAGAGGATGGACTCTTTATGAAAGGAGTGGAGTCTATGAACTAGCACTGGATACTTTTCACATGGAGTATTACTTGGTGGATAGGGTCTACAATCATACAAATCTAAAGCTTCATGCCATGTTGAATAAGAAGTTGGGTTGTGCACCAAATTCAGAAATGGCCAAGTATCTTATTTAGAGGACTATAAATCAGAGTATGGGACTGGATCCTAACATTGGAGTAGATCAATGAAGTTTTGAAAGCATCTTGAAGAGCATCTTGAAGATTAAATCTGAAGAACTTGACTTCTTGTCCTAAAAGTCAAGTTAGGGGAGATTGTTGGGAACTAAAGAAAAGATCTAGTATGGTTAATGCTGCTGATTCAGATTACTACTGCTAGTGTTATTCAAGGTTAATACTGCTGAGTATTACTACTGCTAGTGGTTAATACTGCTAGTCAAAGTTAGTGCTGCTTGAACAAAGTTAGTACTGGTTAGCTAGTTAGTACTGCTAGTAGTTAGTGCTGTTTAGTAGTTAATGCTGCTAGAAGAAGTTAATGCTGCTGAGCATAGTTAGTGATTCTTAAGAGATCCGAATGAAAAGAATAACAGCTGGATGGATTGAATATATACAAGGAAGCTTAGAGATATACATGAAAGATATACTGAAGATATGTTTATTTTTTTTGTAATTATCTTTTTGTTTAGTATATGTATAGCTGATACAGAATAGTTTTAGAATATTTTTTTTTATTCCAAGTTCTAGAGAAATCAACCTCAAGGCATATATCCTAATTCTAGAGAAGTAGAATTCGTATTGGTGAGTCTGTTCATCAATATTGAGGTTGAGTGTGTAATCTTGTAACTTCAAAGCATTCAATACAAGTTTACAGTTTGTTCTTCATATTTTCTGTATTGATTTACTGTTTCATTGAATATCAAAGTGTTATTCCGCAAACTCCTTTGATATTGTTTCTGAGAATTAATTCTTGTTGAGAATTCGATCCTGACACAAATTCAGTTGAGGCATCTGAAGTGATTGAATGATGACTACTTGAATCTTCAGATCTGTCAATCACAACAGGTTTTGTCAATTTAGAACCAAGAAACTCAACATAGAAAAATTCAAACAATAAATCTAATTCTGTTAAATAAGACATAGACGTTGACGCTTTATCAGAATTAGAAACTTTAACCGCAGGTTCTGGACTGATTTTTCCAGAAGCTAATACTCCTGTTATCACGGGTTCTGAACTGATTTGATCAGAAGCCATCTCTTCATCAAATGTGACGTTGACGCTCTCCACCACTATCTTGGATTTCTTCATGTAAACTCTGTATGCAGCAGATATCTTAGAATATCCAATAAAAATGCCTTCATCAGCTTTCGGACTGAACTTGTTCAAGTTCTCCTTGTCGTTCAGCATAAAACACCTGCATCCAAAGATGTGAAAATGTTTAATGTTAGGTATTCTATTATTAATCAAAGCATATGGTGTTTTACCAAACCGGCGATGAATATTGGAACGATTTTGCGTATAACATGCAGTTGAGACAGCTTCGGTCCAAAAAAATAAAGGTAGATTGGATTGGCTCGGCATCGTTCGAGCAGCCTCAACCAGAGTCCGATTTCGTCGTTCAACTACCTCATTTTGTTCCAGAGTTCTGGCAGTAGAAAATTGATGAGTTATCCCGACCGGTTCGAGATAATCGTCAACCGTTTTGTTCGTGAATTATGTACCATTATCAGTCCTGAGAAGCTTAACTGTCTTCTGCAAGTTCACTTGAACAATCTTTAAGAATGAGATGATGACATCGGGCATCTCATCTTTCGATCTTAGAAATTTGACCCAAGTGTATCTTGAATAATCGTCCACAATCACCAAGACGTATTTCTTGTCGTTTATGCTTTGAGTTCGCATTGGACCACAGAGATCCATATCCAGCAGTTCTAAAGGAGTACATGTGCTCGGTTCAGGATTAGGCTTATGAGAAGCTCTTTTCATCTTACCTTTCTCACATGCGTCACACAGATGTTCTCGTTCATATTGCAGCTTTGGAAGTCCTTTCACCAAGTTACTAGTCACCAGTTTGTTGATGTAGCGAAAGTTGAGATAAGATAGCCTTCTATGCCATAACTAACTTTGTTGCATAGAGGCTTTAGTAAGTAGACACACAACATTATCCGGCTTAAGATCAGACAACTTGATAGTGTAGAGGTTTGACTTTCGCGTTCCGACCAACAGTTCTTTTCCGTTTTCAGTTATAACACAACACCTCTTGGCCTTGAAATTCACCTCTAAATCCTTGTCACAGAATTGACCAATGTTGAATATGTTGTGTCCTAAACCTTCAACGTAGCTCACCTTCTTAATCATTACATTTTCTTGCACGACATCTCCATATCCAAAGTATCGGTGAAAACTGGTCATTTCCAAATCACACATTGCCGCAGAATTTCTCTGTATAATTAGATAAAATATCTTTCTGCCCAATCATATTCTTGGAGCAACCAGAATCCAAGTACCACATTGACGGGTCTGCACAGGAGAAATCATGTAACAACAGATTTAGGTACCTATTTATATCTAGGTCCTTTTAAGTTAGCACAAGATTTTGGCACCCATATCAATTTGGGTCCTCTTTTCTTTTGAAAAACATGAGAATGATGGATATAATAAGTACCAAACCAACAATCAAAATATTGTCGAGTCACAAAATCATTTCGACCATGTGTAGAAAACTGAGTAGTAGATAGAGATAATTTGAGCCATTGCTTTATTGAGTAAGTCTTGTAAGAAGTTACAAGTTTTGTTTTATGAGAAGCAATATTACCAATTACATCAGAATCACTAACAACAATCCTATTACATTCTGTATCAGAAAATAATTTTGTATTCTCTCCAACTTTCTGCTTTAGTCTCCATTCCAGTTTCACTTCAGACTTATTCCACCTCAATTCTGAAACAGAAGATTTAGCTTTGTTAGAAACATGAGATTTCTGAGTTTGTGTTTTCTTATACTTACCCATGTCGGTCCGTTTTTGTGAGCGCCTTTTCTTTTGCGTTTTACCTTAAGAATAATATGACCCCACAGGTACTGATTCATCAACCTTAGTTGACGATTCACCTTTCTCAAATACACTAGGTAAAGCATCAGAATTGATAATAAATTCAGAATGATCCGGAAGTTTCACATTGAAATCAAACATATCAACACATTCATCAACACAACCATCATAACTTAAAAAATCATTTTCATCCGCAAATAAGTCATCAACATCATCATCATAAACATGAGGTGCCTTGGAAGAATTTGTAAATTTGAAATCATTTGAAATTTTAGAACACTTCTCTTTGAAAGACATTTTAGAACTATCTGAAGTTTTAGGGTTTGTAAAAACATTTCCCATAAACACTTTACACGATGATGCATCTGAATCAGTAGAATTGTTTACACAAACTCTTTCTGAGTCAGAGTTGTCATTTGTAGCTTCAGATTTTAAAACAGTGTTCTTCATAACAGTAGAAAACACAACTTTCTCAAGATCAACTAAAATTCTTTGTTCCGCTAAAATATTTTCAAGTTCAGAAATTTTGCTTTCTAAGACAAGTGGAGGAACTTAAATTTTGGCTTTAACAGGTTTTGCCTCCATCCTCAGTAGAATAGCTTTGAAAATAATCATTTGATAGAAATTTTAGTTTCTCAGGAAGATAATTATCATTTAGATTTTTATAGGAAAATGGTAGTTGCATTTTGGTTGTGTTCATTCTGTTCTCATCCTCCTTAGCCTCAACCTCATCAGATGATTTTGCAACAAATTTGGGTTTCAAATGAGGATTTTTGTCAGCAACTTGTAAGAAATTGAAATTATATAAAGCGGGTTGCTTTCGAATAGCTTTCTTCAGATAATGTGGGTTATCGTAACCAAGACCCCACTTATATTTAAAATCTATTTCTTCCTTTGGTGTGTTAAGAAAAATGGTGTGATCCGTTTGTCCTCGAGTATAAATCTTGCCTTCCAAACCATTAATCTTTTTCTGTAAAATTTTATTATCAATCTGCAAATTGTGAACATTCAAAACAAACTCTTGTTTCTCACGATCAGATTTATTAAACTTTGAAACTGTTTCAGAAATTTGAGTTTCAAGACAAGCTTTTTGTTTTTCAAAAACAGTAGCAGATTTGCTTAAAGAATCAATCAAGTTTTTGTTCCCAGCAGTTTCCTTGTTGAGATCAAAAATTGTTTGACGCTTCTTTGCAACTCTACTTTTCTCCTTTTTGAGTTTACCTTGTAAGTCTTGAAGCTCGACCATTATGGTTTCCATTTTTATTAAAAAAACAGATTCAGAAAAGTTATTTACCTCTTCGGAAGTCTCATCATTTGACTCATCATATCTGACTTCTTTTCCCATTAAGCACATGTCGTATGTCTCCTCTTTGTCATCTTCAGGCTTAGAATGATCCAACCAATAATCATCTTCGGCCATTAAAGCTTTGTCTGCTTCTTTTTGCTTTGCCAGAAGCATTTT
This sequence comes from Arctium lappa, assembly GCA_023525745.1. NCBI lineage: Eukaryota > Viridiplantae > Streptophyta > Magnoliopsida > Asterales > Asteraceae > Arctium > Arctium lappa. The sequence continues at coordinate 51,193,100 of CM042059.1, read as the reverse complement.
GTTCTTGTAGTATTCAGAATTGCGAACTTTGGGCTTTCGGAAATCTTTGGCAAAGTGACCGATTCTCCCATAGTTGTAGCATTTGATAGGATCTTCCACCTTCTTTGGCTCATAATCATTCACATATTTCCTTTCTTCCTGTTTCTTTTCACCAAAACTCTTAACATCAGATCTCCTATCATCAAATCTTCTCCCTTCAATTCTTTCCTTATGATCATAGTTTCTGGATCCTGATGAGTACCTCTGACTGTTTGAACCCAGCTGCTTGTAAAATTTCTTCTGAAAGGCTCGAGTCAGAAGTAGCATAGCTTGTTTGAGGTTTTCTCCGTCATCGGAATCAGAATTAGCACTTTCAATATCATCAGAATCAGAAACAACTATCTTCTTTTTCTTCTTATCCTTCTTCTCTTTCTCTTTCTTCTTTACAACCAAGGCAATAGGATCAGCTACCTTTTCATTATTTTTCTTCTCTCCTCTTTTCTCTTCAAGTCCCTCCTCATTCTGATGGAGGGTTTCATATACTTCATGCAGAGGTATGTCACTGAGATCTTTCATCTGCTTCATTCTCCTGGTATGCTTTTTCCATTCAGTTGAAGAATGCTCCGAAACTTTACGTTGTTCTCTATCTGTTTCTTCTTCACTTTTTTTATTGCTAGCTCATTCAGCAGATACACAAACCTCTCATATGTTTCCTCTAAGCTTTCATTCTCCTTGGCTTTGAATTCTTCATAACTGTTGATACAATTGGCTACTTTCATCTGATTGCCAACTTTGGATCCCATCATCATCTTCCCTAATTGATCCCACATCTTTTTAGATGTTGCCCTGTAGTTGTCTATCTTAATGTAGATCTCATTCGGTATGCTTTGAAGGAGTAGAGATCTAGCCTGCTTGTCATCTTTGTACCTTTCTTTCTCTTTATCAGAATATTGAGAAATGTCTACTGGAAGCTTCTTTGTCTTCTGTTCTCTCGGCTGATTTCCATCTTCACTATCAGATGTTTCATCATCAGGAATTTCCATAGTGAGAGGAATCATTGGACCTTCCTCAATATACATCTTGATGTTGTCACCATTGGCATGTCTGTCAATGAAGTCTAGAAACCGGTCCTTCCATTGTTCGTACTCACCCTTGAACAGAACGGGTGGTTTAACATTGGTTCCGATAGAGAGTGCATCCCTTGAAGTCATCCTGACAAATAAACTGTAGAATAAGAACTTAAAATGATCGTTAGTTCGAAAGAAATCAGTAAACAAGAAAACTTAGAAAAAATTTTCAGAAAATAAATTTCCAAAAATTTCCTAAGGCAAGAAGCCTTACACCACTGACACTAAACAATTCGCACAACACCACAATTCGCAGAACATCCACAATTCGCACACTGAAGGAATTCGCACACCACAGAATTCGCACAACTACACAATTCGCACGTAACTAGATGCGAATTCTAGGAATTCGCACGCTACTATATGCGAATTATGAGGAATTCGCACACAACTATATGTGAATTTTGAGAAACTCGTATGTGACTATATACGAATTCTTGACTTAGAAATTTCTTGATTACCAACTTTTCGCATGAGCTTTTCGCACATAGGAAGATACAAATTCTATACTTAGAAACTTCCAACTTTCTATGTGAAATCCTAAGAATTCGTATGAAACCTCAAGCGAATTCAAGGAATTTGTATGCTTCTATATGCGAAATCCTTACTTTTCCCACATAGATTGATGCGAAATTTGTCCTTAGAAATTATTCTTCCAACTTCTCGTACACGGAAGAATGCGAAATCTGTACAATTCTCACCTAATGAGAATTCTTCCCTTGACTTTTTCACAGATCAACTTTATGCGAAATCTGATCTTTTTCGTATGATACTATATATGAATTTTGTGCAATTCGTATATCAATCTTATGCGAATTCTGCACTTGTCAACTTCAGGAATCAAGCACTTTGCGAATTCTTGATGCGAAATCTTTGGATCTTGCGAGTTCTTGAGTGATCTATGCGAATTCTTCAGTTTTCGATCTAAAAACACTTCAATCGATCCAAAAACCCATTAAATCTTCGAATTTGAGTCTGAAACTTCACAAATTCATTCACTAACAATACACAAACCTATTACAATAAATGAATTATAATGAAATCGACTCAAACATGCATTTTGATTTCGATACAGTGCGTAAGAACTCGTAAACTCAAAAACCACAAAAACTCAAAATTAAACCAAAAATTACAGTGCACATGAGTTACAAATCAATACAAGACTTGTCTAATACATCATACGAACACCATAGACTCAATTAATGTTAGACTAGAATTGTATTCAAGATTAAATAGAGGGTCAAAGTTGTAATAACTTGATAGTGTGAGGTTTTGTGTTGTAAAGTCATCTTAGTTTGACTTAGTATAAATAGTAGGTCTTGTTGTAATCTTGTAGACACGCACATAGAGATATGAACATAAGTCAGATTGGTAAGAACTCGCACACAGTGAACGCACACACATACGTGAGACTTGTGATTACGAGTTAGATCTGTGACTAGTTGTAATCATATGATTTGATCTATAAAAGTTGTGTTCTTAATTTGTGTATTGAATATATGCTAGTAATCTGGGATCACATTTGGTATCAGAGCTAGATCAGACTAATCAGAAAAATCGGTTTTTTAAAGAAAAGTTATTGTCCATCGTCACTGTTACATTGAAATCAAAGTTTTCATTTAGTGGTTATTTTGATGTTAATTTGAGTTCACTGTAATCGTGCATTGTAGTGGAACATTTCTTGTTCTGGTTTGAAATCAATTTGACCAACAGACTGGACAAATTTGATAAATCTTCCTAGTTCAGAAAGTTTTTTTATCGCGGACTGTCAAGATTCAATTTCTACATCTATGTTTGTTATTAGCAAAATTCACTCCACAGGGTTGTTCACGATGATAAACTGATCAAGACTGCAAATTTTCTGAGCCAAATATTGAGTTTTGGGTGGAAATCAGTGAGATTTAAGTCGAAAAAATTCAAGATTCAAAGAATTTGCACGAAGTCCTGAAGAACTCGCACGATGAACTCGCAGAACTGAAGGAATTCGCACATCTCTAAGAATAAAAAACGTAGGGTTGAAGAATTCGCATAAGGTAGTGTACGAAAAGCTAAGGATTCGCACAAGAGACACATATGAATTGTGTAGAATTCGCATCTGAGAGACATACGAATTTCAAGGAATTCACATCTGAGTCTTATACGAATTTCAAAGAATTCACACTCTAGTCTTCTGCGAAAATCTTAGAATTCGTACACGAGTTCATGCGAAAAGTGAAGATTTCGTATCCTTCTCTTATGCGAAATTGTGTTTTATGTGAATTTTGTGTTGTGAGTGCTATACGAATTCTGTGCGACATACGAATTCTTGACTTGTAATAATTTTTTAAGTGATTTTATGTGATTTTTACTGCTGATTTTTCTGATTTCCAGATTAATGATCATATCTAGCTAAATTTCTTTTGATATCAAGTTGCAATATGAGATTTAATTGTCAAAAAAATTTCTTGTTAACGATCATTTCAAGTCTGCGTAGGGGTACATATTTTTGAGTGTGATCAAGGTTTCTGATTCTTGTTAACGATCATTTCAAGCTTATATTTTTACAGATTTCAAAATGCCTTACATTGATGAGAAGGGAAACAAAGTCAAAGTTCTAATCAACAAGGATTCTTTATTGTCATACAAGCCAGAGATTCCAGCACTCGAAGCTGAGAACAAAGATCTGAAGATTCATACCTCATCTCTTCTTGCTCAAATTAATAGATTGAAAGATGATAAAGATTTAAAGAAAGACTTTGTTTGCTCAGAATGCATATCTAACTCAAAGATTAATTTTGCAGGAATAATTGAGTCGAAAGAAAAGGAGATTTTAAATCTGCAAGCAAAACTTAAAAGATTTGAAAGTCTTAATTCTAGCTCAAGCTGGTCCAAGAAGGAATCAATGCAAAGAGAGCTAGATGAACTAAGAAGAAGAGCAAACATTTCAAGTGAAACTTGTGAAGAGCTGAGAAAAATGAATTCTCAAATTTTTGTTGAAAGATAAAGTTTTCAGTCTTGAGGTTGAGATTAATATGATGAAAGAAAAAGCAACTCAATACAGAGACAATACAAAAGCTCAAGATGAGATGAAAAAGATTGAGAAGAAGAGAACGAAAATTGAAAGAGATAATGCTGAGCTTTAGAAGAAGATCAATGAAATGAAAGAAAATATTTCTCAAGAGGAAAAGAAGAATGAAAAAGAAAGAAAAGAATTTGCTAAGAAAATTTATGAATTCTCCAGAAAAGCCTTTGAAGAGAAGAAATCAGTGGAACTGAAATGCATAAAGCTTTCTCAAAAAGTTTCAGACTTTGAGAAAGTAATCATTATGGAGAGAAGGATAAGTTTGAGACAGAGAAGAAGAAAATTGAACAAAAGAATGTCGGAATCTTCAAAGAAATTTCTGGTCAAAGAAAGATTGTTGAAAAAAACTTTGAGGAAGAACAAAGAGTATTTGAGACTGAGATCGAGAAGCTGAATAAGAAATTAGCTGAGCTATCAACAAATATTATGAAGGAGAAGAATGCAAAATCTGAGTTGCATAAGAAGTTTGATCAAGTGTCAAAGAAAAGAAACTGTTTGTCATCAAAGATAAAAGAACTTGAAGAGATCATGTTCAAGGTGAAGTTGACTGAGTCAAAGACTCCAGAATCAATTGTTCAATCACCAAGAGATGATCAAGCTGATTCAGAGTGTTCATTTAAAACAGCTTCAAGTTCACATTTTACAAATGTTTCTAATAATCCTTTATTTGATCCTGATGATAATCAAACTTCTAAATCTAAAGATCAAATTCGTCCTTCTAACCTATTCTTTGATAAAAATGTTGATGATTCAAGTAATATCAAGAAGGATAAGTCACAGAAGGAAAGATTTTGGAGAAGGAAATATCAGAAAGATAATGAAAAGTGGATTTGTATAGTGAAAGGTTCCTCGGAGGAGAAGGAGGAACATAAATCATTTGAACATGTATCCAATGCTAAAAGGAACAGTCCTTCTAAAGGTAAAACTTTTGACAAAACTAGTCTGGTCTACACTATCAATCAATTGATCAGGTTAGCACAAAAGAAAATTGGTTGTTCCTACTGCGACTCAAATGATTTTGTTAACAAAAATTATGAAAATAGCTGGTATGGTTCTTATTATATCTCTTCCAAAAGAACTGCAACTAACAAGTCAGGATCCAAATACCAGTGGGTACCAAAAGTTGAATCTGTGTTGCAGGCACCCAAGGTTTAAGGGGGAGAAAGAACTATGGCTCTTGGATAAAATAGTTCAAGACCTGTTCCTCAATGTTTCAGAACTATGGTTTCTGGTTACATCAGATCAGGACCCAGTCTTAATTGGTAAAACTGCATATTACTATTCTCACCGTAGAAATTGTAATAATGGCTTCTGAATACTTTAGTTCAGAACCCGATCTCAAAAGTTTTTTCTTTTGGATGCTTTCAAGATAACATCTTTTCAAGAAGTTTTTTTAGGGGGAGTTAGTATGCATTACATTGTTATATCTTTTAGGGGGAGGATATATAAGAAGATTATTAGACTTTCATTGTTATATTTTTCTTATAGCTTGAATTTTTACAGATATTAAGAGAAAGAATATCTGATGTTTTGTCACGAAGGCTTAAAAGAGAATATTCATTTTAGGGTTGCTTACAGTTATATTTTCTTTACCTTAATCTTTAACACTTGTTGAAAGATGAACAACTTTCACTTGTGCAAAAGCATTTTTTTTAAATGTTCAAACCACTTCACGTTCTCAAAATATTTTATGAATTTTGAAGTGCGATTTTAAATGATTTTTAATTGGATACTTTAATGCTTATCTGACTATGTGTTTCTAATGACAAATACTTGTGTAATTGTCATGTATTTATCTTGTCAAGTATTCATACACACATTGGTTCAGTACATTTCTTGACTTTGATATTACCAAGTCTCAAAAGTTTAATCTTTCGATGGTAATACTCCCGTTTGTTATTCTTAATTGATTGAGACCAGACATCATTTCTTTCTATACATGTGCTTTCATTGTTTACATGTTTACATTTTGTTCATATAAACATTTTACATCTTTTATATCCCTTATTATTTTTCTTCATGATAATTTGATCTGATTAAAATCATTGTCAGATTCTCAAAACATTTCTATTGTTTCATGATTATTCATTCATTCAAAGTTTTGAGAAATCTTAAATGCTTAAAATGCTCAAATTTCATTCTTATCTTTAATGAGCATACATACACTGATTAAATGATTATGATTTCTTGCGCTTTAATGTCAAGAAAGTCATTGAACAACGCATGCTTTTTGGACAAATACATGGGATTCAATGTGTGAGCTTAAATGACTTCCATGGATTCATGATAACCAGTGTTTCCTACGCCGGAAGTAATCCTACGAGTGATTGAGGGGAGAGGGGTCAAAAGATTTGAGTGTTGGTGTGTGAAGAGGTAAAATGGAAATGAGAGATTGGTTATAAGTGAGCTTAAAAGATTAAAAGAAAGAGGGTGTGAGAACAGAGTAAAAAAAAATAAACTCTGCACCAAATCTTTCTGAGTCGGGCAGCCACACTGTTAGCTCCAAATATTCATTTGTTAAAGTGTTTAAAATATCTAAGTCCCACTTCAGAGGACTTCCAGAGACAGAATTCAGAGGACGAAGACTTCAGAGGATGAAGACTTCAGAGGACAAACCTGCCTCTGAAGTACTTATCAGAGATTGCAACTTTCAGAGAAGACATCAGAGATAGCTTCATCATAGGCTCTGAAGACAACGTCAGAGCTCTGAAGACATTCTATCTGAAGATGTTCACACCGAAGTTATCTACGAGTGAACAGAAGAACTGATGACACGTCACCTTGTGATAAGATTTACTTTCTAGAATAGGTCACTGTTCAGCATGCTTCTATTCGTCATACAAGTACACTACTTACTTTATGGTCCTATAAATAGGACCATCACCTTATTGTTCAAGTGTGCTTGAGAAGTTATATATCTTATAATATAAGTTAAATACTTTATTCCAAGAATATCTTGTTTATCTTTATCTGCTTTATGAACTGTGATATTTGAATCTCATTTGATATTAAACTGTATTGCTTCCGCTGTCATTACTCTTATTGTTTATATCATTGTTACGAGATTAAATCTGGGATCCAACAATTGGTATCAGAGCCTCCTTTGTTTCTAAACAAAGAAAGATCATATCTGCATACTCGGATAGATTTACATCTCATTGATTCTAAACTTTCAATATTTGTGCATGTTCATATAAACTCAGTTTATTAAAGAACATCATATGCTCTAGATTTGATAGTATATCTCAGTTCCTTACAAAAAGCATCAGTTCTACAAATCTTCATTTTTTAAAATGGCAAACTCAAACATAAGTGCGATTTATACAGCTGGGTCATTAACAAAACCTCCTACACTTTTATTGGATGAATATCCTCAATGGAAGATAAGGATGGTAAATTTCCTAGAAGGTATGGACAGGGATCTTTTTAGATCTGTGAACGTTGGACCTCACATTCCAATGGTGTTGGTACCAAGAGTTCCTGCAACAGCAGATACTACCGAAATACCTGCATATTATGAAAAGAAAACCACAAACTTCACTGATGAAGAATTTGGTGGAAACAGTTCATAAAGCAATGTGAACAAAAAAACCACAAACTTCACCTTTGGTGGAAACAATTTGTAAAAATACAATGTGAACAAAAAAAAAGGCATCCCAACAAATAATATACCATCCTAGCCCCCCTTTTTCCAATAACTACACAAAACCTTAATCTATTCTAAAATTACATCCAAGTTATTAATAATCTTGCAAACTTCTTAAACACATCAACAAATACATACCCACATTTCCTACGGTGCATAATTAACAAATTTAACATACGGATAATAAAAAGATGTAGAAACTAATAAAATATATGGAGAATGTAAGAAAAGAAAGTTAGATGAATGTTCATATGTGAATCATTGAAAAAATCCATTACAAAAAAATATATTTGAAAATGCATATGTAAATCAACGTTACATATTATTTATATAGGTTCAAGTATGAATCTTTCTTCATATGGATTTCACATATGAACCTTCCCTTAACATTTTCTTCACGCAATATTTAGCCTTCTTATCCGAACCTCCTACCATATTCCTATACTAGTTGCAACATGCTAAAACCATTTACATTTCATTCATGATCAATCACCTTAAAATTGATCATTCCTAAATCATTCTAAGCAGGTAAATCAATCAATGATCGATTCTAAACCAATTACTCATGAACAAACCAAACATTTGCTTCTTTCAACATAATGAAATCAGATCATATCTGCATACTCGGATAGATTTACATCTCATTGATTCTAAACTTTCAATATTTGTGCATGTTCATATAAACTCAGTTTATTAAAGAACATCATATGCTCTAGATTTGATAGTATATCTCAGTTCCTTACAAAAAGCATCAGTTCTACAAATCTTCATTTTTTAAAATGGCAAACTCAAACATAAGTGCGATTTATACAGCTGGGTCATTAACAAAACCTCCTACACTTTTATTGGATGAATATCCTCAATGGAAGATAAGGATGGTAAATTTCCTAGAAGGTATGGACAGGGATCTTTTTAGATCTGTGAACGTTGGACCTCACATTCCAATGGTGTTGGTACCAAGAGTTCCTGCAACAGCAGATACTACCGAAATACCTACATATTATGAAAAGAAAACCACAAACTTCACTGATGAAGAAATTAATATGATGGATAATGACTCAAAAGCTGTTAGATTACTCATAATGGCCATTCCCAATGATATCTTTCAAGAACTTGATTCTTGTAAAATTGCAAAAGAGATATGGGATCAGTTGTTAAATCAACTTGAAGGTGGCCTACAAACCCAGAAAAATAGAAGAAATCTATACATCAATGAATATCATGATTTTCATGCTCTACCAGAAGAAACATTACACCAAACTTACTCAAGATTCAACATTCTAATAAACAAATGCAGAAAGTTTGGAGTAATAAGAACAAAAGAGGAAAACAACGTTCTTTTTTTGAAAAGCTTGAATGAAGAATGGTCACAACTGTCCATGTCTATACAGGCTAATCAAGATCTTGAGTCATGGTCATTAACTGACATTTATGGTACTCTTGTTGCACATGAAAAAGAAGTTATGAAGCAAAAATCAAAAACCTCTTTGGGTGGACCCCTTGCACTTGTTTCAAAACAAATATCGAAAGAAAACAACTGTGAAGAGTCACAAAAATGTTTGGAAACAAAAGGAAGATCCAAAAAGGTCTTCATAGCAGAAGAAACTCATACAGATTCAGATGAAGATGAAGATATAAATGCCTTCGCCAAATCTCTTGCTTTAATCACTCATCAATTTAAAAAGAAATTTGGTAAGAAGGTATTTGAAGGAAGGAGAGAGAATGAAGAAAGAAGAAATCCGGAAAGAAGATTTCAACAAGAACCCAGATTCACTCCATATAGTGATCAAAAGGGTGCAAACTTCAACCATGATGATGCAACACAACAAACAAGACAACAACAACCATTCCAACCAAGGTATCCACAACCACAGAGATACTTCAAACCTCAAGAACAGAAGCCAGAGACAAGTATTGCCACTCTTCCAACAAATCAAAATGATGGAAGATGCTTCAGATGTGGAAAACCAGGTCACTTCTCTGCAAACTGCAGAGGAAAACTTGTCAAAGATCAATATTACTACAAAAACAAATACAAATACAATGTAAAAGAAAGAGTTCTTGTAGCAGAAATGGAAGACTGGCTATCAGACTCGACAAGCGACGGCGAGGAAGAGCCAACAAATCTCTGTGGTATGGCTTTTTCAGATGGAAATCAAACTGATGAAGCATCTGAAGACAACTCTGAGAAGGTAAACTCTCTTTACACCTCTGACAGTGATCCTGAAATAGATGCATTTAAACTAATTAATGAACTTCAGGATTTAGAGCAAAAGTTTGTTGAAGAAAAACATAAAAGAGAGCAAGTAACAAAAGAGTTCATTTTTTACAAAAGAGAAAAGAATCTTCTGGAATCAGAAAAGAAAGAATTTTTTCTTGAAAAAACCAAACTTGAAGAAACCTACAAGCAAAAAGAAAAATCTTTTTCAGAAGAAATAAGAGAAATTGAGAAAGTTTTAAAAGGAAAAGAAGAAGAAGTAAAGAAATCTGAGTATGAAAGGCTCAATTCTATTGCCTTAACCAAATTTTTTCAAAAGGAAAGAGAAATCCTACATTAATTTCTAGATAGAAAAAATCTTCGAATCAAAATCTATGTTAATGCACAAAGTGTTTTCGACAAAATAAAAACTCAAATGGACTCTCAAGGGATAGGATTCAATGAGTTGAATTCATTCAATGGATTGGAGAAAACTTCACTTTCTTCCACTTTCTGTATGGGAAAGGTCCAAAGCTTTGAAGGTCCATCTCTGAATAATTTCAAAAGAATGAAAACATCAGAGGGAGCAAAAGCAAGAGCTTTGAATTTCAAAAATACTACGTACTCTGAAGTAAAAGACATTCAAGAGTCTGTGCTACAGATAAAAGAAGAAACTTCAGAGGTACTCTTTACAAAACCTCAAAGCTATGATCCCAAAGAAATTTTCAGATTTGATGCTTTCATCTCAAGTGAATCAGAGACATTTGAACCAAGTACCTCTGATACAAGTACTTCTGAAAATGGATCTCAGAGTTCACTTAATCCGAATGCTCCTCTGTATTCACCAAAGTCAGATGAAAACATCAGAACTACGTTTGAAGATGATGTTCAAAAGATATGGAAAGAAAATGTCATGGAGGACTTAAAAAGAAAAGAAAGCATGAAACGGATCATCAAAGTCTCTAGATCAAAAGAAATTAAAAAGTCAATAGAGGTAGATATCTCTATTAAATCTAAGAGAGACTTTCTTGACTCTGATTCAGAATCTGATTTAGAGATTGATGAACAGATTTTTTGTAAACCGGGGAATGTAATTCATAAAAAGATAGAAATTGTTGGCTCTGGTATTTTGAATGTTCCAATTTCAGTATTGAAAACCAAAACCAGAATACCAATAAGTCCTGATTTTGCAAATATGTATTTACAAGCAAAAACATCTGTGGAACTTGAAAAAGAGTTGCAAGAAAAGGCAAAGAATAAAACAAACACTTCTGGTTCTTACACCTATAAAACAATAAAATTCTCTCCTGAACAAAAAGGCAAATGGACAAAAATTAACCATATTGATCATGTATGTGCAGTAAGCAGCAAAGAAAAGAAGATGTTTTTGAACAAGAAAAAGCAACTTGAAAAGAAGACTGTCTTTCAAGCAGAAAAGAAAAGAAGTAGTTAGGGATAAATGTAATACTCCTAGTGCTAGTTTCAAAAGAAGTCAAAATGTAACAAATGCTTTTAATAAAAAGAAAAACTTTGCTCCTACTTCTTCTTGTTCTATTAATTGTAACTGCGCTTATCTCTTGATGAAACTGAAGAATCATTTTAAAGGATCACACTGCCTTTTGAATCAATCTCTGAAAAATATATCAGAGACAAAATCTCAAAAGAAGACAAGTAAAGGCAAGACATCAAAAGATGAGATGCCAAAAAGTCATACAAATCCACCAAAGTCTAACACAAAAGGACCCATAATGAGGTGGGTACCTAAGAAACAATAATCTGGCTTGCAGAAACAGTCAATGCCAATCTGGTACCTAGATTCTAGATGTTTAAGGCATATGACTGGAGATAAAGAACTGTTATCCTCATTCAAAGCAAAATCTGGAGGACTAGTTACTTTTGGAGACAACAAGTAAGGACAAATTAAAGGATATGGTGAGTTATCAAGAGGAAATGTTTCAGTATCAAAGGTTGCTTATGTGGATGGATTAAAACACAATCTGATAAGCATAAGTCAACTTTGTGATCATGGTTTTGATGTGAAATTTCAAAGAAAATATTGTTCGCTTCTTCACTCAGAATTAGGTCAAGAAATGCTAAGAGCAGACAGAAAAGGTAACCTCTACAGAATGAACTTTACCAAAATCACAGACACTGATTCAGAGAAACTTTGTCTTGTATCTCTGAATAGTGAAGAAATCTGGCTCTGGCATAAAAAGTTTTCACATCTAAACTTTTCCTCACTTGATAAGTTAGTTAAACTTAATTTGGTTAAGGGATTACCATCTCTAAAGTTTAACAAAGATCATCTTTGTTCTGCTTGTGAGATGGGAAAAATGAAAAGATCTTCCCATAAAATCAAAAGTGAAAACAACTGTCCTATACCTCTGCACATGCTTCATGTGGACCTCTGTGGTCCTATCTCTGTACAGAGTGTAGCAGGTAAGAAATACATTCTGGTTCTGATTGATGAATTTTCCAGATACACATGGATAGAATTCATCAGAGCTAAATCTGATGTACCTGACATATTAATAAGGTTGTTGAAAAGATTATAGGTTCTATTCAGCAGCAAAGTTCAGAAACTAAGAAGTGATAATGGAACAGAGTTCAGAAATGCCAAAATCAATTCTTATCTATCAGAAGAAGGCATTACTTCTAACTTTTCTGCAGCAAGAACTCCTCAACAAAATGGAGTAGTTGAAAGGAAAAACAGAACACTTGTTGAAGCTGCAAGAACAATGCTTGCTGGATCTGATCTTTCAACAAATTTTTGGGCAGAAGCAGTAGCAACAGCCTGCTTTACTCAGAATAGATCTACAATTGTCAAGAGATTTCAGAAAACATCCTATGAACTCATTAACAATAGGAAACCTAATGTTAAATATTTTCATGTTTTTGGATGCAGGTGTTACATTCTGAAAGATAGAGAATATCTTGGAAAGTTTGACAAGAAAGCTGATGAGGGCAAATTCATGGGATATTCATTAGCCTCAAAAGCTTTCAGAGTGTTCAATCTTAGAACAAGGACTATCCAAGAGAGCATCAATATCTCTTTTGGCGACAATAAAAGCTCTGAACAACAAAAGAGTTCCTCGTCACCTATCTCTAAATCATCAAGGGAATCTGAATTAAACAGAATATTTGAAGATTTCTTTGATGATGAAAACTCTGAAGTTATCTTCAGAGATAGACCGAGAGAGAATTCAGAAGAACCTCAAGAAACAGGTACAACCCTTTCAGGGCCCTCTGAATTAACACCTTCTGTTTCACCAAATGCAGATCAGCAAAGTGAATCAGAAGATGATCAAGAAGTATCTGAAGTAACTCCAGAAGAAAATGGTGAAGTACAAGAATATGCTTCACCATATTTGGAACAAAACTCAGAGCCTCTGAACAGTACAACAGAGGTGTCACCTACAGAGCCTCTAATCAGTACAACAGAGGTGTCACCAACTATCAGAGCCTCTGAAGCTCAAACTCCACCCCAAATTTTTGCTCCAATCACCAGATGGACAAAAGATCATCCAATTGATCAAATCATTGGATCCTCATCCGCAAGAGTTAAAACAAGATCTGCCACCATCAATGAATGCTTCTGTGTAAACTTTTTTAGCATTATTGAACCAAAGAAGGTAAAAGAAGCTCTTGAAGATCCTCATTGGATATTTGCAATGCAGGATGAACTTCAAGAGTTTGTAAGAAACAAAGTCTGGACCCTAGTTCCTCTTCCCAAAGGAAAATTTGCAATTGGAACGAAATGGGTTTTCAGAAACAAAAAGGATGAGGATGGAATAATTATCAGAAACAAAGCCAGGTTGGTTGCAAAAGGATATTGCCAGGAAGAAGGCATTGATTATGATGAAACCTTTGCACCTGTAGCTAGGCTAGAAGCAATCAGAATCTTCTTAGCCTATGTTGCACACAAAGGATTCAAAGTTTATCAAATGGATGTTAAATCTGCATTTCTTCATGGTAAATTAAATGAAGAAGTTTATGTCCAGCAACCACCTGGATTTGAAACTACAGAGTATCTGATTGTTCCAGATTCTAGTTTCTAAATCAAGATTAATCAAACAAACAAGAATAAGAATCAAATACCTATTTGATTAACTTCTCAAAATCAAGATTACAATATCTCTCTCTCTAGAACTCTCTCCAACGACCTCTCTCTCTCTCTCTAACTTTCTCTCTCTAAATGTAACTGAATATTCTTCAATTAAGTTCTCTACAAAATACAAAGGAAGAAAAACTATTTATACTACCTAACTATTACAAGGAAAAATACAAATACAAAAATACATTGACTTATTACAAATAGACTTTGACTTTAAATGAGATTTGACTTTAACAGCTTTGACTTTCTCAACTTTGACCTTCATTATTCTTGATCTTGTATCCAACAAATTTATGCTCTAACAGTATCCTAATCATGTTTATTATTTGGATAAATCTCTGTATGGACTTAAACAAGCCCCAAGAGCTTGGTATGAAACTCTGTCCACCTTTCTAATTCAAAATGGATTTGAAAAAGGCACAATTGATACTACCTTATTCATCAAAAGGTACAAAAATGAGATGCTTTTAGTACAAATTTATGTTGATGACATTATATTTGGCTCTACAAATCAAAAGTATTGTGACAAGTTCTCAGAATTGATGAAAAGTGAATTTGAGATGAGCCTCATGGGAGAATTAACTTTCTTTCTGGGCTTACAAGTAAAACAAACTTCAGAAGGTACATTCATAAGTCAATCTAAGTATGTCTCTGAAATTTTGCAAAAGTACAAACTCAATGATTCAACTTCGATGAGAACACCTCTATCCACCAGAGTCAAACTTGACTCTGATCCTTCAGAGAATCTGTGGATATAAAAACCTACAGTGGCATGATAGGTTCACTACTATACTTAACTGCAAGTAGGCCTGACATAATGTTTGCAACATGTCTTTGTGCTAGATATCAAGCAAATCCAAAAGAATCTCATTTATCTGCTGTCAAGAGAATTTTCAGATACCTCAGAGGGTCACACTCATTAGGCCTCTTGTATCCAAAACTTTCTAGTTTTGATCTAACAGCTTACACTGATGCAAATCATGCTGGATGTAAGCTTGACAGAAAAAGTACCTCCGGATGTTGTCAGTTATTGGGCAATAAGCTGGTAAGTTGGTCATCCAAGAAGCAAAACTGTGTTTCAACTTCAACTGCATAGGTAGAATATGTTGCTGACGCTAGTTGTTGCTCACAAGTAATATGGATGAAAACTCAGCTCAGAGATTATGGCCAACAATTTGAAAGAATTCCAATTCTCTGTGATTCAAAAAGTGCCATAGCCATCTCTGCCAATCCAGTACAACACTCCAAAACCAAGCACATCGATGTAAGGTACCACTTTTTGAAAGATCATGTTGAAAAGGGAACAATAGAGATGTATTTTGTACCAACTGAACTACAACTTGCTGATATTTTCACAAAAGCTTTAGATGAACGAAGGTTCAATTTTGTAATTAGCAAGTTGGGAATGTTGAATATGTCTACCTTACAAAGAAGAAACTCAGAGTCTCTGATCGATTATCAGAGACTCTGGACTTTTTCACAAATGGTAAAAATCACTCTTTTGTTTCTCCAAGCATGTGTCAAGGGGGAGAACATAAAAGACTTCATTCTTTAGTCAAGGGGGAGACAAAGACCCTTTCATCTTTCAAGGAGGAGAAAAGTTTGTCTCTGATATTTATATCAGAGCCTCTGATCTTGTCTCTGATATTTATATCAGAGCTTCTGATCTTTTCTCGTTAAACGAATATTCCAGGAAATTCTTTTAATAATAAATCTTTTTGGATAATCATTCGTTTCTTTTCAAAAAAACCCAACTGACGGTTTTCTGACACAAAGCGTCTCTCCCCTACACACCTAAACGTGTCACCTATTAATTAGGGGATGATGGAACGTCCTTTCTGACATTGGGACTCTCATTCGCCGCTTCCATAACCTCTCCCTCTACCCTTTGTGTCTATAAAAACCCTGTTTCACTTTTCATTATTCTTTACGCTCTCAGAATCCAAAATCCCAAATCTTTCTTTCTAAGCTCTCATCCTTCTCAACCTGCAACAATGGCGGCTCATTCTCAAACTTGTCAGGATCGAATTCTCAACAAGAATTGTGAATACTCAGAAACAATATCAAAGAAGTTTGCGGAATAACACTTTGATATTCAATGTAACAGTAAACAAATAGTAGATATGATAAACAAATTGTAAACTTGTATTGAATAATTAAAATCACAAGATTACACACACAACCTCAATCTTGAAGAACAAGCTCTTTCAAGACGAATTCTACTTCTCTAGAATTAGGAACTATGCCTTGAGGTTGATTCTCTCTAGATCAAAAACTTAGAATCAATTGATTAAATCAAAAAAATTCTATACATTCTATACATATACTAAGGATAAAAGATAATTACAATTAATAAAATATCTTCAGAATATCTTCCATGAATATCTTCAGTCTATCCAGCTGTCATTCTTGTAATTCGGATCTCCATCTCATAAGCAGTGCTAATCATAAGCAGCATTAATACTCTGAGCAGTACTAAGTTCAACAGTACTAACCATGCTCAACAGTATTAAACTCTTAGCAGTAGTAACTCTAGCAGTACTAATTTCGAAGAGTAGCATTAACTTTGTTCCAGCAGCATTAAATTCAACTGGCAGCATTAACCACAGAAGTAGTAACCATGATGAACTAGCAGCATTAACCATACTTGGTAAATTCTTCAGTTCCCAAAAATCTCCCCCTAACTTGACTTTTAGGAAGAGAAGTCAAGTTCTTCAGATCTAATTTTCAAGATGATTTCAACACCTCAGGTTCAGTTGCCCAAATTTGGATCTAGCCCCAGACTTTGATTTACAGTTCTTCTCACCACAAGTTTGCCCATTTCTGAACCCTTTGTACATACCAGTGTAGCTTTTAGCATCCCTTCTAGCTTTTCCTTGCTATGCTCATAGATTTTGTGCACTAGGTAGTATTCATGATAACAGTTGTCAATAGTAATCATGTATACTCCATAGTTTTCAAATAATATCCATTTATCAATCTTCTTGAATAAAAACTCATGATTATGATCTTTAATCCTATATGCCACTCTCTCTGGATCAAACATCATACACAAGTATTCCATTGTTACCTTGAGAAGATTTTCTTCAATACCTTTCAACACAGGCTCATAGAGTTTCATCCCCACTTTGTACATTTCCTCTATATCTGCTCTTGAACAACTTCTGATAACTCTCCCCCAAGTTGAATATGCTTCAAATGTATCACCTACTCTTTTGATTCTGAAGAAATTCTTTCCACTATCTCTTAGAATGTCCCAGAAGATGATCTCTGGAGCTTTCATGGAGATTGGAACAGCCTTCTTAGGTTCTACTATGGTCATGTACAGATTCATACTCTCGTCAGTTTGCTTATTGGACTGCTCTGGACTTTGTACTGATTCTGCCAAAGGTACACCTGAAGGTTCTGCTGCAGATTCTGTTGTTTCTTCCATTCTAGGCCTTTTAGACTGCTTTTTTGAAGCAATTGTCTTTACCCTCTTTCCAGATTTGGCTTCTACACCAACACTCTCATGTTCTTCCTTCATCTCTTCAGCTTTGTCTTTTGAGGGTGTGGTCTCCTCAGGGAATGGTTTTTGAATGTTAAGGTCATGCCTTTCCTTCATTATTCTCTCAGCCTCTTCCCTTTGGGTTGAATCCCCTTGAAGCTTAGCCATCTCTTTATGGTACAACTCCTCAACCTGAGTGTATGCCATATTGGTGAACATCTCCCCCTTGACACCAATTGCACCTTTCAGGAAATTTATCATTTTTCTTCTTTCCTGATTGGCCAAAAATGTCTTGGAGGGTTGTCTTTTCTGTTTCTCTTTTTGAATTGGCATCTTTTTGACTTGAAGTTTCTTGGCCTGAGCTGCTTCTTTTATGCTTTTCTGATATTCTGCATTGCTTTTTTGATATTCTGCATTTAACTTTTTAGCCATGAGCTTTGCAAGTTCTATATTTGTTTCTGTTTGAAGCTGCTCCTCCTTTTCCATTTGATCTTGAAGCTGCTTTGCTATTGCCTCATCCATTTCAATCTGAGTTTTCTTCTTTGCAGGCAGTTCAGCTTCAACCATCTTTTCCTTCCCTTTTCCTTTTGTCTCCTTTAAGGTTGCTTTTTCTTTTCCCTTCTGTGAAATTCCTTCTTCATTGATGACTACTCCCTTGGCCTTTTGAGTAGCCTTAGGATTATCATTCTTGGCTTTAATCAAGGTTTCTGCTATCTCTATTTCCTCTACAGAGAGACCTGTTTCTGCTGCTTCTGTTTCTACTGCTACTTTTTCCTCAGCAGCATTAATTGTTTCTGCTTCTATTCCTTCCTCTTTCTCCCCCTCAACTTCAACTCCCTCAGCAGCTTTTTTAGAAGACCTTTCTTTCTCTTTATCAGTCTCTTTCTCCCCCTTGTTGGAAGCATCTTTATCAGTTGGCCTCTTTCTCAACACATACTGTTTTCTCCTCATCTTCTGCACAAGCCTTGTCACCATTTTCTTTAACTTGGCAATCTGTACTTGTTGTGACAGAACTATGAGTTTAAACTCTTCAATCTCCTTTCCCTGGTTGATCACATCCATGTTGATATTACCCATGGCATCCATCAATTCCTGATAGTTATATCTGTCCTCACCTTCTCCAGAAGTATTACCCTCTTTTGAAGGATCCTTGGATCTTTTTGTAGTGGAAGTCTTCTGCCTAGCAGAAGCACTATCCACCCCCGTGGCTTCTTGGCACCTGGGACCTTTGAATGATTGCTCATTCAAAGTTGCCATGGGTGTCAAGATCGAATTCTCAACAAGAATTAATTCTCAGAAACAATATCAAAGAAGTTTGCGGAATAACACTTTGATATTCAATGAAACAGTAAACCAAAACAGTAAATATGAAGAACAAACTGTAAACTTGTATTGAATAATTGAAATCACAAGATTACACACTCAACCTCAATCTTGAAGAACAGACTCTTTCAAGACGAATTCTACTTCTCTAGAATTAGGATCTATGCCTTGAGGTTGATTTTTCTCTCTAGAACTTCTAATGAATAATCAAATTAATTAATTTCAAACTATTCTAAACAATACTATATATATACTAATTAAAAGATAATTACAAGAAATAAAAATATCTTCAGTATATCTTCCATGTATATCTCTAAGCTTCCATGTATATCTTCAGATTATCCAGCTGTTATCCTTTCATGCGAATCTTCATCATATAAGCAGTATTAATCTTCAGCAGCATTAATCTCTTCTAGCAACATTAACTACTAAGCAGCACTAACTACTAGCAGTACTAACTAGCTAAGCAGCACTAACTTTGTTCAAGCAGCACTAACTTTGACTAGCAGTATTAATTCTATTAGCAGTAGTAATACTCAGCAGTATTAACCTTGAAGTCTTCTAGTAGTAGTAACTTTGAACCAGCAACATTAACCATACTTAAGCTTTTCTTCAGTTCCCAACAATCTCCCCCTAACTTGACTTTTAGGAAAAGAAGTCAAGTTCTTCAGAATTAATCTTCAAGATGCTTTCAACACCTCTGGTTCAATTTCCCAAATTTGGATCTAGGCCCAAACTTTGATTTACAGTTCTTCTCACCACAATCTTTGCCATCTCTGAATCCTTTGTACATACAAGTGTAGCTTTAAGCATCCCTTCTAGCTTCTCCTTGCTATGCTCATAGATTTTGTCCACCAGGTAGTATTCATGATAACAGTTGTCAATAGTAATTATGTATACTCCACAGTTTTCAAACAGTATCCATTTATCAATCTTCTTGAAGATGAACTCATGCTTATGATCTTTAATCCTATAGTGCACTCTTTCTGGATCAAACATCATGCACAAGTATTCCAATGTCACTTTGAGAAGATTCTCTTCAGTACCTTTCAACACAGGTTCATAAAGTTTCATCCCCACTTTGTATAATTCTTCCATATCAGCTCTTGAACAACTTCTGATAACTTTCCCCCATGTTGAATAAGCTTCAAATGAACCATCAGCTCTCTTGATTCTGAAGAAATTCTTTCCACTGTCTCTTAGAATATCCCAGAAGATGATCTCTGGAGCTTGCATAGAGATTGGAACATCTTTCAAAGGCTCCACTATTGTCATGTAAGGATCCATACTCTCATCTGTTGGCTTACTAGACTGTTCTGGAAGTTGTACTGATTCTGTTTGAGATGTGACTGAAGGTTCTGTTTTCTTTTCAGTTTCTTCCACCCTTGGCTTTTTCAACTGCCTTTTTGAAGCAATTGACTTCACTCTCTTTCCAGATTTGGCTTCTATACCCACACTTTCAGGTTCTTCCTTCTTCTCTTCTGCTTCTTCTTTTGAGGGTGTGGTCTCCTCGGGGAATGGTTGTTGGATGTTGAGATCATGTCTCTCTTTCATCCTCCTTTCTGCTTCTTCCCTTTGAGAGGAATCCCCTTGGAGTTTTGCCATTTCCTTCCTGTAGAGCTCCTCAACTTGACTGTATGCCATGTTGGTGAACATCTCCCCCTTGACTCCAATTGCACCTTTCTAGAAGTTTATCATCTTTCTTCTTTCCTGATTGGCCAAAAAGGTCTTGGAGGGTTGTCTTTTCTGCTTTATCACTGGCATCTTTTTAACTTTAAGTTTCTTGGTCTGAGCTGCTTCTTTTAGGCTTTTCTGATATTCTGCATTCAACTTTCTGGCCATTATACTTGCAAGTTCTCTGTCTGTTTCTGTTTGCAACATTTCCTCCTTTTCCATTTGGTCTTGAAGCTGTTTTGCTATTGCCTCATCCAGTTCAATTTGAGACTTCTTCTTTGTAGGCAGTTCAGCTTCTTCAACCATCTTTTCTTTTCCTTTTCCCTTTATATTCTTCAAGACTTTCTTTTGAGGTTCTCCTTCATTGATGACCACTCCTTTGGCCTTTTGAGTAGCCTTAGGAGTGTCATTCTTTGCTTTTACCAGAGTTTCTGCTATCTCCAGTTCTTCTACAGACAACACTGTTACTGCTGCTTCTGTTACTGCTGCAGTTACTGCTGCTTCAGCAGTATTAATAGTTTCTGCTGTTGTTCCATGTTCCGTCTCCCCCTCAACTTCAACTTCCTTTACAGTTGAGCTTTCTTTCTCTTTTTCTCCCTCTGGCTTCTCCCCCTTGTTGAAAGGATCTTGAACATTTGATCTCTTCTTTAGGACAAATGCTTCCTCTTCTTCCTCTGCACTAGCCTGGTCACCATCTTCTTCAGCTTAGCAATCTGTACTTGTTGTGACAGAATTACCAGCTTCATTTCTTCTATCTCTTTGCCTTGTTTGATGACATCTTGGTTGATGTTTCCCATTGTATCCATCAATTCCTGGTAGTTATATCTGTCCTCACCTTCTCTAGAAGTGTTACCCTCCTTTGAAGGATCATTGGATCTTTTAGTAGTGGAAGTCTTCTGCCTAGCAGAAGCACTATCCAACCCCGTGATTTCTTGGCACCAGGGACCTTTGAATGATTATTCATTCAAAGTTGCCATGGGGGAGGTCTTATTGATGTTACCACTTTCCTCCTCTGTGCTAGCAGGAGTAGTGGCAGCCTTATCACCCATATGCTCTTCCTCCTCCTCAGAGAGCACCTCCTTGGGGTTGGGAGACACCCCTTTGGTTCCCCTATGGATATTCCCTAAAAGAGAATTCTCCCTTAGAGGGCTTAAAGGCTTGGGGGATGATGGTACAAGAAGGGAAGGAGCCTTCTTTACCTGTTTCCTCTTGTATGTTTGGGTGATAGGAGAGGTTGGTTTTTCAAGAAGGGACTGGGGGATAGATTTAGAGTGGGAAGGTTGGGATTGGCTAGCAGTAGGATGGTCTAATAGGGGCATTGACCCTGCTACCATACCTTCATTGGTTTGGGACACCACCATCATTGTAGAGAACAATGGGGTGTCAACTCCTTCCGAGTCCCCAACAGATCTTCTCATATTTGAGAAAACCTTGCCTTTGGGGGGTTTAGGTACATATACCCCAACAGGTTGAGGTATATTCGTCAATTCATGAGTAATAACTTCTTGGACAAACCTGGGGTACATAAAGAAGCTCTTTTTGTTTCCCATGTTTGAGACAAGATCACTGAAAATCATTTTAGAAAAGTTATACTTTCTGGCAGTGGCCAAGCACACCAAGGCATAAGCAATGGTGCTGCTGAACTCACTCCATCCAGTAGTCTTTTTGGAGATACAGTGCATGAGAGTATGGACAAAGAAACGCCATTGGGGTGAAAATTTGGCTTTAGAGAATTTGAATACACCCAATGGGCCTCCATACCCCATTCTTGTAAGAGAAGAGAACAATTCATCATTTGAGATAGAAGTTATACCAGAGGCATCGTCTAGACGTAGACTGATGCGAATAACCTCTTCAGTAACCGTTAGTGGTTTTTCACAGATCCTTGTCTTGATCATTTGCACACCATTCTCAGCAACAGTGGTGGCATTAGCCCAGAACTGCCTTTGATGCTCGATATAGATTGTAGGTGATACAGTAAGAGCATGAGCAATATGGCTTGACTTGAGGAAATCCACAATCTGATGAAATCCTGCAGCTTGCTTTGGCTTTTGTAGCATCGCGATCTCATTGTGTTCATCAATGAATGCCATGGATGCCATTGATCTTAGTGAAAAACTTGCCTGAAAACTTTGAGTCTTGAGAGAGAAAGGGTTTAGAGCGCAAGTGAACTGTATACAAAGAGTCGTTATGAACTTTTAGGCGGGAAAAGGGTATTTATAGTATTCGGGACATAAGCAGTATTAACCTAGAGCAGTATTAATGGACAAGCAGTATTAACCGCGAGCAGTATTAACTACTAGCAGTATTAACTGCGAGCAGTATTAACTGCGAGCAGTATTAACGAACTAGCAGTATTAACTGCGAGCAGTATTAACTGCGAGCAGCATTAACTGCAAGCAGTATTAACCACTAGCAGTATTAACTAACTAGCAGTATTAACTAACTAGCAGCATTAACCGCTAGCAGTATTAACTAACTAGCAGTATTAACTGCGAGCAGTATTAACTAACTAGCAGTATTAACTGCGAGCAGTATTAACCACTAGCAGTATTAACTAACTAGCAGTATTAACTGCACTTACTTTTTAAAGCTTAGGCTGAATTGAGTACTGTTATGTATGCCCTGCAAAGGAGGATTAGTAACACCAAGAATCTATAATATTCAGATATTTAACCACTTTTTGAGAGGATGCTTAATCAGAGTTGATCATTCCCACACTTGTTACCAAGAAAGTGAATCTACACACATCAAAAGTATTGGTGAATAGATCGGCAAACTGGTTGTCAGTATGAACTTTTACAACTTGAACAAGTTTCTTTTCATTACAGTCTCTTATGAAGTGATACCTGATCTCAATGTGCTTTGTCTTAAAGTGCTTGACAGGATTATTCACAATGCTGATAGCACTGCTATTATCAATAAAAATGGGAGTGTGTAGAAAGGTTACCCCACAGTCCAACATTTGATTCTGAATCCATAAGACTTGAAAACAGCAACTTGCAGCTGCTATGTACTTTGCCTCTGTTGTAGATGTGGACACTGTGGTTTGTTTCTTGCACTGCCATGAAACTAGTCTAGCACCCAAAAACTGACATCCTCCAGAAGTAGATTTTCTGTCCAAGTTTGCCCCACCTAGATCACTGTCTGAGTATGCTATTAGGTCAAAGGGTGAGTCATGAGGATACCAAAGTCCCAATCTGGGTTGCCCTTTAAGATATCTGAATATCCTCTTAACAGCTTGAAAGTGAGATTGCTTTGGCCTAACTTGGAATCTTGCACATACACAGACTGGAAACATTATATCTGACCTTGATGCTGTGAGATACATGAGAGAGCCAATCATGGATCTGTAATGATGCACATCCATATCCTCCCCCTCAAGATCTGTTGTTATCTGCTTGTGTGTCTCCATAGGCGTGCTGGCAGGTTTTGAATCTGAGAAACCAAACTTGGTTAGAATGTCCTGCACATACTGGGATTGACAGATTAAGATGCCATCTGACTTCTGTTGAACTTGTAGTCCAAGGAAGAAAGTAAGTTCCCCCATGGAACTCATTTTGAACCTTTGATGCATTAGTTCCTCAAACTCCTTGCACATGTTGTCTCTTGTAGATCCAAAGATAATGTCATCAACATATATTTGGACCAGCAAGATATCCTTCTTCTTTCTCTTGATAAATAGAGTCTTATCAATGACTCCTCTTTCAAAGCCATTTTCCAAGAGATAGGATGACAGAGTGTCATACCATGCTCTTGGAGCTTGATGCAGACCATAAAGAGATTTCTTCAATTTGTATACCCTGTCTGGATAGCTTGGGTTTTCAAACCCTGGTGGTTGACAGACATATACCTCTTCTTCAATTGAGCCATAGAGAAAAGCACTTTTTACATCCATTTGATAGACTTTGAAGTTCATGTAAGAAGCATAGGCTAGGAATAATCTGATAGCTTCTATCCTAGCCACAGGTGCAAAGACTTCTTCATAATCTATACCCTCTTCTTGAGTATACCCTTGAGCCACCAGCCTTGCTTTGTTCCTTATGACAATTCCTCTTTCATCTCTCTTGTTTCTGAAAATCCACTTTGTGCCAATTGCTCTGTGACCTTTAGGAAGGTCTACTAGATCCCATACATCTTGTAGCTTGAACTGTAACAGTTCTTCTTGCATTGCTTCTATCCAGCTAGATTCTTTCATAGCATCATGTGCCTTTTTAGGCTCAAGCTGGGATAGAAAACAAGAAAGCACTATATGTTGTTGATCTTGCATTTCTTGAAGCCTGCTTTGATGTCTAGTCATCATAGGAGAAGAGATATCTCCTATTACCAGCTGTGGAGGATGATTCTTTTGAACTCTGGTGTTATGACTAGGTTCTTCATTCAGTCCAGCCTCTAGATTAGAGTCATGCAACTCAACTGAAGTGTTTTCAGCTGCTACTTCTGATTCTTTATTTTCTTCTGATTCTGATTCTTCAACTCTAGTTTCTTCTTCACTCTGACTTGGTCCAGTAGATGATTCCTTTTCACAGTCTTCAACAGAATTCACTGTGGGTATGGGAAATATAACAGATTTAGATATACTTTCTTGAACTTGTGTGATCCCTGATCCTCCACTTCCTGAACCTGTATACTCATTACTGAAACCAAAAGAGTTAGTTAGTGAATCAATGTCAATAAGCCACTGAGGACCAGACCCAATAGGATTTGGTGTATTCTCATTGCATTTGACATTGTCACTTTCTTCAATTATTCTAGAAGATGAGTTAAAAACTCTGTAGGCCTTACTCTGGGATGAATACCCAACAAGAAATCCATCATCTGCTTTGCTATCAAACTTACCTAAGTGAGATTTGGTATTGAGAATTGTACAAGGACACCCAAAAGGTTTGAAGAATCCAATGAAAGGTTTTCTTTTATTTAAAAGCTCATATGGTGTCTTGTTCTTTGGCTTAACTACTAGAACTCTGTTTTGGACATAGCAGGCAGTATTAACTGCTTCAGCCCAGAAGGTAATTGGCAGTTTTGAATCAGCCAACAGAGATCTAGCAGCCTCTATTAGTATCATATTTCTCCTTTCAGCAACACCATTCTGTTGAGGAGTCCTAGGAGCACTATATTGTCTCTCAATGCCTTTTTCTTCACAAAAGGTGTTTAGATCAAGATTTTTAAATTCAGTCCCATTATCTGATCTAATGACTTTTACTTTTTGATTAGTTTGGTTTTCAATTCTTAGGATAAAGGATTTGATCAGTCCACTTGTCTCATCCTTAGTCCTTAGAAAATATACCCAGGTAAATCTAGATTAATCATCAACAATAACCAAGCAGTAAGATTTCTTGCCTATACTCATAACATTTGTAGGACCAAACAGATCCATATGCAATAACTGGAGACAAGAAGAAATTGAATTTATCTCTTTGGTCTTATGAGAAGTTTTATGTTGTTTGCCTTTAAGGCAAGCAACACAATGATCATCACATGAAAAGACTTTAGATGGTAAACCTCTTACAAGGTTGTTTTTAACAAGTTTGTTCATAGTCTTAAAATTCATGTGACACATCCTTCTGTGCCAAAGAGAGGATTCATCTACAGAAGCTTTTGATACAAGACAATTTAGAGATGAATCACTATTAACATTGTCCATATCTAGACAGTAAACATTGTCCTTTCTTGGAGTTCTAAGTAGTATCATGCTTTCATCAACTACCTTGAACCCTGGAGCAAGGATCATACACTCAGTATTTGTAAATAATATACTATGTTGTTTGTCACATACCTGTGATACACTTAACAGGTTGTACTTCAATTGATCAACATAGTAGACATCCTCAAATGTCATCTTACCTTTGGTGACATTACCTTTTCCACTTATTTTACCACCAGTAAGATTATCTCCAAATGCAACATGTCCTCCATTGATATGCTTGAAATCCTGAAGGCATGACATGTTGCCTGTCATGTGCCTAGAGAAACCACTATCAACATGCCATATGCTCTTTCCCTTGAGCTGTTGGTTGCCCTGCACATAAGATAAATCAGTTAGTATGAATTAGGAACCCAAGCCAAAGTGGTCTTGGGTACCCCTTTCTCATCAAAATACTTGCATTCTTTCTTGACAAGATTTTTGAACTTTAACTCCTCATTCTTGGAGTACTTTGTCACAATAATAGGCTTGGAAACATTTTTGCTAGAAGCAGTACTGGTTTTAGAAGTACTAACTGCCTTAGCAGCACTTGCATGCTTAGCAGTACTAACATTGTTAGCAGTAGTAACTGTGTTAGCAGCAGTAACTGTGTTGGCAGTATTAACCTTTGAAGAGGTACTAACAGTATTAGCAGCATTAATATTTTTTAGCAGACTAACACAGGTAGCAGCAGTAATACTTCCAGCAGCACTAACCCTGTCAGCAGTACTAACAGTTTTAGTGCTTCTAGGCACCCACATTTTGACACTTTCTTTTAAAAACTTTTTCTTCATGGGGCCTTTCCTTTCACCATGTTTCTTTCCATTCTTCCTATAACCAACAGGTTTTTGCACAAATCTTTGAAAGGTCATCTGTTGGTTAATAGGGTTAAAGAAGCAATATTTAGCCAAATGATTTAACTTGCCACATATGAAACAAGGTTTTGGTCTATTGATTTTACTCAGATCAACTCCTTGCTTCTGAGCCCATTGATTATTCCAGTTTCTTTGATTTCCTCTTTTTAAACCAGAATTTAGGCTCTTGGCTTTACTGCAATCACACTGTTTACAAGATCCAGGATTCACAACCGTGGTTTGTTTGTAATGGACCTTGTTATCTTTTCTTTTGGTCTTCTCTATCTCCTTGGACTTGACCCAGATTTTCCCACATCCCTCATTGGTGATAATGTTGTTTTCTAATGGAATCTCTTTACTCACATCATTATCCCTATGCTCACTGGCTTATTTCTCAGTTAAATCCTTAATTACTACTTCATCCAAAGGATCTATCTTAAAGGCTTTCTCAGATAAGTCCTTTTTCTCCTTGGTTTCTAACAAGTCTGAAGTAGGAGAGATATAATTGTTGTTGTAAGGAGGAGGTGTATTGTTGTATCCAATACCAGGCTTCATCTTATCATGAATCTGAGCCTTTAGAAGAGAATCCATTGCTTTTGAAGCATATGAAAACTTTTCTATGTCAAGTTTTACTTTAGACAGTTCCTCTTTCAGCCTATCACTCTCTTCTAAGGATTTACACAGTTTGGTCTCTAACTCATTCTTTTCCCACTTCCAATAGTTCGTGTCATAAGAGTGTTGAAGCTCATTAGCTTGAAAGCCTTTGATTTGCTCTTCACATCTCTCTACTATCAACACATAATCTCTTCTGTCCTTTTCTAATCTTTTGAGGTCATCACACATACTTTGATTGTGATCCCTGTATCTTTTGACAGTGTCAATGCAAGATTTAGTGCAAAGATTAGAAATTACCTCAGAGGGGAGATCAGACACTTCTGCCATAAGAGCTTGATTCTGAATGGCTTCCTCAGCTTGATCACTCCAGTCAAATCCCATTCCTTTTTGAGAAACAAAGGCTTGAGTAGGATTCTTGTTCTGATTGTAGCCTCCATTCTGAGCTTGTTGGTGGTTGTTGTTTGGAACAACACTCCTGCATTATCTAGCAAAGTGTCCTTTCATGTGACACTTATAACATTCCACCTTGGTCTTGTCAAAACCAGCTCCATATTCTCTTCTTTGAGAGAAGTTATTCCTTCCTGTTCTTTTAATGAACTTCTTCACCCTCATGGATAACATGGCCATCTGCCATTTAATATCCATCTCCTCCAGGTCATCAGGGTGAAGTTGATCCAGATCATCATTAATCAAGGAATTGTTGCTATGACTGGACAAAAAGGCTTTAAAGATAGTTTCAGTGCCTTTTTCTGAACTTACTCCACTGGCAGTACTAACTACTTCAGGGTTGGCAGTAGTATCAGTGGATGCTGAAAGAAGTGCAGCATTGTGGACATAACCAGTGGGCTTCTTCTTGATTTCTACCTCAGTTTCAAAAACTCTTAGATCATTGTATAGATCATCAAGTTCTTTCTCTTCCAGATTGTCACTCTATCTATATGAGACAGTGTACATAGTCCATTCATCCCCAAGAGATCTGAGGAACTTTCTATTGACATCATCTTGTTCCATCTTCACTCCTACAGTAGCCAGTTCACCAATGAGTTTGTTGAACCTATCAAAAGTTTGAGTCATAGACTCATTCTTTGAGGAAGTGAAGTTCTCATACTGTTGCTTTAGAACATCTCTTTGATTTCTTTTGATGCTCTTTGTTCCAGCAAATCTTTTCTCTAGAGCATTCCAGAGAATCTGAGCATCAGTATAGTTGCAAAATTGATGCTGATATCCATTGGGGATGGCCAAGAGCAGAGTGCTCAAGGCCTTCATCTCTGTATGTGTGATCTTCCTCTCACCATCTGTCTTTGGTGGAGGTCTTTTCCCATCTGGTCCTATCCTTCCAGCTTCAGAAGGACCATTCTCAATGATATCCCACATTGAGTAGTTAGTGAGAAGAATATATTGTCTGATTCTGATCTTCCACATGTCAAACTCACTGGGTTTGAGCATTGGAACCTTGGAGACCAAAGTACTGCTTGATTCTGTAAGATTTTCCATGATAAATAGATGTTTCTGAGAAGTACTGCTCTGATACCACTTGTCAGGATCGAATTCTCAACAACAATTAATTCTCAGAAACAATATCAAAGGAGTTTGCGGAATAACACTTTGATATTCAATGAAACAGTAAATCAATACAGAAAATATGAAGAACAAACTGTAAACTTGTATTGAATAATTGAAATCACAAGATTACACACTCAACCTCAATCTTGAAGAACAGACTCTTTCAAGACGTATTCTAATTCTCTAGAATTTGGATCTATGCCTTGAGGTTGATTTTTCTCTCTAGAACTTCTAATGAATAATCAAATTAATTAATTTCAAACTTTTCTAAACAATACTATATATATACTAATCAAAAGATAATTACAAGAAATAAAAATATCTTCAGTATATCTTCCATGTATATCTCTAAGCTTCCATGTATATCTTCAGATTATCCAGCTGTTATCCTTTCATGCGAATCTTCATCATATAAGCAGTATTAATCTTCAGCAGCATTAATCTCTTCTAGCAGCATTAACTACTAAGCAGCACTAACTACTAGCAGTACTAACTAGCTAAGTAGCACTAACTTTGTTCAAGCAGCACTAACTTTGACTAGCAGTATTAATTCTATTAGCAGTAGTAATACTCAGGAGTATTAACCTTGAAGTCTTCTAGCAGTAGTAACTTTGAACCAGCAGCATTAACCATACTTAAGCTTTTCTTCAGTTCCCAACAATGGGGGAGGTCTTAATTATGTTACCACTGTCCTCCTCTGTGCTAGCAGAAGTAGTGGCAACCTCAGCACCCATATACTCAACCCTCTCCTTAGTAAGCACCTCCTTGGAGTTGGGAGACACCCCTTTGGTTTCCCTATCGATATTCTCTAAAGGAGAATTCTCCCTTAGAGGGCTAAAAGGCTTAGTGGGTGAAGGTACAAGAAGGGAAGGAACCTTCTTTACCTTTTTCCTTGAATAAGTTTGGGTTATGGGAGAAGTTGGTTTATCGAGAAGTGACAGGGGAATTGATTTAGAGTGGGAAGGTTGGGATTGGCTAGCAGTGGGATGGTCTAATGTGGGTCTTGACCCTGCTGCCATACCTTCATTAGTGTGGGACACCACCATCATTGTAGAGAACAATGGGGTGTCAACTCCTTCCGAGTCCCTAGCAGATCTTCTCATATTGTAGAAAACCTTGCCTTTAGGGGGTTTAGGTACATATACCCCATCAAAGTGAGGTATGTCCGTTAATTCATTAGTAATAACTGCCTGAACAAACCTGGGATACATGAAGAAACTCTTCTTGTTGTCCAGATTTGAGACAAGATCATTGAAGATCATTTGAGAAAAATTATATTTTCTAGCAGTGGATAAATACACCAAAGCATATGCAATGGTACTGCTAAATTGGCTCCAGCCAGTTGTTTTCTTTGAAATACAGTGTATCAAGGTATGAACAAAGAACCTCCATTGGGGTGAAAATTTAGCTTTGAAAAACTTAAAAATCCCCATTTGGCCTTCATACCCCATTCTTGAAAGAGTTGAGAAAAGTTCCTCATTAGGAATAGAGGTTATACCTGCAGCATCATCTAGACGTAGACAGATGCGTAGTACCTCTTCAGTAACGGTTAGGGGTTTTTCACACACCCTTGTCTTTATCATTTGCACACCATTCTCAGTAACAATGGTGGCATTAGCCCAGAACTGCCTCTGATGCTCTATGAAGATGGTAGGAGACACAGTGAGAGCATGAGCGATGTGACTTGACCTCAGAAAGTCGACTATTTGGTGAAAACCTTCAGCTTGTTTTGGCTTTTGGTGCATCGCGATTTCATTGTGCTCATCGATGAATGCCATGGATGCCATTGAACTTGAATGTTCTTGCCTGAAAACTTGGTACTTGAGAGAAAATGGGTTAGAGCGCAAGTAAACAGTATGCAAAGAGTCGTTATGAACTTTTTAGGCGGGCAAAGGATATTTATAGTATTCGGGACATAAGCAGTATTAACCTAGAGCAGTATTAACTTATAGCAGTATTAACTAAGAGCAGTATTAACTACTAGCAGTATTAACTAACTAGCAGTATTAACTACTAGCAGTATTAACTAACTAGCAGTATTAACTGAGAGCAGTATTAACTACTAGCAGTATTAACTAACTAGAAAGTATTAACTGTGCATTAGCAGTATTAAACTGTATTGGCAGCACTAAAACTGTACTGGCAGTAGTAACTATACTTACACTTTTATGCTTATGATGAACTGAGTACTTGCTATACATTTCCTGAAAAATAAGATTTTGTAACACCAAGAATAAACAATATATAGGTATTTAACCACTTTTTGAGAAGGGGCTTATTCAGAGTTGATCATGCCCACACTTGTTACCAAGAAAGTGAATCTACCCACATCAAAGGCTTTGGTGAATAGATCAGCAAACTAGTTATCAGTGTGAACTTTTACATCTTGAATAAGTTTCTTTTCATTGCAGTCTCTTATAAAGTGATACCTGATCTCAATGTGCTTTGTCTTTGAGTGTTTGACAGGATTATTAACAATGCTAATAGCACTGCTATAATCAATAAAGATTGGAGTGTGTAGAAAGGTTACCCCATAGTCCAACATTTGATTCTGAATCCATAAGACTTGAGAACAGCAACTTGCAGCTGCTATGTACTCTGCTTCTGTTGTAGATGTGGACACTATGGTTTGCTTCTTGCACTGCCATGACACTAGTCTTGCACCCAAAAACTGGCATCCTCCAGAAGTAGATTTTCTGTCCAAGTTTGCTCCACCTAGATCACTGTCTGAGTATGCAAGTAGGTCAAATGATGAGTCATGAGGATACCAAAGTCCCAATCTAGGTTGCCTTTTGAGATATCTGAATATCCTCTTAACAGCTTGATAGTGTGATTGGTTTGACCTAACTTGGAATCTTGCACATACATAGACTGGAAACATTATATTTGGCCTAGAGGTTGTAAGATACATGAGAGAGCCAATCATGGATCTATAATGATGAACATCCATATCCTCCCCCTCTAGATCTGCTGTTATCTGCTTGTGTGTCTCCATAGGTGTGCTGGCAGGTTTTGAATCTGAGAAACCAAACTTGGTTAGAATGTCTTGCACATACTTGGACTGACAGATAAAAATACCATCTGACTTCTGTTGAACTTGGAGTCCAAGGAAGAAAGTAAGTTCCCCCATTAAACTCATTTTGAACCTTTGATGCATTAGTTCCTCAAACTCCTTGCACATGTTGTCTCTTGTGGATCCAAAGATAATATCATCCACATAGATTTGGACCAGCAAGATGTCCTTCTTCTTTCTCTTGATGAACAGAGTCTTATCAATGACTCCTCTTTCAAATCCATTTTCCAAGAGATAGGATGACAGAGTGTCATACCATGCTCTTGGTGCTTGATGCAGTCCATAAAGTGCTTTCTTCAATTTGTATACTCTGTCTGGATAGCTTGGGTTTTCAAACCCTGGTGGTTGACAGACATATACTTCTTCTTCAATTGAACCATATAGAAAAGCACTTTTTACATCCATTTGATAGACTTTGAATTTCATATAAGAAGCATAGGCCAGGAATAATCTGATTGCTTCTATC
Organism: Arctium lappa; assembly: GCA_023525745.1. Classification (NCBI taxonomy): domain Eukaryota; kingdom Viridiplantae; phylum Streptophyta; class Magnoliopsida; order Asterales; family Asteraceae; genus Arctium; species Arctium lappa. The sequence continues at coordinate 51,160,238 of CM042059.1, read as the reverse complement.
CTAGCCACTGGTGCAAACACTTCTTCATAATCTATTCCTTCTTCTTGTGTATACCCTTGTGCCACTAACCTTGCTTTGTTCCTTATTACTATTCCTCTTTCATCTCTCTTATTCCTGAAGACCCATTTTGTGCCTATTGCTCTTTGACCTTTAGGAAGGTCTACCAGATCCCAAGCATCTTGCAGCTTGAATTGTAGTAGCTCTTCTTGCATGGCTTCTATCCAATTGGACTTTTTCATAGCATCATGAGCCTTCTTAGGCTCAAGCTAGGATAGAAAGCAAGAAAGAACTGTATGTTGTTGGTCTTGCATTTCTTGCAGCCTGCTTTGATTTCTAGTCATCATAGGAGAAGAGATATCTCCTATTACCAGCTTAGGAGGATGATTCTTTTGAGTTTTGGTGTGATGACTGGGTTCTTCATTGAGTCCAACCTCTAGATTGGAGTCATTCAACTCAACTGAGGTGATTTCAGCAGCTACTTCTGGATCTTTATTTTCTTGGCTCTCCTCATCTTCTCTTTCTTCTTCACTATGATTTGGTTCAGTAGATGGCTCCTTTTCACAGTCTTTAACAGGATCCACTGTGGATATAGGAAAAATCACAGACTGAGGTGTACTGTCTTGAACTTGTGTAGTCCCTGATCCTCCATTTCCTGAACATGCATAATCATTACTACTGAAACCAAAAGAGTTAGTTAGTGAATCAATGTTAAACAGCCACTGAGGACCAGACACAACAAGATTTGGTGTGTTCTCATTGCATTTGACATTGTCACTTTCTTCAATTATTCTAGAAGAAGAGTTAAAAACTCTATAGGCCTTACTCTGAGATGAATAACCAACAAGAAATCCATCATCTGCCTTGCTATCAAACTTACCTAAGTGAGATTTGGTATTGAGAATTGTACAAGGATACCCAAAAGGTTTGAAAAAACCAATAAAGGGTTTTCTTTTATTTAAAAGCTCATATGGGGTCTTGTTCTTTGGCTTGACTACTAGTACTCTGTTTTGGACATAACAGGCAGTATTCACTGCTTCAGCCCAGAAAGTAATTGGCAGTTTAGAATCAGCCAACAGAGATCTAGCAGCCTTTATTGGTGTTCTATTCCTCCTCTCAACAACACCATTATGTTGAGGAGTCCTAGGGGTACTATATTGTCTCTCAATGCCTTTCTCTTCACAAAAGGTGTTTAGATCAAGATTTTTAAATTCAGTTCCATTGTCTGATCTAATGACTTTTACTTTTTGATTAGTTTGGTTTTCTGTTGGTCCCGGAGGTGCTTAACAAGTTTGTAGAAGGGGGGGGGGGTTGAATACAAACACATAAATTAAAGTTTAATAAATTGTTTATTGATAAATCAAAAATACAATTTACAAGTTTGTTGCGGAATAAGATTAAGACAGACTTAATCTAAACAAACTTAAGAAACACTAAGATGATTGCACAAGAAATTCAGAGAATGGAGATTTAAGAGAGATAGAAAACAATGGTTTCTATATGGAGTTCAAGGATTGAGCACACCTTCAGATGAAGGGGTGAACTTCCTATTTATACCCTATGCATTAAATGCATGGCAGGGTACTTTACACGTGGCGTTCACAGATTGGCTTTGGGAGTCTGAATTTTGGGAGACATGCTTTCGGCCGGGTCATGAACAGTGTAGTTGACAGAGTTGTTGTACGTATGGTGGCAGAGACATGTTCGTTCTGACACATAGTACTAGTTTGTGCAAGGATAGACAAAAGGAAACTTGAGGCATAAGCTTTGTGATCGATTGATCGCTGAGTATCTCTTCTTGCAGAGATAGAGGTTCAGCTATCGCTGAAGCTTTTCCTCATGTTCCTTCGCGTATGTAGAGTTGTCTTTGCTTCACTGATATCCGCATCAGGTCACTAGAAGACTTCTCTTTGTTCAGCAGCTTTGTCTTCGATTCAGCTATGAACATATGTTGACGCGAGACATGTCTTCAGGGATTACGTTGGCTGTTTACTTCAGGAACTATCAGTGATAACTGAATAGACTAAGTCTAATCACTGATAGTGAAACACTAATACATAGAAATGTTTATAAGAAAGACTATCAGTGATAACTGAACAGACTCAGTCTGATCGCTGATGGTGAAACACTAATACATATTAAAACGTAATTTTCACTAAGTATAGAAGAGGGTCTTTATCAAATCACTGAGAGAGTTTGGATCAACAATCTCCCCCTATTTGATAATGACAAAGTAACAGGAGAAAATTACTTTATAAGTCAAAAAGATGGAATAATCAGGACTCGTAACATACATGTCCCAATTACTATTTTGAGGGATCTTTTACAGCACTGATGGAGTTAAGTACTTTACTGAAATTTCATTAATCTAAGAAGAGAATTACAAGGAATGAAAATTACAATTACAAGTGAATAACTACTTACTGTAAGTACAACTAATAGATTACAGAAAAGAAAACTAATCTATCAGCTATAAGAAGACTTAGGAGGATTTATCATATACTCAGGTATTTCTTCTCCTTTCTGTCTTCGTTCCAAAGATTCTTGGCTGATAATTTCTTTAATTTTCTCAGCAGCAGGGAAGAAGTCACACCATAAGCATAAGAGATCCTTGAGATGATTTAGAGGACAGATAGGAATCTCAGAGACTCTTTGAAATCTAAGTTCCTCATCATCATCTCTGAAGAATATTCCATAAGGATTGTCAATTACTTGACCAGCTTGAAAAGGACCACCAGGAGGCAGAGATAAATTCAGAACTGAAAGATCAGGAGGAGGACCAAACAGTGCATCTCTTGAAAATTTGATAGAAGTTTCATTCTTGATGATGGCGACGTCTTCAGAGGAGGAGGACCCAATTCTTCTTTTGAGTTTCAAATATTTGGGAGGAAGAGGAGATGGCAGCTTCAGTACAGAAGTGACTCTATTTATGAGGGCTTCAAGAAGTCCTTCAACGTAGCTTCTGTATGTAGATTTGGATTTCTTCAGCGCATCCCAGAACTCTATCCATTCCGTAAACCCGAAGCTCTCAAGTTTGGATACGTACATAGCTTTTTGGGTTCCATCCTCTCTGGTAATCTCCATGGTCACTGAGAGTTGATCCTTCTTCTTGCGACCAGAGATAGTCACGGCTGATATTGGAAGAAGATCAGAACGATAATCCATCTTCTGTTTACACCATTCGATAGACCTATCGTTGATCTCTTGTTCTTTGGAGAGCTCCTCTTCAATTTCTTTCAGCAGTGCAGCTTGAACTTCCACAGGTTTGCTTTTCAGCTTTTTGTCCTTGACTTGAGAAGATTGAATCTTTAAAGCGAGTTGGGCGTCTCGTCTGCATTCAGCGATCAGTTTCTCAGCTTTGGCAGATTCTTCTCGTTCAGCTTCAGTGAGGAAGTCGAGCTCTGAGAAGGATGTTTGAAGAGGGATTTTCAGCCGTTGACTTTCTAGTTGAGCGATCATTTCAACTCTTTTCTTTACCACTTCCTATGAACAACGAGATGGTCGAGAGGGCCTTCCTGGATGGACCAGGGAATCTTCTTCTTCTTCTTAATCAATCTCAGCGATAGAGATTGGGATTATTTCTTCAGCGATAGTAGCTGGAATTATTTGTAGTTCAGAACCCTTAAGCAGGGGTGAGAACTGTCTGGATAGAAAATGAAGGAAAGAAGGGATAATTGTATATTTTTAGAAAAAGAGAGATAAAGGCTAGAAGGAAATAGGGGTTTGGAAAGAGTAGGAGAGTGGTACTATAGAAAGACATACCTGAGAAGGATGCTCCCCCTCAGATTGTGATCCAGTCCTCAAGCATCCTTCAGCGATTGGTTGCTTGTCTTTGCTTTGCGAAGGAGCGCTTGAAGATGTATCACCTCTCACCCCTGCTTTGACAACCTCTTGCGAAGTTGTCCCTGATGCTACGTTCGGCTTGGAGAACCACATAGATTGGTCTTCTTCATCGTCGTCGTCATCATTGGAGGGTTGATCCTTTTCTTGATCAACAAGATCTAGATCATCTTCCTCTTCATCGTCTTCTTCCTCATCATCTTCAAAGAGAAGAGAATGAATAGATGAGGGTTCTTTTGCCTTCTCCCCCTCTTTGTCATTATCAACAACAGGGGGTTGCTCAGTTGCTGGAGTAGCTGTTGAAGCTTTTAGCACTTGAACGTCAGCCTCCAGACGCTTGACCCGTTCTTCAACTGCAGGGATGTCGCATGTGGCATCATGGATGAATTCCACTGCGATGTTGAGATTTGTCCGATCATCTTCAGTGAAGGAGGGAGGCAGCGCTGGAGCTGGTGCAGTCACCTTTTGGAGAAGTTGTTGAAGAAGGGACGTGCAGAGATCAACCTTTGAAGAGAGATCTCGAACTTAAGTGGTAAGAGACTCAAATCGCCCCTGAAAGAGTTGAGAGGACTCTCTGAGTTGGACGACTTGTTCTTCTACAGCTGAAAGTTGGGAGTTCTCAGCTTTGGATGAGCAGGTAGCTGTCAACCTCTTCAGCTCCTCACCAGCCTGATTGACGGCGCTGGTGGTGTCGTTGATGGTGTTGGTGAGAGCGCCCACCTTTTCTCCCAGACTGTTCACATGCGTGTCAACAGACGCCAAACTAGGACCTGAAAATGATATTAGTTCAGATACGGGCTTATTTGGAGAGGTGGGGAAAGAAGTGTTTAGGATAATAGGTTTACCAACCTTTTGTAGAACTGCAAAGATTCCTCAAACGTTTGATGTTCAGGTCCTATAGGTAAAGAGGAGGTAGCGGGTTCAGAGACCAAAGGAGGAGAGGGAAGAGTTATGGGGATAGAAGTAGGGTTGGGGTTAATCTCAGCGAATGAGATAGTAGGTGGGGTCACTGATGATGTGACAGCGATCGAAATCGCTGACACGGCAGGTTGAGTGACTTCTGGAGTTGTGGAGGAAAGACCCACAAATGCATCTAAGGTAGCTTGTTGAGAAGCTCCCTCAGGTATAGTACTAGAGGGTGTACTTTCCTTAGTCTTTTTTGCCTTCTTAGAAGGACCAATCGGACTAGCTGATGGTCGTTTGGAAGTAGTGGTAGCGACAAGGATAGCAGATGAAGGAACCGTCTGCGTGGTCGCTGAAAAAGAAGAATGGAGAGAGAGACGAGAGCGAAGGAGAGAGATACTTACCTCATTGGCGAGCGGTTTGACCTCCAGTGATCGTTGACCTATCCTGGAAAAAGTGCCATCATCTTTGGTGGGATAGGTGTTGGGATAGAGGAACTTGATGTACGTACATATGAAACGTACGTACGAGATCTTGGGATCTCGTTCAAGCTTCTCTAATCTCGACCTCAGGTCTTCAAAGATGGCAGTGGCGTAGTCAAAGTTTTGACCAGCGATAACGGAGTAGGCCATTTGCAGTTGTGTTTTGCTGGCTTGATCCAGCGAACCGCTCTTCCCGCTCATGCACTGAATTATGTGCGAGAAGATGAAGTTTAGTTGTGAAGGCATCTGAGCTTTGAGAATCTTGGTGAGCTTTTTGTTGGGAATAGAAGATCTCGGTTTGTTTTCCCAACAATAGCCCATTGCATCCAGAAAGGATATCAGCTCAGCATCAGTGGGGAGTGCGTCGAACCCACTCTTTGGTTTGTCAGGGAATCTCAAAGATTTCCTGAGGCTAAGAGCGGTTATGCTCCCTGGCCCCAAATCCGTGCTGAAGAAGATAGCAGGGACTCGTTCACCTTTTTTGTTGGTGAGTTCAGTTGCATCAGCAGTGAACCAGAACTGCTGGAGTAGAGTCTTTGAAGGCTTAGGATCCACAGTGATCGCGTAAGCTATGCATGATTGTTTGAGAAATTCAGCAGCTTCCACCAGATGTGGGTATTTGTCAGCTTTAAAGTCGAGTCTTCCCAAGTGATTACATTTAGTAATCTCAACTTCAGTAATAGCGAATCGAACATGCTTGGAAGCAACGATTGAAGATTGTGCCATTTCTGTTATGGAAAGAAGCATAATAGAAGAAATGATTATGATTAAAAATAATATGATTACCATTTTCCATAGAAGAAGGGAAACTGGAAGAATATCAAGTTATTTTTAGGAATAGAAAAATAGTGTTCTGGGTAGAAAGAATGAAGAACACTTTAAAAACCAAAAGGTTTTTATTTTTAAAAAAACATAAAATCAGAAAGAATGATTTTTAGTTTTTAAAAAAACGTTTTATAAAATCCATGAAGAACAAGAACGAGTAGGATTTTAAAAAGAATAGAAAGCATACGAACAATGCACATAAACATGAAATAAACCTGTTTATTTTGAAGAAGAAGAGTTGCAGATTCAATATTCTGGGTTTACTTACTTGAATGTTCTTGAGAAAGAGTGTTTCTTGCTATGAAAGTTTTGAAATCGTAAACCGTATAAAGGAGAGAAGAATTCCTTTTATACAAAGAGATGGAGGAGAGAGAAGGAATGAAGCGGGAAGAAAAATCATCATGACATTGACACGTTCCACAAAGTTGATTGGATAGAAGAGCAACGGACGAACGTGTCAGAAAAGGCGTGTCGTGAATTATCTGCTCAAATGACGTCATAGGAGAGAGAGACGTTTCATTTTTTTCTTTTTGAAATTATAACTGAAGAAAAGTCAACGATAGATTTTCCTTTTTGAAAGTATCCCTGATGGTAAAGATAGGGATAGATTTTTCTTTTAAATGATCACTGACCAGAAATATCAGTGATTAATGTATTTTTCAAAAGCTTTTAATCATTTGAAGAAAGTTCAGTGATTAAAGTTTATATTTTGAAGAAAAACATCTTAACTGAGTTAAGATTCAGTTGAGAGAACATACCTGAGAGTCAGAATGTTTATCAGAGAACAATGAGAGGGGAACTTTTGATTACTGGCATAATACATGAACGCTGAAGATTTACTCTTCGAGGTTCAGCATTCCAAGCTCACTGATGAGAAAGTTGAACCTTGTCTCATCAAGAGGTTTGGTAAATAAATCAGCAAGCTGAAAGTCAGTAGGAATAAAATGAAGTTCAATATCACCATTCATCACATGATCTCTGATAAAGTGATATTTGATCTCTATGTGTTTTGTCTTTGAATGTAGCACTGGATTATTTGCTATGACTATAGCACTAGTGCTGTCGCAATAGATGGGAATTTTTCACAGCTGAAGGTCATAATCTAATAGTTGATTTCTCATCCACAAGATTTGAGAACAACAGCTTCCAGCGGCTACGTATTCAGCTTCAGCTGTGGAAGTGGACACTGAATTTTGCTTCTTGCTTGTCCAGCTTACCAGCTTTCCTCCCAGGAGTTGACATCCACCATTGGTACTCTTTCTGTCGAGTTTACAGCCTGCAAAATCACTATCATAATAACCAGTTAGATCGAACCCTGAGTCTTTGGGATACCAAAGACCGAGGTTAGGAGTTCCTTTCAAATATCTGAAAATTCGCTTTACAGCGATCAGATGGGATTCCTTGGGTTCAGATTGATAGCGTGCACATAAACAAGTAGAGTACATAATGTCAGGTCGGCTTGTTGTTAGATACAGCAGGGAGCCTATCATTCCTCTATAGGCAGTGATATTAACAGGTTTACCAGAAGGATCTTTGTTAAGTGTCAGGGGCGGTGCCATAGGAGTCTTCATCGCTGAAGTTTGTGTGAGATCAAACTTTTTCAGCATATCTTTAACATACTTACCTTGGCAGATAAAAGTACCTTTGTCAGATTGTTTAATCTGAAGACCAAGAAAATATGTCAGCTCACCCATCATACTCATTTTATATTCTTTCTTCATTCTTTCAGCAAAGCGAGTACACAGTGATGGGTTAGTAGAACCAAATATTATGTCATCAACATATATTTGTACAAGAATTATATAACCTTTTATCTTTCTGAAAAATAACGTATTATCAATTTTGCCACGTTCAAAATTTTCAGAGATAAGAAAAGATGAGAGAGTGTCATACCAAGCTCGAGGGGCTTGTTTTAGACCATAGAGAGCCTTATCCAATTTATAGACATAACTTGGATACTTAGGATCATAAAATCCTGGTGGTTGTTCTACATAGACTTCTTCATTCAGCTTTCCATTTAGGAACGCTGATTTTACGTCCATTTGATACACAATGAAGTCTTTATAGATTGCATAAGCTAAGAAAAGTCGAATTGCTTCGAGCCTAGACACAGGGGCAAAGGTTTCATCATAGTCTATGCCTTCCTCTTGTCTGTATTCCTGAGCAACAAGTCGAGCCTTGTTGCGGGTTACAGTTCCATGTTCATCTAACTTGTTTCTAAACACCCATTTGGTGCCTATAACAGTTTTGTCATATGGTCTAGGAACTAGATTCCAAACTTTGTTACGAGTAAACTCAGTCAGCTCTTCTTGCATAGCGCTGACCCAGTTTGCATCTCTGAGGGCATCATCAATCTTCTTTGGTTCTATTAAAGAGAGAAAATTTACAAAGAGACAGATATTACCTGAGCTTCGTCGTGTCTGAATACCTTCTTCAAGATCACCAAGAATTTCATCTATTGGGTAATCTTTGGTCCATCGCTGAGCAGGAGCATGATTGCTTAACTCAGAGATTGGATCAACAGTTGGAATGTTTACTGATGATGACGTTTGAGGTTCATCGGCAATTAACTGTTGAGAAGATTCACCAGAGAGATTTTCAGACGAAGATAGATTTGATGGTAGTAGTGTGTTTAGAGGTTCTGCTGAAACCCATGAGGTGGTTTTAGCGATAGGATGTATAATGTTTGGATCATCATCAGCGGGTGGAGGATCAGAATGCTGATGGTTTGAGAAGAAAGGTTTTGTTTCTCTGTAGTGAGAAAGCATCCAAGCATTTAACTCTTCATTGTCAGCGATTGGTTTGGAGTTCGCTGAGCGAGTTTCATCAAAAGTGACGTGAATTGTTTCTTCTACGGTTTGTCTTCTCTTGTTGAAAACTCTGTAGGCTTTGAAGATGGAGGAATATCCTAGAAATATTCCATCATCAGCTTTTGGGTCGAACTTTCCAAGTTGATCTCTGTTGTTTAAGATAAAACACTGACAACCAAAGATATGAAGAAAACTGATAGAAGGCTTCCTTCCAAGAAAAAGTTCATAAGTTGTCTTACCAAATCGCTTTATTATCAGCGATCTGTTTTGAGTGAAACATGCAGTATTTACAGCTTATGCCCAAAATTGAGTAGGGAGATGAGAATCGCTGAGCATTGATCTAGCAGCTTCTATGATTGTTCTGTTTCTTCTTTCAGCGACTCCGTTTTGCTGAGGTGTTCTTACTGAAGAGAAGTTGTGAGAGATTCCTTTGTTCTCAAAGAAATTGTTCAGGGAACTATTTTTGAATTCAGTTCCATGATCACTTCTTATTGAGCGAATAGTAAGATTGTTCAGCACTTCCATCTTTTTTACAAAAGATATCAGTTCTTCTGAAGTATCACTCTTACAGCGAAGAAAGATAACCCAGGTGTAGCGAGAATATTCATCTACAATGACAAGTGTATATTTCTTTCCAGCTATTGATTGGATGTTGACAGGGCCAAAGAGATCCATATGCAAGAGCTGAAGAGGACTTGTTACTGAGGAAACTTGTTTCGACTTGAAACTAGCTTTTGTTTGTTTTCCTTTTTCACATGCTGAGCAGAGAGATTCTTTAGCATATGAGTGCTGAGGAAGACCAGAAACCAGTTCCTTAGATGAGAGAGAATTCAGGGTTTTGAAATTTAGATGAGAGAGCCTTTTATGCCATAGCCAGTTGACATCAGAAGAGGCTTTAAAGAGAAAACATAAGTTATCAGTGATAGTAGAGTCCATATCTATTACAATGACATTTTCTCTGCGATGACCACTGAGAGCAAGTTTTCCTTTTTCATCTACCACTGAACATGCTTTCTTAGAAAAGCGAACTTCATAATCTTTGTCACATAGCTGACTGATGCTTCAGTCCATCTACATAAGCGACTCTTCTAAAGGTAGTTGTCCCATTGCTAAGGAAACCAAACCCTCGGGTAAATCCTTTTCCATTTCCACCAAAGGTCACAGAGGGACCTCTTTATTCCTTGTATTCAGTGAGCAAGTCTCTTTGTCCAGTCATGTGACGAGAACATCCACTATCGAGATACCAGATGCCCTTTGATCCCTGCATACATAAGGAAGATTAAGCGTTGTTTGGTACCCACTTTTCAATGGGTCCTTCAGAGTTAGTGAATAAGGAAGGTTCAACTTTCTTCTTAGCAGTTGAAGATTCAGCTTCAGTGGTAATCTTCACTTTGGTTAATTTCTTAACCTTAGTGGTATTTTTCACCTTGGTTGATTTTTCAACCTTGGTGACCTTCTCAGCTTTAGAGGCATTTTTCTTCACTTTGGCTATTTTATCAGCTTTAGTGGAAGTTGGACATTTGCTTGCAATATGATCAGTAAAACCACAGTGATAACATTTTTTGTATCTGAAAATGGTTTTAGGACCAGAAGTAGAAGGTTTTGCAAGTTTAAGATGAGCAAGGCCCGGTCCAAAAAGACTTTTCTCTTGAGATCTGGGAGGAATTTTCATTTCTTCAGATCTCAGTGGTTTAAGGTCAATCTTTAGCTTTGGAGGACAGAGATCAAAGATTTCTATCACAGAGCTAAAGGATTGATTAGCTGAAGGTTTAGAAGGAACTTTCAGCTTTGCTTTCCTGGTTGCCTTCTGAGGAAAGAGAATGGACTTTCCTTTATCCTTAGACTTAGTGTCTTTGGATTTTTCTTCAGGAATGGGATTTGAAGAACAGAGATAGAATTTATTATTTGAAGTGTCAAAGGAGGTGACAAAAGTTCCAAACTTAAGCGAGAAACTTTCTTCCTTAGGATCGTCCTGAGGTGTCCAAAAACCAAGACCAGTTCTATCACTTTCAGGGGTTTGAGCTTTTATTATCTCAGAGATCTTTGTTGATGATTTGCACCATTTTTCAACATGAGCCTTTTCTGCTTTTAGAGCAGCAATGGCTTGTTCACGTTCAATGCTGATGATTTCATTTATAATGACTTGATCTTTCAACTTTTCTTCTAAAAGATTTAGTTCACTGATCTTTTCATGACATCTCTCTAGCTCTTGAGTTAAATGTACGTTTTTATTCTCAGCTTGAGTTTTGTCGTTTAGAGCATTATAAAGGTCAATTGTCAGCACATCAACAGCACGACTTCTCTCAGCTTCAGGTAGAGAGGGATTTGTAGAGATAGATACCTGAGATGATATGTATCTCATAGAAGGTTCAGATGGTTCTTCCACTTCTTCTTTAATCTCAGCCATGAGGCAAAGATTAGTGACTTCTTCATCATCAGAAGATGATTCTTCTGATTCAGCCCAGTCATGTTCTTCAGCGATGAGACCTTTACCTTTTTGCTGATAGCTTTTCAGCTTTTGATATTTGTTCTTCAGCTTATGGTATTTGTCATCACTGGATCTTCTTGAGGTAGAAGGTTTGAAGACCTTTTTCGACCTGCACTCACTAGCAAAATTTCCAATTTTTTCGCAGTTATAGCAAGTGGCAGTAGCCTTATCAACCGGAGTTGATTTTGGCTTTTCAGTAAGAGAGAGAGGTTTACTTCTTCGGAAGTTGCTCTTTCTTGCAAATCTCTTAAAAGAGTTTGTGAAGAGTGCTAAGGACTCATCAAACTCTGAAAGATCAGGGTCTGATAGATCCTCAGATTCAGAATCTAACTCAGTGATGGTGAGAGTAGATCGCTGAGATGGAATTATCTCTGAAGAGACTAAAGCAACAGGAGTACTTTTGGAGTATTTAGAATCTTTTACAAGATTCTTCTTCAGAAGATTTGATTGCTCATAGTTGAGCAATATTCCATACAGAGTGCTTAAAGAGAGAGTATGTAAGTCTTTTGTCAGCTTAAGACATATTGAATAACTGTCCCAGCTTTCATGAAGACTTTCTAAGAATTTTGTTAGGACCTCAGAATTAGAACAGGTCCTTCCAACAGTTCTTAGGTCAATGATTAGGCAGTTAAACCGCTGATGAATGTCAGAAAGAGATTCATTCTTACCAGCGATAAAACTTTCATACTGTCTTACCAAGTTAATCTTTCGAGTCTCTTGGATTTCAGTGGTGCCCTCGTATTGAACACATATGGTTTCCCACATTTCTTTAGAAGTTTTCAGATGCATGATGGAATGGAAAACTTCATCAGGCAGAGCCATTGAGATAATGGTCTTTGCTCTTGCATCTATGCCTACCTTCTTTTTATCTTCATCACCCAACTGTCTTATTTCCTTAAAGACATATCGTTCAGGGACAGCTTCAGTGGTGGCAGTAGCAGGAACCGCAGCTATAATTCTAACAGGTTCATAGGGTCTGTTTTCTATATATTCAGGTATAGTAGGATCCACACCTTCAAGAAATAGCATCATTCGATTTTTCCATAGAGAAAAGTTATCTCTGCTAAATCGAGGAGGTTTAGAAAGTGAACCATTATCATAGTAGTTTGTGTTTGTGTTTAGTGCCATTTTAGAATAGCAAGGAAAAGTATACAGCAAGATCTTGTTTATTAGTTTAAACAAACTGCTCTGATACCACTTGTTGGTCCCGGAAGTGCTTAACAAGTTTGTAAAAGGGGGGGGGGGTTGAATACAAACACAGAAATTAAAGTTTAATAAATTGTTTATTGATAAATCAAAAATACAATTTACAAGTTTGTTGCGGAATAAGATTAAGACAGACTTATTCTAAACAAACTTAAGAAACTCTAAGATGATTGCACAAGAAATTCAGAGAATGGGGATTTAAGAGAGATAGAAAACAATGGTTTCTATATGGAGTTCAAGGATTGAGCACACCTTCAGATGAAGGGGTGAACTTCCTATTTATACCCTATGCATTAAATGCATGGCAGGGTACTTTACACGTGGCGTTCATAGATTGGCTTTGGGAGTCTGAATTTTGGGAGACATGCTTTCGGCCGGGTCATGAACAGTGTAGTTGACAGAGTTGTTGTACGTATGGTGGCAGAGACATGTTCGTTCTGACACATAGTACTAGTTTGTGCAAGGATAGACAAATGGAAACTTGAGGCATAAGCTTTGTGATCGATTGATCGCTGAGTATCTCTCTTGCAGAGATAGAGGTTCAGCTATCGCTGAAGCTTTTCCTCAAGTTCCTTCGCGTATGTAGAGTTGTCTTTGCTTCACTGATATCCACATCAGGTCACTAGAAGACTTCTCTTTGTTCAGCAGCTTTGTCTTCGATTCAGCTATGAACATATGTTGACGCGAGACTTATCTTCAGGGATTACGTTGGCTGTTTACTTCAGGTACTATCAGTGATAACTGAACAGACTCAGTCTAATCACTGATAGTGAAACACTAATACATAGAAATGTTTATAAGAAAGACTATCAGTGATAACTGAATAGACTCAGTCTGATCGCTGATGGTGAAACACTAATACATATTAAAACGTAATTTTCACTAAGTATAGAAGAGGGTCTTTATCAAATCACTGAGAGAGTTTGGATCAACATTTTCAATTCTTAGGATAAAGGATTTGATCAGTCCACTTGTCTCATCCTTAGTCCTTAGAAAATATACCCAAGTAAATCTGGAGTAATCATCAACAATAACCAAGCAGTAAGATTTCTTGCCTATACTCATAATATTTGTAGGACCAAACAGATCCATATGCAATAACTGGAGATAAGAAGAAATTGTATTTAATTCTTTGGACTTATGAGAAGTTTTGTGCTGTTTGCCTTTAAGACAAGCAACACAATGATCATCACATGAAAAGACTTTTGATGGTATACCTCTTACAAGGTTGTTTTTAACAAGTTTGTTCATTGTCTTGAAATTCATGTGACACATCCTTATGTGCCAAAGAGAGGATTCATCCACAGAAGCTTTTGAAACAAGACAGTTCAGGGATGAATCACTTGAAACATTGTCCATATCTAGACAATAAACATTGTCCTTTCTTGGAGTTCTAAGTAGTATCATGCTTTCGTCAACTACCTTGAACCCTGGAGCAAGGATCATACATTCAGTATTGGTAAATAATATGCTATGTTGTTTGTCACAAACCTGTGATACACTTAACAGGTTGTACTTTAACTGATCAACATAGTAGACATCCTCAAATGTCATCTTACCTTTTGTAACATTACCTTTCCCACTTATTTTTTCACCTGCAAGATTATCTCCAAATGCAACATGTCCTCCATTGATATGCTTGAAATCCTGAAGGCATGACATGTTGCCTGTCATGTGCCTAGAGCAACCACTATCAACATGCCATATGCTCTTCCCCTTGAGCTGTTGGTTGCCCTGCACATAAGATAAATCAGTTAGTATGAATTAGGAACCCAAGCCAAAGTGGTCTTGGGTACCCCTTTCTCATCAAAGTATTTACATTCTTTCTTGACAAGATTTTTAAACTTTGACTCCTCGTTTCTGGAGTACCTTGTCACAATGATGGGTTTGGAAACACATTTGCTAGAAGCAGTACTGGTTTTAGAAGTACTAACTGCATTAGCAGCATTTTCATGCTTAGCAGTACTAACATTGTTAGAAGTAGTAACTGTGTTAGCAGCAGTAACTGTATTAGCAGTAGTAACCTTTGAGGAAGTACTAACAGTGTTAGAAGCATTAAGTTTTTCAGCAGTACTAACACTGGTAGCAGTAGTATTGCTACTAGCAGCACTATCCCTGTCAGCAGTACTAACAGTTTTAGTGCTTCTAGGCACCCACATTTTAATACTTTCTTTTAAAACCTTTTTCTTCATGGGGCCTTTAGTTTCAACAGATTTCTTAACCACATGTTTCTTTCCATCCTTCCTATAACCAACAGGTTTTTGCATAAATCTTTGAAAGTTCATCTGTTGGTTAATTGGGTTAAAGAAACAGTGCTTAGCCAAGTGGTTCAACTTACCACATATGAAACAAGGTTTTGGTCAGATAATTTTATTCAGATCAACTCCTTGTTTCTGAGCCCATTGATTATTCCAGTTTCTTTGGTTACTTCTTTTTATACCAGAATTTAGGCTCTCTGGTTTATTGCAATCACACTGTTTACAAGGTCCAGGATTCACAACAGTGGTTTGTTTGTAGTGGACCTTGTTATCCTTTCCTTTGGTCTTCTCTATCTCCTTAGACTTGACCCAGATCCTTCCACCACCCTCATTGGTAACAATGTTGTTTTCTAAGGGTATCTCTTTACTCACAGCATTGTTCCTATTCTTACTGGCTTCTTTCTCAGTCATATCCTTAACAACTACCTCATCCAAAGGATCTATCTTAAAGGCTTCCTCAGACAAGTCCTTTTTCTCCTTGGTCTCTAACAAGTCTGAAGTAGGAGAGATATAGTTGTTGTTGTAAGGAGGGGTGTATTGTTGTATCCAATACCAGGCTTCATCTTATAATGAATCTGAGCCTTTAGAAGAGAATCCATTGCTTTTGAAGTATATGAAAACTTTTCTATACCAATCTTAACCTTAGCTAGTTCTTCTTTCAACCTATCATTCTCTTCTTTGGACTTAGACAGTTTGGTCTCTAACTCATTCTTTTCCCACTTCCAGTAGTTTGTGTCATAAGAGTGTTGAAGCTCATTGGCTTGAAAGCCTTTGATTTGTTCTTCAAACCTCTCAACTATCAACACATAATCTCTTCTGTCCTTTTCTAATCTTTTGAGGTCATCACACATGTTTCGGTTGTGATCCCTGTACCTTTTGACAGTGTCTATGCAAGATTGAGTACAAAGATTAGAAATTACCTCAGAGGGGAGATCAGACACCTCTGCAATAAGAGCTTGATTCTGAATGGCTTCCTCAGCTTGGTCACTCCAGTCAAACCCCATTCCTTGTTGAGAAACAAGGGCTTGAGCAGGGTTCTTGTTTTGATTGTAGCCTCCATTCTGAGCTTGTTGGTGCTTGTTGTTTGTAACACCACTTCTGCACTCTCTAGCAAAGTGTCCCTTCATGTGGCACTTATAGCATTCCACCTTTGTCTTGTCAAAACCAGCTCCATCTTCTCTTCTTTGAGAGAAGTTGTTCCTCCCTGTTCTTTTAATAAACTTCTTCACCCTCATGGATAACATGGCCATCTGCCATTTAATGTCCATCTCCTCCAGATCATCAGGGTGAAGTTGTTCCAGATCATCATTAATCAAAGATTTGTTGCTGTGACTGGACAAAAAGGCTTCAAAGACAGTTTCAGTACCTTTTTCTGAATTCACTCCACTGGCAGCACTAACTGCTTCAGGGTTGGCAGTAGTATCAGTAGCTGCTGATAGAAGTGCAGCATTGTGAATATACCCAGTGGGCTTCTTCTTGGTTTCTACCTCAGTTTCAAAAACTCTTAGATCATTATATAGATCATCAAGTTCCTTCTCTTCCAGATTGTCACTCTGTCTATATGAGACAGTGTACATAGTCCATTCATCCCCAAGAGATCTGACGAACTTCCTGTTGATATCATCTTGCTCCATCTTCACCCCTACAGTAGCCAGTTCACCAATAAGCTTGTTTAACCTGTCAAAAGTTTGAGTCATAGACTCATTCTTTGAAGAAGTGAAGTTCTCATACTGCTGCTTCAGAACATCCCTTTGATTTCTTTTGATGCTTTTAGTTCCAGCAAATCTTTTCTCTAGAGCATTCCAGAGAATTTGAGCATCAGTGCAGCTGCAAAATTGATGCTGATATTCATTGGGGATGGCCAAGAGCAAAGTGCTCAAGGCCTTCATCTATGTCTGTCTGATCTTCCTCTCACCATCTGTCTTTGGTGGAGGTCTTTTCCCATCTGGTCCAATCTTTCCTGCTTCAGAAGGACCATTCTCAATGATATCCCACATTGAGTAGTCAGTGAGAAGAATGTATTGCCTGATTCTGATCTTTCACATGTCAAACTCACTGGGTTTTAGCATTGGAACCTTAGAGACCAGAGTACTGTTTGATTCTGCAAAGTTTTCCTTGATGAATGAATAGATGTTTCTGAGAGAACAGGTCTGATAACACTTGTTAGGATCGAATTCTCAACAAGAATTATGAATACTCAGAAACAATATCAAAGAAGTTTGCGGAATAACACTTTGATATTCAATGTAACAGTAAACAAACAGTAGATATGATAAACAAATTGTAAACTTGTATTGAATGATTAAAATCACAAGATTGCACACACAACCTCAATCTTGAAGAACAAGCTCTTTCAAGATGAATTCTACTTCTCTAGAATTAGGAACTATGCCTTGAGGTTGATTCTCTCTAGAACAAAAACTTAGAATCAATTGATCAAATCAAAACTATTCTATACATTCTATACATATACTAAAGATAAAAGATAATTACAATTAATAAAATATCTTCAGAATATCTTCCATGAATATCTTCAGTCTATCCAGCTGTCATTCTTGTAATTCGGATCTCCATCTCATAAGCAGTACTAATCATAAGCAGCATTAATACTCTGAGCAGTACTAAGTTCAACAGTACTAACCATGCTCAACAGTATTAAACTCTTAGCAGTAGTAACTCTAGCAGTACTAATTTCAAGAGCAGCATTAACTTTGTTCCAGCAGCATTAAATTCAACTGGCAGCATTAACCACAGAAGTAGTAACCATGATGAACTAGCAGCATTAACCATACTTGGTAAATTCTTCAGTTCCCAACAAAACTTCAGATAACTCCAGCAAACTTGTTCCAAGCTTGAATATGGCACAGTTCGATGTTCCAGTAAAAGGTAACAACTACTTTCTGGACGTCACCCCAACCAAATACGATGAATAGTTTCGCCCAATCCTCGACTTTTTCACCAACTGCGAACTCAATGATGTTCTAACCAAACATGCCTCAGACATTCCCCTTCACTTTGTCCAACAATGTTGGTATTCAAGTGAATACGATGATGAAAAAGAAGGATTGGTTGGATACATTGACCTAGGTGAACAAAGCATGAACATAAGAATCACCCCACAAACCCTAACTCGCCGATTCAACCTACTCACAAAAACTGATCTTCAAATAGAAAACTTTGAGAAACCACCAACTCAAGAAGTTCTTCTTCAGTTTCTCCACCACTTACGCTACAACAAGGAAATCACACGCCTAAGTCAATTCAGACGTCAGTACCTGCCTCCCAAGTGGAACTTTATGTTTAGTGTTCTCAACCGAACAATTACCTGCAAGATTGGAAGCCAGGATCAGACTCATCCAGTGATTCTAGCCATAATGTATGCTCTCTTCTTCAACAGAAGCATAAATATGGCTCACATTCTCTTCTGTGAGATGCTGACGGCGGTGGACAAGAAGAACAAGGACTTGGCCAAAGGAAAACAACCAATATCGGTACTATTTCCCAGGTTCATCTCTGTGGTCATACAACGAGCAATGGAGAAATTCTTCATCACTAAGGAGGGCCCAAGGACACCTCTGTTTATGATGAACTCGTTCAAAGCTACAGAGGTTCCTCCTTATCCAAATGACCGACGTTTCCCACACACCATGATTGAGGTAATTCCTGTTGACTCTTCTACCCATCTCCTACTTAGTCGTGTTGCGCAATCATCAGAACCGATGATGGGATCCCCAACACACATAGGTTCTGAGCCTGAGCCTGAATCAGAGAGTGATATCTCTGATACTGCTCAAAATGTTAACAGAGCGCAACCAGAGGGTGGCTCTGAGAGAGTAAGGAAGAGAAAACATGAGAACCCTCCCTCTGACGAAGAGAATACCTCTGTCAGAGCAGAGGAAGGAGAGGAAGAAAGAAATCCAGAGGGTGAGTTTCTAAACTTAGAATCTGAGGAAGGTGAGGTAGAAAAAGATGTCCTTGATGACACACATGAGAGATTCCAAAGCCCAAATCCCCGTGCAAACAAATTTACTGTCCAAAATGGTCCAGCATCAATGGACATTGAAACAGAGGTGCACACCTCGAACCCTACCCATCCTAACCGCTCAGAGGCATCTACTTCTGCCTCTGAAGCACGCACCACAAGGGAAACCTCTGATGCGGCTAAGTCCCCTCAACAGGACTTGGACCAAGATAAAAATACTCATTCACCCCAGAGTATGTCACCTCCACACACACATGATGCCTTTGTGGCTCATAAAAAGTTGGACCGTCCCTTAGATCGTAAGGATTGCCTGTCAGAAAAAGAATGGCACGACCTTCTTGCACATGGACTCCTTAGCCTGGACAGCAAGGTTTCCACCCACATTCGTTTCTCATCATCAGATTCTGACTCTGATGATCAGAGACCAATCGGAACCATTATAGGGAAATCCTTGAAAACGGATCCCCAAAGGTTAATGGGAAGTCCTTCGGGAGTCAATATCAAGCCAACTCCGAAAGAAGGCCCCTCTGAACTCGAGGGAAACTTAGAATCATGTGTTGATCCTAAGGTCACCCCCTCTGATTACGTTAGCAAAGAGGAGTTCAGAATCTTTAGTGATGAAATCAGAGAATCTCTGAAGAAGATTAAACTTCAAATGGAGAAGACCTCAGAGGCCTCTGCCTCAAACTCTGAAGTTGCAAAGCTCACTTCAGAGGTCTCTGAGCTGCGCATGACCGTTAACTCTCAGAACGCTAAACTGGATGCTCTGGAAATCCTGGTCATAAAAAATGACTCGGTTTTATCCAGAGAAATTCAGAACTCCACAACAGAGCTCCTCAAGGCGATTCCAACTCCCTCTGCCCCCACTCCAACACATGCAGACTTTTCTCAATTCAAAGAGGAAGTCTTGCGTTCTTTGGCAGAGGTACTTGCAAGGATCCCTACCTCCTCTGCTGCTGCTCCTGCTACATCAGAATTTGTTACAAAGGCTGACCTAACCAACTTCTCTAAGAAGATCACCAGCAATGTAATGAATATCTCCAGCAAGTTCGTCTCCAAGACCACTCAGCAGAACAAAAAGATTGAAGACCTTCTGCAGAATGTCAAATCTTCAGAGGGAGTATTGAAGAGAAAGCAACCAGAGGTCGCATGCTCTGAGGAAGCCCGGAAGAAAATCAGGTATGAAGATTCTGATGACAATGATGACCAACCTCCGGGGTCATCCGATCTTCATAAGGGGGAGAAGACGACTACACCAAAAACTGTTGAAACACAAAAGGAGTCCACTCCCTCTGAATCAAACCAAAGCAAGGAGAAAGAAACAGAGAGACGTTCAACTTCAACCTCTGCTGAAGATATACAGGTCACTTTAAAGTCGCCAGTACCTATCATCTTTCTAGCACCATCCACATCGAGTGCTCCAATAGTTCCAATAACAACTGCAACTCCAGAAACTATTGGAGCCCTGGAAGAAGATGAAGACGAGCAACTATTAGACTTCTCTACGTCAGAACATGCATTCTCATCACCAGAAAGACCAACTTATGTGATGAGAGATGCTTACGAATCAGAGGCTGAAAGAGCAGAATCAGAATCTGAAAAAGAAGATAAATCATGTGTGTTCCAGATTCTAGTTTCTACACACTTACAATCAAACAAACAAGATTTAACAATCAAATTACCTGTTTGATTTCTTTCAAATTCAATCTTTACACTTTCTCTCTCTAGAACTCTCTCTCTCTACAATCTGACTTCTCTTAAAATGTACAACTTCCAACTACAAAAAAATACAAATAGAAAAACTATTTATACTACCACCTAATACTAAGAAAACTAAAATACAAAGAGTACAAAGTTTGACTTATTACAAATAGACTTTGACTTTTAATAAGGTTTGACTTTTAGCAGCTTTGACTTTCTCAACTATGACCTTCAGTATGCTTGATCTTATATCCAATATATTTATGCTCTAACAATCTCCCCCTTTGGATTCAAGATCACTGTTGAAAGATCTATCAATTCAGTTCTTCTCTTTAAGCTCTGTCAAATTAATCTCCCCTTTTTTCATTGTCAATATTCTTTCCAAGATTATCTTCAAATGATGAACAATCTCCCCAAAGCTTTCACAGAATACTTTCAGACTTTGGAAAGAAATTATCTTCAGAATCAACTCGAATTCTTTAGCAGATAATCTTCAAATAAAATTTCCTCAAAATCTTCAGAAATTCTTTGAAATTTATCAAATCTTCAAATCTTTACTTTGAACTTTTCTGACTTGGACATTACATCTTCCCCAAACTCCAAAACTTTAACATTTCTTGTATCATCTCCCCCTTTTTGATGATTTGAGCATCTAATATCATCAAAACTTTTCGTCCAAGAAATGTCGTTTACCATTCTGATCTGTCATACTGAGCCTCTGATTCTGTCAACTCTCCAAGATATTCATCTAGATCTTTTCAAATCCAGACAAAATAAGAACATGTAACTCCTGAATCAACAGATGAATCAGTTAATATGCCTGTCAGTAATACAAAGTCACTGTGTGTAACAAATACACATTATAAAGGAGCTTTTTGATGTTCACTCCCCCAGGGCTTCCATCCAATCATCGAAATACCACAAAGGCAATTTCTATGAATGTTATGACAAAGAAACAAATTCTTTGTGTGCTCGTGCAAGTGTAGAAAGAATTAAACACGATGATTGCTTTTATAAGGCTCAACATAGTGTAAACCACTAAGACAACAGTAGATAAACACAGACTCTATGTGCATGATTGAAGTGCGAAGGTGGGGCAGACTTCCTTCTTTTTCAATATCCAGATTTTCCAAATGAAAATTAGATAGATTATATACTGCGTCCCCTTGAAAATGTGAAACATTTTTTTTTTTTGAGAAGAAAATGAGTAGTTGGTGGGGTTTAAGCAAGAGTTGGCATGGGCTAATTGCCTGTTTCAATAACATTCACCAAAAAATTATGAAACGCTAGTAATGTGGCTACCCGGCTCAGAAAGTAGTTGGTGCAGAGTTTGATATTCTTTTACTCTGATCTCTCACCCTCTTTCTTTTTAATCAATAAGCTCACTACTAACCAAACTCTCTTTTCCATTTTACCTCATCACACCCACACTCATTTCTTTTTGACTCCTCACACTCAATCACTAAGGGATTAACTTCATGGGTAGGAAACACTGGTTAACGTGAATCCATAGAAGTTCAGTTAATTCCTAGCACAAAGAACCCAAGTTCCTATCAAGCATGAGTTGCTCAAATGGTTTAACTTTTTCAGTAAAACGCATATACAAATGCCAGATGAATGTATGCTCATAAAATATAATCAAGAAGATTTGAGCATTTTAAAAACATTGAAGTATTTTCAAACAATGAAATTGAATGAATGAACATGAATGCACAAGACTTGTTTGAAAATCTGACATTGTATTAAAATGATCAGAAATAAATGATATATCAATTAAAGCTTAAGGTCAAAAATAATAGATATTTGTCTATATGAAACAATATACAGACATTCTTGAAATGACCATTTCGAAATGAAATATCGCTCAAAATTCTTTGAATTACAAAGGGGTGTCTTACCATCGAAGAAAAATTGTTCCAATTTAGAGACGTGGTAAGAACATTTTGAAGAAAAATTCAAACCAGTGTGTGTGAATACTTGAAAGTATATAGAAAAGACAATACGCAAGTATGTATCTTTGGAAACACACGGTTTGTTTATCAATGAAGCACAAAAAAATAAAATGAAAACATTTAAAATCACACTTCCAAATTATAAAATCTGTTTAAGAATTGGGAAGTGGTTTGAACATTTAAGAACATGTTTTCTATACCTGAAAGTTGTCCTTCTTTCAGATATATGTGAGATTAAGATAAGAAATTTACCTTGTCGCTCAATCTTAAATCTCAAAAAGTCAACTGTAGTCATGTAGATATGATCGTGTCAGCTTCTCTCCTCCTGTAAGTCTCAAAGTTTAGAACGAGTAAAACAATTATAGAACGAGTTCTGATCAGAAGTAATCAGAAATCATTGTCTTACTCCTTGTTACTTATAAGCTCCCCCTAAAATCATGCATTGCAAAGATTTTGTCAGTTAAGCAAAATGCAGAAATTAGTTAATACTCCCCCTCAAATGAATGTAGATCATCTAAAAATCTTCTCTAACTCCCCCTGAGATCATGAGCAAACAATTAAAGTGCAGGTATCTTTCAGAAATAAAAATAAAGAAAATGACGAAAAATAACAATTTGTAACTTTAGTAGGTAACAACCGATTATGTCTTAAGATTTAACATACCAAGCTTAGGGACAAGAAAATTAAATCTCTTTTCATCTAAGGGTTTGGTAAATAAATCTGCAAGTTGATAATCTATTTTTACAAAATAAAGTTCAATTGTGCCTTTTTCAACATTATCTTTTATAAAATGATACCTTACATCAATGTGTTTGGTTTTCGTATGCTGGACAGGATTAGCAGATATGGCAATCGCACTCTTCGAGTCACAGTAGATTGGAATTTTGTCATACTTGAATCCATAGTCTCGTAACTGTGTTCGCATCCACAAGACTTGAGAGCAGCAACTTGCAGCAGCTACATACTCTGCTTCAGCAGTCGAAGTGGAAACGCATAATTGTTTCTTTGATGCCCAGCTAACGAGCTTGTCTCCAAGAAATTGTACGTGACCAGAAGTACTCTTTCTGTCCACCATGCAACCTGCATGATCTGCATCTGAATATGCAGTCAGTTGAAACCCAGTATCTTTAGGATACCACAAACCAAGGTCTGCAGTCCCCTTCAGATATCTAAAGATCCGTTTGACAGCGGCCAAATGAGATTCTTTGGGAGAAGCTTGATATCTAGAACAAAGACATGTTGAGAACATAATATCTGGTCTACTCGAAGTAAGATATATCAACGATCCTATCATACCTCTATAGGTTCTAACATCAACACTTTTTCCCGAAGGATCAATGTGGATCTTAGTTCCTGGTTGCCATCGGGGTACCAATAGATTTGTGATTTTCCATTTTGTACTTACGAAGAATGTCCAAAATGTACTTAGATTGATTTATAAAAATCCCCGTAGGAAGTTGTTTAACTTGTAATCCGAGAAAGAAATTCATCTCCCCCATCATACTCATTTGAAAACGTGACACCATGAGGTTGGAAAAGTTTTTACAATATTTTGGATTAGTAGAACCAAATATTATATCATCAACATATATCTGAATAAGTATAATATCAGCTTTTTCTTTATTGATGAATATAGTAGTGTCGATCTTACCTTTTGAGAAACCAGACTTGACCAAGAATTTTGATAAGACATCATACCAGACTCGAGGGGCTTGCTTTAATCCATAAAGGGCTTTGTCCAATATGTAGACATGATCTAGCTTATCTGGATTAACGAACCCTTCTGGTTGAGACACATACACTTCTTCTTTAAGAATGCCGTTCAGAAAGGCTGTTTTCACATCCATCTGAAAGATTGTGAAGTTCTTATGAGCGGCGTAGGCGAGAAACATTCTGATTGCCTCTATGCGCGCTACTGGAGCATATGTCTCGTCATAATCGATGCCTTCCTCTTGCCTGTAGCCTTTGGCAACAAGTCTAGCTTTGTTTCTGATGACGACACCATCTTCATCCTTTTTATTCTTGAATACCCACTTAGTTCCTATCACGGTCTTTCCTTCAGGCTTAGGAACTAATCTCCAAACCTTTAGGGCTTCAAACTGATTGAGCTCTTCTTGCATTGCAGATACCCAGTCCGAATCAGCAAGAGCCTCGGATACTCGTGTTGGCTCAATCTTGCTTAGGAACGAGTCATGCATACACTGATTAATAGTCGCTGACCTTGTCTGAACAGGCTTGTCAAAATCTCCAATTACTTGATGTAATGGATGGTCCTTGGTCCAGCGATACTCATGTGGAAGTGGAACAGATAAATTCTGAACATGATCATTATCTTGAAATTCACTTTCAAAATCTTCAATTTGAATTACAGGAGGGGGGTTGTCAGTTGAAGTTTCATGTGCAGAAGTATCAGTGGGAACAGCAGATTCAGGCTGTTGAGTAGACAAAGTATTACACCCAACTGAAACAGTTACTTCTGACTCAGCATTTTTTTGAACATCTTCAACTGTAGGAGTAACAACAGGAATATGAGTTTCAGACTGAACGGGGGATACTTGTTCAGTAATGACCTCTGAAGTGACTGGATGATTACAACTTGTATCTTCAGACCTGTCAGTCACAGCAGATTTAGATACATTAGTTCCAAGAAACTCATCATAAAAGAATTCAAATAACAAATCTAAATCAGTTAAATGTGAAGTAGATGTAGAAGCGTTATCTGAATTTATCGCTATAGACACAGGTTCTGGACTGATCTGCCCAGAAGCTAATACACCAGTGATAACAGGTTCTGAATTGATTTGATCAGAAGCCATTTCTTCATCAAATATAACATTGACTCTCTCCACAACTGTCTTTGACTTCTTTATGTAGACACGATATGCAGCAGAAGTTGAAGAATAATCGATAAAGATACCTTCGTCCGCTTTAGCACTGAATTTATTCAGACTCTCTCTGTCGTTAAGCACAAAACATTTACACCCAAATATGTGAAAATATTTGATAATTGGTGTTCTGTTGTTGATTAGCTCATATGGAGTCTTCTGAAAACGGCGGTGTATTATGGAACGATTTTGCGTATGGCATGCAGTCGACACAGCTTCCGCCCACAAGAATAGAGGTAGATCCGATTGGCTAAGCATAGTCCGAGCGGCCTCGACTAGCGTCCTATTACGTATTTCACTACTCCATTTTGTTGAGGAGTTCTAGCAACAGAATACTGATGTGAAATCCCAACTGAATCGAGATATTCATCAACAATCTTGTTCTTGAATTTTGTGCCATTGTCAGTTCGAAGGAACTTGACTTGTCGCTGCAGTTTCACCTGGGTCGTCTTTAAGAATGAAATGAGAACTTCCGGTGTCTCATCTTTTGAACGAAGAAATTTGACCCATGGGTATCTGGAGTAATCGTCCACAATTACCAACACATATTTCTTACCACCCAAACTCTGAGTTCTCATTGGACCACATAAATCCATGTGTATCAGTTCTAACGGAGAACTAGTACTTGGTTCAGGCTTCGGTTTGTGTGCGGCTCTCTTCATCTTACCCTTCTCACATGCTGCGCATAAGTGTTCTCGTTCGTATTTCAGCTCAGGAAGTCCCTTTACCAACTTCCCACGAACCAGCTTGTTGATGTAACGAAAGTTCAAGTGAGATAATAGTCTATGCCAGAGCCAACTTTGTTGCTGTGTAGCTTTTGTCAACAAGCATACCTGATTGTCAATCTAAACTTTGGACAAGTTGATGGTGTAGAAGTTTGTCTTTCTATGTCCACCCAAGAGTTCTGTTCCGTCTTCAGTACGAACTGAGCAACTCTTAGACTTGAAGTTGACCTCTAACCCTTTATCGCAGAATTGACCTATGCTGAATAAGTTGTGCCCCAAGCCTTCGACATAACTCACTTTAATTATCGTTATGTTATCTTGAATGATGTCACCATATCCTAGAATAGGTGAAAGCTGATCGTTTCCAAATCTGACATTACCACTGAATTTCTCTGTATAGTTAGATAATAAAGCTTTTTGCCCAGTCATATGCTTGGAACATCCACTATCCAAGTACCACATATGCCGGGTCTGCAAGAGAAATCAGGCAATAATAGTTTTAGGTACCCATTTGAAAATGGGACCTAACAGTTTAGTACAAGATTTTGGCATCCACTTAAAAATGGACCCTCTGTTCTTTTGAAAACTTTTACAAACATTTGACTTTGAAGAATATACATGATAAGATCCATACCAATCAGAAGAATCATGAGAATAAGCAAAGTCAGTTTTCCGATAATTATGATGAAATTTAGTAGTAATAGGAGATAATTGAATCAACTGCTTTATTGAATAACGCTTGTAAGAAGTTACAAGGTTTTGTTTATGAGAAGCACATTGATCAACTACATCAGAATCACTACTAACAGATTTAGTACAAGAATTATTAGTAACTGATTCAGCTATCTCAGAATTCTTCTGTTTTGGTCTCCATTTGGATTGAGCTTTCAGCTTTTTCTTCCTTAAATCTGAAACATAAGATGTAGATTTATTAGGAAAAATAGATTTCTGTTACTAAGGTTTCTTTTGTGTACCAGTGTATTTCTGTTTCTGTAATCGCTGTTTCTTATGTTTCTTACCATGAGCATAGTAATCAGCAGTTACAGAAACTTTGTCATTACTAACACCACTTGGTAACACTTTGTCATTTTCAAGATAAGTAGAATGATCAGGAAGTTTAGAATGAATGTCAAACATATCAGATTCTTCTATGCTACCATCATCAGAATTAAAAGAATCATTTGCAGACTCAAATAAGTCATCAGAATTATCAGAGAAAGTTTGAGGTGCCTTTGAAACTGTAGAACAATTTGTTGTTTTAACTTGAAAAACAGTGTTCTTTAAAACGGTAGAAAATACATTTTGTTGAATATCCACCAAAAGTTTTTCATCAGATAAAACATTTTCAAGCTTGACTATTTTTCTTTCAAGAATAGATGTAGGAACATAAACCTTTGCAATCGCAGGTTTTGCCTTCATCTCAGATGCGGAATAACTAACAAAATAGTCTTTTGAAAGAACTTTCGGTGTTTCTGAAAGATAACTATAATTTAACTTGACATAGTTAAATGGTAGTTGCATTTTCTTTTTATTCTTTCTGTTTTCAGTTTCTTTGGCCTCATCTTCATCTGACAATTTGGTAACAAATTTGGGTTTCAAATGAGTATGTTTATCAGCACAGGCAAGAAAATCATAGTTATAAAGTGTCGGCTGTTTTCTGATAGCTTTCTTAAGATAATGGGGATTATTAAAACCAAGTCCCCATCTTTGCTTAACATCTACCTCTTCATTAGGAGTATTAAGAAAGATGGTTTGATCTGTTTGATCTCTTTTATAAAGTTTAACTTCCAAACCATTTACCTTCTTGTTCAAATTCTTGTTTTCAACCTGCAGTTTATAAATAGTTAGTGCAGATTCATTTTTCTCAAACTCATATCTATTTACTTTACCTTCAAACTCAGAAATCTTCTTTTCAAAATTATCTACTTTAGATTTAGAATCAGAATCAGATTTGCGTAAAGAATCAATTAGATCTTTGTTTGAAATAACAGAAGTATTAAGTTCAAAGATCTTCTTGTTCTTTTTAGCAACCTTTTCCTTTTCATTTTTCAGATTATTTTGTAAATTTTGTAGCTCAACCACCATGGTTTCCAATTTGGTAATAAGATCTTTTGGAGTTAAGTTTAATACCTCATTAACGGCCTCATCATCTGAATCATCATCTTTTTCTTCTTTGCCCATGAGACAGATATGAGCATTTTCTTCTTTCTCATCACTTTCATCCTCAGAATGATCTAACCAAAACTCATCCTCGGCCATTAAAGCAACACCAGCTTCTTGTTGTCTTGCCAGAAGCAACTTGTTCTGATAATACTGAGAGTTACATACTTTCGGCTTCCGACAATCTTTGGCATAATGACCCAACTTGCCGCAGTTATAGCATTTAATTGAATCAGTTGAAGGCTTCTCTACAGCTGTGTAATCATTCACAAACTTCTTCTTCTCATCCGGTTTCTTCTCACCATACCTATTCTCATCAAATCTCTTTCCTTCCACTCTTTCCTGATGCTCGTGGTTCTTTGAACTTGATGACGAATAGCGTTGAGAATTAGATCCCGGCTTCTTATAAACTTTCTTCTGAAATGCACGGGTCAGCAATATCATGGCTTGTTTCAGACTTTCGCCATCATCACTGTCAGACACAGAACCAGACTCTGAACTTGAACTCACTTT
Source organism: Arctium lappa (assembly GCA_023525745.1). NCBI lineage: Eukaryota > Viridiplantae > Streptophyta > Magnoliopsida > Asterales > Asteraceae > Arctium > Arctium lappa. The sequence continues at coordinate 51,131,511 of CM042059.1, read as the reverse complement.
CTTTTTCTTCTTCTTCTCAATCTTCTCTTTCTTTTCTTTCTTTGTCTCTCCAACCAAAGCAATCGGATCAGGAACCTTCTCAGCCTTTTTCTTTTCAGCTCTTTTCTCCTCGACCTCTTCCTCATTCTGACGTAATGTCTCATAAACTTCGTGAAGAGGGATTTCACTCAAATCTTTCATCTGCTTCATCCGACGTGTGTGTTTCTTCCATTCAGGACGTAAGATACTCAGAAATTTTACATTGTTTTCCAGCTGCTTCTTCTTGACTTTGTTCTTTGTCAGCTCATTAAGAAGCAAAGTAAATCTCTCATATGTGTCTTGAAGACTCTCATTCTCTTTTGCCTTGAATTCCTCATAGTTATTGATGCAGTTGGCCACCTTTATCTGACTCCCTATCTTTGATCCCATCATCATCTTTTCCAATTGAGCCCACATCTGTTTAGCATCATGTTTGAAGTTGTCAATCTTGATGTAGATATCATTTGGAATGCTTTGGAGTAAAATAGATCTTGCTTGCTTATCGGCTTTAAATCTACTCTTTTGTTCTTCTGAGTACTGAGAGAAGTCAACTTTAACTGGTTTTGTCTTTATTTCCTTTTCTACATCTCCATCATCACTTTCACCATCAACATTATTACCATCATGATCATCAACAGGTACATGAATTGTGATTGGTTTCATGGGACCTTCAGTGATAGATAGAAGTATATTCTCTCCATTTGAATGTCTATCTATGAAATCCAGGAATCTGTCTTTCCATTGCTCATATTCGCCTTTGAACAATACCGGAGGCTTTACATCAGTTCCGATTGAAAGTGCATCTTTGGAAGTCATCTTCTTTAACCTGTTTGAAAAATATATCAATAAGAAACTAGAACTGATTGTTAGTCCAAAATATGAAATCACAAGAAAAATCTTTAAATCTGGAAAAATCAGAAAATTCGAAAAAATTGACTAAGTATCAGAACTCGCAAGTCACTATTGAACTCGCAAAACCTAAAACTCGCAGACTAAGACTTGCGCGTTCTATAAATTCTCAACCAAACGCGCAGACAAACTCTCAAGTAAACTCGCAAATATTTGCGCGTTTTGAGAAACTCGTAAGCAAATACGCAGATCAAACTCGCAGATCGACGAAACTCGCAAACGCCTAAACTCGCTAAGCACTGTTCATTCACACTAGAACTCGCTAACTGTGATGTGCGCGTTTCCCAAACTCGCAGATCGAAGCTTGCGTGTTTGAACAAAACTAGCTAGCTACTCTTGCACGTTTCAACACTTAGAATTATTTCTTGAATTTTCAAACTCGCAGGTCGATAAACTCGCTGATCACCAAACTCGCACGTCGAAGAACTCGCTAAACACTATTTCGGCTCAAACTCGCACCCTTTGATTAGCGCGTTTGTAGAACTCGCAGATAACTACGTGCGCACTCTGGTCCTTAGAAAAATTTTCCTCACTTTTCCAAACTCGCAGAATCCAACTAGCGTGTTTCTAGAACTCGCTAGTCGTTGCTTGCGCGTTTTGATCAAAAACTTCCTTCGACTTGCGCGTTCTTGCGGATGAACCTTGCGCGTTCGAACGATGAACTTGCGCGTTCTGGAGATCTAGCGCGTTCTTCAGAAAGTCGACCCAAAAATCATCTTTTTCATCTGAAATCGATCTTTTCTTGTCCAATTGATCTGTAACTTTGAATTGATGCTCGATTACAGTACTAGAATGGATTACAATTCAAGAATTTCACAATCAAACACATACAAAACACAAAGATCGATGAAACAGTGAAAAACAACTCGTGAACAAAACTTAACAAAGGTTACAAAATTCGTGAGAATTACAGTGCAATACTGAAATTAAAGTACATAGACTCGATCTATTACACTTTTTTTAATAATTCCTAATCAAAATCTGCTCCAAAAACACATTCAAAATCAAAATTTGATTCTGAACAGTAACGACCACTTTTTCTTGATCTTCTTGAATCGATTTCACCTTTTTGGATCTGCTCTGATACCAATTGTGTGTTCCAGATTCTAGTTTCTATACACTTACAATTAAACAAACAAGATTTAACAATCAAATTACCTGTTTGATTTCTTTCAAATTCAATCTTTACACTTTCTCTCTCTAGAACTCTCTCTCTCTCTACAATCTGACTTCTCTTAAAATGTACAACTTCCAACTACAAAAAAATACAAATAGAAAAACTATTTATACTACCACCTAATACTAAGAAAACTAAAATACAAAGACTACAAAGTTTGACTTATTACAAATAGACTTTGACTTTTAATAAGGTTTGACTTTTAGCAGCTTTGACTTTCTCAACTATGACCTTCAGTATGCTTGATCTTGTATCCAATATATTTATGCTCTAACAAATCAGATTCTAGAAGAGAAGTTGCTGAAGAAGAAATTGAAGTAATTGATGTCGAAGAGTATGTATTCAAGAATGCTCAACCACATCATACTTCAACAGCAATAGAGCTAAGGGAATCACCAGAGATAGATGGCTACATCTCTGAACCCACAACAGATAATCCTCCACAGACGAAGGAACCAGAAACCATGGTTGTTGATGAACAGGCTCCTTCAGAGAATCCTGTTCAGAAGGCAAGAATCGTTCTTCCAGCCAAAGTGTTCAATAAACCTCCTACATTCCTTGAATCAAATCCCGAAGCTTCCATAGAAGACCACTTCAGATACATCTACTGTGAGTTCAATATGGCAGACACTCTAGTCATTCCTCTGAATCCAAGGATCAGAGAGGACATGCCGGACTATGAGCGAAGATTTGTCAGAGATAAAACCAGACCAAGAGCACATGTCCTCTTTGATGATCCAATCACCAAGATCAACAAAATCTCAGAAAAGACCTTTGCTTACAACAAGATCATCTATAGGCACTATGTGGTAACTCGATCTGATAAGAAGATTTACGAGTTCAATGATAATGATCTTGTAAATCTAAATCCATATGATTTACCACATTTATATGCCTATTGCTCTGCTAGATATGATCATGGAAGAAGGGAAATAAGGATGGGCATGGTTGAAGTCAGATGGGCAATGGAGGCCTATGTCAAACACAGAGCAAAACGTGACTTTCAAATTTCTCTGAACCTAGGGGAAGAAAAGTTGGAGGTAACTGAACCTATGGAGTCATTCGATAAACTTGAAGAACAGAAGACTGGATCAATCGTTGCAGAACCTCTGGGTTTCGTCTACAGAGTAAATCAAGTAAAGAAGATCTTTCTAGCTTCGGAAGTGTCGAAGTACTCTGATGAAACCTTGAGAGGTATAAAGAAAATGATCCATGTAAAAGAAGAAAGGCACAGAGCAGATTTACTGGCAAAACTTGACATAGAGATTGACTCGATGATCAACTTCAGAGCTCTGATCATGAAGTTCCATGGATTCTGTTCAAGTGACAAATTTTAAACATGCTTCCTTGTTCTTGAATATTACTTTTTCTATAATGTATTTCTAACTGTTTTAGTAATATTTAAGAGGATGATTTTCTCCTCTATGCTTTCTAGTTTAAGTTATGTTCTCTGCTATTCTTGCATCTTTTATTTTCAACACTTAGGGGGAGATTGTTAGCTCCAAATCTTCATTTGTTAAAGTGTTTAAAATATCTAAGTCCCACTTCAGAGGACTTCCAGAGACAGAATTCAGAGGACGAAGACTTTAGAGGACGAAGACTTCAGAGGACAAACCTGCCTCTGAAGTACTTATCAGAGATTGCAACTTTCAGAGAAGACATCAGAGATAGCTTCATCAGAGGCTCTGAAGACAACGTCAGAGCTCTGAAGACATTCTCTCTGAAGATGTTCACACTGAAGTTATCTACGAGTGAACAGAAGAACTGATGACACGTCACCTTGTGATAAGATTTACTTTCTAGAATAAGGCTCTGTTCAGCATGCTTCTATTCGTCATACAAGTACACTACTTACTTTATGGTCCTATAAATAGGACCATCACCTTATTGTTCAAGTGTGCTTGAGAAGTTATATATCTGATAATATAAGTTAAATACTTTATTCCAAGAATATCTTGTTTATCTTTATCTGCTTTATGAACTGTGATATTTGAATCTCATTTGATATTAAACTATATTGCTTCCGCTGTCATTACTCTTATTGTTCATATCATTGTTACGAGATTAAATCTGGGATCCAACACACACAATCTGATTGGTTCACATTCTTTGGTGACCATCATTGAAACAGGCAGTGAGCTCATGCCAACTCTTGCAAACACCCCACCAGCTACTCATTCTTTTCTCAAAAAGAGAATGTTTCACATTTTCTGGGAATGCAGCACATACGCTATTGGTTCTTCACTTGGAAGATACTGATATTAAAAAAGAAGGAAAGTTGCCCCACCTTCGACCTTTTATCATGCACGTTGACTCTATGTATAATCATTGTTGTCTCAATGATTTGCATAATTTTGAGCCTTTAACAACAATCATTGTGCTAATTCCTTCATAACACAAACATGAGCACACAGAAAATTCATTTTTCTGTCAGAACATTCATAGAAAATACCTTGTGTCTTTTAATGATTGAATGTCATCTCAAGATCCTTACATTGTACATTTGTTGTACACAGTAACTTTGTGTTACTGACATGCATTCCTAACTGTTTCATATGTTGATTCAGGGTTACAACTCATAATTTGTCTGAATTTGAAAAGATTCGGATAAATACATTTCATGAATTGACGGCAGGCTCATTATCAGATCAGTTTGGGGGAGAATGATCATTTATTACCAAGAAGGGGAGATTGTTACTCATGAAGATTGTGCTCATTAGATAATTTGGGGGAGTTCATTAAAAGATTGTGTTGACATTGAAATAGTTTTGATGATTCTGATCCTCAAATTCATCAAAAAGGGGGAGAATTTCAGCATTTCAAAGTCAGATAAGTTGGGGAAGATTGCTTAATTTCCTACATGGAAGAGATTGTACATATATTATCAAAGGAGATCATGAAGAATGTGCTTATATTGTTTCTTTGGGGGAGAAAGTTTAAAGACAGCACTGCCTTGAAGAAGTTTTGATGATTCTGATTCTCATATTCATCAAAAAGGGGGAGAATTTCATAATTTTCAAAGTCAGATTCTAGAACTGGTTGATTGTATCAGAAAGGGAGAGACTTTTCAAAGATAAATTCTTAAAGAAAGAGCAAAGTTCAAGGTTTCAAAGTCTAATTCTTTTGAAAACAAGAGGGGAGAATGAAGATAATGGTGACTATTCAAAGTTGTTTCAAAGATGGAGATTAATCTGAAAACGCCATCAATGTCAATTCAAAGACAAAGTTCATTCAAGTGTCAAAGATTTCAAGTTTTAAAGCTGAAAAATATTGTTCGTTGAAGATGTTTATGAAGAAAAGAAGACCTGAAGATAATTGTCAAAAAAAAAAATTTAATCTTGAATCCAAAGGGGGAGATTGTTAGATCAGAATTATATTCAAAATTAAAAGGTCTTATTTGTATTTGTTGTAATTGGTTGTAAAGTCAAAATAGTAAAAATCTTCAAAAGTCAATGATGTCAAAGTCTTTGTAAAGTCAAATAGGTTTAGTTGCTTTGTTAGATTAGGGTATAAATAGGTTTGTCTTTGTAATTTTAGGTAAGATTCTTGATATTGTCATACACGTTTGTAAGAGAGATTTTAGAGAGAGAAAATCTGTAGAGAGAGAAAGCTCAAGAATCAATGAAATACATTTAAGATTTGTGATTGAAATATGTTTGTTTGGATTTTTCAATTAAACTTAAAATTACAATGTAAAATTCAAAAATCGATCAAGACTCAAGTAGACAGGGTGCGAATAATTTTTTTTCTTGAAAAACTTCAATAAAATTCTGCTCTAATACCAATTATGTGTCCTACAATAACAGTTCTAATCAAGATTAACAATAACAAATTCAATCCAAATTGTCATATGTCATTAATCTCAATTTCACAGTTTACAGATTGATTACACAAGATGCTTTCTCTCTCTAGGACTCTCTCTGGATACGAATTCTCAATATCACATGTCTTACACGCTATTAAGTTCTACACAACACAAAGACAAAAGGAATCTATTTATACTACTAACAAATACAAGACAAAACTAGAACAATAAACACTTTGACTTTGACTTATTACAAAGACTTTGACTTTGCTTGAGAGGCTTTGACTTGAGCTTTGACTTTAACTTCTATGATCTTGGATCCAACATATTTGTGCACTAACAGATCGCACCCAAAATACTACCCCTGCTTTATTCTTTTATGCCTTACCACCCCCGTTCGCTCCACCTTCCCGTCTCATGGTCGTGCACACGTGTCAGACCAACTCATGCCCTTTTCAGCACTTCCTCCTGGTCGTTCCGCTCCTTTCACAGAAATAGGGGGCTCGAGAAGGAAAACGAAAAAACTATCCACCCGAACCTCCCGACATCTTGGGCGCCCTCTATGCGCCTTTCCCGTCGGTCGTGCCCGCCTCCACCGTCTCGTCCCATCCCAGCATGAAACAAAAACACAAAACCTCACCCCCGCAAAAATGTATGATCTCCAGCCAAAAAGGTGTGCAACACGAGGACTTCTTAGGGGGTCACCCATCCAAGTACTACGCTCGCCCAAGCACGCTTAACTGCAGAGCTCTGATGGGATCTGGTGCATTAGTGTTGGTATGATCGCACCCGAAATACTACCAACTCTTTATTCTTTACGCCTTACCACCCCCGATAACTCCCCCTTCCCGTCTCATCGTCGTGCACAAGTGTCGGGCCGACTAATTCCCCTTTCGGCTCGGCCTCCCGATCGTTTCGCTTTGTTCACTGAAAGGGGGGCACGGGAAGGAGAAGGCAAAAAAACTATCCACCAGAACCGCTCCTCATCTCGGGCGAGCCCGTTTCGCCAGGTTCGCAGCTCGTGCCCGTCTCCACCATCTCCCCACCATTTTGGCACGAAACAAAAACATAAAACCTCACCCCCACAAAAATTTATGATCTCCGGCCAAAAAGTTGTGCAACACGAGGACTTCCCAGGGGGTCACCCATCCTAGTACTACTCTCCCCCAAGCACGCTTAACTGTAGAGCTCAAATGGGATCTGGTTCATTAGTCTTGGTATGGTCGCACCCAAAATACTACCTTCGTTTTATTTCTTTAGGCCGTAGCACCCCCGGTCGCTCCCCCTGCCCGTCTCATGGTCGTGCACATGTGTCGGGTCGACTCAGGCCCCGTTCGGCATGGCCTCTCGGTCGTTCCGCTCCATTAACGAATAAAAACTATCCCCTAAAACCTCTCCTCATCTCGGTTGCCCCTGTTCTGCCAGACCCGCAGCTCGTGCCCGCCTCCACCGTCTCCACCATCCCAGCATGAAACAAAAGCACAAATCCTCACCCCCACAAAAATATATGATCTACGGTTAAAAAGGGGTGCAACATGAGGACTTCCTAGGGGGTCACCCATCCTTGTACTACTATCGCCCACGCATGCTTAACTGCAAGTTCTGATGGGATACAATACATTAGTGCTCGTATGATTACACCCAAAATACTACCCCCACTTTATTCCTTTATGCCTTACCACCCTCGATCGCTCCACTGCACGTCTCATAGTTGTGCACACGTGTCGGGCCGACTTTGACCACGTTCGGCATGGCTTCCCGGTCGTTCAGCTCCATTCACAAAAAGAGGGGGCACAAGAAGGAGAAGGAAGAAAAACTATCCACCTGTACCGCTTGTCATCTCGGGCTGGCCAATTCCGTTGGGTCCGCCGCTCATGCCCTCCTCCACCGTCTCTCCTTATCCTGGCACGAAAGAAACACACAATACCCCATCCCGGCAAAAATGTATGATCTTCGGCCAAAAAGGTGTGTAACACGAGGACTTCCCCGGGGGTCACCCACCCTAGTACTACTCTCTTCCAAGCATGCTTAATTGCAGAACTCTGATGGAATTCGATGTATTAGTGTTGGTATAATCGCACCCAAAATACTACCCCCGCTTTATTCCTTTATGCCTTACCACCCCAGTCTCTCCTCTCATAGTCATACACACGTGTCGGGCCGACTTAGGCCCCGTTCGGCATGGCCTCCTCGCCGTTCTGCTTATTTCACAAAAAGAAGGGGCACGGGAAGGAGAAGGAAGAAAAACTATCCACCCGTATCTCTCATCATCTCAGGCGTGCCAGTTTTTCCAGGCCCACCGCTTGTGCCCACCTCCACCGTCTCCCTCTATCCTGGCACGAAACAAAAACGCAAAACCTCACCCCCGCAAAAATGTATGATCTCCAGCCAAAAAGGGGTGCAACACGAGGATTTCCCAGGGGTTCACCCATCCTAGTACTACTATCGCCCATGCTCACTTAACTGCGCAGTTCTGATGGGATACAGTGCATTGGTGCTGGTATGATTACACCTGAAATACTACCCCCACTTTATTTCTTTATGCCTTGTGCGTCCCAAATTACAAGTGTAATCAACAACAACAAACAGATTATGCTACAAATGTCACAATTTCATTAATCTTCAAACTTTCTCTCTCTACAAGATTTCTCTCTCTAAAAGCTCTCTACAAAATATAACAATGTGATCTAACTACAAGATTACAAAAGCAAAGACGATTTATACCTATAAGGAATACAAAGGAAATCAAACAACGCTAAAAGCATTGACTTTTACAACAATGACATTGACTTTCCATTTAAGTATATTGACTTTGACTTTCTTTCTTGAGGCTTTGACTTGAGGCTTCAAGCTTCCTTACAATGATCTTGAATACAACAATTCTTGCACTAATAATCTCCCCCTTTGTATTCTACATCATTCTTCAAACGAACTAAGCTTTGACGAACAAACTCCCCTTTTTGGAACAAATTCAGATTTTAACAATCTCCCTCGAAGTCTTTAACACAAACAATCTCCTTTCTGACAATCTTCTGCAAAAAGCATTCTTTATCAACTTTTAGAAACAATCTCCCCCTTTAGAGGCACAAAATTATCTTCAGTTTCTGCTCACTTTCTTTGTAAACTCAGATTCCAGTCATCTTCAACAAACTTTCAGCAAAATTTGAATCACCACATCTTGAACTTGAAACTATCTTTATCAGTTTGTTATCCTTTCTTTTTATTATCTCCCCATAACTTGAAATTGAACTTTCAAAATCCATTTCTTGATATCATCTCCCCCTTATTTTGTCTCCATTTCTATGTATTTCTCTCCCTTTTTGATGATTGGGAGCATCAAGATCGTCAAAACGTTACAAGAATTGCAGTCTTTCAATTTTTGACTGATATCGTCTGATCTCTCCAAATGGATATTCGAACCATCCGTCAATTCCAAAATAGTTCTAAACACTTTCAAATTCAGAACTGAATGGTAACCCTGAATTAACAAATGAAACAATTATAATGTCTGTAAGTAGCACGAAGCCACTTAGTACAACGGATGTACTATATAAGGAGTTTTATTAATTTTCACTCCCCAAGACTTCGATTCAATCATTGAAAAACATAAGGTAATTCTATGAATATTCCGACAGAAAAACACATTCTATGTGTGTATGTGCTTGTGTATGAAAGTTTTTAAGAATTTTATGCTTTATCAGGCTCAAAATGTGTAAACTCTGATACCAATTGTGTCTCCCAAATTGCAACTGTAATCAACAACAACAAACAGATTATGCTTCAAATCTCACAATTTCATTAATCTTCAAACTTACATGTTTCGTATCCGTCAACGATGGATTCCTGCTTATTTCAAGTCTATTCCTGTTTGTTCATTGATGAAAACTACATCAAGGTCAGAGAGCATAAATTCCTTTTTCAACAAATTTGCTCACCATGGTAACAACTTTGTAACATTCATGCTTGCATTTGAAAATGCAATGCGTAATCAAAGAAATTCTCAACGTAAGCTTGACCATATGACAAAGACAATTATCCCTCATATGTGCACTCCGAAGGCAATTGAGAAACATGTATATGAATTTTACACACGGTCTATATTTTTGGAAGTTCAAGAGGAGATTAATAAAGCAACTTGGTCGTGTGCTCAACAGAATGTTGTTGAAAAGAATGCATGCCAAGTTTATATATTTTTGCAAAATGACAAGGATAAAAATAAAAAGAAGCAGTTCAAGATAAAACAATTATGAATTTATTCATTTTCATTATTATTTTATTAACATAACTTACTTTTTCTTATTTATGCTTGTTGTAGGTTGTGTGGAACAATTGGATTCAACATTTGAGTGTGATTGCAATCATTTTGTTCAAAATGGATTTTTGTGTCGTCATGTTCTTAAAGTCTTAATGAATGAGAATTTTGATGAGATACCAGAAAAGTATATATGCCGTTGTTGGAGAAGAGCCTTGATAAGTTTCAATCTTAGGCAAATTTCATGGAGGCAAAGGGATCCAAATGGTGAACTGGCAAGAATTAGCTATGATGCACAAGCATCTTTGGATTATATTTTGATGAGTCTTAGAAATGCCAAAGAGAAGCTTAAAGAGGTTATTGACAAGATTCACACTATGAAGATTGAGGTAGATGCTAACATTCCTTACCAAACCAGATTGGAGAAGAAGAATGACACAATAAGAAATCTCATTAGTGTGAATCAACCAGAGAAAATTGATATTCATCCACCATCAGGTATCTGCAACAAAGGTTGTGGAACTGGAAAACATTTGATCGGTGCAGGGGAGAAAGCAGCGAAACAAAAGCAGAAGACTAAGAGATTGTGTAGAAATTGTCAAAAGATTGGCTATCATGATTCTCGTAATTGCCCGTTGAAGATTGTTGATGAGTAGATAGATACATATTATAGGTCATTTTTTAATTCAATAATTACAGTTAATGGCAATAATTTCAAGAATAAATGTCAAATATTTTTGTTTTATGAGCATTAAAATTCATTCTATGATTTTTGAAAGTACTTAGATTTGAAAACAAAAGTTCATATATGAACTTATAGTTCATATATGACCTTATAGTTCATATATGAACCTGTATTATGAAATAGTTAATAATTGTTTTTATATTCATATATGAACTAATGTAATATATATCAGAACACATAAATGGTTGATATGAACCATATTATAAGTTCATATATGAAGTAAAGTTCATGTATGAGAATCATACTTGAACAAGGTTTTAAAAGTTCATATATGAACATTACCAAAAACATACCAAATAAAAGTATTTAGCTTTGAAAACAAAAGTTCATATTTGATTAAGGTATATAGTTCATATATGAGCTTATATATTCACATATGAATTACATTATGAATTCATATATGTAGTATGTTCTATATGAGAAAACTTAAAAGAGTTATAGAATCATATAAATTCATACATGAACATGTATGAAAACAACTAATGATATCGGTTCATATATGAACTATAAGTTCATATAACTGGTTCATACATGAACTATAAGTTCATATACGAACTAATGTAATATATATCAGAACACATAAATGGTTGATATAAACTATAGAGTGAATTGTGGGTTTGGTCCTCGTGCTTTGTTACTTTCTTTGACTACGGTCCTTATAGTATGTTTATTGTGGATTTGGTCCCTGTGGTATTCAATTTATCTTGGTCATGGTCCCTCTGACTAACGCATCCGTTAACTCCATTAAATCAAGGACCATTTTAGTCATTTTGCCTAACTTGTGTCTTATTATGATAAGAAAAATAAAAAATATATTTTTAACACACACACACACACACATATATATATATATCAAAAAAAAAAATAGGATGTTATTGTATGACTTGATTCTTTAAATTTTTAAAAAAATTAATTATATTAAATATGATTTAATTTTATTATTTTATTGTAATGGTGGAAAAATATGGTTTTATTGTTTTAATGTAATTAAAATTTTAATTTAAACAAACTAGATCTTAAAATTATATCTTATTTTATTTAGAACGAATAAAATAAGATGTGTTTTTATGATTTGATTTATTAAATTAAAACTTTAATTATGTTAAAGGCGATATAATTTTATTGTTCTTTTACTATCATCACAACAAACAAACTTATTATCGATATTTTGACACCAAAATCATTGAAAACCTGAGAAATGAACTCTAATTTTATCATCTTAAAATTAGAGGTTCCAATTTTCATATTGTTTTTCGGTCAAAAACTAAAAATCAATTGTTTAGATTTTAACGAAATATAATATTTAAGTTACGAATATTTTAACCCACAATAAAATTAACAAGTGTAATAAACTAATAATTACACGTTTCTAAAACCGTGTGCCTTTTTTATTATGAACATTTATTTTGGGACGGAAGGAGTACCGAATAATGATAAGGCTATGTCGTATCTTTCTATTGATGGATGTTGTAGCTGATCTTCGCTATTTTCTAAATGCTAACATGTTTTCATGTTGGTGTTACCTGACATATGATGCTCTATGTTTTGCCTTGTGGTTGTGAGTTAAAATATTTGTAACTTAAATATTTTATTTCGTTAAAATCTAAACGGTTTGTTTTGAGTTTTTTTATTGAAAAACAATATGAAAATTGGAACCTCTAATTTTAAGATGATAAAATTAGAGTTCATTTCTCAATGGTTTTCAATGATTTTGATGTCAAAATATCGATAATAAGCTTGTTTGTTGTGATGATAGTAAAAGAACAATAAAATTGTATCGCCTTTTACATAATTAAAGTTTTAATTTAATAAATCAAATCATAAAAACATATCTTATTTTATTTGCTCTAAATAAAATAAGATATAATTTTATGATCTAGTTTGTTTAAATTAAAATTTAATTACATTAAAACAATACGTTGGTCCTGGAGGTGCTTAACAAGTTTGTAGAAGGGGGGTTGAATACAAACACATAAATTAAAGTTTAATAAATTGTTTATTGATAAATCAAACACAATTTACATGTTTGTTGCGGAATAAGATTAAGACAGACTCAATCTAAACAAACTTAAGAAACACAAAGATGGTTGCACAAGAATATAGAGAAAGGGGGTTTTAGAAGTATAGAAAACAAAGGTTTCTATCTTGGTTCAAGAATAGAGCACACTCTCAGATCGAGAGGTGATCTTTCTATTTATACCTTATGCATTAAATGCATGGCAGGGTACTTTACACGTGTCATTCAGTGATTGGCTTTGGTAGTCTGACTTTTGGGAGACATGCTTTCGGCCGTATCATGAACAATGTAGGTGACAAAGTTGTTGTACGATTTGTGGCAGAGATATGTCCATTCTGACACATCGTACTGGTTGTGCAAGGTAAGACAAAATGAAACTTGAGGCATAAGATTTGTTCAGTGGCTTCATCTTCGATTCAGCTATGAACATATATTGACGCGAGACTTGTCTTCAGGGATTACGTTACTGTTTACATCAGAACTATCAGCGATAACTGAACAGACTCAGTCTGATCGCTGATGGTGAAACACTAATACATAGAAATGTTTATAAGAGATACTATCAGCGATAACTGAACAGACTCAGTCTGATCGCTGATGATGAAACACTAATACATATTAAAACGTAATTTTCACTAAGTATAGAAGAGGGTCGTTATCAAATAACTGAGAGAGCTTGGATCAACAATCTCCCCCTATTTGATAATGACAAAGTAACTGAAGAAAATTACTTTTAAAGTTCAAAATAAGGAATAATCAGGACTCATTAACATACATGTCCCAATTACTATTTTGAGGGATCTTTTACAGTACTGATGGAGTTAAGTACATCACTGAAATTTTCATTAATTCAGAGAAAGAATTACAAGATATGAAAATTATAAGTACAAGTGAAGAACTAACTAGTGTAAGTTTAACTAATAGATTACAAGAAATAGGAAACTAATCTATCAGCTATCTAAAGAAGACTTAGGAGGATTTATCATATACTCAGGTATTTCTTCTCATTTTTGCCTTCGATCAGAAGATTCTTGAGATATGATTGCCTTGATCGGTTCAGCAGAGGGAGAGAATTCACACCATAAGCACAAGAGATCCTTGAGATGACTGAGGGGACATATAGGAATTTCGGAGACTCTCTGAAATCTGAGTTCTTCCTCATCATCTCTAAAGAAGATTCCAAAAGGTTCTTTAAGTACTTGTCTTGCAACATATGGTCCACCAAGGGGCAGAGATAGATCGAGAACTGAAAGATCAGGAGGAGGACTGAACAGAGCTTCTCTTGAGAACTTGATGGAGGTTTCATTTCTTCACTGCGACATTTTCAGAGGAGGAGGAGACAGGCTTCCTTTTGAATTGCCTTGGTTTGGAAGGAAGAGCAGATGGTACTTTCAACACAGTGGAGACTCTGTTGATGAGGGCTTCAAAGATGCCTTCGACATAGCCTCTGCTGGTTGATTTGGATGTCTTCAGCGCTTCTTTGAACTCTATCCATTACATATAACCGAAGGTTTCCAGCTTTGACACGAACATGGCCTTGCAGCTTCCATCCTCTCTGGTAATCTCCATAGTGACAGAAACTCGATCCTTCTTCTTTTTCCCAGAGATAGTAACAGGTATGATCTTCATTGGGTCAGAGCGATAGTCGATTTTGCTTTTACACCATTCGACTGAGATATCACTGACCCTTTGTTCTTTTGAGCACTCCTCTTCAATCTCTTTCAAAAGCGCAGCCTGGACTTCAACTGGTTTCTTTTTCAGCTTCTTGTCTTTGACTTGAGAGGACTGAATCTTGAGAGCAAGAGAGGCATCTCTTTGACAATCAGCTATCAGCTTCTCAGCCCTGATAAATTCTTCGATTTCAGCTTCAGTCAGAAACTCTAGATCTGTTGATTGAGAGGGGATCTTTAGTCGTTGATTCTCTAGATGAGAAATCATCTATGTTCGTCTCTTCATCTCTTCCTCTGACCAGTGAGATGGTCTAGAGGGCCTTCCTAGATGTTGTAGGGACTCTTCTTCCTCATCTTCTTCATCAATCTCTCTTACAGAGATTGGGATTATTTGATCATCAGCTACAGCAGCTGGGATTATTTGGAGTTCTTTACCCTTAAGCAGGGGAGAGAACTGTCTGTCAGAAAATGAAAAGAAAGTTAGTTTATTTTAGGGGAAGGAGAAAGATAAAGGCTTAGAAAGAAGCAGGGGTGGGGATTTTATAGAAGGATATTGGAACAAGAGAAAGGCATACCTGAGAAGGATTCTCCTCAGATAGTGAAACAATCTTCAGGCTTCCCTCAGCAGCAGCATCCTTGGATTTGCTTTGGGAAGGGGTTCCTGAGGATGTTCCATGACTCCCCCCTGCTTGGACAACTTCTTTCGAAGTTACCGTTGATGATGTGACAGCTGAAGAACACCATAAAGACTGATCTTCTTCATCGTCATCATCATCATCTTGATGAGGGTGTTGTTCCTATTGATCTTCAAGATCAAGAGCTTCATCTTCATCGTCCTAATCTTCATCATCATCGATTATATCTTCAAGAGAAGGAGGGGCTTTATCAGCAACCATCTCCCCCTCAACATGAGAGGGAGTTTCTTTCTGTTCGACCTCAGCAGCAGCTTCTATCTCCGTATTTTCTTCAGCTGCTTTCTCCCCCTCTTTGTCATTATCACGGAGGGAGAGATCTTTGGAAGGAGATGAAGTGTTTGCAGCAGCCAACTTCTGAAATTCAGCCTCCAAACTTTCCAGATGGCCTTCAAACGCAGGAAGATCTGACGTAGCCTGATGAATGAACTCAACGACAATGTTCAGAGAGGTACCATCGTTCTCTGTGAATGAGGGAGTAGGAGTCGGAGCTGGTGCCCTCAGGTGGTTCAGGACTTGCTGAAGAAGAGCAGCACAGGCATCCACCTTTGCAGATAAGGCATCAAACTGTTGCTTAGAATCCTCCTTTACTTTGTCAATCGCATCTTGAAGAGTAGCGATTTGAGAGGCTTCATCTTTCGTTGAACACGTAGCTGTCAATGTCTTCAGCTCTTCACCAGCTGAATTGACAGTGCTGGTGGTATTGTTGAGGGAGGTAGTGAGAGAATCCACCTTTACGCCCAAACTGTTGACATTTGTGTCAACAGTCGCCAAACTAGGACCTGAACGTTCAAACAGATTGAAAAATTGCATGTCTCTTTCAAACGTTTGAGCATCAGGTCCTCAGTAGTTACCTCAGGTTGCTGATGAGCTGAGATGATGGGGGACGTCACTGTTGATGTGACAGCGACCGTAGTCGCTGGCACGGTTGAAGTGGGTAATGCTGAGGATGTGGAGGAGAGATCCACGAATGCGTCCAAGGAGGTTTGTTGAGAAACGTCCTTAGGCCTTGAGCTAGAGATGCTTGTCTCTGTAGTCACTTTGGCCTTCTTCGAAGGACCAAAGGAACTAGCTGAGGGTCGTTTGGAAGTGGTAGCGGCAGGGATAGCAGAAGAAGGAACCCCCTGCGTGGCCGCTGAAGAAGAAGAAGTGTGAAGAGAGAGTCGAGAGCGAAGATCAGAAATACTTACCTCGTTTGGTAGCGGCTTGACCTCCAAGAAGCGCTGGCCCACTTTGGCAAAAGTGCCATCAAAATTAGTGGGGTAAGTAGCAGGGTAGAGGAACTTCAGGTACGCACAGATGAAGCGTACATAGGGGATCTTGGGATCCCTCTCCGTCTTCTCTATCTTCGACCTCAGATCGTCAAAGATAGTTGTTGCATGGTCGAAATTTCTTCCAACGATCACGGAGTAGGCCATCTGGACCTGAATCTTGTTGGCCTGGTCCTGTGACCCACTCACACACTGAATGAAGTGAGAAAAGATGTAGTTAAGCTAAGAAGGCATGTTCGCCTTCTTTATGAGAGTCAGCTTCTTGTTGGGGATTGTCGTCCGCGGCTTTGGGTCCCAACAGTATTCCATTGCATCCAGAAAGTGGATGAGTTCAGCGTCAGTAAGCAAGGCATCGAACCCATTCCTATGTTTGTCAGGAAATCGCAGAGCTTTCCTTAATCCCAAGGCAGTCATCATCCCTGGTCCGAGGTTAGTGCTGAAAGAAATAGCAGGAACCAGATCACCCTTTTTGTTGGTGACGGAGGTTTCTTCAGCGGTGAACCAGAATTGCTGGAGAAGAGTTTTTGAAGGCGTGGGATCCAAAGTGATGGCGTAGGCAATGCAGGATTGCTTTAGAAACTTTTCAGCGTCCACCAGATGTGAGTATTTGACACCATCAAATTCCAGTCGTACGAGATGGTTTTTTTTCGGAATCTCAGAGTCAGTTATGGCGAACTTGACGTTCTTGGAAGCGATGAGAGCAGATTGAGCCATTCTGAATATGAGAAGAGAAAAAAAAACAGAAGAGTAGAAGAAAAGGATTTAGTCTAAAAATAAAGAAGGTTTTACCAGTTTCTATTTGAGGGAAGAAACATAGATAAACCAACATATTTGAAGATTAATGTGACGTTCTTAGAGGAAGATATAAGAAATGTAAGAAAAAACAAAAGATTTTGAATGAAGAAAATCAAAAACAGTGGTTTTGAAGGAATAAAATCAAAATAAAAATGATTTTATATGATAAAAATCTTATAAAACCCATAATGGCAGTCCATAAATGGAGTTTTAAATTAAAAAGATTTAGAATGAGAGTAAGAAGAAGAAGATCAAAAATAACCTATTGATCTTGAAAGATGAAGATGATGCAGATGCTTGAGAATGCGAGAATGCTTCGAGAGTTTTCTTGCTTTGAAAGTATTTTCAGAAAGCGTAAAATGATAAGAATGGAAAAACATTCTTTTTATACGTTTGAGAGTAAGAGAGAGAGAGAGTGAGGCGGGAATACAAATGTTCAATATGACATGGACACGTCTCACGAAGTTGATTGGATAGAAGGGCAACGGACGAACGTGTCAGAAAAAGGCATGTCGTGGATTGTCAGTTCATATGACGTCATAGGAGACAGAAAAAAACGTTTCATTTGTCCGTTTTGAAATGATCGCGGAAGAAAAGTCAGCGATAGATTTTCTTTTTGAAAGTATCCCTGATGGTAAAGTTAGGGATGGATTTTCTTTGAAGAAGGATCACTGACTAGAAATATCAATGATAAAAAAAATTCAAAAAGATTTTAATCATTTGAAGAAAGTTCAGTGATTAAAGTTTATATTTTGAAAAACATCTTAACTGAATGAAGATTCAGTTGTAGGGATGGAGAGAACATACCTGAGAGTCAGAATGTTTATCAGAGATGAAATGATAAAGGGGAACTTATGATCACTGACATAATGCATGAACGTTGAAGAATTATTCTTCGAGATTCAGCATTCCAAGCTCACTGATGAGAAAGTTGAACCTTGTATCATCAAGAGGTTTGGTGAATAAATCAACAAGCTGATAGTTAGTAAGGATGAAATGAAGTTCAATATCACCATTCATCACATGATCTCTGATAAAATGATATCTGATCTCTATGTGTTTTGTCTTCGAATGTAGTACTGATTGTTTGCTATAGCGATAGCTCTAGTGCTGTCGCAATAGATTGGAATATTTGATAGTTGAAGGTCATAGTCTAATAGTTGATTTCTCATCCATAAGACCTGAGCACAACAACTTCCAGCGGCTACGTATTCAGCTTCAGCTGTGGAAGTGGACACTGAATTTTGCTTTTTGCTTGTCCAGCTTTCCTCCTAAGAGTTGACATCCACCAGTGGTGCTCTTTCTATCGAGTTTACAACCTGCAAAATCACTATCAGAATAACCAGTTAGATCGAATCCTGAGTCTTTGGGATACCAAAGACCGAAATTAGGAGTTCCTTTCAGATATCTGAAAATTCGCTTAACAGCGATCAGATGGGATTCCTTGGGTTCAGATTGATAGCATGCACATAAACAAGTAGAGTACATAATGTCAAGTCGGATCGCTGTAAGATACAGCAGGGAGCCTATCATTCCTCTATAGGTAGTGACATTAACAGGTTTTCAGATGGATCTTTCTTAAGTGTCAGGGGAGGTGCCATAGGAGTTTTCATCGCTGAAGTTTGTGTAAGATCAAACTTCTTCAGCATATCTTTAACATACTTACCTTGGCTGATAAAAATACCTTTGTCAGATTGTTTAATCTGAAGACCAAGAAAATATGTCAGCTCACCCATCATACTCATTTTGTATTCTTTCTTCATTCTTTCAGCGAATCGAGTACACAGAGATGGGTTAGTAGAACCAAATACGATGGCATCAACATATATTTGTACAAGAATAATATGACCTTTTATCTTTCCGAAAAACAATGTATTATCAATTTTGCCACGTTCAAATTTTTCAGAGATAAGAAAAGATGAGAGAGTGTCATACCAAGCACGAGGGGCTTGTTTGAGACCATAGAGAGCCTTATACAATTTATAAACATAATTTGGATACTTAGGGTCATAGAACCCTGGAGGTTGTTCTACATAGACTTCTTCATTCAGCTTTCCATTTAGGAACTCTGATTTTACATCCATTTGATAAACAATGAAGTCTTTATAGACTGCATGGGCTAAGAATAGTAGAATTGCTTCGAGCCTAGCATAGGGCCAAAGGTTTCATCATAGTCTATGCCTTCCTCTTGTCTGTATCCCTGAGCAACAAGTCGAGCCTTGTTGCGGGTTACAGTCCCATGTTCATCTAACTTGTTTCTAAACACCCATTTAGTGCCTATTATAGATTTGTCAGATGGTCTAGGAACAAGATTCCAAACTTTGTTACGAGTAAACTCAGTCAGCTCTTCTTGCATAGCGCTGACCCAGTTTGGATCTCTGAGGGCATCATCAACTTTCTTTGGTTCTATTAAAGAAATAAAGTTGACAAAGAGACAGATATTACCTGAACTTCGTCATATCTGAATACCTTCATCGGGATCACCAAGAATTTGATCTATGGGGTGATCTCTGGTCTATCGCTGAGCGTGAGCATGATCACTTACTTCAGAGATTGGATCAACAATTGGAATGTTCTGTTGGGAAATTCAGAAATGCTTAAGTATGATTAATACTGCTACAACAGAATTACTACTGCTAGTACATTATGATTACTACTGCTAGTAGGTTTTAATACTGCTTGACAAGTTAGTACTGCTACTTCAATAGTTAGTACTGCTAGTAGTTAGTACTGCTGGAGTTAGTGCTGCTTGTCAAAGTTAATATTGTTGAGCATAGTTAGTACTGCTAAAGAGTTAATGCTGCTGGATCAACTTAATACTGCTCATGAAGAATTAATGCTGCTTATGAGATAATGAAGACTTAGCATGGAAAGAAGATAGTTGGATTGATTGAAGATATTCATGGAAGCTTGGAGATAATGATGGAAGATTATACTGAAGATCTTTTATTATTTTGTAATTATCTTTTATCTGCAATATATGTATAGAATAGTTTGTTTCTTTAGTAGAAACAATAATTCTGAGTTTTTTTTAGCTTTCATAGAGAGAATCAACCTCAAGGTTAGAACCCTAATTCTAGAGAAGTAGAATTCGTATTGGTGAGTCTGTTCATCAATATTGAGGTTGTGTATAAAAGCTTGTGACTTTCAATCATTCAATAAGAGTTTGCAAGTTGTGATTCTGATTTACTGTTTCATTGTTTTTCTGAATATTAAAGTGCTATTCCGCAGCTTCTTTAATATTGTTTTCTGAGTGTGTGTTCTTGTTAAGAATTAAGATCCTGACAAGTGGTATCAGAGCAAGTATTCTCAGAAATTTTATTCATCATGGAAAACACAGTTGAATCAAACAGTACTCTGGTCTCAAAGGTTCCAATGCTCAGATCCAATGAATTTGACATGTGGAAGATTAGAATCAAGCAATACATTCTCCTCACAGATTATTCCATGTGGGACATCATTGAGAATGGCCCATCTGATGCAGGAAAGATTGGTACAAATGGAAAAAGAACCCCACCAAAGACAGATGGAGAAAAGAAGATAAGGCATACAGAGATGAAAGCCTTGAGTACTCTGCTCTTGGCTATTCCCAATGAATATCAACACCAATTCAGCAATTGCACTGATGCACAGATGCTTTGGAATGCTCTAGAGAAGAGATTCTCTGGTACCAAAAGCACCAAGAGAAATCAAAAGGCCATATTAAAGCAACAGTATGAGAACTTTATGTCAACTAAGAATGAGTCCATGACTCAAACTTTTGATAGGTTTAACAAAGTGATTGGTGAACTAGCTACTATGGGAGTACAGATTGATCAAGATGATGTAAACAGAAAGTTCTTAAGGTCCCTTGGAGATGAATGGACCATGTACACTGTTTCATTCAGACAGAGTGATCAGTTGGAAGAGAAAGAACTTGATGATCTGTACAATGATCTTAGAGTATTTGAAGCTGAGGTGGAGACAAAGAAGAAACCCTCTGGATATATTCATAATGCTGCACTCCTATCAGCATCAATTGATTCTACTTCTAACCCTGAATCAGTTAATACTGCTAGTGGAGCAAATCAAGAGAAAGGAACTGATTCTGTGTTTGAAGCCTTTCTTTCCAGCCATGGAAACTCTTCTCTAATTAATGATGATTTAGAACAACTTCATCCTGATGATCTTGAAGAGATGGATATTAAATGGCAGATGGCCATGCTTTCCATGAGGGTGAAGAAGTTCATAAAGAGGACTGGGAGGAACAACTTCTCCCAAAGAAGAGAAGATGGTGCAGGGTTTGATAAATCAAAGGTGGAGTGCTATAAATGCCATATGAAGGGACACTTTGCCAGGGAATGCAGAAGTGGAGTGTCTCAAAACAATAACCACCAACAAGCACAGTCTGGAAACCTCAACCATAACAGAAACTCTGCTCAAGCCCTTGTTTCTCAACAAGGAATGGGGTTTGACTGGAGTGATCAAGCAGAAGAGGCTATCCAAAATCAAGCACTTATGGCTGAAGTATCTGATCTCCCATCTGAGGTAAGTTCTAATCTCTGTTCTAAAACTTGCATAGATACTGTCAAAAGGTACAGGGATCACAACCAGAAGATGAGTGATAACCTTAAGAGATTAGAGAAAGATATAAAAGACTATGTAAGAATAGTTGAGAATTTTGAGGAACAGATTAAAGGCTTTCAAGCCAATGAACTTCAGCACATGTATGACACAAATTACTGAAAGTGGGAGAAAAAGGATCTAGAACTCCAACTGACCAAATATAAAGAGGAGAGTGAAAAGTTAAGAGAGGAGCTAACCAAAGTTAAGCTTGATGTAGAAAAGTTTTCAAATGCTTCTAAAGCAATGGACTCTTTACTACAAAATCAGATTCATGATAAATTAAGAAGAGGAATTGGATACAATGCCATACCTCCACCATATAACAACAATTACATTCCTCCTACTTCAGACCTGTTAGAAACCAAAGATAGGAAGGACTTGCCTGAGGGAGCCATTGAGATAGATCCCTTAGATGAGGTTGTTGTTGTGGATAAGACTGAAAAAGAGGTTGGTAAGAGTAAGGAGAACAAGGTGAGTGGTGAGATTCCTCTAGAGAATAATATTATCACCTATGAGGACTGTGGAAGGGCTTGGATCAAATCCAAGGACATAAAGAAGACAGAGGGAAAGTCTGGTAAGGTCCATTACAAACAGACCATAGTTGTGAATCCAGGTCCTTGCAAACAGTGTGCATGTAAGAAGAATGAGCCCCAAAAACATGATAAAAAGAGGGGAAATCAAAGAAACTGGAATAATCAGTGGGCACAAAAACAAGGGGTTGATTTGAGTAAAATCAATAGACCCAAACCTTGTTTTATCTGTGGAAAATTGAATCATCTTGCCAAATACTGTTATTTCAATCCTATGAACCAAAGGATGAATTTTCAAAGACCTAAGCAAAAACCCTTTGGTTATAGGAAGGTTGAAAGGAACCATGTGGCTAAGAAAACTATTAAATCTAAAAGCCATATGAAGAAAAAGTCTGTTAAAGAAAGTGTCAATATGTGGGTTCCTAAAAGCACTAAAACTGTTAGTACTTCTACTACAAATAGTGTTGCTGACAATGATAGTGCTGCTAGAAGTAATACTACTGCTAACAATGTTAGTGCTGCTGACATTGTTAGTACTTCTTTGAAAGTTAATACTGCTAACTCTGTTAGTGCTGCTAACAAGGTTAGTACTACTAAACCTGTTAGTACTGCTACCTCTGTTAGTACTTCCAAGGTTAGTACTGCTTCTAGTGTTTGTGCTTCTAAGCCAATCATATTGACAAAGTACTCTAATAAAGAGTGCTCTGAGTTTAAAAACCTCATCAAAAAGGAATGCAAATACTTTGATGAGAAAGGGAGACCCAAGACCACTTTGGCTTGGGTCCCCAATCAATACTAATTGTTTAATCTTATGTACAGGGCAACCAGCAGCTCAAGGGGAAGAGCATCTAGCATGTTGATAGTGGTTGCTCTAGGAACATGACAGGGAACATGTCATGCCTCAAGAATTTCAAGAAAATTGATGGTGGACATGTTGCCTTTGGCAATACTCCAGATGGAGGTAAGATAAGTGGTAAGGGGGATGTAACCAAAGGTAAAATGACCTTTGAAGATGTATTCTATGTTGAGCAGTTAAGGTACAACCTGTTAAGTGTATCACAGGTTTGTGACAAACAACATAGTATATTATTTACAGATTCTGAGTTCATTATCCTTGCTCCTGGATTCAAGGTAGTTGATGAAAAGATGATACTGCTAAGAACTCCCAGAAAGGATAATGTATATTGCTTAGATATGGAAAGTGTTTCAACTGATTCATCCCTAAACTGTCTTGTTTCAAAAGCTTCTTTGGATGAATCATCACTTTGGCACAAAAGGATGTGTCACATGAACTTTAAAACTATGAATAAACTTGTTAAAAACAACCTTGTAAGAGGTTTACCTTCCAAAGTCTTTTCATGTGATGATCACTGTGTTGCATGTCTTAAAGGCAAACAACACAAAACTTCTCATAAGTCCAAAGAGGTGAACACTATCTCTAATTCTCTTCATTTATTGCATATAGATCTGTTTGGCCCTACAAATGTTATGAGTATTGGTAAGAAATCATACTGCCTAGTTATTGTTGATGACTACTCTAGATTTACTTGGGTATATTTTCTAAGGACTAAGGATGAGACAAGTGGACTGATCAAATCCTTTATTCTAAGAATTGAAAACCAAACTAATCAAAAGGTAAAAGTCATTAGGTCAGACAATGGTACTGAATTTAAAAATCATGACCTAAACACCTTATGTGAGGAAAAAGGAATTGAGAGGCAATATAGTGCTCCTAAGACTCCACAACAAAATGGTGTTGCTGAGAGATGGAATAGGACACTGATTGAGGCTGCTAGATCTCTGTTGGCAGATTCAAAACTTCCAATTACTTTCTGGGCTGAAGTAGTTAATACTGCTTGCTATGTCCAAAACAGAGTTCTAGTAGTCAAGCCTAAAAACAAGACACCATATGAGCTTTTAAATAAAAGAAAACCTTTTATAGGATTTTTCAAACCTTTTGGGTGTCCTTGTACCATTCTCAATACCAAATCTCACTTAGGAAAGTTTGATAGCAAGGCAGATGATGGTTTTCTTGTTGGTTACTCATCTCAGAGTAAGGCTTACAGAGTTTTTAATACTTCTTCTACAATAATTGAGGAAAGTGACAATGTCAAATGCAATGAGAACACACCAAATCCTATTGGGTCTGGTCCTTAGTGGTTATTTGACATTGATTCACTAACTAACTCTTTGGGTTTCAGAAGTGATGATAATGCAGGTTCAGAAAATGGAGGATCAGGGGATGCTCAAGTACAAGATACTATTCCTCAGTCTGTAATATTTCCCATTACTACAATAGAGCTTGTTGAGTTCTGTGAAAAAGAGACTATTGTTGAACCAATTCAGAGTGAAGAAGAAAGAAGAGATGAAGAGAATCAAGTGCATGAAGAGCCAGAAGCAGTTGATGAGATCCCCTCAGCTGACTTAAATGATTCCAATCTGGATGTGGGAAACAATGAAGAACCTAGTCATCAGACTAGAACTCAAAAAAATCATCCTCCAGAGCTGGTCATAGGAGACATCTCTTCTCCTATGATAACAAGGAATCAAAGCAGACTTCAAGAGCTGCAGGATCTGCAACACACAGTACTCACGTGCTTTCTATCCCAGATTGAACCTAAGAAGGTATATGATGCAATGAAAGACTCCAGTTGGATAGAAGCTATGCAAGAAGAGCTACTGCATTTCAAGTTGCAGGATGTTTGGGACTTGGTGGACCTTCCAAAAGGTCATAAAGCTATAGGCACCAAGTGGATTTTCAGGATCAAAAAGGATGAGAGAGGCATTGTGATAAGAAACAAAGCAAGACTGGTGGCACAAGGGTACACTCAAGAAGAAGGCATAGATTATGATGAAGTGTTTGCTCCAGTGGCAAGGGTAGAGGCAATTAGGTTGTTCCTAGCCTATGCCTCATACATGAAGTTCAAGGTCTATCAAATGGATGTAAAGAGTGCCTTTCTATATGGTACAATTGATGAAGAAGTATATGTCTGTCAGCCACCTGGTTTTGAAAATTCCACATATCCTGACAGAGTATACAAGCTGAAGAAAGCACTCTATGGTCTACATCAAGCCCCAAGAGCATGGTATGACACTCTGTCTACCTATCTCTTGGAAAATGGGTTTGAAAGGGGCATAATTGACAAGACCCTTTTCATTAAAAGAAGTAAGAAGGACATTCTACTAGTTCAGATCTATGTGGATGATATCATCTTTAGTTCCACAAAAGATCATATGTGTAGAGACTTTGAAAAGTTGATGCACAAGAGCTTTAAAATGAGTTCAATGGGTGAACTTACCTTCTTCCTTGGGCTTCAAGTGAAACAAAAGAAAGATGGGATCTTCATAAGCCAATCAAAATATGTGAAAGACATCCTGGATAAGTATGGTCTAACTGACTCAAAGCCAGCAAGCACACCTATGGAGACTCATAAACAGATCACTATTGATCTTGAGGGGGAGGATGTTGATGTCCATCTATACAGATCAATGATTGGATCTCTAATGTATCTCACAGCCTCAAGACCAGATATCATGTTTCCAGTATGTGTATGTGCCAGATTCCAAGTCAAGCCAAAACAATCACATCTTCAAGCTGTGAAGAGGATTTTCAGATACTTAAGAGGGCAACCTAGATTAGGTCTTTGGTATCCATATGAATCTTCATTCGACTTGATTGCATATTCAGATAGTGACTTAGGTGGTGCTAACATGGACAGAAAGTCTACTTCAGGGGGATGTCAACTTTTGGGTGCAAGACTAGTATCTTGGCAGTGCAAGAAACAAACCACAGTGTCCTTATCAACAACAGAAGCTTAGTATATTGCTGCTGCAAGTTGCTGCTCTCAGGTTCTATGGATTCAGAATCAGATGTTGGACTATGGGGTAACCTTTCTACACAATCCAATCTTTATTGACAATAGCAGTGCTATAAGCATTGTTAACAATCCAGTCAAGCACTCCAAAACAAAGCACATTGAGATCAAGTATCACTTTATCAGAGATTGCAATGAAAAGAAGCTCATTCAAGTTGCTAAAGTTCATACTGACAACCAGTTTGCAGATCTATTCACTAAAGCTTTTGATGTGGGTAGATTCACATTCTTGGTCTCAAGTGTGGGCATGATCAACTCTGAATGAGCTCATGTTTGTAAAAAGTGTTCCTATACCTGCTATTTTGGTTATTTGTGTGCTGCTAATCATCTTTCACAGGAAGTTATTGCCTTGATCAAACCTCCATAAGCTTCAAAAAGAGTAAGTATAGTTAATGCTGCCAGTGCAGTTTTAATACTGCTAGTGCACAGTTAATACTGCTAGTGGTTAATACTGCTCTTAGTTAATACTGCTAGTTAGTTAATACTGCTAGTGGTTAATACTGCTAGTTAGTTAATACTGCTAGTGGTTAATACTGCTCTCAGTTAATACTGCTAGTTAGTTAATACTGCTCTCAGTTAATACTGCTAGTTAGTTAATACTGCTCTAGGTTAATACTGCTTATGTCCCATACACTATAAATACCCTTTGCCCGCCTAAAAGATCATAACGACTCTTTGAATACTATTCACTTTCTCTCTAACCCTTTTCTCTCAAGAATCAAGTGTTTCAGGCAAGAATACTCAAGCTCAATGGCGTCTATGGCATTTATTGACGAGCACAATGAAATCGCGATGCTACAAAAGCCAAAGCAAGCTGCAGGCTTTCATCAGATAGTGGATTTTCTGAAGTCTAGCCATATCGCCCATGCTCTAACTGTGTCTCCAACTATCTACATTGAGCATCAAAAGCAATTTTGGGCGAATGCCACCATAGTCACAGAGAATGGTGTGCAGATTCTGAAAACAAGGGTGTGTGACAAACCCTTGTCAGTTACTGAAGAGGTGATACGCATCTGTCTACGTCTAGATGATGCTGAAGGTATTACTTCTATTCCAAATGAGGACTTGTTCTCAAATTTGTCAAGAATGGGGTATGGAGGCCAATTGGGAGGTTTTAAATTCTCAAAAGCTAAATTTTATACCCAATGGCGTTTTCTAGTTCATACCCTCATGCATTGTATTTCTAAAAAGACTACTGGATTGAGTGAGTTTAGCAGCACCATTGCATATGCTTTGGTCTGCTTGGCCACTGCCAGAAAGTACAATTTTTCAAAGATGATTTTTAGTGATCTTGTATCAAACTTGGGAAGCAAAAAGAGTTTTTACATGTACCCCAGGTTTGTACAGGAAGTTATAACTCATGAATTGACGGATATGCCTCACTTTGATGAGGTATATGTACCCAAAATCCCCAAAGGTAAGGTCTTTTGAAACATGAAGAGATCCCCATTGGACTCGGAAAGAGTTGACACCCCATTATTCTCTACAATGATGGTGGTGTCCCACACTGAAGAAGGTATGGCAACAGGGTCAAGGCCCTCATTAGACCATCCCACTGCTAGCCAATCCCAACCTTCCATCACCATATCAATCCCTCAGTCCCTACTTCATAAGCCAACTTCACCAATCACCCAAACATATATAAGGAAAAAGGTAAAAAAGGCTCCTTCCCTTCTTGTACCATCACCCATAGAGCCTTTAAGCCCTCTAAGGGAGAATTCTCCTTTAGAGAATATCTACAGGGAAACCACAGGGGTGTCTCCCAACCCCAAGGAGGTGCTCAATGAGGAGATGTATGAGCATATGGGTGAGCAGACTGCCACTACTTCTGCTAACACAGAGGAGGACAGTGGTAACATAAATAAGACCTCCCCCATGGCAACTTTGAATGAGCAATCATTCAAAGGTCCCAGGTGCCAAGAAACCAATGGGGTGGATATTGCTTCTGCTAGGCAGAAGACTTCCACTACTAAAAGATCCAATGATCCTTCAAAATGGGGTAACACTCCTGGAGAAGGTGAGGACAGATATGACTATAATGAATTGATGGAAACAATGGGCAACATCAACCTGGATGTTATTCAACAAAGAAAAGAGATAGATGAAATGAAGCTGGTAATCTTGTCCCAACAAGTGCAAATTACCAAACTCAAGAAATTGGTGATGAAGCTAGTCCAGAAAAAGAAGAAGAGACAGTTTGTGCTAAGGAGAAGGAAATCAGGGGATGATGCTCCCAATAAGGGGGAATCAGAAGCTGAGTTCACCATGGAAGAAGCTACAGATAAGGGGGAGAAACAAGGAGTTGAGGGGGAGCTTGATGGGGTCAGTACAGAAAGGGTACAAGCAGTGGAAAAAGATTCAAAGGTGGTACAAGAAGCAGAAATAGAATCTCATCAAGCAGCAGTAACATCAATAGCAGCAGAAACAGAAACATAAATTGAACAAGCAGCAGAAACAGTTAATGTTGCTCAATCAAATATAGCAGCAGAAACTGTTAATGCTGCTGAACTGAAGAAATGGTGAAAAAAGTACTAATTGATCTTTAGAGCAGAAATAAGGAAGAGCTTGAGACAGCTGAAGCATTAATCAAAGCCAAACATGATACTCCCAAGGTCACTTCAAAGGCCAAATGAGTTGTCATCATAGAAAATGTTGAAGTTGTCAAGAAAGTCAGTGTTGATAAAGCAAAAAGCAAGGACAAAGGCAAAGGCAAAGCTAAGATGGTGGAATCTGATCAACCAATCAAAAAGCAAAGGTTGGTTGAGTCAGATGAAGCTTTGGCCAGAAAGATACAAGCAAATATTGAGCAAGAAGAAAGAGGCCAAGTTGAGAAAGACAGGGAAATGGCTAAGGCTTTAGCTGCTGAACTGAATAAAGCTTATCAACAAAGCCTGGCAACTAAAACAGCTCAGAAGAAAGCTGCAACCCTTAAGAAGTCTGTGGTGGTCAAGAAAGCTACAAAGAAGAGACAACCCTCAAAGACTTTCCTTGGTACTCAAGAGAGAAACAAGATCATAACTTTTCTAAAGGGTGTTGTAGGAGTCAGAAAGGAGAGGTTCTCCAAGATGACATTTAAGCAGATCAAAGAGCTATACAATTCTGAAATGGCCAAGCTTCAAGGAAATGAAACTGCCAGGGTGGAGATGGAGAAAAGAATGAAAGAAAGCAATGATTTTATAATAGAAAAACCTTTTCCAGATGAGCAAGAAACACCACCAAAGAAAGAAGCCACTCTTGGTGAAAGGACTTTAAAGAGAACAAAGATGATGGCAAGGAGAAAATTAATCAAGAAGCCTAGAATAGATAAAGAAGAGGCTGAAAAGGTTGCTGAAGAAGAAGGGGCACCTGAGTCATCTGAACAGAAAGAGCCATCAAGTATAGATGATGTAAACATGTATATGGTAGTGATGGACAAAGTGCCTGAACCAATTTCAGCAGAACCTGTAGGAGTTAAGCCTCCTAAAGTTATTCTCTGGGATACATTGACAGTGGATGGAAAGGAATAAATAAGGCTCAAAAGGAAGGATGAAAAGTATGAGGTATTCAATACTTGGGCAAAGATTGTAAGAACATGCTCCAGGTCTGATATAGAAGAAATGTTTGTAATAGGGATGAAGTTGTATGCAGATCAGTTAAAAGCTCCAGGGATTTCAATTACAAAACTGGTGATGGAGTATCTGTGTATGATGTTCAAACCTGATGAAGTGGAAGGAGTGATAAGGAATGTGTTTCAAACTATCAACAATTGGACTCTATATGAAACTAGTGGAGTATATGCAGTAACTTTGGACAGAAATCACATAGAATACTTCCTAGTGGAGAGAGTGTACAACCACAGTAGATTGAAGCTTCATGTAATGTTGAAAAAGAAGCTTGGTTGTATTCAATATTCAGAAATGGCTAAGTATCTAATCCAAAGAACAATTAACCAGAGTCTGGGGTTGGATGCTAATACAGGGATTTGAAGAATGGTGTTTTGGGAGCATCTGAAGAACTTGACTTCTCTTCCTAAAAGTCAAGTTAGGGGGAGATTGTTGGGAAATTCAGAAATGCTTAAGTATGATTAATGCTGCTACAACAGAATTACTACTGCCAGTACATTGTGATTACTACTGCTAGTAGGTTTTAATAATGCTTGACAAGTTAGTACTGCTACTTTAATAGTTAGTACTGCTTGAAGAGTTAGTACTGCTAGTAGTTAGTACTACTGGAGTTAGTGCTGCTTGTCAAACTTAATACTGCTGAGCATAGTTAGTACTGCTAAAGAGTTAATGCTGCTGGATCAACTTAATACTGCTCATGAAGAATTAATGCTGCTTATGAGATAATGAAGACTTAGCATGGAAAGAAGATAGCTGGATTGATTGAAGATATTCATGGAAGCGTGGAGATAATGATGAAAGATTATACTGAAGATCTTTTATTATTGTGTAATTATCTTTTATCTTCAGTATATGTATAGAATAGTTTGTTTCTTTAGTAGAAACAATAATTCTGAGTTTTTTTAGCTTTCATAGAGAGAATCAACCTCAAGGTTAGAACCCTAATTCTAGAGAAGTAGAATTCGTATTGGTGAGTCTGTTCATCAATATTGAGGTTGTGTGTAAAAGCTTGTGACTTTCAATCATTCAATAAGAGTTTGCAAGTTGTGATTTTGATTTACTGTTTCATTGTTTTTCTGAATATTAAAGTGCTATTCTGCAGCTTCTTTAATATTGTTTTCTGAGTGTGTGTTCTTGTTAAGATTTAAGATCCTGACATGTTCACTGATGATGAAGCTTGAGGTTCATCAGTTATCAAGTGTTGAGTGTCAGACATACCATTGTTTTCTGAGAGGTGTTCAGACGAAGATGGTTCTGATGGAAGAAGTGTGTTTAGAGGCTCTGCTGAGATCCATGAGTTAGATTCAGCGTTAGGGGATATGATGTTTGGATCATCATCAGCAGCCGGAGGATTTGAATGCTGATGGTTTGAGAAGAAAGGTTTTGTTTCTCTGTAATGAGAGAACATCCAAGCATTTAATTCTTCATTGTCAGCGATTGGTTTAGAGTTCGATGAGCGAGTTTCATCAAAAGTGACATGAATTGTTTCTTCTACAGATTGTCTTCGCTTGTTGAAAACTCTGTAGGCTTTGGAGATGGAGGAATATCCTAGAAATATTCCATCATCAGCTTTTGGGTCGAACTTTCCAAGCTGATCTTTGTTGTTTAAGATAAAGCACTGACAACCAAAGATATGAAGAAAACTAATAGATGGTTTTCATCCATGAAAAAGTTCATAAGCTGTCTTTCCAAATCGCTTTACGATCATCGATCTGTTTTGAGTAAAACAAGCAGTGTTAACAGCTTCATCCCAAAATTGAGTAGGGAGGTGAGAATCGCTGAGCATTGATCTAGCAGCTTCAATGATCGTTCGGTTTCTTCTTTCAGGGACTCTGTTTTGCTAAGGTGTTCTTACTGAGGAGAAGTTATGAGAAATTCCCTTGTTCTCAAAGAAATTGTTCAGAGAACTGTTTTTGAATTCAGTTCCATGATCACTTCTTATAGAGCGAACAGTAAAATTATTCAGCACTTCCATCTTTTTAACAAAAGATATTAGTTCTTCTGGAGTATCACTCTTGCAGCGAAGAAAGATAACCCAGATGTAGCGAGAGTATTCATCTACAATGACAAGCGTGTATTTCTTTCCAGCTATTGATTGGATGTTGACAGGGCCAAACAGATCCATATGTAAGAGATGAAGAGGACTTGTCACTGAGGAAACTTGTTTAGATTTGAAACTAGCTTTTGTCTGTTTTCCTTTTTCACATGCCGAGCAGAGAGATTCTTTAGCATATGAGTGTTGAGGAAGACCAGAAACCAGTTCCTTAGAAGAGAGAGAATTCAGGGTTTTGAAATTTAGATGAGAGAGCCTTTTGTGCCATAGCCAGTTGACATCAGAAGAGGCTTTAGAGAGAAAACATAAGTTTTCAGTGGTAGTAGAGTCCATATCTATTACATAGACATTTTCTCTGCGATAACCACTGAGAGCAAGTTTTCTTTTCTCATTCACCACTGAACATGTTTTATTAGAAAAAGCGAACTTCGTAGTCTTTGTCACATAGCTGACTATTGCTTAGAAGATTATGCTTCAGTCCATCTACATAAGCGACTTTTCTGAAGGTAGTTGTCCCATTGCTGAGGACACCAAACCCTTAGGTATAGCCTTTTCCATTTCCACCAAAGGTCATAGAGGGACCTTTCTCTTCCTTGTATTCATTGAGCAGGTCTTTTTGTCTAGTCATATGACGAGAACATCCACTATCAAGATACCAGATGCCCTTTAATCCCTGCACACATAAGGAAGATTAAGCGTTGTTTGGTACCCACTTTTCAATTGGTCCTTTGGGGTTAGTGGAGATGGAAGGTTCAGCAATCTTCACAGCAGATGAAGATTCAGCTTCAGTGGTAATCTTCACTTTGGTTAATTTCTTAACCTTAGTGGTATTTTTCTTCACTTTAGTTGTTTTATCAGCTTTAGTGGCAGTTGGACATTTGCTTGCAATATGGTCAGTAAAACCACAGTGATAGCACTTTCTATATTTGTAAGTGGTTATAGGACCGGGAGTAAAAGGTTTTGAGAATTTAAGATGAGCAGGGCCAGGTCCAAGAATGATTTTAGCATGAGATCTGGGAGAAATTTTGATTTCTTCAGATCTCTTAGGCTTGAGATCAATCTTTAGCTTCAAAGGACAGAGATCGAAGATTTCTATCATAGAGCTAGAGGATTGATTCGCTGAAGGTTTAGAGGGAACTTTCAGCTTTGCTTTCTTGGTAGCCTTCTGAGGATGAAGAATGGATTTTCCTTTATCCGCAGACTTAGAGCCTTTGGATTTTTCCTCAGGGATAAAATTAGAAGAAGAAGGATAAAACTGATTATAAGAAGTGTTAGAGATAGAAGTGACAAATGTTCCAAACTCAAGCGTGGAACAGTCTTCTTTAGGCTCATCCTGTGGTTTCCAAAAACCAAGACCGGTTTTATCACCACCAGTAGTTTGAGTATTTATTATCTCAGTGATCTTTGTTGAAGAATTACACCATTTTTCAACAGTAGCCTTTTCTGCTTTTAGAGCAGTGATGGCTTGTTCGCGTTCTATGTTGATGATTTTATTTACAACAACTTGATCTTTCAAACTTTCCTCTAAAAGAGTTAGTTCTTTGATCTTCTCATGGCATTTTTCCAGCTGTTCAGTTAAGTCATTGTTTTTACTCTCAGCTAGAGTTTTGCCGTTTAAAGCATTGTAAAGATCAATCGTCAGCACATCAACTGCGCGACTTCTCTCTGATTCAGGTAGAGAAGGATTAGTAGAGATAGATACCTGCGATGATATATAGCTCATAGAAGTTTCAGCTGCTTCTTCCACTTCTTCTTTAATCTCAGCCATGAGGCAAAGATTAGCGACTTCTTCATCAGAACTTGATTCTTCTGATTCAGTCCAGTCATGTTCTTCAGCAATGAGACCTTTACCTTTTCGCTTGTAGCTTTTCAGCTTTTGATATTTGTTTTTCAGCTTTAGGTATTTGTCATCGCTGGATCTTCTTGAGGTAGAAGGTTTGAATACTATCTTTGACCTGCACTCATTTGCAAAGTGTCCAATATTTTCACAGTTATAGCAAGTAGCAGAAGCCTTATCAACAGGGGTTGATTTTGGCTTGTCAGTGATAGAGAGAGGCTTCTTTCTTTTGAAATTGCTCTTTCTTGCAAATCTCTTAAAAGAGTTTGTCAAGAGTGCTAAGGATTCATCAAACTCTGAAAGATCAGTGTCTGATATATCCCCAGATTTAGAATCTTACTCAGTGATAGTGAGAGTAGATCACTGAGATGGAATTATCTCTGAAGAGATTAAAGCAACAGGAGTGCTTTTGGAGTCTTTAGAATCTTTTATAAGATTCTTCTTCAACAGGTTTGATTGCTCATAGTTAAGCAATATTCCATACAAGGTGCTGAGAGAAAGAGAATTTAAGTCTTTTGTCAGCTTGAGACAGATTGAATAACTGTCCCAGCATTCAGGAAGACATTCTAAGAATTTTGTTAGGACCTCAGAATTAGACTAGGTCCTACCAACGGTTCTTAGGTCAATGATTAAGCAGTTAAACCGCTGATGAACGTCAGAGAGAGATTCATTCTTACCAGCGATGAAACTTTCATACTGTCTTACCAAGTTAATCTTTCGAGTCTCTTGGATTTCAGTGGTGCCTTCATATTGAACACATATGGTTTCCCACATTTCTTTAGAAGTTTTAAGATGCATTATGGAATGGAAAACTTCATCAGGTAGAGCCATAGAGATAATGGTCTTTGCCCTTGCATCGATACCAACCTTCTTTTTGTCCTCATCACTCCATTGTCTGGTTTCCTAAGCAATATAGTGTTCAGGAATAAATGGAGTGGTGGCAGTAGCTGGAACGGCAGCTGTGATTTAGACAGGTTCATAGGGCCCGTTTGCTACGTACTCAGGTATAGTGGGATCTGCACCTTCTAGAAATAGCATCATTCGATTTTTCCAGAGAGAGAAGTTATCTTTGCTAAATCGAGGAGGTTTAGAAAGTAAACCATTATCATAGTAGTTAGTGTTTGTGTTAAGTGCCATTTGAGAATAGCAAAGAAGAGAATAAAGCAAGATCTTGTTTATCAGATTAAACAGTCTGCTCTGATACCACTTGTTGGTCCCGGAGGTGCCTAACAAGTTTGTAGAAGAGGGGGTTGAATACAAACACAGAAATTAAAGTTTAATAAATTGTTTATAAATCAAACACAATTTACAAGCTTGTTACGAAATAAGATTAAGACAGACTCAATCTAAACAAACTTAAGAAACACAAAGATGGTTGCACAAGAATATAGAGAAAGGGGGTTTTAGAAGTATAGAAAACAAAGGTTTCTATCTTGGTTCAAGAATAGAGCACACTCTCAGATGGAGAGGTGATCTTTCTATTTATACCCTATGCATTAAATGCATGGCATGGTACTTTACACGTGTCATTCAGTGATTGGCTTTGGTAGTCTGACTTTTGGGAGACATGCTTTCGGCCGTATCATGAACACTGTAGGTGACAGAGTTGTTGTACGATTTCTGGCAGAGATATGTCCGTTCTGACACATCGTACTGGTTGTTCAAGGTAAGACAAAATGAAACTTGAGGCATAAGCTTTGTGATCGATTGATCGCTGAATATCTCTTTCTTCAGAGATATAAAGAGGTTCAGCTATCGCTAAAGCTTTTCCTCATGTTCCTTCGCGTATAAGTAGAGTTGTCTTTGCTTCACTGATATCTGCATCAAGTCACTAGTAGACTTCTCTTTGTTCAGTGGCTTCGTCTTCGATTCAGCTATGAACATATGTTGACGCGAGACTTGTCTTCAGGGATTACGTTACTATTTACATCAGAACTATCAGCGATAACTGAACAGACTCAGTCTGATCGCTG
Source organism: Arctium lappa (assembly GCA_023525745.1). Lineage (NCBI taxonomy): Eukaryota > Viridiplantae > Streptophyta > Magnoliopsida > Asterales > Asteraceae > Arctium > Arctium lappa. The sequence continues at coordinate 51,095,685 of CM042059.1, read as the reverse complement.
ATGGTGAAACACTAATAAATAGAAATGTTTATAAGAGATACTATCAGTGATAACTGAACAGACTCCGTCTGATCGCTGATGGTGAAACACTAATACATATTAAAACGTAATTTTCACTAAGTATAGAAGGGGGTCGTTATCAAATCACTGAGAGAGCTTGGATCAACACAATAAAACCATAACTTTTTCCACCATTACATAAAATAATAAAATTAAATCATATTTAATATAATTAAAAAATTTTAAAATTTAAAGAATCAAGTCATACAATAACATCCTATTTTATTTATTTTGATATCTATATATATGTGTGTGTGTGTGTGTTAAAAATATATTTTTTATTTTTCTTATCATAAAAAGACACAAATTAGGCAAAATGACTAAAATGGTCCTTGATTTAATGGAGTTAACGGATGCGTTAGTCAGAGGGATCATGACCAAGATAAATTGAATACCACAGGGACCAAATCCACAATAAACATACTATAGGGATTGTAGTCAAAGAAAGTAACAAAACACGGGGACCAAATCCACAATTCACTCTAAACTATATTATAAGTTCATATATGAAGTAAAGTTCATGTATGAGAATCATACTTGAACAAGGTTTTAAAAGTTTATATATGAACATTACCAAAACATACCAAACAAAAGTATTTAGATTTGAAAACAAAAGTTCATATATGAATAAGGTATATAGTTCATATATGAACTTATAGAACTAATGCTCTATAGAAACATATAAATTCATATATGAACATGTATAAAAACAACTAATAATATTGGTTCATATGTGAACAATTAAATTGTTCATATATGAACTAATGTTCATATATGAGAATCCTTAAAAGACTTATAGAATCATACTTGAACAAGGTTTAAAGAGACTAATATCATCGATATCAACATACCAACAACTGTCTTTCACGCATTGTGTGTTTCAAACTACGATATTGTTTTGTTCATCAACCAAACATCAAAAGCCTATGATATTGTTTTACGCATCAACCAAACATACGACAAGTAGCATAAAATATTGTTTTGTAACCACCCATACCCCCAATACCCATTACATTTCAATTGTTTACAATTCAGCCTGCCTGTCTTTCTTAATTGTCTTTGCAAGAGATTCCAGGTACTTCTTCTTTCCTTCATCAAGTGAGCCAAACTCATTTGCTTCATCAATGGCCATCTTCTTATGCAAATTCCTTTCTGATAGCAAGAACTTGGTGGCATATTTGAATTGCAAGCGATAGATCTGGTGTTTCTGTGCTTTGTCATTTGGTATAAATCCACAATCCCACTTCTGTATATCTTGCCCTGTGTAGTGTTCCATATGGTGCATGGCAAAGATTCAGTAATCAACTTTGTTTTTAATTGAGCACCACTTCAGTATGTATCTCTGTGGATGTACTGGAGCAATTACTTCTACTTTTGGGTGCTCAACTAACCTCAAGTATGAGGTAAATAACTCATACTGCATAGTATTATGAGTCATATAAGTCAATTTGATAATATGTTTATTTATGAACTTATAAAAATGTAAACAGTTGTATGCTTACCAGCCTTTGCGGTATGATTCCATATTTGCTTTCTATAGAGACATTTGTAGACATGTTGTCTATCACAAGGATTTGTGGGTTCTTCAAGTTGTATACAAACAGAAAAAAGTAGTTTGATTGGATATTTGGGAAGAATATCTGTTTCATTTTACAAATAGAAAATCATTAAAAATTTCACTCTAATTAGTTTTTTTTTTTTTTTTGAACTTGTAGATAGTTTAGATACATACCAGATCATAATTTCTCAAATTAATCAAATTTGCATTCTCCCGCAATGCAACAGTGATGTTTCATTTGAAGATTTTAAATCTTTCTTCCTCAGTACTCTTGTTATTCAATATTCCATCTGGCTAAGTAGACAAAGTAATTAAAATATTAGTTCATATATGAATCAAAGCAGTTAGAAGATGTTAAGTTAAAATCATACATATATGAACCTAAGCATAATAATTTGTAAAAATTTCGTATATGAATCAAACTAGTTTGACGATTTAAAACCATTCATATATGAATCAAAACAGTTAGAAAATATCATCATAAAACTCATGCTTATATGAACTAATTTTAATTACAACTAGTCGAATAATCTTACCAATACCCCTGTGTTAAGAAAACGACTATGAGGGGATTCCCTGCTTCTCAATGCCTTTTCAGTATTTAGTAATGTTGCCCAAGCATCAATAACATTTGCATATGCATATGTGTTAGGCATTAGGCTCTCATCTGCCACCCTTATCATGTACACACCATCCGTTGTTTCATAAATGATATCACTATAAAACAAACGAAATCATGATTAAATGATCAAGCAATTTTAACATAATAATAAGTTCATAACTATAATTTATTTATAAAAGTGCAATAGTAAAGGTTTTACTTACTTCACTCCTCCAGTCAATGCAAATAACCATCTCCCAATCTTGTTCTCTGTTTGTGACAGCCATTTTGTTATTAGAACAATTTTGTCAATGTATGGTGTCTTTAGGCTCTCACCCACTTTGACCTCCCTCTTCCCCAAAGATTTGTCCTCTTGCTTTTCCTTCATCTTGTTTTCATCCTCTTTCGTTTCCTCTTTTTTTTGTTTCTGTAAGTCATCTTCCTCTGATGATATTCCCAAACTGAAATTTGGTTGATCAATTAAATATGAAGATGCAATTTTGTTGGTCGACTGGTATCTTGAAACCTCTTTGCTCGCGGGGGCAGGCAAGCTTTTTTCTCCTAGTAGCGAAGGAAAGGGGCATTCGGGAGGTCTGTCTTTCTCTAGATCCCGCTAAGGGAAATGGAATTCTTCACAAAGGGGGGGAACGCAAAGGGGACAACACTACATCGGGTGTGTTTTCGTTCATATTGTTTTCATACACTTTGTTAACTTCTTCATTCATATATTCTCTTACTTTCTCAACTACTTCATTCACATATTTTCTTACTATCTCCTCTCCTTCTTGAACTTCCTCAAGCACTTTTTCTCTTTCAAAACTTTCATCACCAATTCCACTTCTCAATATGTTTTTGGCTCCTCCCAAAACTGTGCTTCATCAACCTTCTCACACCTTTTAGCAACTGTAAATTCTCTGCCAACAAAAACTCTTGTTCTTCAATCCCAATCTCAATTTCATTAGCAATGCTGGGCTCCTTCATGCATCATGAAATTTCAGCAGTCTGCTTCATTTTTTAATCCTTTTCCAATGTTGTTGTACTTTGAACAAGTTTTTCATCTTTCAAAAACAGCTTTTCAACTCTTTTTTGTATTCATTGAATACAATATTATCTGGATATTTCCTTAAAGCTTCATCCAAGCCTTCTTCTATCTTCACTCTATCAGCTCTTAAGCAGTCAATTCTGCTTCTTATCATTGATTGATAAGCCTAAAACTTATAAATTGATTTCATAAAAATTGATGCATATATGAATTTATAATAATTAATGACATATGAAATTTAACACTCTAACAAATGTGGGACATTCATAAATCCATATATAATTCATATATGAACCTTTATAATAATTCATATGTGAGGTATAGAGTATTTTATGAAAATGTGTAAGTTATTATATGCCCACGACACGTGTCACATAGAGATACTGCTGAGGAGTATGTAAACTTATAGGGTCGCACACAAAGAATGTGTTTGTTTCCATCTTTAGAAATCCGGATTAAATCAAGTTGATTAAGAAAATAACTATTCTTAAAGGATAATTATGAAAATATGTGTTAAACTGTAATTATGATAATTACAGGGTGAAAACGTAATTATGTTAATTACGGGGTATTATCTGTAATGATATATAATTATATTTAAAGTTTAAAAGATAATTATATATATATATATATATATATATATTTGAATTTGAATTTGAATTTGAATATTACAGATAATTACTAAACCTTATTTAATCATTAGTTGAATAGGGCGTTAGGCTAAACCGTTTTTCATGCGATTGAAATAATTAGAATTAGTCTATCAGAGAAATACATAAAAGAAACATTTTCTTTTCTGTAAAACACATATAGATCTAGGGTTCTTGGGCTAGCACCTGGTGGAGACGGGAAACGTGTTCGTGTGTTGACTACCAATAGAGGAAACCTACTTTGGTTTCTTGGTGATCCAATCCAATTCTGACTGGTCTACAAAAGGTACATATTCTAAACACCCTATGGTGTGGTTTTATTTTGATTAAATGCATCATTGGATCCGATTGGGTTTTAAGTTTATTTAGAAAAGTTTTCTATATAATTGTTGTAACCAAATTTATTTATTTTTCCGTTGCGTTTTATCGGTTACAAATTGCATTAAAACCCAACAGTGGTATCAGAGCCGCTTTGATGTCATTTAATTAAAAAAAAACAAGATATTATATGGCAAATTTAATTGAACCCTCAATTTCTAAATTGGATCAAAATTCTAATTGGCCTCATGTTGAAAGCCTAAAAGAATTTTAAACCCTAATTAAATTAAAAAGAAAAAAAAAGTTTTTTTTTTATTTCCAAAAGACTTAGTCGGCTGAAGGTGACAAATGGTTTGTAACCCTATTACTCCCATCACCTCTCTCCCACATCACAGCCGCTAAGCGGCATCCTCTCTACCCACTGATCATCGGTCGCCGCTGGTTATCTGCAGCTGTCGCCGCCGGCCTTCTCCACTTTTCTGCGGTCGTATCGGTGCCATCTACGAGTTTTGTTGCCTCTTTTCCATCGTCGCTCCACAAATCTGAAAAGCCATATACGGCTTTGTAACCATAGGCTGACGGACCATCTCATACCTGGCCTTTGGACCATGGTCGGTTTATTCTATGCAAGTGTTGGTGTCGCCTGTCACACCCCCTGTATGTCTTCCTCTCAGTTCAGGATTCATGGTGGGATACCATCTGGTGTTGCCTTATTGTGAGGCACGACTCGAGCTGGTTCTAGCCATGCTTAGAGTTTCCTTTTGGATGTTTTCTAGCCACATCTTCGTGACGTTCACAGCCACGGCTGGATACCATATATTGCGGTCTTTGGCCATGACAGTGTGGTGTTCAAATCATGACCCTTGTGTCATTCGAGGGTGGATCGACCACAACTCGGTGGTGCGTTTTCTCCCGGCGTTTTTTTCCAGGTGACGACATGGTGTCGTTTTTCCTCTTGGGTTCCACGACCCTGCTTTGTCTCAGTCTAAGTTGTGCCAAATGCCCATGGATATTTCTGGTTTGTCTTGGGAAATTTTTGGTATTTGGGTGAAATACAAATCCAACTGTTTTCAAATTTTTTGCCAAATGTTTATCTCTTCCATTAATTGGTCATTTTAAATATGTTATTTAAGATGGCTAGATTATATTATTTAAAAGGTAAATTGTTGTTGTATACGGATGTTGTTGCCGATCGAGATTCTTACTGTTTTTTTTTTTTGAAAGAATCGAGATTCTTAATGTTATTGATCATTTTTTAATGTCCGGTCACGGTTGGCTTGAAGCCGCCATCTTGAGTTGTTATCCCAATTTTAGTTTTTGGGCCGAAGCCCCATTTGGGTGTTAGGCCCGGGTTAGTAGTTCCAAGTATTGTTTCTGGGCTTTCACCCTGGTTTCTCGTGTCGGGCATGTGCCCTAGACGGTTGGGCCGTAGGATGGGCCAAGACCCTGTTTTGATGGATTAATTCTCTTTTGGGTTAGGTTTGTTAACCTACAAATTAAAATTTGTCAATTAAATTTATGTTGCCATATGAAATTTTGTTCCTTGTGATTTGACCTTTTAATTATGTTAATTATACTTTGGTCAAATATTTATTTTATGTTTACAATATTGAATAATATATGGTTTCCCCCAAAGACCCGTGGTTGTGGTTGTTTATTTTTGTATTTGAAAATTTAAAATGTATTAATTGCAAGGGTTGTAATTTTAAGTTTTCCTAGATAGGGGCAATTGTAAATAGATTAGGATATGTTATCTTTCTATTTTTAAATTGTAAATCAAACGAAGACGGAGTTCCAAGAGGTCGAGACGGAGTCCCTGTAGTTCACCAAGATGGCGAGGCCAGTGGGAGCGTGAATACGTCCTTAGTTTTGACCGTGGTTGTTGTGTTGGCTCACAACACCACATTAGGGGCAAATCCATATATTATTATTGTGGTTGTTTATTTTGTGTTTGCTTTTATTTATTGCTTTATTATTGTTTTGATAATTGCAAACATTTTAAAAATAAAATCAAACGCAAAACAAATTTTGAATTGGTAAATAAAATATGATATTTTAAAATTGATATGTTTATCAAACTCAAACCGATTTAATAAATATAAACTTTTAAAACAAGATTTTTAAATATAAAATCAAAACGTTTTAAAAGAATTAGAATGTTTTCTAAAATTAAACCTTTTACAAAACGTAAACTTAACGCCGCCCATTTAAGGTACTTGTCAAGCATACAGGATTCCGGTGTGGTCAGTCTCGACCAATCATATCGGTTGAATATAGTGTAAGACAAGGAACCAAAATAACGAGATTTAAGTGGACAATTGCTTGCCCATTCACTTAAATTGTCGTATTTTGGACGACTGATCTCAGTAAACCCTAAGTCTAGTATTTAGGTGGGATCACGATACCTTAGTATGGTTTGTTACCTTGTGAATATCATAGACAGTTGCTTGGCCATTTATGAGTATTTTCAAGGCGTTGAAGTGGGATTAAACATGCCAATTTCAATATATGATATATTGAATAGGATCCCACGACATCTAAGGGTGCGTTTCGTTTGCGGGAATGGATTGGATTTCAAGTAAGGATTTGGATTTGGATTTGGATTTGGAGGGATCTAGATTTGGGGGGATTTGAAATCCCATCCCATTGCAAAGGATTTTCAAATCCATCAACTTAACGATTTTAAAGAGGTAAAAGGATTTCAAATCCGGTCAACAAATTCCTTTCCTACAAACCAAACAAAGGATTGGAATGGATTTGAAATCCAAATACCTCCAAATCCATTCCAATCCCGCAAACCAAACGGACCCTAAGAGTTATGTTGAACATAATTGGATGATGCTTACCTAAATAGCCTAATTCCATAGACAGTTGCTTGGCCATTTATGAAAGTAGGTGAAATATGGATCTTAGCTCAAATCAAATGATTTTGAAAGGTTAATCCATTTATTTGAGATGTTAAAGTTACTAAAATTAAATCATGTTTTTGTAGATGTCTACCTCAGATTCAAACTCAAACAACTTATCCCAATTCACACTACGGTCAATCCTAGATAATGAAAAATTGGACAGAACGAACTTCATCAAATGGTTTCGCTTCCTAAGGGAAATCCTTAGGTATGAAAAGAAGTTATACGTTCTTAAAAACCTTACTCCAAATGCTCCTACCAGAAATGCTCCAACTGAAGTCAGAACTGCTTATGATAAGTACCAAAATGGCTCCCTGATTATTGGTTGCCTAGTGATAGCCACCATGACTCCCGAATTATTACGGGATCATGAAAACATGACTGCTTGGGATATGATATCTTCACTAAAGTCGATGTTTCGGTTATAAATAAAGCGGGAGAGATTTGATACAGTTAAAGCATTAAGTGCCTGTAAAAGGACTGAGCGTTCATCAATTAGTACCCACATTTTGAAAATGAAAGGATACTTTGACCAACTAACCCATCTTGGTTTCCCACTAGGTCAAGATTTGTAAATCGATATGGTTCTCAACTCTCTACCCAAAACATATAAGCAGTTCGTAAAAGACTATAATATGAAAGGTTTGAATAAAACTCTCACAGGGCTTCACAACATACTTAAAACTACTAAGAGGGATATGAAATCCAAGTCGGGTTCAACCAAACCAAAACAGGCTTTGATGATCAAACCTGACAGTAGGATAATAAAAAAGGGGGGGAGATAACCAAGGGTAAAACACATGGTGGAAGATCCATCATATATAAGGGCAAAGGAGAAATTCCTGAGATTGCAGTATGGTATAATTGTTTTCACCATGGGCACCAAATGAGAACTTGTCCAGCCCTATTGGCAAATTTCAAGAAGCAGAAGGCTACCATAGTCGGACCTTGAAGTATGTTTACCATTTGATTTAATTCACTTCTGACTAAGTGTTACATATTGAGTATGATACTCATACTAGTACTACTTTTCAGGAAATAAGAAGTGAAGAGAAGATGAAACCAAACCAAATAGAGCTAAGCTAGTTGTTGTTGCTTAAAGGGACATATGATATGAACTTTCCAGATGGTCTTACATTAACACTTAGCAAGTGTCTTCATGTACCTAGTGCTACTAGGAATTTAGTTTCATTTTCTCAACCGAATTTATGTTTTTAGAAATAAATTTTCGTTTTATCTTAATAAATGTTTTATGAAATTAATAGTTGTAATTATAAATCATTATAACGAATTAAGTGGGGCTTAAAACTGATCTATTTGTGACATTTAAACAAGAAACACATAGCCAAACTCCAGGCGAACGGAGAGTTGGAATCATATGATGATTCATATGATACATGTGTATCTTGTTAGTCAAGATGACAAAAGAGCCTTCAAAGGTTAAACCTTTAGGGGCCACAAGAACTATTAGGGGTTAACCATACTGATGTATGTGAGACTTATAGTTATGTCACAAGATACGGTCATCACTACTTCATTACATCTTACTGATGACTTCCGTAAGACATAGGTATGTTTACCTAATAGAACAAATATAAAAGCTTTGAAATTTTCAGAATTTTAGAAAAGAAGTAGTGAGTATGCTTGGCAAAGGATAAATATGCTTCGGTTAGATCGAGGTCATGAATATCTGAGCCATAGATCATCCTAGAGATTTTTGGGATTGTATCCCAGATGACTCCTCACGAAACATTGCATCACAATGGTGTATCCAAGAAGAGAAATAAAACCCTGTTGAACATGGTTCACTCTATGATGAATCTCACCATTCTGCCTAAATGTTTATGGGGTTATGCCCTAGAAACAGTTGCCTAAATACTAGTTTACGTAGCAACCAACAAGGACCAATAAAACTCACTCTCTTAAATGAACTGGGAAGATCCTAAAGTTATCATATTTGAAAATATGGGGTTAAAATGCTTAAGCTAAGCATAAAGCTTTTGGAAAGCATGATTCAAAGGTCTGAAAAGTACATCTTTATGTGATATCCAATTGGATATTATTTCTACAGGTCTAGCGAGAATAAAAGCTTTGTTAACGCACCCTGGTGAGTTCTTAAGAAAAAAAATCTGTCAAGAATCACAAATGGGGACACAGAAGATCTTGAAGAAATTCAAGAACCACAAAGATGGGACGATGGTTGACACTGACATTCAACAAGATGTTGAGCTTCAACAAACTGTTGAAGATAATAAACGAGATACAAAATAATCCGAAGATCAGATTACTGATAAATGGCAAGATGCCATGAAGACTGATGTCAAAAGCCACATTCCTTAAAAGGAATTTTGAGCAAGGACGTATACAAGGCTTTAAAACATCAAACCTAACAGTGCAAGTTGAAAAAGTTCATTTATGGACTTAGAACAATCATCTCGTAATTGAAATCTTGCATACAAGAAGGTCAGTGGAAGCATAACAGTATTCTAGATCCTATATGACATCCCAATGCTTGAAGGTGTAAAATCATGGATTAGAAAAGTACTTCGCGATGAAGGATCTAGAAGAGACAAAGTCCTTGGTATAAAGATCTATCGTGGTAGATCAAAGTGCTTAATTATATTAAGTAAAAGTACATACATTGACAAGATCTTGAAACACTTCAAGATGAAGGGTTCCAAGAAAGTAAACTTCCCAACAGTACATAGTGTACATCTGAGTGAAACTCAGAGTCCTAGCACTAAAGAGGACATGAACCGTATGAAGGGTGTTCCCTATGTTTTCAACCAACTGTTCAAATCATGTACGCCATGTTAATGTACTAAGACCGGATGTCTCGTATGCCCTGAGCATGACGAGCAGATATTAGTCAGACCCAAGTGATGCTCATTGTATAACAGTTAAGAACATTCCGATGTATCTGAGAATAACTAAAGATATGTTCTTATTGTACAACGGTTATGAAAGAGATCTATGTGTTTAAGGATACACGGATGCTAGTTTCCAAACCGAATAATTGTAATTGGGATATATGTATTGAACGGGGGTACTATGAGTTGTAAGAGCTTACATACAAATCTACTTGTCAAGCCTATGTCTCAAAACAAACATGATGTTTATGTTATAGGCTTGAGGATTTTTATATTGAATAATAATTTTAGTAAACTTTAAACTTTCTGGAACATTAAACAGTTATGTTTTTATCTGATATGGCATACTGGGTATGAGTATATACATTAAACATTTATGTGTTCTTTATTAGCATGTTTAAGTATCCTTAAATATATATGATGATCATATTATTTAGAATTGTCCTTGATCGATTATTACTAGAGGACTAGTAATAAATCAAGATCATTGTGAAGTCTGGTCATAGTCCAAGTTGGAAGTGCACTAGGTGCAACCAGAGTCACATGCGTTTGTCGGTGCACAAGGCATTGTACAAGACCCACGGTCAGGATCACATCATAGATCGGCGTCATAAGGTGAGTCCTAAAATAGTAAACACTTTTTATCCTCATACCTGAGATGTGCATTGGGATCTAATGCACAAGAAGTGTTATGCTTTGATATAGTCTAACGTTACCCTTAACCGGGTAATCATAAGGGCTATGTTAGGGATAACATGAATTGTGTAGTTAGTCGTGTACATGCAATATGGGATTTGCTCCTTTCAAGATGAAAGATATATTTTTGGGCCCCTCGATTACATAGCTTGATTTACATGCATGAACAAGTGGATTAGTTGGACTAATGGTACTTGTATAATCAAATATGTTAGGATCGAGAAACATATTCTTTGAACAATAAAGGATGAGATAGATCTATGCCTTAAGTTCAAAACAAAATATCGTGAAGCAAAAGGATAATGAATGATTATACTATATGATTGATTGGATCAATCAAATTGCTCGAAGGTAAAAGCACATTTACATAGCCTTGGGGGCGGTGACGTGTTGATAGACGCTTATCATCGTCTGTGTTACTGTGTATCGTGTGCAAGTGGGAGAATGTAAGTTATTATATGCCCACGACACGTGTCACACAGAGATACTGCTGAGGAGTATGTAAACCTATAGGGTCACACACAAAGAATGCGTTTGTTTCCATCTTTAGAAATCCGGATTAAATCAAGCTGATTAAGAAAATAATTATTCTTAAAGGATAATTATGAAAATATGTGTTAAACTGTAATTATGATAATTACAGGGTGAAAACGTAATTATGTTAATTATGGGGTATTATCTGTAATTATATATAACTATATTTAAAGTTTAAAAGATAATTATATATATATATATATATATATATATATTTGAATTTGAATTTGAATTTGAATTTGAATGTTACAGAAAATTACTAAACCTTATTTAATCCTTAGTTGAATTATAGTCTAACTATAATTCTTCTGGTATAAATAGGGTGTTAGGTTAAACCGTTTTTCATACGATTGAAATAATTAGAATTAGCCTATCAGAGAAATACATAAAAGAAACATTTTCTTTTATGTAAAACACATATAGATCTAGGGTTCTTGGGCTAGCACCCGGTGGAGACGGGAAACGTGTTCGTGTGTGGACTACCAATAGAGGAAACCTACTTTGGTTTCTTGGTGCTCCATTCCAATCCTTGCTGATCTACAAAAGGTACATATTCTAAATACCCTATGGTGTGGTTTTATTTTGATTAAATGTATCATTGGATCCGATTGGGTTTTAGGTTTATTTAGAAAAGTTTTTGTGACCCCGAATTACTAGCATATGATTAACAACAGATTAAGAAAACAATCTTCTATAGATCAAATCATGTAATTACAATAGTCATAGATCTAACACGAAGTCATAGATCTCACATGTGTGTGTTCTCAGTATGTGTACAAGTTCTTCCTTACCAAGACTCTGATTTTGTATCTTTGTGCGCGTGTCTACAAGATTACAAAGAGAACAACCTATTTATACTAAGTCAACATAGTTGACTTTACAACTCAAAACCCTTAACAATCAAACTATTACAACATTGACCCTCTATTTAATCTTGAATACAATTCTAGTCTAACAGTTTTCTATATAACTGTTGTAAACAAATTTATTTATTTTTCCGCTGCGTTTTATCGGTTACAAATTGCATTAAAACCCAATAGAAGGATTCATATATGAATTCATATAAGCTTTCAAATATAATTCATATATGAACCTTTATAAGAATTCATATGTGAGGTATAGAATATTTTATGAAAAGGATTCATATATGAACTCATATGAGCATTCACATATGAATACATATATGATATATGAACTCATATAAACATTCATATATGAAAAGGATTCATATATGAACTCATATAAGCATTCATATACGAATTCATATATAAGAATTCATATGAGAGGTATAGAGTATTTTATGAAAAGGATTCGTATATGAACTCATATAAGCATTCATATATGAATTCATATATAAATTTATATGTTAACTCATAGTATCATTCGTATATGAGTTCATATATTCATATATTAATTCGTATATGAACTCATATAAGCATTCATATATGAAAAGGATTCATATATGAATTTTTATAAGAATTCATATATGAACTAATATGAGCATTCATATATGAATTAATATATTGTAACACCCGGGTTTTCGCTTAGTAAGTCTTCGTTCATCTCCAACCATCTCTTCACCTTCCGTCTATCTTTTTGGGTGAAATAAGTTGTATTTTCGAACCTTAAATCGACCCACGCGAAAATCTCGAGTTTTGGACATTTTTGGGCTTCGGTACAGGTGGCGCGAGAGTGACTCGCGATAGTGACATGTGTCACTATCGCATGGCACAATCGCCGGGGGTGTACCACCCATGGTACATTCCGTGCGAGAGTGACTCGCGATAGTGACACATGTCACTATCGCGGGGCACTATCGCCGCCGGCCCCTGGTTGTTTTGAATCCTGAATTTTTAGCCTCTTTCATTTGTTATCTTTACCCACTTCGTTTTTTTCTCTCCCAAGAACCGAACCTCACCATCCTATTATGAACCCTAACTTATTTTTGGGTGTTTTTGTTATAAAACCAAGTGTTCCTTCATCTTCTAATCATGTTATGGAAGATAGATTTATTATCCTTTCATCTTCACCTTCTTCACCCAACTCTCCCCCATTTTGAAGATTTGGAGTTTGTGGCTTATATTGGTGACCTAGAAGTGTTTGATTGGTGGATTCAAGTTGTGGTTAAGGTAATCATCCATTTTCTTCATTTATGGAAATTAAGGTTTTTGGATATATGATGAGATCTTTGTGTAAAATGTTTGGGAAACAATTATTTATGGTGGAATAAGTATATTTATGGTTTGGATTTGTATGGATCTAGGTTATGGAAGTTTTTGGCTTGAGGATTCAAGCGGCCTTCAAAAGAGCTCGTTGGGTGAAATCTAGATTTAGCCTAAATCTGGCAAGGTGAGTTCAAGTTGATTTGTGAAAACGTTGTACATGCCAAAATGTCTATTTTAAAGTGTTTATGTGTGCTACATGAAATTATCATATGTTGGGTTATTTGCTAATCTTTTATTATTGGAAGTATTTAACTTTACAAACTTTGTATAATACCCACATTTGGGATTGTTGGGCATTTTGGTAAATGTGTTTCAAATGAATGTGTTTTGAGGTCTTATTGCATAAATAGATCTTTGGTCAAAGAAATACACTTTTAAATGTTTGTCGAGTCTTATGCATCATTCATGAAATGGAATGTTTTATAAAGTATTACTGGCACTTTTATGTGAGGTACTTGAAAGAATGTCTATAGTCTCATTTCATGATTTTCATTCTTATCAGCAATTAAATTTGGAAATCGCATATTTTGTGTTATGAAGCATTTGGAAAATATAAGAGTATAAATTCATTTGGAAAATGGGTACTTCAACTAATGTTGAGTTTTGAACTAATCTTACTTTTAGTCGTGGTGTTTGCATATCCGTTGGTCGAGTGCATTTTATTGTATTTTTATTTCATTTACCAATGAGTCAATGGGTTGTTAAGCCAGCAACTTGGTATTTTCATTTTGATTGGGTTTTAGGACAATTGTCCAATTTTGGTAGCTCGACTTCGAGCCTTGTTGGCAATATTGGATGAGACACGTTAGGTATCGGATGAGATGTAAGTCCTTCGTGCCGCACGTTAAGGTACCGGATGAGGTATAAGTCCTTCGTTCTCAATTATTACGATATTGGATGAGGAGCTCGACGTAGGAACCCGACGGGGTTGAACTCGAGTTTCCGTGGGTGTACGTTTAAAGTCACTGAGCCTGACATCCCTTGCGTGTACTTTTGTTTATATGACTAGTCATAACAACATAAAATGAGCTTACTTTGTGGACCGTCACATTTTATGGAATCGAGAATCCCCCGTCACCGAAAGGTGTTGTTTTTGGGTATTGAGTTTTATTATCCAAGTTTTTGGTGATGTTTTGTATAATTGGGTTTTACCCTTGATTTATGGGTTGAGTATTATCCCTCACCCGTGTTTTGGGGTGTTTTGGGATATAAGGTTTAACCGTATCTTCATAAATAGAGAGTTCAATTTATACTTACGCTTTGAGTGAGTTTTGAGTTAAAAACTAATTTATGAATGGGCGGCTTATGTCGGTATCATTATCTTTGAAGTAGTTGGTTTGGAAAAAGTTCTAATTGGTGTTCTTTACCTAAAATGCATATTGTTGGAAATGAGTCGTTTTCACATGTAAGACGTATCATATTGAAGGACTATAACTTTTAACCGCATTCTTTCTTTTAAACTATTATTTCATATATGTTGAAAACTCTTGAGCTCACTAGGCGTTAAGCCTAACCTTTTTATTTGTCGGCATGTGCATCAGGTTCCAGTTGGGGTTTGGTTCTAGTAGCTATGAAGAGTTGAGCCTTAGCTTTGTGCAAATGTAAGTAGTTGGTGAAGTCTTCCGCAATTTTGGAGATAGTGACTATTATGGGGTTTTAGTAGCACCCGTTCTTATCATAGACTTTTGTATAGAATGAATGTTTGTATTGAGGTTAAATCTTAATTTGTGGTTGTAGATAATTCCTTTATCGGTGAATTTAGAAAATTTTAAATTAGTTGCTATTTCTGGATTTGAGGGTGTTACATATATTCATATATAAATTCATATATGAACTCATATATTCATATTTAAATTAATATAAGCATTCATATATGAATTCATATATGAACTTTTTACCTTATTATGAATTTGTATATTCAGCCATTTTCGTCATCCTGTCTTTCATTTCTTTCTTTATCATAAATGGTCAGATTCTCCATTGGTCCATTCCAAGCAATTTGCCCAATCCAAATGCACCTTTCTCAACTTCATATCCCTCTCTTTTTCTTAACCTTTCAATATTCCATATTTTTATCAAAGGTTTTTCTCTTCCAACATTCACAGCTTGACAACCGAAGTTGTCAACATACATGAGCTGCAAATAAGAATCAATTAAAATAATTGATACATGATTGTAAGATATATATATATATATATATAATTTATAAATATTATAGTATATTAGCAATCAAATATGTATTCGATCCGACATAGAAGCTCATATCTGAGTTTCTTATCCATCTGCCATAGTGTTGTAGAAAAGTGTAATGAAGTTCAGCTTGAAATTGAAATCAGCTTAATTGTTGTCAATGATGATTTTCTTAAGGTATGTTGGATGTATGATTTTCTTAGGAAACTGGGATCTCCAATTAACTAACAACTGGTTGCCATCATCTAAGTACCTGCATTCAAATATGCTTTTTCCTCCTATAGGAACACCAAGCATATCTTGAATGGATTGTAATGTGACCTTCAAACTATCTTTCCCTACACAAATCTCCATTGTTTCACTGTTGAAATTGTCCACAATATAAAAGCCCAACTTTGATGGTATTCCATCTATCTTCATGTCTAAAAGCTCTCCAAAACCTATACTGTTGATACAAGTTTTTTGCTCTTCACTTAATGGCTTCATAAAGTGGTTTTGGTGATGTTCTAACTTTAATCACTGAAACTTAGGTTGTTGTTGTTTATTGCCATCTTTCTTTGCTCTCTTTATCTTTGGTATAGGAGTCTCAAAATAATCATCTTCGTCAATGACTTTTGAGGTTTTTGCTTTCGCCAGAGTCTTTCCTTTGGATGCATCAAGATCTTTCTTTCTTCTCTTTGACTCTGATTCCTTAACTGTTAATAGACACTTGTTAATATAATTTATAAAACAACATTTCAATATAAATTTGAAATTGATATTACTTAATATGTAATATTGTTTTTTATGGTTTACATACACAACACAATTTGTTTTGAAACATCTTCAGGCTTCTGTTCCTTGCGGATAACAATCTTGATCTTTAGTATTGTTGGATTGTTTCCTGTATAAAAAATTTGTATATGTAATTATCAAGGCAATTTATCAAAATTCTATATCATATGTTGGTATTTTACCTGCTTCAGGTTGTTCATTTGCTTCAAGTATTGTATCTTTTGTTGTCGTGTCACCTATTAATATGACACAAATTCACATATGAAGGTTTAATAGGATAAGAATGACTCAACACGTTCATGTATGATAAAACATAAATGAATAACAAAATACTCAACACGTTCATGTATGGACTATATTATGTACAAATCAAACACATTAAACTTTTTCCCTAAAAAAACCTAGTTACGTGATAATTTAGAAATGAACAACATAATATTGCACACATTCATGTATGAACTATCGTATGTACAACCAAAACACAAGAAACTTTTCGCCACAAAACCCTAAATATGTGATAATTCATAAATGAGCTACAAAATACTACACACATTCATGCATGAACTATCGTATATATAAAACAAACACAAGAAAGTTTCGTCTAAAAACCCTATTTATGTAATAAATCAGATATGAACAACAATTTATTACACATATTCATGTATAAACTATGGTATGTACAACTCAAACACATGAAACTTTTCGCCTCAAAACCCTAGGTACGTGATAAATCAAAAATGAACAACAAAATATTACACACATTCATTTATGAACTATCGTATGTACAAATCAAACACATTAAACTTTTCGCCTAAAAACCCTAGTTATGTGATAAAACAGAAATGAACAACAAAATACTCAACACGTTCATGTATGAACTATATTATGTACAAATGAAACACATTAAACTTTTTGCCTAAAAAACCCTAGTTATGTGATGAAGTAGAAATGAACAACAAAATACTCAACAAGTTCATGTATGAACTGTCGTATCTTCAACATTCATACATGAACAACAAATATATCTCACGAGTTCATATATGAACGAATATACCTTTTGTTAGATCCAATTAATCTGTATAGAAGTATTGAAAAATAGGTTAAGTGTAGGAATCTAAGAAGACGGATCAGAAGTCGCCTAGTACACCACAGAAGTTGCAAGCACAGAAGACCCTGTCAATCATCTGCTGGAGAGAAGCTTAACCTGAAGATCAACCTTGAACCATAGAACCTCTATGACCCCTCACAGAGCCTCTGTGGTAACCAACCTCTTGAGATGAAACCGAACAGATTATTACTACAAGTGTCAAGACAACCCCACGTGCAGAACACGTGAGCCTGTTGTACGATGATTTTACAAATCCTTTATGCGGCGCACGATTGTTTACCTTTCCAGGTGGCATTCTCTTATTAGAATGTCAGCCTTTGTCTTGTACTATGGGGTGCATCCTCCTCGTATATAATAGAAGCACCACCATTGTGATAATCACGCGAGCACACACTAACCTGAGAGAAAGTTGTATTTTCTTGGAGCATATTATCACCCACAAGTGCGTGTTCTTGGTGTATTTTGCATGTTAATGAAGCAGATTCTTCAGTAATCGTCTCTATACATTTCATGTTTCTATTTATTACTTGCTAGTGTGTTTACTACCATTTAAGCTCTATTTTTCTACACTTCAAAACATTTCCACACTCTTCATCATTTGTTTTTGTGTAGTTAATAGTAAATCAAGTTTAGAACACCAAACTTGGGATCAACACCTTTTGTGTTTTGACTTGTTGCTTTCTTTTTATCTCCAACTTTTTAACCTTCGTACTCTTCACTGTAATAAAAAATAAAGAAAAATGTACATCAAAATAAAATAAACTTTTTCCATGTTTGTTTAAACCCTAAAATTCTGTTAAATGTTTTCATTATTTGTCTATACATAGATTCATTCAATATTGTAACACCCCACTTAAAGGGATATTTGTAAAGTATGTAAACCTTAAGGGCTTGCGATGACAAATAAGGAAAAGAGAAGTTAGGGGATGAAAGTGTTAATAGAATTAACTTGTGGACTAAATTGGGATTGATTTAGTCAAAAGATATCAACGTGGATAACCTCCACAATACTCCATTTTCGGCCAAGATATAGATAGTGGAGGGAATTCTTTTAAATAAGAATTTCTTCAAGAAAACAATAGCTTGGATCATTCTACATGTCATCCACAAAATCAAAATATTTTGGAGAAGGGGAAAGAAGAAAGTTGAGTTTTGAAGTATTTTTGGATCAAGAACAAGTGCAGAAAATTTAAAAGAAAAATCGTCAATTGATACGTAAGTTCCTTCTATTGATTCATTTTAGAATTTGGGTTTCGACCCTATGTCGTTTAAGCATTGTTTGGCATCAAAGTTATGATAAGGAGGTCGTGAGGATCGTTATTGTATGTGAAACCTTGGGTTGTAACGGTTTTACGGTCATCGAAACACAGTTGTGACCACACCAAACAACAGGCCAACGCCATTGTTGTCGGTGCGATCGGTTGCAAAACCATCGATGGCCAAGGCCGCCGAAGGGTGGTGTATTATGTGGGTTAGACAAACCATGCAGAAAGGCGAAGTGGGCGATGTTGTAGTTGAAAACAAGTAGATTGAATAGGCCTTACCCTCACCCCTAACTGTTGTAGCAAAACTTTCGAGACGAAGCTTTTGTTTTAAGTGGGTTATCGTTGCATGCCTTATGAGCATGCAATCATCCTTATGTTATAGGGGGATGCAGATTGAGAAAAGCCCAAATGATTTTTATGATTAATTAAAGGTTGTCATATTTTTATTGTTATTAATTAGCATTAAAGATTTAGGATTGTAAAGTTATTTAATTTATTTAAAGTGTTGTCCAAGTAAATTAATTTGAATAAGAAAGTTGGGTTGTCGAGAGGTTTGCATCATATTTAGTTTATAATTACTTTAGCATAACCTCGAAGCCCTAAATTTATTGTTTAGGTGTTCGGTTCACGTCAAGCGCTCGTAGTAGTCAGTCACTCGACAATACTGGTGAGTTTTCATGACTCGTTTCCCCAAGGGGAGGATACACGACTAGTTTTGTTTCAGTTCTCGCAATTTATTTGTTAGCCCTTATTGTTTAAATTGCCAATCATGTTACAGTTTATTTACGCTATGACTAAGCTATATAATTATATGCGATTGTTCATATGTGTATGTGTAAGACTTGGTCTTTGTCACAACTATGTAACTATTAACTATCTTAGTCGTGTAGATATTATGGTTATTGTGGTTTTATACGTGTGATAATTGTTAGTATGATTTAATGATATGGTTAAGCTCAGTGGTACTTAGAAATGTTCAGTATTGGTTACCCGTTGGAAACCGTCAGAAATAGCAGTTCATTATGTGTAGTTGTGCACGAGTGCACAGTAAATTGTTATAACGTTATAGTTGATTGTCATGAGTTATGTGCATCATAATACGTGTATTTGGTTTATTTGGAATGAAATGTTTGATGTTATAATTATTAGTATTATCATGAACTCACTTAGCTTCGTAAAGCTAACCCATGTGGTGTGTCTCAGGAGGAAATCTCGCGGGAATTAGCAAGGAACCGTAATCGTCATTGTTCATGGATTATTAGATTGTTTTTTTTCTATCTATTTATTTATGGTGTAATAAATAGCCTGACATGGGACGGGCTTATAGAGAAGAATTTGTAATTCAGTTTAAAGACTTCCACTGTTAGTTAGACGCTATTTAGTAATATTTAATTCAAGTTTTAGTTTTATACGTTTAGTTATGCAAAGTTTTAACTTTTTACCGTAACGCCTTCTGGGGTCTAGGGAGGGTGTTACAAGTTGGTATCAGAGACATAGTTCAAGAGAAATAGGTTATAATGTATATCCTAAGCTTGAACTTTTAAATTTAAGAATGATCCATCAGTCTAAGTACTAGTCAATGTGAGAGTATAAAGATAGCAGATCTTAGGCGGGACTTGCTATAAGGATAACATAGTTGCACACTACAATGCGATAAGTTGATTATAGTTGAAAGTGATATATTTTTCTTCCTTCTAGATGGTTATTGTTGAGCTTGCATGTAATATGTTGAGAATTAAAACCCGTACAAATCCAGAAAGAATAGATAGTTTGAGATTACTCGTGAGAGGTAGACATGTGACTACACAAATTTAAAGTTACCAAGGCAATCCTAATTATAGTAGCACCAACGGTTTCTGTCAGAGCTTGAGTTGTATAAGAAATCATCTTTTAGTTGACAATTTCAGTTTCAGTTGGCGGTAGTGAGTGTATTTCTCTAGTTGGTTGTTGTGGCACACCTGATTGATGTAGCTTAGTATAGGTGGTTGATACCCCTAGTCTGAATAAGGGCTCTATTTGCCGGTAGCAATGGTGCCTTCATTGGCATGTCGTTGGTTGAGGAACCGAGGTTCCATTTGATAATCAGTTAAAAAGAACTAAGGTTCCATGTGTTTATGTATAGTTGTGAGAACCAAGGTTTCACATGTTTAAATTTCAGCTAATCTGCGTTGCGTATGAACTATTGAAATTAGCTTAGAGTTGTTAAAGTAAATCGTGCAACTATAAGATTCAGATGATGATTAAAATATCAATATAAAGTTGTTTTGACTGGAGAAGAAAATGAGAATGTGGCATCCCAGCCAATCGTATCGGCTAGCCGAGATCGGAGCTAAAGTAGTAGTATTCATAGTAGGTGCATAGCTTAGCACATCAACTAAGGATGGTTCAACCGAAGGTCAAAGTTAAGGGAGGACATAGAATGCAAATCTAAATGTAACACTCATAACGGGTGAAATTCTAATAAAGAGAGTAGCCAGTTACAACTCAAATTTTAGTCAAGGCCACAAGAGCTAGAACTGGGCGTCCAAGGATCCCAGATCATGAGGGAAGAACTAGTGATAATATTGATAGTGCAATAAGTAAAGGGATGCGGTTGTAAGACTCTCAATAGCACTCATTATAAAAAAAAACTTCAAAGTGAAAAGTTTATCTTGCATTGATAGGATGATCAAGAAGGATAGAAAGTTGTTTCAGTATTTTTGAGTGCTATCAAGAGTAGTCAGTCAAGTTGTAGTTACCACCATTTAAGATACAACTTGGCATTAGTGGGATAACAAGGTTATAGTAAGAAGTTAGGATGAGATAGTCATCATGGT
Organism: Arctium lappa; assembly: GCA_023525745.1. Taxonomy (NCBI): domain Eukaryota; kingdom Viridiplantae; phylum Streptophyta; class Magnoliopsida; order Asterales; family Asteraceae; genus Arctium; species Arctium lappa. The sequence goes on along the minus strand of CM042059.1, from coordinate 51,074,069 downwards.
TTAAATCCAGATGAAATAGCTCATGATAGAAAAGTATTGTCTTCTGACAGAAGTGAAGTAACTAAAGATCAAGTTCCTACTGTTGGAACAAGAGAAAGGTATAATGCAAGCAAGTTAGTTGGAAATAAAGGGTTGGCTCCCTTTGTGTGACAGCCAAACAACGTAATATAGACGACTTTAGACAGTCTGAGATTAGAATATAGGAGGTATGTTGAGGTGCTAGCTACCAAGACCTTTGTGAAAGTAGTTTAGACAGCCAAGATAAGAGAGACGAGCAACGGTAAGGTTGTAGAGTAAAGAAACGATAGTAAAGAAAAGCATGAAGGATCTAATAAATGATCCAAGCAGTTTGTGATAGTCTACAATATAAAAAAAAGTTCAGTTAAAACCGACATGACAGTAGAAACAATCAGGAAATGATTCAGCAAGTAAAGATGTCCGTCAGCTAGAAAATAGTTAATAGAAATAATTGTGAGTGATAATCACATGGTTTGTATAAACTGTAAGTTATTGCTAACTATACTAGTACCCTAGTGTGTCGTTTAGTTGATGTAAAGTTAACCAACATTTGTTTATTCTATAGTTGTTCTAAGAAAACATACAATAATATGAAGTTCTAAATTTTTGGTATGGTCAGTACGTTGAGTGTCTTTAATTGTTTTTCAGTATGTTCAGTAGAAAATATGTTGATTCATAATTTTAGATGTATGGGGAGCATGCTATGTATTTACAGCTTTCAAAGTATGCAGATTTTACAGTGTTTACTTGCATCTTTTCAATTTCAGTTTAGCTTAAATGTTACATGATTTAAGTAACATTTGATTTGATATTGTTTGGTTTGAAAGCATGAGCCTTCAGCTATGTCTTTTGGGTTGAGAACATGTCAATAGTATTGTGCCCTTAGTGAGCATAAGGTGTGGACACACTCAAATAAGTTAGTTATAATTGTTGTAGTATGTTGAGTTATTCAAAAAGTAAGGCCATTCATGTATTGCGCTAGAAGTTGATCTTACAACCTTTAAAGAAAGAGAAATTGCAAGGTAAACTCAACGTCAGTTTTAGATTTGAATGTTTAGTTTCATGGTCAAGTATGTGAGAAGAATAACATCTAAGTAGACCCAACAAATTAGCGGTTGTGGCAAATCGAGAGCAACCAAGATTAGCAATGAAAGAGCAAATTAAATGGTTTAGCATACGATTGTCGAAGATTCATTTAGGATTATCCAAGTTACAAATTGTAGTCTCAGCAATTATCTGGAAGTCCAATAAGTTAAATAGAGGTTGGTAAGTAATTTAAATTTTTAGTAGTGCACCAATTTTTTTTTATCGTTGCTAGTAGTACCAATAGAACTCGTAATGTATTGTGATGCTTCACAATCCAGATATTGAGTATTGATGCAGCAAAACAAGTTTATTACCTATGAATCATGTCAATTATGAGAACATGATAAGGAGTGCCGAACTTATGACTTAGAATTAATAGCAGCATCGAATGCACTCAGATTATGGAGGCAACACTCCTATGGAAAAAAAATGATCTTATGTATAAAAATCATAAAAGTTTAGAAGTAATTGTTCGCCAGTAAAAGACTAAGTTGAAATAAAGATGCATACTAGCATCATAGAAGGGTTATGATGTTGAGACTCACTGTCATCTAGGATTGGTGAGTTAGTTGCCAATACGTTAAGTAGAAATAAAGGCCAAAATCAGTCAGAGTTCAAGCCGTGAGAGTAGACGTTGGTATGATTCTGAACGACCATGTTCAAGTAGTTAAATGAGATGCTCCTCAAGAAACGAAAGTTAAAAATAAAATAGATTAAGTAGTTATATTTAGTAGTTATTAGTAGACTCAAATGAAATCTTGAAGATTTCGAACTTAACAACATGGAAGGTCTAAGATAGATAGTATATATGGACCACAAAGAAATCCACGTATGTGAGGCAAGTAGTGATAGTATATATAAAAGTGTGAAAAGCTATTTTTAGCAAGTGCTTAGGAACATAGACGTTGAGATATCAAACTTGTATCAGTAAACGGGGAAAGCCCTAATTTCAGTAAGGACTAATACATGCCAGAGAGCCTCTGTACAAAGTCAAGTAAGTAATACAAAATGTAGGTCCAAGGGCCTTCACACGAGAATAAGTAGAATAGGCAACTCAAGTGTCAAACAAATAACAAAATGATGTTAACGACATTGCTTTATAAATGCATGGCCAATTTTTTCGAATAAGGTAAGCAAAGCTTAATGCACGCTAGACCATAGAAATAGTCGTGAAAGTTGATGGAGCACATGATCAATAGAGACTGATAGCATATCTACGAGAATGTTTTGACATGTATCACATGTCAAAGTTAAGAAAGTGAGTAATCGATGTGATGACTATAGTGTCTTCAAGCGTGCTCAGATTAACGATAAGTCAAGTTACATAAGAAAATGTCAATTCCAATGTTTGACTGAAAGATAAACCAACTAATTATGGAATACGAGTATTCCCTTAGTGTTAGCAAAGTATAGGTTTCATCAAGGGTCGGAGAGGACTTGATAACCTAGAGTAAAGATGAGGATAAAGTATCCGTATTCATTCCAACCTAATACAAATTTCGAGGACGAAATTTTTGTAAGGGGAGGAGAGTTGTAACACCCCACTTAAATGGATATTTGTAAAGTATGTAAACCTTAAAAGCTTGCGATGACAAATAAGGAAAAGAGAAGTTAGGGGATGAAAGTGTTAATAGAATTAACTTGTGAACTAAATTGGGATTGATTTAGTCAAAAGATATCAACGTGGATAACCTCCACAATACTCCATTTTCGGCCAAGATATAGATAGTGGAGGGAATTCTTTTAAATAAGAATCTCATCAAGAAAACAATAGCTTGGATCATTCTACATGTCATCCACAAAATCAAAATATTTTGGAGAAGGGGAAAGAAGAAAGTTGAGTTTTGAAGTATTTTTGGATCAAGAACAAGTGCAGAAAATTTAAAAGAAAAATCGTCAATTGATACGTAAGTTCCTTCTATTGATTCATTTTAGAATTTGGGTTTCGACCCTATGTCGTTTAAGCATTGTTTGGCATCAAAGTTATGATAAGGAGGTCGTGAGGATCGTTATTGTATGTGAAACCTTGGGTTGTAACGGTTTTACGGTCATCGAAACACAGTTGTGACCACACCAAACAACAGGCCAACGCCATTGTTGTCGGTGCGGTCGGTTGCAAAACCATCGATGGCCAAGGCCGCCAAAGGGTGGTGTATTATGTGGGTTAGACAAACCATGCAGAAAGGCGAAGTGGGCGATGTTGTAGTTGAAAACAAGTAGATCGAATAGGCCTTACCCACACCCCTAACTATTGTAGCAAAACTTTCGAGACAAAGCTTTTTTTTAAGTGGGTTATCGTTGCATGCTTTCTGAGCATGCAAGCATCCTTATGTTATAGGGGGACGCAGATTGAGAAAAGCCCAAATGATTTTTATGATTAATTAAAGGTTGTCATATTTTTATTGTTATTAATTAGCATTAAATATTTAGGTTTGTATAGTTATTTAATTTATTTAAAGTGTTGTCCAAGTAAATTAATTTGAATAAGAAAGTTGGGTTGTCGAGAGGTTTGCATTATATTTAGTTTATAATTACTTTAGCATAACCTCGAAGCCCTAAATTTATTGTTTAGGTGTTCGGTTCACGTCAAGCGCTCGTAGTAGTCAATCACTCGGCAATACAGGTGAGTTTTCATGACTCGTTTCCCCAAGGGGAGGATACACGGCTAGTTTTGTTTCAGTTCTCGCAATTTATTTGTTAGCCCTTATTATTTAAATTGCCAAGCATGTTATAGTTTATTTACGCTATGACTAAGCTATATAATTATATGCGATTGTTCATATGTGTATGTGTAAGACTTGGTCTTTGTCACAGCTATGTAACTATTAACTATCTTAGTCGTGTAAATATTATGGTTATTGTGGTTTTATACGTGTGATAATTGTTAGTATGATTTAATGATATGGTTAAGCTCAGTGGTACTTAGAAATGTTCAGTATTGGTTACCCGTTGGAAACGTCAGAAATAGCAGTTCATTATGTGTAGTTGTGCACGAGTGCACAGTAAATCGTTATAACGTTATAGTTGATTGTCATGAGTTATGTGCATCATAATACGTGTATTTGGTTTATTTGGAATGAAATGTTTGATGTTATAATTATTAGTATTATCATGAACTCACTTAGCTTCGTAAAGCTAACCCATGTCGTGTGTCTCAGGAGGAAATCTCGCGGGAATTAGCAAGGAACCGTAATCGTCATTGTTCATGGATTATTAGATTGTTTTTTTTCTATCTATTTATTTATGGTGTAATAAATAGCCTGACATGGGACGGGCTTATAGAGAACAATTTGTAATTCAGTTTAAAGACTTCCGCTGTTAGTTAGACGCTATTTATTAATATTTAATTCAAGTTTTAGTTTTATACGTTTAGTTATGCAAAGTTTTAACTTTTTACCGTAACGCCTTCTGGGGTCTAGGAAGGGTGTTACAAATATAACTGTGTTTTATGTTAATTATTCAATGATTTTACAAAAAATACATATAATCAATACATCACTGTCTTTAATGTTTCGTCTTCCTCCTTTTGGATTTCCTGTTTTTCTGGACTTCCAGAACGTTGTTCTTGGCGATTTGTGGAATCCTTTCGTGTTTTTGCCATTTTCTTATGTTTCGCTTAAGCAACTTCGTAAATTTCTGATGATTTTGTTGATGAATCTGTATATTGCGAGTGATTTCGGAAGAGGTAATCTCTAAATTATGGATGGTTTTTGATGATTTTGTGTAATGAGTTGTTTAGACTATAATCATTCTTTTTGTCGCCTATATTCATTTATGTGTGAAGATTACCAAATTACCCCTTAATCATTCCATGTTACTTATCGTATGACCCTAATTATCAGGTGGTACAATTTCAACCCCTTAGATCATGATCGTTCATCATTTAAAGCAATGGCAATGATCGCTTCTCTATTTCTTATATATATATATATATATATATATATATATTGTTAGAAGATGAATATGGTTGAAGAACACGATGAATATGCTGAAGGTTTGAAACCTCGATATATTGATTGAGAGAAAACGTACAATATGAAAGTGAAAATTATGAGAGTAATCTTAACCTAAACTACAGAATACAACAAATATATACGAAGACTAAATGGGCTTGGGCCCTAACATGGGCCTGGGCCTCTATATACATTAACATCCCCCCTCAAACTCAATCGGGAGAAGAATGAGCCAGATGGAGTTTGGAAACAAGATCACGAAACCGTCCTGGTAAATGAGCTTTAGTAAAAATATCAGCCGGTTGATCAAGAGTCGAAATAGGAAGCAGCTGAATAGTCTTATGAGTCACATGTTGACGAACAAAGTGACAATCAATTTCAATATGCTTCGTGCGCTCGTGGAAGACATCATTGTGGGCAATCTGAATGGCACTGTTGTTATCACACCACAATGAAGTTGGAGACTGTTGAGGAGCCCCCATGTCAGAAAGAAGCCAGCGTAACCACACAAGTTCTTGAGTTGTGTCAGCTAGTGCTCGATATTCAGCTTTAGTGCTGGATCGAGCTGTGAGAGATTGTTTCTTGCTTCGCCAGGATATAAGAGAGTCGTCAAGAAAGAAACAGTAGCCAGTAGTGGAGCGACGATCAGTCATGTCACTGTCCCAATCAGCATCAGAAAAAACTCGCAAAATCAACGATGAGGTGGATGGAAAATGAAGACCATGAAACATAGTCCCTTTTAAATATCGAAGAATGAGCAGGACAACAGTATAGTGATCAGAACAAGGTGCAGACATGAACTGACTAACAGTATGAACAACATAGGCAATATCAGGTCGAGTCACTGTCAGATAGACAAGTGACCCCACTAACTGGCGATATAGAGTAGGATTACGAAGAGGTGGACCAGCATTTAGAGCCAAATGAAGGTTGTGTTCAAGAGGAGTGGATGTTGTTTTGTTGTCAGTAATCCCAGCTTTCGACAAAAGATCTGAGGTGTATTTGGCTTGACACAGATAAAGACCCGATGGATCAGAGAGCACCTCAAGACCAAGAAAATAGTGTAAGGAACCAAGATCCTTCATCTCAAAACAAGAGCTGAGAGATGACTTCAGATTGGCTATGCCTGTAGAGTCATTGCCAATAATGATCATATCATCCACATACAGGAGGAGTAATATTGTGCCAGCTTCAGTGGTCCGAGTAAACAGTCCTGAGTCATAGTTGCTGGGTGCGAAGCCCAAAGAGGTGACAGTGGAACTGAATTTCTCAAACCAAGCTCGCGGAGCTTGCTTGAGGCCATAAAGAGCCTTCCGAAGTCGACAAACATGACCTTGTGGAAGTTGAACGCCTGGAGGAGGTGTCATGTAGACTTCCTCAGATAAGTCACCATTCAAAAAGTCATTCTTAACATCCATCTGAAAAAGAGGCCATTGTTTTGTAGCAGCAATGGCAAGAAGACTGCGAACAGATGTGACACGAGCAACAGGTGCAAAAGTCTCCTCATAATCAATACCATATTCTTGATTAAAGCCCTTGGCTACAAGTCGAGCTTTATACCGATCAATAGAGCCATCCGATTTGGTTTTGATTTTGAACACCCATTTGGAACCAATGGGTTTCTTGCCTGGTGGAAGAGGGACAGAATCCCAAGTCTGAGCTTTGTCAAGTGCCTGAAGTTCCTCATCCATAGCTTGCTGCCAATCAGAGTTAGAAGAGGCTTCCTTGTAGGAAGTAGGTTCGTGATTTGACAGCAGAGTAGCATAAACATGATAATCACGAAGATGAGAAGGAACTTGTCTTCCCCGTTCTGATCGTCTAACATTCTGAGATTGAGTAGTTTCAGGAGCCAAAGACTCAGCAGGCACCTCAGATGTTGGTTGTGCAGATAGAGTAGATGATTGATGATGATCAGGAAGACTTGGAGAGACTGACTCAGAAGGAGTTGGAACAATAGGTGGAGATGATATAATGTCAGATTGGAGTGAGTCCAATGAGACGGAAGCATCGGTGAAAAACGGAGGTGTGAGATTAGGAGACTCACGAAACTTGGATATAGAAGAGAAAAGAACATGTTCCCAGAAGGTAACATGTCGAGAAATACGAAGACGCTGAGAGATAGGATCCCAGCAGCGATAACCCTTGTGCTCAATCCCATATCCAAGAAAGCAGCACAGTCTGGAGCGAGGTTCAAGTTTGGTATGTTCATGAGATTGTAGTTGAACAAAACAAGCACTACCCCAAACTTTTAGAAGTTCATAGGCAGGAGTGACCTCATAAAGAGCCTCATAAGGAGATTTATTTTGAAGTATGGGAGTGGGGTGACGATTGATAGTATAAACAGCAGTAAAAGCAGCTTCACCCCAAAAACGTTCCGGACATTTAGCAGAGATGAGAAGAGTGTGAACCGTATCAAGAATATGACGGTGTTTGCGTTCGGCACGACCATTTTGAGGAGAAGTGCTAGGACAGGAGTACTGAGAGAGAGTCCCCTGAGATTGAAGAAAGGAGAGAAGAGATGACTCTTTGTATTCCATAGCATTATCAGCTCGAAGAATCTTTATAGATTTTGAGAACTGGGTGTGAATCATCCGAGCAAACATAATATAGATTTGAGGTAATTTCGAACGATGTTTCATAAGATATATCCATGTGAAACGGGTATGGTCATCAATAAAAATAACAAAATATCGAGCACCACCCATGGATGGATGTGGTGCTGGTCCCCATACATCAGAATGAATAATATCAAAGGAAGAAGTAGAATTAAATTCATTCATTTCAAAAGGTAAAGCATGGTGTTTGCCCAGTTTGCAAGATAAACAAGAAATATTGTCAGTTGGTACACAATTTCCTAACACCCCTAAATGAGCTAATGACTTTAATCTTGCGAGAGATAAATGACCCAGTCGAGCATGCCACAACTCAAGAGAAGAAGTGCTAGAAACCGAGGCAACAAAACTTGAAAAGGGTAAGGGAAGACGTAGGTAGACCACTTCAATCATCCGTCCAACTTTACGGCCGAGTCCAAGGATCTGCTTGGTCTTTGGATCCTGTACAACACAACCAGAGGAATGAAATAATATGATCAAATTAGATTCAAGAAGTTGTGCAATTGAAACTAAGCTCAGAGATAGCTTTGGAACATTTAGAACATCTGGTAGTTGTATAAGAGGAGTGGAAACATTTCCACTAAAAGATACCGGTAGACAGTGTTGTCAGCAGTTCTCACTGACGTAAAATGCTGAGGTGGTTTCTTAGAGATGAAACCATCAGGGCAAGGTGTCATATGATTGAAACACCCAGAATCAAAAAGCCATACGTTACCTGATGCAGTTAAGTGAGGATAATTCATACCCATAGCACCAGACATGATCTGCTCCATGAGTTCCTGATTGCGACGCATCAGATCCATTAGGTCAGGTGAGGGAGCTGTAGAAACCTCAGTATCAGCAATAGTAGATCCAGCAACAACGTGCGTTCGGTTCTGAGAGGCAGTGTGCTTTGAGTTCTTAGGACAGTCAGACTCATAATGGCGTGGATGAGTGATACCACATCTACGACATTTGCGAACAGGACAATCAAGGAGAAGATGAGCAGTAGAGTGACAAAAAGCACATTCGGATGGGTTTGCCTTTCCCACAGATTTAGACTGGTTGCTGTTGGTCCATTTACCCTTGGACTTGGGATGAGATGTGTAAAGAACACTATCAGTAGTAGGTACCGGTGAGCGCATGTGAAGACGAGTTTCTTCACTGAGCAATTCTGAGATGGCTTCTTCAAGAGTGGGTAGGGGTTGCCTATGAAGAAGCGAAGCACGAACATTCTCAAATTTGTCTGTAAGTCCCATCAAAATGGTGATCAAATGTAGCTGGTTGAAGTAAGCTGTGAACTGTTGAGCCGTTTCATCAAAGATCTGTGGTGCTCCAAGACTGATATGATCTCTGAGAGACTGCATTTCAGAGATATAAGAGTTTATGGATTGATTAGGAAGCTGGCGTTTGCTCTGAAAAGTAGTCCACAGTTGATACTAATGAGACAGACCCGATGATGTGTATCTCTTGGCAAGAAAATCCCAGAGACTTTTGGCGGTGATATAGCCAAGAAATTGTTGGTTGATTTCGGGAGTAGTGGAGGCATTAATAAAGCCCAAGATGCGAGCATTATTGATGTCCCACTCGTTCATGCGTTTTGCAAAGTCAACAGCGTTCTCAGCTGTTACTTGGACAGGAACTTTAGATGCACCAGTAACATAGGTGTAAAGGCCATGGGACTTCAACAGGATAGTCATATGATGATGCCAAAGAACATAGTTGCTACCATTGAAAACAACTGAGATGGGATTTGAGTGACTGAAATTGGTAGCCATGAGTTGAGGAAAAGATACTGAGAAACAGTATTAATGACCGGTGTTAACGACCGGTAGAGTTCGACCGATAGTAGATTAGACCGGTTGGGTGTTCGACCGGTGGGGCGTTCGATCGGTGGGGTGTTCGACCGGTGGGGTTGTTCGACCGGTGGGGTGTTCGACTGATGGGGCGTTCGACCGGTGGGGCTTTCGACCGGTGGGGTGTTCAACCGGTGGGGTTGTTCGACCGGTGGGGTTATTCGACCGGTGGGGTTGTTCGACCGAATAAACAAAGGGTTTAGCGGCGGCGGCAATGCAAACACACAGAATCGATAAACAAGAGCAATCGATCGATCGATTCAAGAAAAACGATGACGAGAGCAGCGGCGGTGACGAATCGACTGTGATGATGAACAGTAAAAGAACGATAAACAAACCTACAACTCTGATACCATGTTAGAAGATGAATATGGTTGAAGAACACGATGAATATGCTGAAGGTTTGAAACCTCGATATATTGATTGAGAGAAAACGTACAATATGAAAGTGAAAATTATGAGAGTAATCTTAACCTAAACTACATAATACAACAAATATATACGAAGACTAAATGGGCTTGGGCCCTAACATGGGTCTGGGCCTCTATATACATTAACATATATATATATATGCTATTTCTCAAATGAACCTTTCCCTATATATATATACACAATTGATGGCGAATGATCATTTGAGAAGTTGAGTTTATGGTGAAAAACGTGAGAAGTGGATATGAACCGTTGATCTCTTTTAATCTCAAGCCCTCCCATGAATTGTGACTTAGAAGGGAATTGATCTGATGCATCTTATCTAGATACATCTTATCCTAATGTGTGTCCATTTCTCATCCAATGGTTGATAACTACTTTTTAAGCTTCTCACCGTTAACTCAACTTCTCACCGAAACCCAACCCTATAATTGATATGATTAAAAATAATTCTAAGGGGTTGTTTGTTTTTTAAAAAAAAATCTCTTAATGACTCTTATGTCTGAATCGTTCATACCTTTTTACACACCACATCTTATTAATCATAACTAAAATAAGACTTCAGACTTTAGACCTCTTAAAAAACAAACGGCACCTAAATAATTAAAAATTATTATCAATGTATAAATAAAATTTAATTAATAATAATGAGGGTATAATTGAGAAAAGTCACAAAACCTTTTCACAAGCTACTCCAAATAGCTTATCAATAAGCTAACTTATACGTATCCAAACATGTACTCGATAAATAAGCTAGCTTATAAGTTAAGTTATAATTATAAACTAGCTTATTTTTATCGAACGATACCTTACTTAATTTGGTACAAAAATTACAACCCTAACTAAGATATTTGTCCATTTTTGGACGGTAATGTAAAATTTGACAGCCACATGGGTAGGAAAGTGAAATATAAAAAAAAAAAAATCCTCTTACCACCATCATACGAAACTCATCTCTTCTCTCCATTTTCTACCAGACGACTTTTTGTCCTCTTCACTAGTTCCATCATCATCCTCTTCATCTCCTTATTCAAATCTATCTGTTTTGTCAGTTTGCATCTGAAATGGGTTCGAGCAGTAGTCGAATTGAGTCCGATCGATCTTCAAAGCCCTCAAGAATGAATCGAACAAAGAGAAGGCTCTCATCTTTACTACTATGTGGTCTCACCTCCAACTCCAATTCTCGTTCTTCTGTCTTGGAGGTATTTTTTTTTTTTTTACATAAATTTGGATTTTATATGTTTCTGTTTATAGTTGATCATCATCGTCATCGTTTCCGCATCCGGAACCCTAATGTTTTTGTGGTGTTAGGGTTTTTCAATTTCTCGGATGATTGTTTTTAGGGTGTTAATCTGATGTTGAGTGTTGAACTGAGTGTTGTTTTGATCTAATTTCAGGGTTTTCTTGGGGTTCTTTTTGTTACATGCTTGCAATACGCTTTTCTTGACAAACAATTATGTGTAGCAATATTTTTTAGCCCTTCCAGAACATAAAAAAATGGAAATTACCTTTTGGCTTTTATTGCTGCAAGATTGCATTAATGAATAGCTTTGGCTGGTTTTTGCTAATAAGAGCTCGGTGTTTTGAAATTGCAATGGATCATTACAAATTTCATGCTTTTATTCTTTTGGCATGAATTTAAAACAGGAAATTGACTGATCTCCAATTAAACTCAAGTTAGTTTTGGGATTATGTTAGGTAAAAGTGAGATGGATCAGGATGTTCTGGATTCCATTGTTGGATGGAAGGATCACCTTTCGTTGTCAGTGAATATTAAAAATTGAACAGACAAAGCCACTACTACTGCCCATGGTCTTGTGGATAATCGTGTAGGTACTGGGTACACTTTTATGACATAGTACCCTCTCCGTTGCTTTTTGAGCTTGAACAGTAGTGTTTGGTGCTCGAATATAGAAGTTCTGATTGTGGTTATAGATGACTTCATATGGCATGAATATATTCCTTATTGATGATAACAGCTTGCATTTGTGGATAACATTAGAGGTTTTGCTTCCTCTTTGTTGTTGAATCAGATGCCTATTTAGTTTTTGCTCATCTTATCTAGGATGTTAAACTTGTCTTTTGGGTCTGTAATTCTCACATCATATATTGGTATACTGAGTAGACATAGCTAGCAATCAACTACTGAATTTCTAGATTTTGTACCATGGGAAGACAAATTGTATCATTAATTAATTGCATTATTACCGAGTGATGGCTGGTTAGTGTCACTACAACCAATATTAGCTTCCATTCGTATATACCATTTCTTCCTCTGTGCATTCTTCACTTTCTGGGTCTCATCCTCCCTTTGGTTTACATCTAGCAAATGGATCTCACAATCTCATCTTCATTTCGTATCTGAAAGTCCAATATCACACCTTATAGGTGGCCCATAAAATGAAAATGTTATATGGTCTGCGCGGTTGGAGCTTAAATCTGAAACAACAGGAAGGAGAAAATTTGCTTTTCAATTTTTTGATGTCTTAGAAGTGCAAGACACTCGAGAGGAATATAAGATAATAAAAACTATCAGAATGCAAGAGTGAACCAGTGATGAAAAATGCAGTTAGTGTAGAACCTGGTTGTGGTTGTGAGACTAGAAACAATGAAACCCATCATTCTTAGTTTTACTTTTTGTCTTCTTGACTTATGTGATTATTCTGTTAGATTGCCACCCCAATCAAAATATTGCCAGCAGCGTTTCACATGATGATGTCTTCTGTGCTCTGCTACCACATCTTAATATGAGGTGTCAGTTAAACGGCAATATTTGTCAATTGGTTATGAACCCACTTCAGCGGCATAAGGCTATGGTTCTAATTTCTGTTGGCCCAAAGCAGTTGCGGTAAGGTCCCCTGATGATTGCTCTATAATGTTTACTCTGTCTCAAATTTGTTTCTTTATGCACTTCCATGGAATAGTTTGACTAATCTTGTATGTGTGTTTGATATTTTTGACATTTGACCTCATCCACCACTTGCAGTCGGAATCACCTATCAGCTCTATCGAAAATATTCCTCCTGCTAGTGTCGGATCTGTAAGTTCTGCAGGTGTGTCTTCTTCATTCTTTGGTTCTGGACTGGTGTCCACAAGTTCTAAGACTTCTGTGGCAGAAACTGAAGATTCTGAAAGCTGTAATAATAGTGCAAAGAATGCTGTTGTAAAACATGATTCTGTAAATGGTAGCGAGGACAAAGCTAGTACTTCTTATGAAGGTCAGTCAATACATGAGTCAGTCTCAAGAAATGATGGTTTGGACTCGGCTTCAGCTATCGATACATACAGTGTAAGGAATGAAGGCATGCCTATGAGCTCATCTGACAATATAAGTCTAAGCACTGTTGGAGAAACCGAAGAAAATATTGATCCTGATGAAAACTACGGGCATAATCGTAGTGATATAGCTACGAGTGCCGATTCTGATGGTAGAGCTTTGTTGGTTCTTTCTGATTCTTTTCTAAGCCTTCGGATGTTTGGAAGTGGTTTGACAACTTCTGGATCAGGATTTTTGTCATCTGATGTTGAACGAGATGTGATAAGTGGTCGAATACTTCTTGTGGATACAGGGAGTGTGTCCTCCAACGTCTTTCCCAGCGGCATTTCTGAATTTAATAGTCGTGAAGCAAGAAGGAACAGTGGGAGGCTCTTTGGGGAAACTTCATCGAGACGCAGCTCTAGAAGGGACAGTGATTTTCCAGCTCTTATTTTCACAGCTGGTCTTGTTGATGATCTAGGATCCCATGATCGCTGGCTTCTTGATATTAGTGGTGATCTTCATCATGATGGACGTGGACATGGTTATTCCAGAAGTCATGGTAGAAATGTAGAGCGAAGGCACTTTAGATCGCAGGTATGTGTTTGTTGAGCATGCACACATTAGGTATTCTAACTTGTAACACATTTAGGCCGATGGTGGACTTTTGCACCATGTTGAGGAGCGTTGTGGGCCATTTTATGTATTTCCAGCAGTTCCTTTTCAAATTACATTTTCAGAATAATCAATTTAGGAAGTGGCTAACGGAACACCTAAAATTGAATAGAAAACTAACCCGTGCGTTTGGATAGATATGCTACACCATATAATTTTTTTTATGAGGAGCTACCTCTTTATTGTACACATGTATTTATATATAATTATATATTACACACACACACACACACATATATATATATATATATGCATGAATGTATATGCTTGCTGAGTGTCCTATAGAATTAGGTTTTATTTCAATATATTAAGTTACTTAAGAGCGAATTGAAGTGCAATATTTTTGCTTTCATTAATCAGTTGGAGTAAAAAGGTTTAGAAGCTGGAGCTAACTTCCTAGATTATAGGATCTACTAACAAACGATGTGGTTTAATCTATTAATCAGTACAATTGAATCATATATATTAGGAACTATAATATACAAATAATATATAGAGGGAATAGGTCATATTGAACTTTTTTACTACTAATATCGTATCACATACTTCACTTTATCTGCCTACCTCTGGGTGGCATATACTTTGTTTGGTTTGGTTTGGCTTATTCTTTACTTTATCAAACAACGGGTTTTTGACAAGCGAAGCGGAGGCTGAGCTTGCTCTGCAAGTGAAAATTTTATTAGGTTCGGGATTTACTTGTTGCTTTTGGTTCTCGGAGAACGGAAGCTTGGGCTTGACTTGTCACCGCGTCAGCTCAACTCACCACAAGCTCGAGCCTTTTCTTGGCTCGTATGAGCTTGGTGCCTATGGGCTTTTATAGGCTTGTATAAACTTGAGCCTGTGCTTAGTTCATATAGGTTTGACGCATATGGGCTTTATATAAGCTTGTACAAATCTAAAGTTTGACACTTCAGCCAAAATTACAATTAATTGAAAAGAAAAAGGAAACCAAGTGGGCTTGTTGCTACACCTCCCCCCCCCCCCCCCCCCCCCCCCCCTATTAATTTCACTTATACGAGAAGGAAGAGGCAGCCAGTGGTTAACAATATGGGGTCCACAGAGGAGAATAATTAGTCTGTTGCATATGGGGGTATTTAGGGATTTTTATTTCTTCAAGTTGTTATGCTTTTTAGTATACATTAGCCTTGGTGGTGGAGAATAAGGCAGACAGAAATTTACCTGAATCATGAATGGAGAGACTAGCCTCTCGAATGCTACGTATCCCTGATAGTTAATACCATTCAACCATTTGGCTACTATTTCTATGTCATCCTGTTTAGTTTTGCAATTTGGAGTCGGTTCTTAGCAAATTGGTATGAGAGCAAGGTTGCAATCCATCCACCATGCCGCCAGAACAGATCCAGTGACGCAAAGGGTTGAAACGGTGGAAGAAGAACTGGCAGGGGTAAGGGCTACCTTGACAGATTTAGCAAAGTCGTGCGACCACAAATTAGCGAACAATTGTCAATAATCACACAACAACTGTCTGAGATGGCATCAAGAAACGAGCGCCTTTTTTCGTGGAACCGTGAAGAGGTACGTGCTACTCTATCGGAACCCAATTTCTCGTTCTTCGGCCCTCCCCCGAATGGAAGCCCCTCCAATTTGGGAAGCGGTTTAGGGAGTGGATCGCATCTGCGTGGATAGGCCATTCTAAATGGTGGTTCCAATTGGAGATTCAGGAAATTGGACATGCAATTGTTTGACGGTAATAACCCCGAGGGTTGGATCATTAGGGCAGAAAGAAACCATCAGGTCTTTGGCCTGGTGGCCAGCTCTACTCCGTAAATGCCTCCTACATGTGAAGAGGCATAGTGTTCGAATCATGGGGGGGACAGGACTTTTCCGGTGCATACCTAAGGGGCTAGGGTATGTAGGGTCTACAAAAGTGGACCACATGGCCTTGGGTCCCTGCCATTAAGCCTTTTTTTTAGGGCAGAAAGATATTTTTCTTTTTATCGATTGAACGAGGAGGACAAGTTGGAAGCGGTTGTAGTTGCTCTTGAAGGAGATGCCCTACTTTGGTATCAATGGGAACATCGACGGATGCCAGCGCAAAGATGGGAAGAGATGAAATCACTCTTGCTGCGACAATTTCGCCCCAATCAAGTCGGTTCCCTCCATGAACAGTGGCTAGCCTTGTCATAGGTGGGATCGGTCTTGGACTATCAATGGAGTTTCATAGAACTCTCGGCGCCCTTGGAGAATGTTTATGATGAAATTGTCTTGGGCCATTTCATCAATGGGTTGAAGGGTGACATACGGACTGAAGTTAGAGTTTTGGGCCCTCGAAGTTTGGACCAGGCCATGTCATTGGCCACCAAAGTAGAAGCAAAAGTTCAGTCCAACCCAAATCGTAGAACATATGTGCGTGCGTACAACCCTCCGACTGTTTTCGGCAGCCAAAACTCCAAATCATCATCATTGGGACAAAATCGTTCCCATTTGCTTTTTCTGATCCAAAACCGTCCTCAGCAGAATGCGAACAACCGACCCAATTCGGTGGGCACGACAACTCAGGCGGCAACCCAGAAAGTTCTGACGAAATCGATCGGAGAGGTATGCTGTCTCACCGATAAGGAGCTTCAACTAAAAAGGGAGCGAGGATTGTGTTTTCGCTGTGATGGGAAATGGAATGTTGGCCACCGCTGTAGTCGGTCAGAACTAAGCGCGTGTTACTAGCTCAAGAGGAGGAGGAAGTGGAAGAGGAAGTAGAGGAGGGTACGGAGGACATGTTGACATCAGATAAATCTGTGGAAATTTGTCTGAATTCGGTGTTAGGGGTAAATAATCCAAAGACCCTGAAACTACGCGGGACGATATTTGAAACCGAATTAGTAGTTATGATCGACCCAGGTGCCACTCATAACTTTATCTCCTCTAGCACGGTACATAAATTGGGAATTCCGGTCACAAGCACGGGAGGATTTGGGGCCGTGTTAGGAATAGGAGAGGTAATTCGAGGACCGGGGGGGTGTCGGGGAGTCCAATTGTGTATTCAAGGAATCGAGATTTGTGAATATTTCCTTCCTAACACTTGGCAATGCCAATGTCATCCTTGGCATTGAATGGTTGCAGAAATTGGGGGTGGTTACCACAAACTGGAGGACATTGGTGATGAAATTCAACGTGAATGGACAAACATTCACCATCCAGGGGGACCATTCCTTTAGATCGAACTAAAATCTCCCTTAAGAATATGATGAAGACGTTGGTTAAAGAAGGAGGGGGTATTTACTACAATTAAACCAGATGGAAAAACAGCCCCACCGGAGTAAGGAGACGACATCGAGTAAGGAGATGACGATGCCTTCCTACAGGACGTCATCCATAAATACGGGCAGGTGTTTGAGTGGCCGAATTAAAAAAAAAAGGTTTATTGGTGGGGACCCATGGCCCCGTGGCCCACTTTTGTGGACCTTACAAGCCATCCCTCTACAAGCTTGACATTCTGTCTGTCTCCCCCCGGATTCGAATTAGCTACCCACTCTTAGAGAAAAAGAGCATGCGATCAATTTGAAGGAAGGATCTAATCCTGTCAGCGTAAGCCCTATCGTTACCCACACTCACAGAAAACCGAAGTTGAGAAATAGTGCTCGATATGTTGGAGGCAGGCATCTTCCAGCACTCCAGCAGTCCATTCTCTAGCCCAGTCCTTTTGGTTAAGAGACGGATCGTGGAGATTTTGCATGGATTACCGGGCCCTTAACAAAGTTACCATCCCAGACAAGTACCCAATACCGATAATCGATGAACTGCTTGATGAGCTACATGTGTCTAATATTTTTTCCAAATTGGACCTCAAATCGGTTTACCACCAAATTCGGGTTAGGGAAGACGATATCCCCAAAATGGCTTTTCGAACCCATGAGGGCCATTATGAATTTCTGGTAATGCTCTTTGGCCTCACCAACGCTCCGGCCACCTTCTAATCCTTGCTGAATGAGGTATTTCGACCTTTTTTACGCAAATTTGTGTTAGTATTTTTTGACGATATCTTAGTATACAGTGGGAACGAACAAACATGTGCTCCAGCAGCTGGCCCGACATCAGCTATACGCTAATCCGGTGAAGTGTGAATTCAGAAATAACCTATTTGGGTCACGTAATATCAACAGCAGGAGTCGCAGTAGATGGCGAAAAGGTCAAGGCAATGGTTGAATGGCCTATTCCCAGAAGTTTGAGAGATCTTCGGGGTTTCCTAGGACTAACCGGGTATTATCGGAAGTTCATTTCAGGATAAGCCCGGTTGGCCGCCCCCTTGACGGACCAACTTAAAAAAGATAGTTTCGGGTGGACAGAAGCTGCCACTAACGCGTTCTAGCAACTAAAAGCAGCCATGACAGGGGCACCCATCTTAGCCATGCCAGACTTTACCAAGACTTTCATCGTTGAATCTGATGCATCGGGATTTGGCATAGGGGCTGTCCTACTACAGAATTCTCACCCCATTGCTTTTTACAGCCAATTATTAGGCCTCCGTAATCGTTTGAAACCGATCTATGAGAAAGAATTGATGGCTATAGTTTTGGCGGTTCAGAAATGGCGCCATTATCTTCTAGGCCATCACTTCATTATTCGGACCAACCAACGCAACCTCAAATATTTGATGGAACGACAAGTAGGCTTGGAATATCATAAATGGATGAGTAAACTCTTGGGGTATGATTTCGAGATGCATTATAAGCCGGGAGCTGCCAACCGAGTAGTGGACGCGTTATCCAGGGAGTTTGCATTAGAAGTCGAACTCGGCAACTTGGTATCCTCAAACGTAGTTCCAATGGCTGTCTTGGAACAAGAAATTCTCCCAGATCCTTTCATCCAGCGTGTGATAAATGAATTAAAGCAACAGAGGGTGTCTGATAAAGGTTATTTGTTGGTTCATGGGCAATTATTATACAAGGGACGTTTGGTCATACCTCACACATCCTCGTTCATTCCCAAATTGTTGCACGAATACCACGATTCAGTGATCGGATCAGAGGACACTCCGGAGAATTCAAAACTTATCGGCGGTTATCATCAGAATGGTTTTGGGTAGGGATGAGAAAGAGAGTCACTCAATATGTGCAAGCTTGTGTCATTTGTCAGCAGCAAAAGGCTGCCACCACTCAGCTGGCAGATCTTCTACAACCACTGCCAGTACCCCTTGTAGTGTGGAATGATATCACCATGGATTTTATTGAAGGTCTTCCGTGTTCCAAGGGAATTGATACCATTCTAGTTGTTGTTGACTGGTTGACTAAGTTCGCACATTTCATTGGGTTGAGACACCCGTTTACTGCCTTGTCAGTGACTGCAGTATTCATTAAAGAGGTGGTGCGTCTCCATGGTTTTCCTTCTACCATCGTGTCGGACCGTCACAAGGTTTTTATGAGCGTCTTCTAGCAAGAATTATTCCGGCTACAAGGCACTAAATTGCTACGAACCGTCACAAGGTTTTTATGAGCGTCTTCTAGCAAGAATTATTCCGGCTACAAGGCACTAAATTGCTACGAAGCACCGCGTGTCACCCACAGACTGATGGACAGTCTGAGGTTGTCAACAAGTCAGTGGAAACTTACCTCCGCTGTTTCGTTAATGGCAGCCCACGTACATGGGCTCAATGGCTGTCGTGGGCTGAATTTTGGTACAATACTTCTTACCATACATCCACCAAATGTACTCCTTTTAAAGCATTATACGGTAGGGACCCTCCCCCGTATTAATCGAGTACCAGCCAACACAGGGGTGTCCTCTTTGGAAGAACAACTGTTGGAAAGAGATGCGATCCTCGATGAGCTTCGTGCACAGCTGTTATGAGCTCAGCAGAATATGAAAGCAACTGGGGACAAATCCCGGCAAGACATTCGTTTTGCGGTAGGAGATTGGGTGTATTTGAAGCTCCAACCTTACCATCAATGTTCATTGGCTAAACGAGCATTCCAAAAACTTGTTGCTCGTTATTATGGACCATTTGAAGTTAAAGAGCGCATTGGATTGGTCGCCTATAAACTAAATTTGCCAGCTACTGCACGTTTGCATCCGGTTTTCCTCGTTTCCCAACTCAAACGTGCCATTGGGGATTGTCCTGCCATACCTAGCATTCCACCGCAAATCAATCCTGACTTAGAGTTGGAAGTTGAGCCGGCGGCTTTGCTTGGGGTTCACACTACCACTACTGATGCAGGGCCACGAGTGGAGGTGTTATTGCAATGGAAAGACCTTCCGGATTGTGATTCAACATGGGAAGACTTGGCTACTATGCACGCAACTTTTCCTCATTTTCACCTTGAGGACAAGGTGACTCTTTGGGGCCGGGGTAATGCTACACTCCCCCCTATTAATTTCACTTATTCCGGAAGGAAGAGGCCGGTGGTTAACAATATGGGGTCCACAAAGGAGAATAAGGCAGGCAGAAATTTACCTGAATCATGAATGGAGAGACTAGCCTCTCGAATGCTAGGTATCTCTGATAGTTAATACCATTCAACC
This sequence comes from Arctium lappa, assembly GCA_023525745.1. Classification (NCBI taxonomy): domain Eukaryota; kingdom Viridiplantae; phylum Streptophyta; class Magnoliopsida; order Asterales; family Asteraceae; genus Arctium; species Arctium lappa. Next base: position 51,053,731 of record CM042059.1, on the reverse strand, counting down.
ATTTGGCTACTATTTCCCTGTCATCCTGTTTAGTTTTGCAATTTGGAGTCGGTTCTTAGCACTTGTCTAGGCTTCTATAACCTGTAGTGGCAGTTAATTTAAGCTCGACTTATTTACTACTTGCCTATCTGCCGAGCTCAAGCCTACCATGGCTCGTGTTCAACTTAGATTGCCGAGCTCAAGCGTTCCATGCTTATTGATGGTTTGGCTCATGAGATCTCATGAAGCGACTACTCTCACCTACATCACTGATCAAACATTTAATTATATTTTATTTCTAAAATATTATGATGATTTTGTTTTGGTGGCCATGGTACTGATGGTAGCAGGTAGCATTCATAAAGTTGACCGTACATTAAAATACAAAACTTTGAGATTTTTTAATATGGATTTTAGAAAATGGGGATAGTGTATTTTCTTCTTGTAGAAGATAGAAATATATAGGTTCTAAATTCTAATAGTAAGATAGATGAAAGTCTACTCCTCTATTCCAAAATAAATGCATCATTTTTTTAGGTGATCCGAGTTCCCATAATAAATGCAACATTTCTCTTTTGGGCAAGGTTTTAGTCCAAATACCAAATGTACCAACTTTTTACCTATTAGTGCATAAGGCTGCTCTATTTTGTCATTGCTGATGGGCATTTTAGATATTTAATTAATGGATCAAGTCTAATCTATTTGTCAAGTCAAGACATTACATTTTTTTTGAGACAGAGGGTGTACTCTCCCTCAAGTTTGGCTCATATTTGCACTAATTTTTGTTTGTCAATACTTCATATAGCTTTCTCTTGAAGAACACAATTACTTGAGATCTCATTTAACTCATTTAATAAGAGTATAATAGTCAATGTAGGGTAGAATGTCAAATTTTGGTAAGTTATCAAATCATCAAATACCAAACACCACTTATCTCTCTTCACCTCTTCCCAACAATAAAAAAGAAAGAGATGGATAGTAAAAAGACAAAGATTTGTAGTAGACATTTCGAAACATATCTATTCCGATATCCATAACAAGAAGCAACTTTCATCTCAACAAAACACAAAATATTTATATGAGCTTCTCAATAGAAAACCACAAATTTGTAACTGTTGATACCTCACATATAACTTCTCTGGTAAGTTTCCAGCCAAATTTCATTCTCTTGGCTTGTGTTGTATCTTAGTCACTTTGTGCCCGGCAAGTATAAGCTCATAACAGCAAGGTTTGGTTGCTTTCTTTCCTGAAATGTTTTCTTTATGTAATGTTCATCTGCATCTCAGTTTATGGATTTGGTGGAGTAATAAGTCTCTGATTTGTTTAAGTATTGAACTTGTCAGAAATTCAGCTCTTCATTTTGTGGCTTTGGATCATAAGAGGCTTATATTAATAGATCTGTTGGTTTTGTGCAAAGAACAATAGGAGGGAAGAGAAGCTGAGGGCCATTTGAAAGTGGGGTGAGGCTGGGGGTGGGGAGTGTTGATTGTATTCTTTGCTGCAAAGAAAAAGACAGTAACTTTAGTGAACTTTTGATGATTTCCTCCTACCAATGCAAGTAGCAGAAAGTTTTGAATATGCATAACTCTATTAAATATTGTATCATTTACTTAGACTCCCATACCTTCTATGCGAAACTAGTAGTAGGCTAAGAATGAAACTTAAAAAGAAATTACAAAGTGGCAAGACACAACAAGATGGAAAAGAGGACCTCCAAAAATCCATGATTCCTTTACATCACCTTCATCCACAAGGAAGTTGCATGACGGATGCTATTGTTTGCAAGATTGTTCTAATGCAAGTCCCAGTTTCTATAATTCTTGTTTCTGATTAATAGCAACTCGTGTTTTTATATCTTTAGATGTCAGAAAGAGGTTTAGGTGGTCTTGATGAGCGAGAGCACCGGACTAGATTTTGCGCATCTGGGCTCCACCGTTATGGTACATGCTCATGTGGTTCATCTTTCTTCGGTGAAGAGGTTGGTTCCCTTGGAAGCATATCGCGTGTGGTCTTGCTTGCTCAGGCTTTGTCTGAGGTATTTCCAGAAATTTTTAACTAAATAAGTCTGCTTGTTATTGGCATTGTTCCGTACTCTTTGAAAAAAGCTTTATCTGCTGATAAGGCTTTTCTTAAAGGTACTTCCTTGTCCCACTTGAATTACATTGTCTAACATCGCTTTAACTGGTCAAGTCACTTTTTGGTTTGAAATGAAGACTTGTGGGAAAAAGTTTAGTGTACAATGGCAAAAACTTGTTTTACTCGAAGGGCAAACAAATACTTTTTGCCCAAAAGGTGTTTACATTAAAGTAATCTTGTGGTTCAAAATGGATCACAAATTATATTTGAATAATTTTCACTGGGCAACTAGGTAATTTAAACCAAACTAAACAAACCCGGTATATCCCAGATGGAGGTAGGGTTTTTTTTTTTTTTTGGGGGGGGGGTGTTAGATGTATGCAGACCTTGCCTCTGCCCCATAGGGTAGAGAGGCTGTTTTGTTCGGCAACTAGGTAATCAAACTTCAAAAAATGGTCGAACATGGTAAAACATTGCAACTTTTTGTGGGAAGGAGGTGGTACATACATGCTTTCCGAATTACCAAAATTTACCTTTTTTCTGTTTATTAGGTATTGGATGAAATTCACCGACAGCCTCTCTCACTTTCAATGCCAATGCTCTCACTACCTGCGCCAGAGTCTGTTGTAGATTCGTTTCTCCTTAAAAGTCACAAGAAGATGGATGCATCTGAAAGTGGCCCAAATTATGTGCAACAGTAAGTCCACCTTTAGACACTTGTTTTGTGTTTATTTGAACTAGTGCTTGTTTATTGCTTGGACTGTTATTTAATTGAATGAACCGTAGAGCCGGCACGCTTAGCTAATATTTAGACAGTTGCCTTGTTTTTCATATTGATGTCACTTGTCCATGATACATAAAACGTGGGGTTTACTCATATTTTCTTCATGAAACGTGGGGTTTACTCATTTCTCTTTTTTCATAAAACGTGGGTATTACTCATTTTGTAAAGCTAGCGAGCTAGTCACATTTATAATCCAAAAAATAATAGGTGAAACTGCTGTAGGTTAGTATTATGGTGCTGATAATGAAAATGATTGTTGAACTGCAGGTGCTATATTTGTCTGATTGATTATGAGGAGGGAGATAAAATAAGGGTGCTTCCGTGCCAACATGAATATCATGCCCCTTGTGTAGACAAATGGCTTAAAGAAGTTAACGGGTATTTCTCTATCCTCTCATCCTCTTCATCCCCAAAACACAAAAACATTTTCATGTAATTTCATCACTTCTCACCATTTGATGGATGAAGCATTGGTCCCGAACCACACCAAATTAAAAAAAAAAAAGAAAAGAAAAGAAACTGGAATCGAACATTGAAGAAAGTTAAGAGCTGAGAACCAGACGAATCACTGGTTGGGTTCTGGTCTTTTCACCAGTTGGGCTCAGGCTGAACCATGAACAGAATGTTTTACTAGTTCTTTATTTTCTTGAAGAGTTCTTCAAAATATCTTTACTATTTCTTTAAAGCATGACGGTATATTTGTTTTTGCCTTTGTACTACCAGAGTAAAATATTTTTGGTTGCCTTTTTCGGGCTGGAAAGTAGGGGCAGTGGCCAAAAAGTTTCAATCTTACTTGATAGCATAGTGTAACCAATATATTCTCTTAGAAACATACATGCAACAAAAATAAGATTGGACTGCTTCTGGTTTAACCAGTTTTAACTGGTTTCAGCCCGAATCATATCGAAGACCTTAAATTTCCAAAATACAGGAACTGAAAAGCTGGACCAACAGTGGTTCCAGTCTGGTTTATCAGTTTATATGGTTTGAACCATCTGATCCGCACCCGTAGCAACTACTACTAATTTTCAACTTCAAATTAGATGCACATTGTTTTTAACTACAAATAGAAAAATGTTGTTGCTATATTGGTTACAAAATATTTGGCATTCAAACTTAGGCGTTTTGTCTATGGAATGGAAATGAGAATATGAATAAGAATGTTGAGTATGGGAAATGGGAATTAGTTTGGGATCGGAGTAATGATTAACAGGGACAGTCGGGGGCATTCGTATTTCATTGTCAGATCTGGTCGCTAGCCGGGGCTTGGGTAACCGGTCGTGCTTTGAACGAGGATCACCAAGCTGCACGTTGGGTTGGGTTGGCCTGTCCACCTTTAGGTGTGCACCGGTTTACTCGTTCCTACAGTCGGCGTACCCCCAATTTGTTGAGGAATGTTTCATTACGCAGGATCTGTTAATCATTCCATTGCATCAAAATCAAACACCATCACTGATTTCCATTTCCATTCCCCACCCTTTGTTACTCCGACCAAGCAACCCCTTAGTACATTTGACCTCAAGAGTCACTATATCCCCCCCCCCCCTCCCTTTTTGGAAGCTTATAATATATATACGGCAAAACTCACACACACTACTCATGCATGGAGAGGTTTGAACTCTTGACTTCTTGGGAGGCTGGGCTCTACAGGCACCCTAACCCCGGTACCTCCAGGCAAATGATTCTTTGGTTACTGTATCTTCTTTGATGGTAACAATACGGCACACTTTCTAAAGCCAATTTCTTTTTTCATTTTTCCCCTCTTTGTGGTGTTTCAGTGTGTGCCCAGTATGTAGGTGCAACGTTTGTGACACACCTGCGGCTGCCCAAGCTTCAGTCTCAAGTTCAGAACTTCCAGCTTGATGATGCAAGTGTATATATCAACAAACACACACAGTTGTAGTATGTAAATATTGAAGAAGATATAGATACATCTTGTAGAAACTAAATGTCTGTACTTTATGATCTAGCTCCGTTTATCAATTTTCGGTTTAGTTGCAAAGAACTTAAGCCATGGTTTCTTGGAAGAGAACTATAGGCAGTGTTGGTACCTTGTAAAAAATATTGTCAAAGTGCCATGAATGATGTTGTAAAATGATATAATTAGATGCCGCCACTCTTTTGGCAAATACTTCTTGTAAACTATGATTTCATTTTCAATGAGTTGATTGAAATGGTGAACTAGTGATCTGATTTCATTATGTTGAAAGAAGCAAATGTTTGGTTTGTTCATGAGTAATTGGTTTAGAATCGATCATTGATTGATTTACCTGCTTAGAATGATTTAGGAATGATCAATTTTAAGGTGATTGATCATGAATGAAATGTAAATGGTTTTAGCATGTTGCAACTAGTATAGGAATATGGTAGGAGGTTCGGATAAGAAGGCTAAATATTGCGTGAAGAAAATGTTAAGGGAAGGTTCATATGTGAAATCCATATGAAGAAAGATTCATACTTGAACCTATATAAATAATATGTAACGTTGATTTACATATGCATTTTCAAATATATTTTTTTGTAATGGATTTTTTCAATGATTCACATATGAACATTCATCTAACTTTCTTTTCTTACATTCTCAATATATTTTATTAGTTTCTACATCTTTTTATTATCCGTATGTTAAATTTGTTGATTATGCACCGTAGGAAATGTGGGTATGTATTTGTTGATGTGTTTAAGAAGTTTGCAAGATTATTAATAACTTGGATGTAATTTTAGAATAGATTAAGGTTTTGTGTAGTTATTGGAAAAAGGGGGGATAGGATGGTATATTATTTGTTGGGATGCCTTTTTTTTGTTCACATTGTATTTTTACAAATTGTTTCCACCAAAGGTAATCGGACACTCCTATCTTTGAAATTCTGACTGTTCAAAAGTTACCAAAGTTTCATCACTCAACCTCAAAGTCTTCATCACTTTCAGCATCATAGGGCTCACTATTGTTGACCACAACGTCTAAAATAAGATCATCACTTGTTAAACTAACAGTCAAAGAATCCTCAGATTCATGGAAGTTAAAAGATTTAAAGACGTTGAAGGTCACCTTTTGGTCTATCTTTTATAAATCAATCATAGTTCGTCCGATCGCAAGGAATGGACGTTCTACGATGATAGGGACATTTTATCAGCCTCATAATCCAAGATTAAGAAATCGGTTGGAAAAATAAACTTGTCCACTTAAACCAACACATCTTCTATCCTTCCCTTGAGATATGTTAAGGATTGATCTGCTAGTTGTGAAGTCATGGTTGTGGGTCTAGCCTCTCCAATACCTAGTTTAAAGAATATTAACAGCGACATTAAATTTATGCTAGCTCCCTAATCACAAAAGTGCATGGCATAATTCTTTTCCTCCAATAGAGCGTATGGGATAGTAAAACTACGTCAGATCTTACAACTTAGGTATGATCTTGTTGGTGACGAGTGCACTACATTCTTTAATTTGTCACAATTTAAAATTCTCCCAATCTCTATGTTTTGTTCAGAATATCTTTTAAAAATGTAACATAACTAGGCATTTACTCAATAGCCTCTACCAAGGATATGTTAATATGAAGTAGTTTGAAACTGTCCAAAAACTATTTTAAATTGAGCATCAAGATTTTTGTTCTTCATTCAGTGGAAAAGGGAAATTACGTGGGTTAATTTGAGCTTGATGTGACATAGGCTTCGAATGTCCCTCATTGGATGGGAATTTCGTAGGCTTTTAGCCTATGGGAGGACTTTGGTGAGATTACTAGAGTGGGAAGTTGAAGAACTGCTCTCAAGAGGGGTGGAACTTCAGTACTATGAGGAGTGGTGTAACACCCCAAAAACTGGGACAAACAAAAACTTTCAAAAAACGGGGAGTGTGGTATATATTTGCCAAAGCACGAGCCTCCCAAAAATGGGGAAATAAACAACACCTGTTAATTACAATTTGTAATCAAAGTAATTGGAAATGACAACCTACTAATCTAATTTCAATATAAAGAAGATTACAATAGGTTGTCATCCAAGCCTTTCAAAAATGGAGATCTATCAAATGGTGTCCCAAAAGTTGTTCCCTAAGCTTACACTAACCCCAACTAAATCTTCTTAAAGCCGACACCGCTAAAACCTGAGATACATGTCAACACCAAACAAGTGTTAGGCTAAAAAGCCTATTGAGTTTGAACAATTAATAGTATACAATGAGTAAGATGTGATAATATTTTGACCAATAAACAATCAAAGATTGGAGTCAATGGGGGAGACCCATAACACCAATCAAGTTCCACCCAAAGAGTCGATATACCTTAGTGTCAAACTAGCATGAGTGACACCAAAAAGTCTCGGCACATCCGAGGACTACAACTACGGAATTACCCCGAATGACGGAGATGTAGGTATATATTTACCCACACGGTGACATCCAAGACTATATCCTCCTAGTGTCTACTTGACTTGGTTCATCCAATATTCCAAATAGGCCATAAGGCACTTTAAACCAAGTGAAATGCGTTCAATGCCATCATAGGCAACTCGTGATTTAAATACCACATATGTCATAAATGGACTTTCACTCAATAATCCAACATTTCCAATTTAGTCAATAATAAATATATATTCTCATATGAGAGATGTCCAAACTATTCAACTATGTTTTAAGCACATAAGAACAAAATAGGATGTTCAAAGTCATCCTTATACAAATATGCACTTCATGGAATCATATCCCTAAGTTAGGTCAAAACCCTCAAATATGGGTATATTCATGAAAGGTCCAAGTACCAATCATAGTTTACAGTGGAAACATTTATAGTCATTAAGGCAATAAAAAGAACATTTCTCACCATCAAGACTCATGGATTGCCAAAATATGGAGATGATAACATTTTAACAAATAAGAGTGATTTTACAAAAAAAATGTGTAAGAATAATGATAGGAAACATAGAATGACATGAATCTAGTTTAACAAAAGGTTTAGAAAACTCACGATCTAGATTTTTGGTTAAAAACCTAGAAAAGTAGCAAAACCCTAGAAACTTTGAGAGAGGAGGAGAAGTTGATGCTTGGAAGTTGCTTAAATCTCCACAATAAATGATCCACCAAGTTGATTTGATGCTCAATAAATGATCCTACCAAACCCTATCTTGCAATAAATGAGAGGAGGGTTTGAGAGGAAGAACATCGTCTCCAAGGTCTCTAAAATCGCACCCAAAACTGAATTTAGAGAAAAATGAGGGTGGATATCGGTCAAGGGACATTTTATACATCCAACCCCCCATGAGCAATAGTGCCCGACTACATTGCCATGGGGCACTGTTGATGGCATTCTCGCGAAGACTCCCTCACTCTCGGTACAATACCAACGAGAGTGACATGCGAGAATGCCCTCTGGCACATTCGTTGTCACAATCGCACGGTATGTACTGTGGCTAGGAGTGTTCATGGTTTGGTTCGACTCGGTTAGTAGGAAAAAATGTGAACTGACCCGCATGAGGCGGATGCCTGGTTACCCGAACCAAACCGCAGGATGAACCGAACAAAGTAGGCGGTTACCCGCGGTTCGGTTCCCGGTTACCCAAATTTATAGGAAAATATTTTTTGCAATATAAAAATAAAACCAAAATATAAACTTCAAAGCAATTGCATAACAAATACATAAAAATAATTCAAAAAAAAAAAGAAATTAAAATAAGTTTTATTATTTAAAAATATTCACTATTTCGTTGATTACTATTTAAAAATTAAATAGTTAATATTATATATAATATTATTAATTGTGCTATATATATCGGTTCCGATCGGTTACGCGCAAATACCTATAATTTAAAACCGAAACCGACCCGTGAATATCTGTTTTTCGGTTTTTGATTTTTTGCGGTTCTCGATTTTTTTGGTTTTCAGGTTTTTCGGTTTCGTATCAAACGATTCGACTCGGTTTCTCGGTTTTTTATTTTTTTTGAACACCCCTAACCGTGGTTCACATATCCGCCGCAATAGTGACCAACGACTATGACACTTGTCATAGTTGCATGATACACATGCCCAGACTTGGTTCGAGCCCGTTTTCACCCGTTTCGATGATTTAAGCGCTCAAACTTAAGGTTTAGGATTCTAGAGTGTTTTTCCAACTTATCTTAAACTTAGCCAGAAACAAATATATGTAAATGAGACATAAATTTTTAATATCAAATACTTTAATTTTTTGGACGTTACAATCCTCCCCACCTTGAAACGGGCTCGTCCTCGAAATGTCGTCCTAAACAAACAAATGGGGATATCGCCTTCTTATATCCTCTTCGGCCTCCCAAGTGACATTTGCTCTAGGATGGTGCTTCCATTGGACCTTGACCATGGTTACCTCCTTATGACGGAGTTTCTTTATCGTCGTCTCTAATATGGCCTCCAATGCCTCCACGCAACTGTCCACGTGGATCCCCGCCAAGGGGATAATGCTCTCTTCTTCGGCTAGACACCTTCGTAGGTAGGAGACATGGAAGGTGGGATGGATTCCGTCCGATCCTACCTAAGACAGTGAAGGGTCCGAGGAAACGGGGACTAAACTTCCCTCGATTTCCAAACCGGATAACGCCCTTCCAAGGGGATACTTTCAACATGACACGGTCTCCTACTTGGAACTCAATCGATCTCCAATTATTTTCCGTGTAGTTCTATTGTCGGTATTGGGCCGCCTTCAAGCGTTCCCGAATATCCTTTACTTTATCCGTGAAAATGTATGATTCCCAATCAATCAAGCACAATTCAAGATTTGACAATTATATGTTCTAGAGAGAGAGAGTAGAGAGAGAAACACTCAAGTCGTATATATTGAAATGTGACAAAGAATATGCGTACAATACTTGGTTCCTTACAACTCTTACAACACAACCACTATTTATATCACTTCTCTCACAAGCTTAGAACAGAAACTCTCACATTAAAGGTTCTCTCAAACCACTAAGGTTGACACTGTTGACTTTACATGACTTTGACTTTTACACATTAAATCTTGTATACAATTATATACTAACAATCTCCCCCTTTGTATTCAAGATTTAATAAAAATTTGACAATTGTCTTCAGTGCTTTGATTATTCGAACTTTGACTCTGACAACTTTAAACTTTGTAGCTTTGACTGTCTTTAGTCTCTGATGCTTTGAAGAATCTTGAAAAATCTTTTACATTTAGCATCTTTGAAAGTCAACATGTCTTGAACACGAATCTAAATTCTTGAAACTTCATTAAACTCTTCATCTTTGAACTTTTGATAAAAGAATCTTTCAAAACTTTGAGGAATATTTGATCTCGTATTTTCATCTCTCTGATCTTTAGATCGTCTTTAGAAAACCAACTTTCTCGAATCATCTTTGACTTGTCTTTGAATCATCTCGGAATGATTTCTTTTCATCAGACTTGAATGAATTGAACTTTCAGAATTTCACTGTCCAGAAAGTTATCCGGTAATTTCAACACGGAAACTTAACTTTTCAAGAGAATTATTTAATCACAAATTTTGGGATGAAACTATGATATGTTTAGATCAAATCTGCACTTTTTCATAATTTTTGAATAACTTTTGGTACATCAAATCATTTTTGTAAAATAAAGTGTCACTGATTTTCGGATCAGTGACATACCTCACTTGTAACAGGCTTTTGAGGTATCAATTCTTGGAATTAGCTAGTGATCCATATATGGATGCAAATCTAACTCAAAATCCTAACATTTGGAAAAAGATTCACTTAATTTGGATGAGTAGTGAGGGAGTTATGGCCTCTACAAGATAGGTGTATGAATCTGTCTTCACTGGACAGATTGCACCATTTTCTTATAAAATCCATTTAAGTGCCCAAATCATCTCCAAATTCTATGTTTTTGGACTTTTTAGAAAGCTAACACTCTAAACTGAAGTTTAGAAGCAAAAACCCCAAATTTGGACATGTGGTTTGTGAGTTGTGCAAGCTAGAAGTGAGGTCCATTTTCTGGACAGATTCTAGAATGATGTAAATGCTATTTTAACCCACAAATAATGATCATTAGACATGGTTTTTGGTTAAAAACCTCAACACATGATAAACTAACACATGCATCATGGATTCATGGCAATCTAAATGCTCATCCAAATGCATGCATGAACACAATATAAAGAAAATAAGACATTAACATTTGTTACAATGTTCTTAATCATATAGAACTTAGAAAATTCCTTCATAAGAACATCTTTATACTAACACTCATTGTATCAAGAGTCAAAAACTCATATTATATAAATATCAAAGGTAAACCATCTTATTAACAAATTTTCAACCACATGCAAGACAACATAAACACTAGATTAGTGGTTTAACACTATATAGAACTTTTTAATCATATGAGATTGAACAATCTCATCCTAAGAGTTTATTTATACACAAAATTGATATAAATGCATAAATTTCAATCCAACATTATTAAAATTTTGTGGACCAAAAACCACATTTCATAAAATCATCATCTCTTTGACAAAATTTCAAAATGACACACATGGAAACCCTAGTTTCTTTGGAAGATCATTAAATGGTTCATTAGCAAATGTATAGATACTAATGCATCCCATTTCACTTCCACAACTTGGATTATACAACACTTACATAAAAGATATGAAATATATCACTTTTGATTATAAACTTGAAAAAAAAATGGAAGGGTTAAGTGATTACCTTTAACAAAGGAGATGAAGACTTGGATTCCAACCTCAAAATGGTGATGGATTCTTGGTTGGATTTTTGATTCTTAGCAATGGAAGGAGAAGATGAAGAAAAAAAATAGAAATGGTGGTGGTGGTGGTGGAGTTTCGGCCGAACAAGAGAGAGGGAAGAGAGAGAAGGAGGTGAAAGGTTAACTTTGAAAATGAGGATGATTCTTGGTTTTAAATTTGGTTTTTAATTTCTAAAATGATTAACATTTGGTAGGATTAGGACATGTGTCCTAGTGACTCACTAATAAAAAAAAAAAGAAAATTTTAATTTGATACCATTATTGGAATTACTATCTTTAAACTATACATTATCAGATATATTTGAGAACCGAAATACCCGATTCTCAATTTTTGCTAAATAAATGACAATTTTGAAAATTTTGCAATGCAAGAGAAATTAAAATTCTGATTTTTATAATTTAAGAATTTTGGACTTTTATTCACTTATTTGGCATTTCTGGACAGTGACGGTCAGATGCGGAATTGTTCCGGGTCTTTAACGCAACTTCTAAATTTTTCGGGGAAACTTTTTATCTTAAAGGCTTTCAATAAAATTTAAAAAGTGACAAAACTTATAAATTATTCTGAGGGTGCTGACCTCATTAATCAAAATTTGACAGCTGTCACATTTGTCCTAAAAACATGCGTATCTCAATGATTTTCTTGACATTTAAGTACAAGAAATCAATGTCAGTGTATGTATGTTCATAAAGATAAGAATGAACTTTGAGCATGTTAAGCATTTAAGAATTCTCAAAAACTTTGTATGAATAAATAATCATGAAAGAATATAAATGTTTTGAGAATTTGACAATGATTAAAATCAGATCAAAGTTCATGAAGAATAAAATTTTGGAAATCAAAGACGTAAGATGTTTATATGAACAATATATAAACATATTAACAATAAAAGCACATGTAATGATGAAATGATGTATGATTCAAACAACAATGAATAACTAGCGGGAGTATTACCATAGAAAGATTAAACTTATGATACATGGTAATAACAAAATCAAATATGAAGTACTGAACCGGTGTGTGTGAATACTTGACAGTATATAGACAATATAATACATAAGTATTTATCTTTGGAAACACACGGTCAGTTAAACATTAAAGCTCAAGTATGAAAAACATTTGAAAATCACACTTATCAATTTATGAAATCTTTTGAGAATCAGAAGTGGTTTGAACATTTCAGAAAAAGTTTTTCATGTTCGAAAGTTGTTCTTCTTTCAAACAATCAGAGATTAAGATCAGAAGATACTTACCTTTAAGCTCCCCCTCAAATCATGATAGAATGATTTCCTATAAGCCCCCTTGGATATTTGCAAAATATCCTTATCTTAAACTTTTAAGAACGAGTCCTGATCTGTTGTAATCAGAAGCCACAATTCTTGACATTGAAGTACGGGTCTTGAACTATGTTATTCAAGAGCCACAATTCTTTGATATTTAAGTCCGGGTTTTGAACTGCTTTGTTCAAAAACCATTGTTCTTTGAAGCACGGGTTCTGAACTGATTTTTATTCAGAAGCCTTTGTTCTTGCTCCCCCTTAAACTTGGGGTGCCTGCAACACAGATTTAGCTTTTGGTACCCACTGGTATTTGGGTCCTAATGTGTTAGTTGCAGTTCTTATGGGGGTTACATAGTAAGAACCATACTAGTAATTGACAAAATTATTACTTACAAAGTCATTTACTCCACAGTAAGAACAACAAATTTTCTTCTGAGCAATCCTGATCAAATGATTGGTAGAATAAAACATATCAGAATTACCAAAAGATTTACCTTTATGCACACTGTTCTTTTTGTCTTCGAAGGTGGATGCAAATGCTTTGTCATTCTTATTCTCATCTGAAGAATCTTTAACTCTCCAGACCATTTGTTCTTTCTTTGATTGCTTCCCAAGAGATTTGACATAAAAACTTGCTGGACTATCAATAGATTTGTCATAAAACAGATTAGATGGTCGAATCTGATTTGATTTGACAATGTTTGGTTTGACACTTTTGTATTTGAAAACATTTTTATCATGAATAGAACTTGAAGCTGTTTTGAAAGAACAGACCGATTCTGTTGAAATATCAATAGGTGATTGATTAATCACATTAGCTGAAATATTTTCTGACAAATTGACATTTGCAGCTTCCAAGTCATTTATCTTTTTGGATAAAATGTTTCTTTCAGCAGAAAGTGTGTCAAACTTTTGTTTCAAATCAGTTCTAGCCATCTGTTCTTTAAGAATATATGAGGATAGAACAGTTATCTTGGATATGAGCTTAGATATTTCAGATTCAAAAATTTGACGTTCTTGCTCAAAATCTTTTTCCAAGTTCTTGTTTTGTTTAGAAATATCTTTGAAAATTCCAACATTTCTCTTCTTATAATTTTTCTTTTCAAGATCAAAATACTTTTTCTTCTCTTGAAAACATTTCCTTTCTTTCTCAAGTAAGTCTTGTAATGCAGAGATCTGTTTGGGAAGTTCAACAGTTTTGTCTTTAAGAACTTTTCTCTCTTTAGCAAACGTATCTCTTTCTGTAATTAAAATCTTTTCAAACTCTGACACTTGCTTTGAGAGTTTAAGACATCTAAGCTCAAGATCCTTTTTCTCTTGGTTAGCTTTCTTTGAAAGATCAGACAACTGTTGAGTAGAAGCATTCTCCAGATTTGATTTGATTTGACTTTATCTGCTTGTAGACTTTTCAGTAATTCAGCATTTTTGGCTTCCAAAGCATATATCTTTTCTTCAAAAGCCGTAAACTTTTGTTGAAGCTCAACTGATTTAGTTTGCTGTTCTGATGATTTTTGTTCAGTTGTCTTCAGTTGGCTTTGAAGATTTACAATCTTTCTCTCTTTCAACTTGATTTCTTTTTCACAAGTCTAAATAGTATTTTCTTTTATTTCAATAATTTTCTCTTTCTCCTTAATCTCTTTCTCTCTTGCTTTGATGATATTCTCTTTGATAGCAATATCTTTCTGTTTTTCATTAATCTCTTTCTCTCTTTCCTTGACGATACCTGTAAAATTAGATATAGCATTATTAGCACATTTTATACAATCAGGAGTTTTATTAGAATTTGAAAATTTAGATTTCAACTCCTGAATCTGTTTTAGAAGAACTGAATTTTGATTTTTCAGTTTATCACGTTCAACTTCTAATGCTGGTATCTCAAGGATGTACATGACAACAACATCTCTGACTGACAGTACAATATTTCCTCTCTCATCTGTAGTTGGCATCTTGATCAATAAGTTGGATTGATATGAATGATTGTTCCCAAATCAATTCAGAAAAGTTGACAAAAAGTCAAATTCAGATCACCACTTGAAAAATAATCTCAGAAAAATTCTAACTTTGGAACTCGCTAACACTTAAAACTCGCAGACCGCAGAACTCGCAAACCACTGTTCAATAAACTTCGCGCTAAACGTTATGTGCGCGAAAAATAAACTCGCAGAACACTGAATGCGCGAAGTAAGAAACTCGCAAATAGCGTCGTGCACGAAGTGGACTTGGAAATATTCAAACTTTGAACTTCTCGCAAATGAATGCAAACTTGCAAGTCATGTATTGAGCGCGTTCCAAACTTAGAAATTTTTTGACAAACTAAGAAATCGCTAAGTTTTAAACTCGCATGTCTAAGCAACTCGCAAGTCACTGTTCATTACACTTCTCGCTGAATGTGTTGTGCGCGAACTATAAACTCACAGAATGCTTATGCGCGTTTTATCATTTCTCTCAAGAGCTTTATGCGCGAACCACACAGAAACTCTCAAAGATCATCGTGCATGTTCTTCAGTTGGTGCGTGTTCTTGATTTGCGCGAAGAACAGATCTAGCGCGTTCTTGACTCTGATGTTCAAAAATCGATCCAAAACATATTAATATCTGCAATTAAGACATGTGATTGCATAGAGTTGATCGATTAAACATATAGAACACATTTCTAATATCAATTTCAGATTAAAAACAACAAATCATAATAATTCGATTCAAACAGTGTTCGAACATTTCAAAAACCAAGACTCACAAAAATTCGAAATTGAATGCGATTCAGTTCGAATTTTATGATACAATCAATACAAGAAACATTTTAAAACATAAATAGAATACAATGAATCCATTATCTTGCATCAAAAACGACTTTTCAATGAAAATTTAATTGAACATGAAAAGTCAGAAAATGTCTCTACGTGTTCTTGAAAATTTCCAATCCAAATATGATGATCCAATCTTTCTGAATATGATTTGGTCTCGCTCTGATACCAATTGAAAATGTATGATTCCCAATCAATCAAGCACAATTCAAGATTTGACAATTATATGTTCTAGAGAGAGAGTAGAGAGAGAAACACTAAAGTCGTATATATTGAAATGTGACAAAGAATATGAGTACAATACTTAGTTCCTTACAACTCTTACAACACAACCACTATTTATATCACTTCTCTCACAAGATTAGAACATAAACTCTCACATTAAAGGTTCTCTCAAACCACTAAGGTTGACACTGTTGACTTTACATGACTTTGACTTTTACACATTAAATCTTGGATACAATTATACACTAACAATCCGCCGTTTCTTGCATGATTTCCAGCCCAACGAACTGTTTATCCACCGCTTCAAGCCAACATACCGGGGTCGTACACTTCCAACCATACAAGGCTTCAAAATGTCTCATCCTGATACTGGAATGATAACTATTATTATAGGCAAATTCCACTAACGGTAGTGTGAGTCCCAATTTCCCCAAAGTCGATGACACACGATCTCAACATGTCCTCGAGAGTTTGAAGTGTCCTTTCGCTCTGGCAATCCGTTTGAGGATGGTAGGTCATGCTTAACTTGACTTTCGTACCTAACTCTTTCCGTAGGCCTTCCCAGAACTTAGAAGTTGACTATCCCTATCAGACAATATTGATAGCGGCATGCCATGCCTCGACACCACTTCGTCAATGTAGAGCTTGTCTAACTTGTCCATTAGCAACGTCTCTCGTATTGCCAAAAAGTGTGCACCTTTTGTGACTCGATCCACTACTACCCAAAATCGTATCATGACCCGTCAAGGTCTTCTGTAGCTTCATCACGAAGTCCATCGTGATGTGCTCCCATTTCCATTCCGGAATCGTTAGGGATTGTAAACTTCCATACGTTGATGTTCCGCATGAAACACATTTCTCCACATAGTTTGCTACATCACGTTTCATCACCGACCACCAATAATACAACTTCAAATCCCTATACATTTTTGTGCTACCTATTGAGTCAGAATTGTATTCAAGATTAAAAAGTCAAATTGTATTTGTTTGTAATTGATTGTAAAGTCAAAAAAGTGTAGAAGTCAACAAAAGTCAAAGTTGTTAAATGTCTTGTATAAGTCAAAGTACTTAGTTGTTTAGTTGACTTTGTAATTAGGATATATTAGGTAGCTTTGTGGTTAAGCATTAGATTAGGATTCCTTGATATTGTCATACGTACAGAGAGAGAACTTGTAGAGACTTGAGAGAGAAAATCTGTAGAGAGAGAAATTTCAAAATCAATGAATACAAGTGAGATTTATGATTGAAATCTGTTTGTATGGGACTTTTAATTGGTATCAGAGACAAACGATAAAATCTTATTGAAACGATTATCGGATCTCAACATTTCGTGTTTTTTAGCCCGATCTACAAGTAAGTTTGTTCAAAACTCATATCCTCTTGAAGATTTGTTCTTGGTTTGATTCCAGATCTACTACAATTTTTGGATTCAGATTTCATATAGTTTTGAGGATTTTCGAAATTTTCGGTGTTATTCGCGTCAATTTTTAGATCCGAAATTTTTCTTGCATGAGGTGATTTAATTTGCATAGATCTGTTCATTATCGAATTTCGAGCATTCTACAATTTTTAGAACTGAAAAACAATGAAAAAACGAGCTAGATATGAGGTTCGAAAGTGTGTTCGCCGGAAAATCTAGATCTGACCGGAATCTCGTCGGAATTTGAGGTATGAGCCATGATATTGTCATATATACGTTACAGATCTGTTTTTCATGTCAATCTCGATTGTTTGATATATTTTGGGCATTAAAATCGAGAGAAATTGATCTGTGAAATGTCTCTCACTGGAAAAACAACCTTACCGGAAATTGTTACTATTCACGTCGGAAAAACGAGGATTCTACTATGATACTGTCAAATTACATTCCAGATCTGTTCATAACGTATATATCGATCTATTATAAGTTGTTTTACGAAAATGTATGCATGAGATCGAGTTCTGTGATATGTTAAAATCTTCTCGCCGGAAAAAAGTAGCGGCCGGAGAACTGTACTGTTTTAACGGAATGCTGCTGCAAATCGATTCAGATATGGTTGTTTCATCATTTTGATCATGTTTCAAGTAAATGCAAAATATTCTAGAAAGAAATCGAGTTTTTTGGTTGATTGGATGAACTCGCCGGAAAATGGTTGTTATCGCAGGAAAAATCTGTTGCATCGCTGGATTTTTGCTGTTACTTCACTGGTGACAAACTGTTTTTCACGATGCATGATTGTCAAAAAAATTGATTGTTTGATATTACTTAATGCTATTGGATGCAATATTAAGCTGGATTGAATGTGTTTTGAAGAAAATAAAAAGTGAACAGTGTGTGATTTCATGTGGAAGACAATGAATACTCAAACTTAATGGACTGTTAGTGTTCCGTTAGTTTTCTAACAATTTTGGTCCAAAGTTCGTTAAGTTGGCCAAAATTTGTTCCTCAATCCCTACATTGTAGTGTATGCATTATTGTTCCCTCTTCGAGCATATCGTTTACGACTCTCAAGTCGAACTCTTACTCGACTCGCGGTAAATGACGGTTCTTTTGTTATAAACTATGATTGCACTCGGTTTGTCATGTCAAACTCGCTTGTTATCATTCTTGTAGGCTTATTGGAACGAGTTGGGTTTCTAGATTTCGAGATGTGTTATCGTGCAGTTAGTCGAGCTTATGGTGTATATTGGATCCGATTTTAAAGTCGAAAACGTGAAGAATGAGAGCAACTTTCAAGGGGGAGTCGAGCCTACAATTGAAGACGCATCACTAAAGTTTTTTTTAAGAAAATCAAGGGGGAGAGGAGCTTAAAGCTTGAAGATGATTTACTTTCCAAAACTTTAGGGGGAGAATGTTAGTGGAATATTTTAGAAAGTGTTGGAAAGTAAATGTAATTGTATGTGTTTGTAAAAAGCCTTGGGCCTATTGGGCTTTAGGGGGTGTTTGGCAATTGTTGAATGGTTTGGTACAAAATGATTAAGTGGTCAGAATGATTAAGAGGCTCTTATGATATAGTATAAAATGAAATATTGTTGTTTAGCAATTGTTCATAATGAAATCAGGGCTCTGAATGGTTAAGGAAGGCCCAAGATACAAAATCATTCAGAGGGTTTGGGAACCATTAAGAGGCAGACTTTTTCTTTGCCAAACAAGATTCACCTCTTAACGATTTAGAGGTTGCCTCTTAATGGAACCATTAAGAGGTAAACAAACAACCCCTTAGTGATTAAATGGGCTTGGGATTAATTATGTAACAAAGGTAGGTACGTAGTATGGACTATAAATAAGTCATTAGCTTGTAATAATTCATTACATTTTTCATTAATACAAAATGTAGCCCTTAATCAATTCTCTTCTCTAGATTAGTTTTACATTTCAATAATAATAAAGTCCTTCTCCTATCCTATCTAGTTATACACTCAAACATGAAATGCTCCAGATCTTTGACCTAACATGTGGTATCAGAGCTTTGGGAGAAAGATTTGTGCACCTTTTCATCACAAATTCGTCCAATTTTGATGAAGATTTGAAGAATTTTGAAGAAAATTTCTCATTTTTGAAGATTTGAAGATCACAAATGGGTTATGCATTTCTAATTCGTTTTTGGATTTGATTTTGATTGCAAATTGTTTATCCATTGTTATACATCTACTTTGCATCAAAATCTTTCCAAAATCATATCAAGATTGCATTAATTTGATGATTTTTGAAAATTCGTGTTCCTGAGAAAAAGTTCTAATTGTCCCTGTTTCAAGATTCAATCACACAAACAATTAACAAAACAAGATGATTAACTACCTGATTCAATTCAATTTCAATTCAAACAATTACAACTTCAGTTTACAACTTTCTCTCTCTAAACTTCTCTTTCTCTCTCTACAATCTCTCTCTCTCTCTCTTTGAACACACACAATACTCAAGTCATCTATCTAATACAACAAGGAAACAAAAACTATTTATATCTACTATCTAAAACAAAGAAACAAAACAAAACAAAACAATACATTGACTTTGACTTTTATTATACTTTGACTTTGACTTTCACTGAGAGTTGACTTTCCAGCTTTTGACTTCTTGTACTTTGACTTCTGGTCTTCATGATCATGTATCCAACATATTTATGCTCTAACAATCTCCCCCTTTGGATTCAAGATCATCTTTGAAAGATTTTGCAATTGAATCTTCTCTTTAAGCTCAAGAAGTAAAATATCCTCATTTGTAACAAATTTTCTTCTTTAGGCACAAGCATTGCAATCTCCCCTTTCTTTGATTGTATTCTTCCCAAGTATGTCTTTGAAAGATATTAACAATCTCTTCCAAAACTATCACAAAAACTCTTTCAGACTTCGGAAAGAAATTATCTTCAGATTTAGCTCGAATTGCTTTAGCAAAATATCTTCAAAGAAAATTTCTGTAAATTCAGCACATCTTCAGAAATCTTCGACTTTGCTTGTACAATCTTTCAATCTTTCAAACTTTGAACTTTATCTTCTTCAACTCTTAAACTTTAAAATTTCTGAATCTGACATTTCTTTAATTCATCTCGCCCTTTTTGATGAATAGAGCATCTATAGCATCAAAACTTTCACCAAGAAATGTCTTTGACCAATCTGATCTGTTCAAGAGCCACTAGTTCGTTGATCCGTAACTATGTATTCATCTAGATCTTTTCAAATCCAGACAAAATATTCGTGTAATACCTGAATCAACAAATGAATCAGTTAAAATGCCTGTCAGTAACACAAAGTTACTGTGTGTAACAGATACACATAGGAAAGGAGCTTTTGTTATGTTCACTCCCCCAGGGCTTCCATCCAATCATCGAAACACCACACAGGCAATTTCTATGAATGTTATGACAAGAAAACAAATTCCCTGTGTGATCGTGCAAGTGATAGAAAGAATTAAGCATTTGATGATTGCTTTTATAAAAGGCTCAACATTGTGTAAACCACTAAGACAACAGTAGATAAACACAGACTCAATGTGCATGAAGGAAGTGCGAAGGTGGGGCAGATTTCCTTCTTTTTCAATATCCAGATTTTCCAAATGAAAATCAGATAGATTATGTGCTGCGTCCCCAGAAAAATATGAAACATTTTCTTTTTAAAAAGAAAATGAGTGGCTGGTAGGGTTTATATCAAGAGTTGGCATGGGCTAGTTGCCTGTTTCAATAATGTTCACCAAAGAATTGTGAAACATTAGTAATGTGGCTGCTCGACTCAGAAAGTAGTTGGTGTAGAGTTTGATATTCTTTTACTCTGTTCTCACACCCTCTTTCTTTTAATCATCAAGCTCACATCTAACCAAGTTCTCTTTTCCATTTTACCTCGTCACACAACCCATTTCTTTTTGACTCATTTCTTTTTGACTCCTCACACTCAATCACTATGGATTAACTTCTTGGGTAGGAAACACTGGTTAACGCGAATCCATAGATGTTCATTTAAGTCCTAGCACAAAGAACCCGTATTGTCCTAGAAAGCATATGTTGCTCAAGATAGTTTAACTTGAACAATTAAGACATGGAAAACATGGGTCAGCTATGTGTATGCTTATAGATGTAATCATGAAGATTTGAGCATTTTAAACATTGAAGATATTTCAAACAAGTAAATTGAATGAATAGATATGAATGCAAGAGACTTGTTTGAAAATCTGACATTGTATGTAAATGATCAGAATCAAATGATATAGCAATCAAAGCTTATGGTCAAGAATAATGGACATCGTCTATATGAAACAAAATATAGACATTCTTGAAAGAATGTTTCGAAATGAATTAACGGTCAATATTCATTGAAGTTCAAGCGGGGTGTCTTACCATCGAAAAATATGTTTCAAATTTGAGACATTGTAAGAACATTTTGATCAATAAGTCAAACCGGTGTGTGTGAATACTTGAAAGTATATAGAAAAGACAATACACAAGTATTTATCTTTAGAAACACACGGTTTGTAAAAATTTAAAACTCAAATAAAAATGAAAACATTTAAAATCACACTTCCAATTCATGAAATCTGTTTAAGAATCGGGAAGTGGTTTGAACATTTAAGAATATGTCTTCTATGATTGAAAGTCGTCCTTCTTTCAACCATATATGAGATTAAGAAAAGAAATAAACCTTTCCGTTCAGTCTTAAATCTCATCAAGTTAAGCTTAAAGTCATAATGATATGATCTTGTAAGCATCCTCTCAATCTGCAAAAGTCTTAAAGTCATGTCAAAGCAACTTTATTCACAAATTTATTGAAAAGTAAACAACATAAAACAGTAAAACATTGAGTGAACGAGTTCTGATCTGAAGTAATCAGAAATCATAATTCTTACTCCCCCTGAAAATATGCATATGAAATTTGTCAGTAAAAGGCACATGATAGATATCTACAACTCCTCTTGAAGTGCAGTTCGTCATATCTTCTGAATACATATTTCCAGAAACATATGTACTCCCCCTTGAAGGTTGATGTCCTCATCTGAGTATCGGAGTACATCCTCATATCAGCTCGGGAGTATCATCTCTTTTGTTCATTGAAGAGCGAGTCCTAAACTGTTGTGTTTAGAAGTCAAACTTCTTATCATTGTGGTACGGGTCCTGAACTGTAGTATTCAGAAGCCTTGGTTCTCTTACTCCCCCTTGACTGTAGGTGCCTGCAACACAGAATCAGTCTTTGGCTTTGGTACCCACTGGCATTTGGGTCCATATTTGTGAGTTGCGGTTCTATTGGGAGTTATAGAGTAAGAACTATACCAGTAATGATCACTAGCTTTGTGAACATGATCATGTGTACAACAATAAGAAAAATAATATTTCTTACTTGACAACCTGATTAACTGATCTCTTGAGTAGACATGATCAGGTTAACCTTTTCGCACATTGTTCTTCTTGGCTTTAGTCTCATGTACACATGTCTTCTTTTCTTTCTTTTCAACTTTCTTCTCATCTTTCTATTCGTCTTCAACTGGTTTCACTTTCCATACCAGTTCTTCTTCTTTGTATCTTCTTTTTCTTCTTCTTTGTGCACCCGAACCATCTACATTTTGATCAAAGAAAATGTTAGTAGTACGAATCTGATCAAATGAGTAGGCTGACCTATTTGAAGAAACAGTTTTCTGATGTGAGCTTGAGGCTGGCTTGTTAGAACCAACTGAACTATTTCTAGGTGTGTGAATTTTTGACTCTGGAGTCGTTTGCTCAGTCACCACCACCTTGGAAACAATCTTTTCAAGCTCTTTTAACTTTGAAGAGTAGCTGTCTCTTTCTTTGACAAGCAGGTCAATCCTTTCTTGAAAGTCAGACTTCGCTTTTCGCTCTTTCAGTGCACTTTCAGATAGTTCAGATAACTTCGCTGTCAGTTTTTTTATTTCTTCCTCAAATATATTTCTTTCTTCTTCAAAATCCTTTTCCACATTCTTTCTTCCATCAGATATCTCTTTAAATAATCCAACATTCTTTTGTTCAATTATCTTCTTCTCTTTGTCAAACTTTTCCCTTTCTAGTATGATTACTTTCTCAAAATCTGAAATCTGTTGAGAAAGATTTATACATTTCAACTCAATTATCTTCTTCTCGTCACAACTCTTTCTTGAAAAGTCTGAAAATTTCTTTGCAAATTCTATCTTCTCTTTCTCAAAATCATCTTTATCTTTGACCATCTTTTGTTCCAAATCAGAGATTTTGTTTTGAAGCTCAGCTTTAGCATCTTCCAGATTCTTTGTTAAGTCTAATTTTGTAGTAATCATTGTATTTATTTTCATTGTCTAACTGTGCTTAAAAGTTGTATTATGTTTTGTTAAGGCAAGGGGTATTTAAGTCCCCTTTGTCCTTTGTTTTGTAACTTTGGAACCTTACACTTTGAATATCAGTTTACTTGGAGCATACCTACTCTCTCTACTTTCTCTCTCTAGAGATTTTGTGATCTTGGACTTTCAATTGGTATCAGAGCATTCTGAATCTTGAAAGGACTAAGAGATTGTGTTTTAGACTCTGAATTAGTGGATTGAAGCAGAAAACTTGATTGATTTTCTTGATTTTTTCAAGAAAATCTCGTTTTTTGGCTTTTTCATCAAATTTGGATAGGATTGTGGTCGAATTTGTGTGTAATTTGTATCTTTAGATTCATTTTTGATAATCGATAATATTTGATTCATATATCGTTGCATGAATTTCAATATTTGATCATTGATTTTACGATTTTGTATTTTCTAGAAAACTCGTGTTCTCGTACTGTTCCATTTTCGAATTTGTGATCTAGTGGTTTTTAATCGATGTTGTTAGTTGAAAGTTGTTAGAAAGTTGTTTTCGATAATCAGAGTGTGTATTTCTTGCATAAATTTCTTGATTTCATTTGATCTTGCGAGTTCTATTTGATTTTATGTGGTTTGCGCAAGTTCATGTAGATTTGCGCAAGATTCATATTACTTTGCGCAAGTTCATCGAGTACTAATCTTTGTGTTAGTGCATTTCAGGGTTTTTGCATCGAGCCTCATACGCAAAGTTCATTTTGCGTATCAACTGTAATCCGAAAAGATCACTTCTCGTATCAAGTGCAATCCGAAAACCTTAGTTCTCGTATCATCAAGGTTCCGCAAAGTACAGTTTTCGCAACACTCAGCATACGCAAAGATCATTTTGCGCATCACTCAGCATACACAAAGATCATTTTGTGCATCACTTAGGTTATGTAAATCAAAGTTTGCGCAACCTTCTGGACCCGAAAAGTTTGGTTCGCGTATTACTCTGCCTACGCAAAGTTCACTTTGCGCATCTCTCTTGTTACACAAACCTTCAATTTGCGTGTGTTCCAGACCTAGAGTTTTTCTGAACTTCTGTTTTTTTTTCAAAAATGTCTCTGCAAGCTCAAGTGTACAAGAATGACCTGATGATGTCATTAGGGTCTGACACACGTCCTCCTGTTTTGATCAACGAGAATGAATTCGAACAGTGGCAGGACAGATTCATTAACTTCATCGAGAGACAACCGAATGGGGATAACATGATGAAATCTCTGACTGAGGGTCCTATGATAAAGCCTCTGAAAGAAATTCCAGCATTAGGAAATATTCAGGCTACATGGGCTGAGAAATCTCTTAGAGAATATGATGCTGATGAACTTTTGAGATATCAAGCTGATAGTCAGGCCAAATCAAATCTGATTCTTGCTCTACCCAATTCGATATACAACAGAATTGATTGTTTCAAATAGAATCCTATGCTGATGTGGACTCAACTGGAAAAGATTATGCTTGGTACAACTATGTCAACTCAGTTGCGCCAAACAAGGTATATGAATAATTTTGAAGAGTTCAAGGCTAAGGACGGGGAAAGCTTGAAGAGTGTATTTTACCGATTTTGGGCTGTCATCAATGATCTGTACAAGATCAAAGTTACAAAGACTGAATTGGAAGCTAACTTGAAGTTTCTGAATGCACTACAACCAGAATGGAACAAGTGATGCCATAGGATGAGAAATGATGTCCGAATATCTACTATGCCAATTCAGGAATTGTATGAAATTCTGATGTAAGATGAGACAATGGTGATAGAAAAGAAGGCAAAGCTAGATAAGAAGAATAAGACTAATCCAGTGGATCCAATTGCTCTTCTGGCTAGCCAACTGGCTGAGCAAACTTTAACTGAATCTGCTTATGATGGGTCAACATATGATGATGGCGAAGCTTTAGAAAAGGCCATGATACTTCTCACTCAGCATAGAAAAGATTCCAACACAAATCTGGGTCAATCAACCTTCGGTTTACTTCCGGTTCAAAGAAAGTAGAACCTGGTGCTCCATCAAAGGCTTACATTCCAAAGTGTGAATCTGTTAAGGCGGCTAAACAGAAAAAGGAAGAGAAAAAGGTGATGAACTGCTTCAACTGTGGAAAGCCCGGGCACCTAGCTAAAGAGTGTAGAGTGAAGGTAGTCAAGGATTCAACTTTCTACAGAAAGAATATGGAACTGGTTGAGAAGAGAGAAAACGGAACTATTCTGATGGCAGAGGAAGAGTATTGGTTGGATCATTCAGACAACGAGGCTGAAAATGAAGAGATCGCAGCCATGTGCTTCATAGGTGATGAAAAAAGCGATGATGAAGAAGATGATACATCCACAAATGAGTCTGAGGTAATTTCTGAGTTTCATGTTAACTTTGTTTCTTCTCAATTGAATGTTATTGTCAATGCTTTACATGATTTTCGTTCTAAGTTCATATCTGAAAAGCTTGATAATCAAGAAAAGTCTCTTTTGATCGAAAAATTGAAAATCTCTTTGAAAGATGAAAAGACTATTTTAACAGACACAAAAGAGAAGTTTCAGAAGCAGTTGGATGATTTAGAAAATTCAAATCAGACTTATCATGATTCTTTGACTGAACTGACCTCTTCAAATCAAAATCTTTCTGATAAAATAGTTGTTTTAGAAAAGAAATTGTATAAGAGAGAACAATCTGAGCAAACCATTTACATGAACAAACCAAGGAGTGAAGAAGCTATAAAAGAAAAGTGGGGACTCGGTTTTGAAAATCCGCATTATTTAAATCTTGGTAAAACAGAAGTTTCTACTTTATATGAATATGATTATCTTGGTCTTGCAAGATATGCCCCTCAATTTAAATTCTTCTGGACTAGTGAAAAACAAATTTCAGATGAAGAAAATGAGAGAAGAATTACAAACAAGAGGATGGAAGTGCCATTTGTTTACACTTCTGAAAATGCCAAGTATTTTCCTGACCAATCAAAGAAATCCAGAAAATCTCAAAATATTTTAAATGTCAAGTCTTCCAATAAATCTTCATTACCAACTGAATTTGTTGATATATTTGCTAATGCTAATAAGGAAAATGCATCTCCGGTGTCTTATGATTCTAGGAGATACATTCCCCCATTAGTGTTAGAAGGTAAGATAGTTGATCTTGAAGATAAATTGGAAGAACAAAGTCTTCAAAATGATTTAGAAAACGACTTATTCCTTTTTATAATGAAAACAAGTTTTGCAGACAAAATTTCTACTGGATTTTCTAAAGATTTTAAGGAAAATACTCAAGTTTTAAAAAATAGTGTGCATTTGCGCAACCAGTTGGTTACGCAAACCGACACTTTGCGCAAGCCGTTGATAGCGCAAAGTTCAGTTTGCACAACCAATGGGATGCGCAAACCTCCTCCTGACTTGGTGATTTTTGAAAATTCTCACTCCGAGGCTAGTTTTTCAATGTCGAATGCTCAGGCTGATTTCTTAGATAAAGTTTCTTCTTCTGCTTCAATTATTGATGACTCTTTAACGCTAAATGTTCAATATTATAATCAGAAGCGTAAAAGAAGAAGATCAAAGAAGTCAAGGAAACATGATAGTGTCTTGTCTGAAAATTCTAATTCTTCTGATTTTTCTGTTTCAGATCGGACTGTGAAGAAGTCACCAAAGCAGATATGGAGGGTTAAACAGCAAACAACAGAGTTCGAATTATTAGGAGTTAAATGTGTAGAAAGTCTTTGTGAATCTGATACATTTGCCATTTGTAATAAAAATACAAAATATTCAATTCAGCAAATGATTCATATTGCAAAGAGTGACTCATATTCTTCTTCTAATTCTGATTCTGATGATTGTGTTTTTTCCTCTATTGATGATTGCTTTCATGTTTATATGAATGATAAATCTGTGAAAAATAAAAGACACAAATCTAACAAGAAGGGACCCATAAGCATATGGGTACCTAAAATTGTGTAATTTCTGTATGTGCAGCTTAGTCAATTATGGTATCTGGACTCGGGGTGTTCTAAACTCATGACTGGCAACAAATCACTTCTGTCCAATTTTAAACAAAAATGTTGCAGTCGTGTTAAGTTTGGAAACTGTGAGACTGCTCCAATTCTTGGTTATGGTGATCTAGTTCAAGGTAATATAACAGTCAAGAGAGTCAGCTACGTCGAAGGTCTAAGCCACAACTTATTCAGCATCAGACAGCTCTGTGATAAAGATCTTGAAGTTAGCTTCAAATCTAAAAGAGTTGCTACTAGTTGGAAAGAGAAGATCCAATCTGTATACTATTGATCTTTCCAAAGTCAACATCCCATCAGACATATGTCTACTGTCTAAAGCTTCAGTTCATGAAAGTTGGATTTGGCATCGTCGACTAGCTCATCTCAACTTCAAGTATATGGATCGCCTGGTCAAGAATGATTCAGTGAGAGGTCTTCCAGTACTTCATTTTCAGAAAGACCACCTCTGTCAGGATTGTGAGAAAGTAAAGATGAAGAAAGCTCCTCACAAGCCAAAGCCTGAACCCTACACTTCAGACATACTTGATCTACTGCATGTTGATTTATGCGGACCGATGAAGACAAAGAGTATTGGTAAGAAAAGATACGTCTTGGTGGTTGTTGATGATTTTTCAAGATATACATGGGTGAAGTTTCTCAAATCCAAAGATGAAACCCCAGACATACTCATCAACCTCATCAAAACAATTCAGACCAACAACCAAAAGAAAGTCAAGGTTGTCAGATCAGACAATGGCACTGAATTCAAGAACAGTACTCTTCAAGTTTTTTACGAGGATCAAGGAATTCAACAACAATTTTCTGCTGCCAGAACACCGTAACAGAATGGAGTTGTTGAACGAAGAAACAGAACGTTTGTCGAGGCTGTAAGATCTATGCTTGCTTTTTCTGGTCTTTCTTTGTCTGATTGGGCTGAAGCTGTTTCAACTGCATGTCATCCAGGAGGCCAGGGGAGTGGTTTATCTCTGGGCAGAGAAAGGGTTTTACAGGTCAGAAGGATGGAGAATAGGGTAGGAATGGGTAGGGATAATGGCGGGTAGTGAGCTCTATTGGGTCCCCAGGGTCGCTTGGGAGCACTCAGAACAGATCGATTTTACATCGCCGATTCAACAAAACACCATATGAGCTGATGAACGGTATCAAACCGAATGTCAAATATTTCAAGTCTTTTGGGTGTAAGTGTTACGTTCTGAATGACAGGGATAATCTGAACAAGTTTAGTCCGAAGGCAGATGAGGGTATTTTTCTGGGTTATTCTTCTAACTCTGCTGTTTACAGAGTCTTTCTGATCTCAGCAAGAAAAGTGATAGAGAGTGTAAATGTCAAATTTGACGAAGCTGCTGATTTGGTTTCTGGTCAATCAGATTCAGAACCCACACTTACTGGAAATTCAGCTTCTGAACAACTTATTTCAGAACCTTCGCCACAACCGTCAAATCAGGATTCTTCTTCTTCTTCACTTAATATTTCTGATCTTGATTTTCTGTTTGAAAATTTTTATGATGATGTGCCTAGATCTAACTCTGAAAATGTCTCAAATGTTTTGAATCAGTAAACTGAGAACACATCTACTTCCAATTCCGCTGCATCTATCTCTGAACCTGATGCTGTTCCAGTTCATCCTGTTGATCAGACACAATCAGAAACTGAGCATATTCATGAAGAACATATTCATGCAGAATCTGAACATGAACAATCTGTTCAAGAGGAATCAGTTCAGGAAGAAGAACAGAATGATGTTATTCAACAAACTCTTCCAGAATCTGATCCAGATGTTGTTGAGTTACCTCCTCCAGTTGAAACTGTGTCTATCTCTTCAACTGACTTAGAAGCTTCTGAACCTCCCTCTCAACAATTAGAAGTGGTTCAAGACATTATTGATCCTCTCCCTCACACCACAAAATGGACAAGATCTCATCCAATTCATCAAATTATTGGAGATCCTCAAGCCTGTGTGTCTACACGTTGCAGGACGGCTACTTCCAACGAATGTCTCTTCACTTGCTTCTTAAGCAAGATTGAACCAACAAAAGTTTCTAAAGCGTTGGAGGATCCGGATTGGATTATAGCAATGCTAGAGGAGCTCAATCAATTTGACACACTCAAAGTTTGGAGACTTGTACCATGGCCGAAAGGAAAGAGCATAATTGGAACAAAATGGATATTCAAGAATATGAAAGACAAAGATGGGTATCGTTATTCGGAACAAAGCAAGATTGGTAGCCAAGGGTTATCGACAAGAAGAAGGAATTGACTACGACGAAACGTTCGCGCCGGTTGCCAGATTAGAAGCTATTCGGATGTTTCTTGCCTTCGCTGCTTATCGTAATTTTACTGTCTATCAGATGGATGTCAAGACAGCTTTCCTCAATGGCAAACTAAAAGAAGAAGTCTATGTCTCTCAACCAGAGGGGGTTGTTGACAAAGATCGTCCTGATCATGTCTATTTTCTCGATAAATCTTTGTATGGACTGAAACAAGCACCGCGCGCATGGTATGATGAGATGTCAGCCTTCTTATTCAAATCCGGCTTCACCAAAGGATCCATAGATACCACTCTTTTCATTTATAGATCAAACTTGGATATCTGATTAGTTCAAATATACGTAGATGATATTATCTTTGGTGCGACTAACAAATCGTTATGTACTTGGTTTTCTGATCTAATGACTTTTAGGTTTCAGATGAGCATGATGGGAGAAATCAATTTTGTTCCTCGGCTTACAAGTGAAGCAACTTCCAGATGGAATCTTCATCAACCAGTCAAAGTATGTATTTGACATCTTGAAGAAATTCAAGATGGACAAATCTACTTCAATCGGAACGCCGATGGCTCATGGTGACAAAATCGGACTTGATCCAGATGGAAAAGCTGTAGAGTCTAATGTATCTCACTGCAAGTCACCCGGATATATTGTTCTCCACGTGCCTATGTGCTAGATTCCAAGCCAAACCGAAAGAATCTCATCTATTAGCAGTCAAGCGTATTTTTAGATATATTAAAGGAACTCCTTATTTAGGTTTATGGTATCCTAAAAGTTCTGACTATAAGTTGATTGCTTATTCAGATGCAGATTTTGGTGGTAATCAATTGGACCGGAAGAGTACCTCAGGACATCTTTCAATTCTTGGGAGACAGACTGATAAGCTGGGCGTCGAAGAAGCAGAATTGTGTTTCTATATCAACTACAGAGGCAGAGTACGTTGCCGCAACTAGTTGTTACGCTCAAGTCATATGGATGAAGACACAACTTCGGGATTACGGGATGCTGTACAAAACAGTGCCAATATATTGTGACAGCAAGTCCGCAATTGCCATATCAGTCAATCCGGTCCAACACACAAAGACCAAACTCATAGATATGCGGTACCATTTCATAAAGCATCATGTTGAAGAAGGTACTATTGAATTATATTTTGTACCAACTGAATATCAACTTGCTGATATCTTTACAAAAGCCTTAGATGAAAAACATTTTAATTTTTTGCTTTCAAAACTTGGCATGTTGAATTTAAAAGTTTAAATCTTTACAAATTTTATTCTATAAAGTAAAATTTTACAGATTTTCTTTCTTTTGAATAAAATGTGTGTCTAGGATCTTTTACAAGTTCTTTGTTTATATTAAAGTTTTATATGTTCAACTTTCAAGTCTTACAAAAGTCGAAAAGTCAGCAACATGTTTGTAGCTTTTGATTTTGCTTTAAAGATATGTGAGTCGGGATTTTTATAGTTTACTTTGCTTAGATTACCTAAATGATCAGAATTATAGATCGGAATGAAAATATGGGCTAAGCATTTAGACGTTGATCTGAGTGATTGAGATGAATAATAAATTCTTAAAAATACAGAAATCTCTGAGTTTAAAAGTTTGTACCTGTGACCTTTCTGGTTTGGGAAAGTAAGTTCCGTGGGATGCTTGTCATCTGGTCCCCTAAGGTCATTTGGTCTGGGAGTGATCGAACCAAAATCCTTCTATAGAACCAGATCGAAAGTCATGTTCTACTGGTATGAATGGGTTTAGGATGTGTCGATGTAGCCTTTCTGATCCGGGAAAGTAAGTTCCAAGGGGTGCTTGACATCTAGTCCCCTAAGGCCAATTGGTCTGGGAGCGGCTGACCCAAATCCTGCAATAGGGTCAGATAGAAAGTTACGTTTACGGCATGTTCTTTACTTAATGAACTCTTTGATTAAAAGATGCCAAAGTGCACAACGCTTAAAAGATGTCAAAGAGCACACTCATGTGAAGATGCCAATGTGCACACTGCTAAAAAGATGCCAATGAGCACACATCTCATGATACTTGGTGATATGTTTGAGTTGCGATAAACCTGTAAATTTGTGAAAGTCTTAATTTTTGATGACTTAGTGTCAGTACATGCAAAGTTCTCTATAAGATTTTTAGAATTGCATTCTTCTTGAAGCTAATCGAAGTTCAAATGCGAGCACACTGAATAGATAGCTGGAAGTTTTTGAAATTGAACATGTCTTAACTTGATATGCAATGAAACTAGTTCTTGTATCCAACAACTCATGTTTGATTTCAACTGATTGATAAATCTGTGCTATTTTACTGAGTAGACTTTAATTTGTTTAGTGTTTAAAATTTTATATGTTCAGTTGTTTCAAAATTTATATTCAGTATTATTTTTTTATACTGATGTTTATATGGTTGTGTATCCATATTTTTGTTAATGGTCTGTGCATTTCTCAAGGGGAGAGCCAATCTGCAAAGTATATCTGATCTGTTTTTTATTTGAGGGGGAGTAAGTAAAAATATCAATGCTGTTCAGATGTTCAACAGGTAAGTATTTCAGATATTTCTACACATTTGCTATACTAACAGGTAAATTTTTGTGCATTTGTGTAGGGGGAGTGAAAGGCATTCAGGTAACTAGAGTATTTTTTTTGTTTTGTTCTTTTAGTTTAGTTTTATTTTTTTTAGTAAGTATCCTTAGTTTAAATAGAAGTTTCTACTTCATTTTAACTCTTTCCCGCTTGTTGCTCTTTTTTCATCTGACATTCGGCCTCCCATACTCTCTCTGTCAAATTTTTTCTTGTGCTAAACCCTAATCTGATTTCTTTCAGGTTTGTAGTTACTAATGCTGAAATTGTATCTGATATGAAGTCTTTCTTTTCGAACATTATTGAAATTAATTCATATGATGATGATGATTCTAAGTATGAAAAAGTCTGTAAAGTGAAGATTGTGATGACATCATTATCATTTCTGATACAGAAGATGATTCAGTGTTCATGGATGCAAAAGATGAAGAAGAGGCAGAATTGTTATACAGTGATCTTTCTGCTCATGGTGAGGTTTCTGAAACTGCTAAAGCTACATCTACTCCTGCTACTAGTTCAGCTCCGACTACCACTATTCCTTCAAGTTCATTTGAAGTTGGTCAGTCGTCAAGAGCACAAGCTGATGTTCCACCTTCTGATCCTGTGATTCCACCGTCTATTCTAGAAGAAGGACCAACTTTATCTAGACAACAGAGACAGAGGAGTTTGCAACAGAGGTACATGGCTTCAAGACTAAGATCAGCTTTTCTAGAAGACACTCAGAGTAACATCTTTGTTTCTAGAAGAAGAACAATTAACATCTATGCAATTCTTGGAGTAGAGAAAGAGTCAGATGCCTATCAATATGAATACTTAATGTTCATTAAGTGCCAGCGCAAAAGGAATAATACCGTTTCTTCTCCACACTTGATTGTTCGAGTCATAAGTGTCACAATCAACAAGTTTGTGAATATCTGGTATCTTGACTTTGAAGTTGAAAGAAGAGACTGCAGGCGGTATAAATTCTCAGAGGCAGACTTCACTGACCTTTCTATAGATGACATTGAGTTCTTATATGATCATTTCAGGAATCTCTATCATAGATCACAGGATGTTTCACAAGCTTTATTCGTCATCAAAAGATTCATTCGACGGCAAATCCGATTCTTCCGAGTTTTTGATTTCCAGATGGCCATTGAAAGTTTTCAGCCGGTTGTTAATCTTCAAAGGCCCAACCGAAGCTTGCCAAACTTAGAGTCTTATCCTCTTCTCACCGTAGTTGAAGATCCATATGGAGTTGTGTACAAGAATGGCTCAAATGAAAAATGCTTTCTCAGATTTGAAGAAATTGCTCATTACTCTGATGGAACTTTGAAAGTGATCAAGCTTCAGTTGGAGCAACGTCTGAAGGAGGCTAAAAGAAGATTTTTGGAAACAAGATGTAATGCATTTCTGGTTATAATGATGAAATTCGACTTCTACAGAAGACATTAAATACAATTCAAGAGAGATTGAATTTCCGCTCCACTCTGCGACACTTAGAAGTTTTAATTGGTCTGAATCGACTTCGTCAAATAGTGGAGCGTCAATGATTACTAAGGGGGAGATTGTTAAGTCTAATTTTGTAGTAATCATTGTATTTATTTTCATTGTCTAACTGTGCTTAAAAGTTGTATTGTATTTTGTTAAGGCAAGGGGTATTTAAGTCCCATTTGTCCTTTGTTTTGTAACTTTGGAACCTTACACTTTGAATATCAGTTTACTTGGAGCGTACCTACTCTCTCTCTCTACTTTCTCTCTCTAGAGATTTTGTGATCTTGGACTTTCATTCTTAATCTTCGTCTCATAACTTTCAACAGATGCTGCTTGCTGGATTTGGATAATCTGATCTTCCAAGTCAAAGATTTTTCTTTTCAGCTCAGTGTTTTCAATTTCCAAACTCAGTATCTTTTCATCATTCAACCCAGAAGTCTGTTGCAAAAGATCTTCATTTAACATCTTTAGCGTACTAACTTCTTCTCTCAGTATCTTCCTTTCATCAGAATATCTCTTTGACCACTTAGAATAATAGTCAACTGAAGAAGTGAGATTTTTGTTCTCTATTATGAGCTTGGCAATCTTCTCTTCATCATCAGAAAAACTCATCTTGAATATATGTTATAAAAAAAGAACTTGAATTTGATCGTTAGTCCAATATGAAATCAAGTAAAATACAGAAAAACTTGAAATATGATTCAGAAATGCAATTTCCAAAAAATAACCAAGTCAGGAATTCGCAAACAACAAGAAAGATCAAAGAATTCGCAAACAACTCAGAGCAATGTAAAGAATTCGCTAATCACACATCTACGAATCCTTAAAAATTCGCAAAGCTCATTTAGCGAATTTTATACTTGAAAATTTTCAGTAAAACATTTTTCACAACACTCTAGACTGCGAATTCTTTGCAATTCGCAATCCTCACAGATACAAATTCTAGCTCTTTGCGAATTCTATACTTAACAGAATTTGAAAAACACACTTGCGAATTCTAAGAAATTTGCAACATACTGATCTGCGAAATATGAGCAGTTCGCAATAGAGACAAATACGAATTCTGTCCTTAGATTTTTCAGATTAAACCCTTTGCGAATTCTAAACTTTTCGCAATATATAGATCTGCGAATTCTGTACTTATGAAATTTTCAGAAATTGACAATGCGAATTCTTAACACTCTACGAGTTCTTGATGTGATTCTTGCGAGTTCTTGAAGAACTTGCGAGTTCTTCAGATAGTCTGCGAGCTCTTCACGGATTTAGCGAATTCTTGAGATCTCGTTCGAAAAACGTCTCTGAATCGATCAAAAACCTACCTAGATCTCAAATTTCGATTTGAGACTTTGACATATTGATCACTTATACATCTAGAACAAGATTCTATTAAAGAATTTCAACAACAAACACTCAAAAATACAAATCAATCCAATACAGTGCTCGAAGAACTCGAGAACTCTAACTCGACATATTTCGAAAAATTCAAAAAAATTACAGTGCAAATGACAAATCAAACTATACAGACTCGATCGAAAATACTAAACAAACATAACCTGATCAAATACAACTCAAAAATCACACTAAATCTCAAAATGATACGCACTTGAAGAACACAGTGTCGACTTCGTTTTTCTTGATTTGATTTCAATTGAATCTGCTCTAATACCAATTGATTGTCCCTGTTTCAAGATTCTAATCACACAAACAATTAACAAAACAGGATGATTAACTACCTGATTCAGTTCAATTTCAATTCAAACAATTACAAATTCAGTTTACAACTTTCTCTCTCTACAATCTCTCTCTCTCTCTGAACGCACACAATACTCAAGTCATCTATCTAATACAACAAGGAAACAAAAACTATTTATATCTACTATCTAAAACAAGGAAACAAAACAAAACAAAACAATACATTGACTTTGACTTTTATTACACTTTGACTTTGACTTTCAATGAGAGTTGACTTTCCAGCTTTTGACTTCTTGTACTTTGACTTCTGGTCTTCATGATATTGTATCCAACATATTTATGCTCTAACAAGTTCACAGTTAAAAATTTTGAAATTTGATTTTCAGATCAGTGACTGATTTGATCCGTTTTTGTGTGGATTTGTTCTTAAAAAGTATTATTCGACATGAACTCATCAAAGATTTCGAGATTTAATGTCTAAATTTTCATTTGTGAATTTTTTTTGTTCATGTGTTCTTGAATGTTCTTGAGAAAAAGTGGACGAATATAAGATTTTGATCCAAAAAGTAGACGTGTTGGTTCAAATATGTGTTTGTGAGTGTATTTCATTTAAGATACATGTGTTAACAATTTTCTTTTGAGATTTTACAGGTGATCTGTTGGTTTATAAATGATGAACTCATATAAGCTAAACATGCTATTGTGACAATCATATTTGCTGATGGAATTCTTAAACTACTGGAACAAATAACTCGTACACTGCATCATACAAACGTGAATTCTCATGATGTTTCTGTTTTAAAAATTTTCAGGTCGCAGATTTAGGAAGAACACACATTCAAATGTGAAGAACTCGCATAAAACTCAAGAACTTGTATAGCATATCAGATTTTGCATAAGTAGAATTCGCATGCTACATTGAACAGAGGATTTCGCATGGTAGTGTTGAACAACAGAATTCGTATACTACTGTTGCTCAAGGAATTCGTATGATGTTCTCAGTTCAAGAATTCGTATGACCTTTAAGAATTCACATGCGACTACGTACGAATTCTTAACTTAGATTTTTTTTTTGAAAGTTTTCTGATCAAGTTCAACAAGTGGGTCTACTAGTACGTTGTTTTTGATCGATTTTATTGCTCCTATCCTGTTCCTCTGGAGATTTAAAGATCATAAAAACTTTTAGATTCGATTTTTGTCGAGAACCGAGTGAGATATGGTAGCTTAAAGATTCGCCGGAGTTCTCACTGGAAAACCGGGATTCGCCGGAGTTCTCATCGGAAAACCGGGATTCGCCGGAATCCGTTTTTAATGAATGTTTTCGATGTTATAACTCCATAATCGTGCTCACTTATTAATTTTCAGTGTTTTCCAAGCGATTACATCTCTTAAACGATTGCAATACGATCGCCGAAAAATTGAGTTCAACGGAGTTTGTTCTCATCGACATTCAGTCCATTAATCGCTGCATGATCAAACGTTTTTTGTGGGAATAGATTTAGAATCGAATAAGGAGTGTTTTGCAACAAAACCCATCGATTTTGGTTAACAAACGAAGAAGTTCACAGTTCGTTAACTCGTGAAGAAGATGAATAGTGCTAACGGTGTCCCGTTATCTCCGTTAATGTTTTGACAATTTGGTCCATGCTCCGTTAGTGGCGTTAATTTTGTTACATTTTTAGTCCTTTCTGTTAAGTTTCAGTTAGCATCCTTAACTAGTTTAAAGAATTGTCAGTTTTTGTCTCTTTAGTTAACTTTGTTAGATTTTGTTAAAATTTTCTTACAATTTTAGTCTTTTTTCGTTAAAATTGTTAGTTTCGTTAAATAGTTTTCATTTTTAGCAGATTTAGTCCTTGTAGTGTTAGTTTAGGGATTTGACAGATTTGGTCCCTCAAGTTACAACTTTCATAAACTGTCAATTTTAGTCCCTATAGTTATTAGTTTCATCTTTTGTCATTTTTAGTCCTTCTACTTTGTAAGTTTTGTGTTTTTGCATTTTTAGTCCCTAGACTTTATAATTTTGTGTTTTTGTCATTTTAGTTCTCGTTTTTCTGTCAGGTCTTAGTATTTTTCGCTTTGAGTCCTCGTTTTTCGTATTAGTTTTGTATTTTGTCGGTTTTAGTCCCTATTTTCGTATTTTCTTCATATTTTAGTCGTTTTTAGTCATTCTTTGTTGATTTTTGATTTTTGTCGTGTTTAGTCATTGTTTTTCATTTTCTTTTCAATTTTAGTCCGTTTCGTGTCATTTTTTTTGCTGTTTTTACTGTTTTTGAGCGTAACTGATATATTTTTCATATTTTTTTTGCTGGTTTAGAGGTTAAAGTCAAATTTTTCCGCGCTGACTTTTCAGAATTAATTTTTGGAAGACAAATTTTATAATTTGTTTCTCATATTTTAATTTTCTGAAAATATTTTTGATTTTAATTGTTGTAATCATTTTTGGAATATTTGAACTTATGAACTTCCTCTAGGAGTAGTTCCCAATTTCCTCCTAGTTTTGGTACCCAAATATGGCCTTAGAAGAGTTTAAGGCCGCGACTATCCTCCGTTAGTAATTCCCTTTGTTTCATCATGACTTCAGTCTTGAGGTTCTCTTCTTGAAGTGCCTCCTCTTGACATGATTTAAGGTTATCCACCAAGCTTGACACCACGTCAAACTACCATGAGAGACACCAAAAAGTCTCGGCACATCCGAGGACTACTGATAAGTGTATAGAAGTATACACTTTAGCACCTATTTAGGACATCATTTTACCTTATTTTTCATCTTTCCCAATCCTATCTTGATTCTTTTTTGTCTTATTTTACACTTTTAGTTTGATTGGATCTAGGATGTAGAAAATGGTAATGTTCTATGTTTATTGGTAAAAACAATGATGTTGGGTATGAAAATAGGCTAAGTATGGATAGTGCTGCTAAGAGTTACTACTTCTATAGTTGTTAGTACTGTTTGATTAGTACTGCCTTAAGATTACTACTACTAGTAATAGTTAGTACTGCTTGAAGAGTTAATACTGCAAGATGGAAGATACTACTGCAAGCATGGTTAGTATTGCTGTTGATAAGAAGATGCTGCTAATGATTAATGCTGCTAATGATGATAATGATGGTTGGTTGCTTAATGCGAAAGATAAGGAGATGAAGATAATTATGGAATGGATACTGAAGATCAATGTTTCTTTAGTAATTATCTTATAATCTGTTTTGTATATATAGTCTAGAAGTCTTAGATTATTAGAGATATACAGAGATACATACGTCTTTTGTTTTTTTTTAGAGAATTAGCCTCAAGATTATTAGTGATCCTTTCATTAGAGAAGTATTGAACGTCTATTGAGTCTGTTCAACAGATTGAGGCTTTGGTTGTAATCATTAAGTTAATTCAATATAACTTGTGATTTGATTCATATACTGTTTCATTGAGTTTTTTTGTTAAAGTGTTATACCGCAACTTCTTTAACAAAGTTTCTGAGTGTTTATTTAAATTCTTGTTTTGAATTTCTATCCTGACAAGTGGTATAGAGCATTAGGAACTCAGAAATCAATAATCATCATGGACGGATCACACGACAATGTTCTTGTTTCAAAGGTTCCCATGCTCAAACCTATTGAGTTTGACATGTGGAAAATCAAGATCAGGCAGTATATACTTCTTACAGACTACTCAATGTGGGACATCATTGAGAATGGTCCCTCCAATGAAGGAGAGATGGGAGCAGATGGAAAGAAACCTCCACCAAAGACTGATGGAGAAAGAAAGATGAGGCAGAATGAGATGAAAGCCTTGAGCACTCTGCTCTTGGCAATTCCTAATGAATACCAACATCAGTTTTGCAACTGTGCTGATGCCAAAATCTTGTGGAACGCTTTGGAGAAGAGGTTTTCAGGTACCAAAAGCACTAAGAGAAATCAGAAAGCAATTCTCGAGCAACAATATGAAAATTTTATGTCTACAAAGAATGAATCTATGACTCAAACCTTTGATAGGTTCAACAAGTTGATTGGAGAATTGGCCACTGTTGGTGTTAAGATGGACCAGGATGATGTCAACAGAAAGTTTCTAAGATCTTTTGGTGAAGAATGGGTAATGTATACAGTATCATTCAGGCATAATGATAATCTGGAGGATAAAAAACTTGATGATCTCTACAAGGATCTCAGGGTGTTTGAAGCAGAAGTTGAATCTAAGAAGAAGCCATCTGGATACTCTCACAATGTTGATCTTTTATCATCTACTACTGATTCTTCTGCAAATACAGAATCAGTTAGTGCTGCTTATGGCTCAAAACATGATGGACTCAATGATTCTGTTTTGGAAGCTTTTCTTGCTAGCCATGCAAAATCTTCTCTTATTAATGAGGATCTGGAGCAGATCAATGTTGATGACCTTGAAGAGATGGATATCAAGTGGCAAATGGCAATGCTCACCATGAGAATCAAAAGATTCATTAAAAGAACAGGAAGAAACAACTTTGCCATGAGAAGAGAAGATGGTGCTGGATTTGAAAAATCCAAAGTGGAATGCTACAAGTGTCATAAACTAGGGCACTTTGCAAGGGAATGCAGAGGAGGACTTTCTCAACAGCATGGGAACAACAATCAACAATCAAAGTCCACAAACTACAACAACAACAGGAACTCATCTTAAGCACTTGTCTCACAAGATGGAATGGGATTTGATTGGAGTGATCAAGCAGATGAGGCAATTCAGAATCAAGCATTGATGGCCGAGGTTTCAGAGTCTTCAAGCACTGCAATTCCCACAGAGGTAAAATCTAAACTTTGCTCTAAAGCCTGTCTTGAAACTGTTAAGAAGTACAGGGATCACAATCAGAGCATATGTGATGATCTTAAAAGATTGGAGAAACATAGGAGAGAGTCTAATTTGATCATTTTGAATTTTGAAGAACAAATTAAGGCATACCAGGCAAATAAACTTCAACATTCATATGATCAAAACTATTGGAAGTGGGAGAAGGAGTTAGAGATTAAGCTAGAGAAGGCTAGAAAGGGATGTGAGAAAGTTAGGAGTGAATTTCAGAAGGCCAAATTAGACATTGAGAAATTTTCTAATGCTTCTAAAGCAATGGACACTTTACTCAAATCTCAAGTTCATGACAAACTGAAGAGAGGTATAGGCTACAACAACACCCCTCCACCTTACAATAACAACTATATTCCACCCACCTCAGACCTCTTAGAAAGGCAAGATAGGAATGACTTACCTGCAGGATCCACAGACGTAGAT
The DNA here is from genome assembly GCA_023525745.1 of Arctium lappa. Classification (NCBI taxonomy): domain Eukaryota; kingdom Viridiplantae; phylum Streptophyta; class Magnoliopsida; order Asterales; family Asteraceae; genus Arctium; species Arctium lappa. The sequence continues at coordinate 51,012,841 of CM042059.1, read as the reverse complement.
CCACTAGACAAAGTAGTGGTTGAGGCAGAATCTGATGAAGAGAACACTGAGGATATGAATAAGGAAGACCAGAAAGAAATTCCCCTAGAAAACCATATTCTTACAAATGAAGGGGGGGGGGGGTAAACCATTTGTCAAGAGTGAGAAAGTGGAGAAGTCTAAGATTGAGGAAGAGACTGTTAAGAGTGAGAAAGCTGAGACCTCCAGGAAAGGGAATGAAAAGGTATAGGGAGATCACTATATACAAACTACTATTGTAAATCCCTGTACTTGTCAACAGATCAAGCCCCATCAACATGATAAAATAAGGGGAAATCAGAGAAACAGAAAACCAGTGGGCTCAAAAACAAGGAATTGATCTAAACAAAATTAATAGACCAAAGCCTTGTTTTATTTGTGGCAAGTTGAATCATTTAGCCAAACACTGTTATTTCAATCCTGTTAACCAAAGAATTACTTTTCAAAGAAAAATACAAAATTATGTTGGTTATAGGAAGCAATCAAGAAGATCAAGGAACCACATGGCTGAGAATATGAGAACAACACCAATGAAAACTGGTACTGCAAAATCTCATATTCAGAATAAGTTTGCTAAAACTAAAGAAGATACTCCAAGCAAATCAAGGAGTAACACAAAGAATAGAACAACAAACAACTTTGTCAAAATTTGGGTTCCAAAATGCACTAAACCTGTTAGTACTGCTACCTCAAATAGTACTGCTAACAGAAATAGTGCTGCTGATAGCAATACTACTGCTAACCAAATTAGTACTGCTAACAAAGTTAGTACTGCTGACCAAGTTAGTACGGCTAACAAGGTTAGTACTACTGATCAAGTTAGTACTGCTAACAAAGATAGTACTGCTACCAGTGTTAATACTGTCAAGCCTATAATTCTGACAAAGTATTCCAGCCATGAGATTCCTAATTCTGGTCATCTCATCAAGACTAAGCTTACTGATTATGAGTATGTTGATGAGAAAGGGAAACCCAAGACCATTTTGGCTTGGGTTCCCTCAAAACACTAACTGTTTTATTTTATGTGCAGAGTAACCAACAGCTCAAGAGGAAGAGCATTTGCCATGTAGATAGTGGTTGCTCTAGGCACATGATAGGTAACATGGACTACCTTCAAAAATTCAAAAGGTTTGATGGAGGACGTGTTGCTTTTGGTGACAATCCAGAAGGAGGTAAGATAAGTGGTAAAGGTATGGTATCAAAAGGTAAGATGACTTTTGAAGATGTGTACTATGTTGAGCAATTGAGATACAACCTGTTAAGTGTATTACAGGTTTGTGACAAGAAACATAGTATATTATTTAGTGATACTGAATGTATTATCCTTGCTCCAGGATTCAAGGTAGTTGATGAAAATATGATACTACTTAGAACTCCTAGATAGGATAATGTTTATTGTTTGGACTTAGAGAGTGTTTCATCTGATTCATCACTTAATTGTCTGTTTTCAAAAGCTTCTTTAGATGAATCATCTCTGTGGCACAGAAGGATGTGTCACATGAATTTTAAAAGTATGAATAAACTTGTGAAAAACAACCTTGTGAGAGGTTTGCCTCGAAAAGTGTTTTCATGTGATGATCATTGTGTTGCATGTCTTTAAGGCAAGCAACACAAAACTTCTCATAAGTCCAAAGAAATAAACACAATCTCTTTACCTCTTCAATTATTGCATATGGATCTTTTTGGTCCTACAAATGTGATGAGTATTGGTAAGAAATCCTATTGCTTGGTCATTGTTGATGATTTCTCTAGATTTACTTGGGTATATTTTCTGAGGACTAAGGATGAGACAAGTGGGCTGATCAAATCCTTTGTTCTTAGGATTGAAAACCAAACAAATCTAAAAGTTAAAGTCATCAGATCTGATAATGGAACTGAGTTTAAAAACAGTGACTTAAATAGATTTTGTGAGACTAAAGGTATTGAGAGACAATTTAGTGCTCCTAAGACTCCTCAACAAAATGGTGTCGCTGAGAGGAGAAATAAGACATTGATTGAGGCTGCTAGATCTCTGTTGGCAGATTCAAAATTACCCATTACTTTTTGGACAGAAGCAGTTAATACTGCTTATTATGTCCAAAACTGAGTTCTAGTAGTCAAATACCAAGGAAAGACACCTTATGAACTTTTCAAAAAGAAGAAACCTTTTATTGTATTTTTCAAACCTTTTGGGTGTTCTTGCACAATTCTCAACACCAAATCTCATTTAGGCAAGTTTGAAAGCAAAGCTGAGGACGGATTTCTTGTTGGATACTCCTCTCAGAGCAAAGCATATAGAGTATTCAACAGTTCTTCCAGGATTATAGAGGAAAGTGACAATGTTAAATGCAATGAGAACACACCAAATCTTATTGGTACAGGTCCTGATTGGCTGTTTGACATTGATTCACTAACTAATTCTTTGGGTTTTAGTAATGAACAATTTGCAGGAACAAGTTCAGAAAAGGTACAAGCACAAAAACTAGAGTTTGTGTTGTTCCCTATACCTATAGTTGATCTTGTTGAATTTTGTCAACAAGAAAAAAAGGATAATTCAGAAACAGAGGATTCTGAGCCAGAACAGGCTGAAGAGGATAAAGGTGATGAAGAGGATAAAAGTGATAAAGAGGATACTCATCCTTTTGTTTCAGGAAACACAGGTCCTGAAATGGCCACATTGCCAGAAGATGATATTGATGAAGAAAATTATTCAGTATTTGGTGGAAATACTCCTGAAAAGAATGACTTTAATCTGGATGCAAATATTAATGAGGAGGCTGCCCATCAAACAAGAACTCAGAAGAATCATCCTCCTAAATTGATGGTTGGTGATATCAATTCTTCCATAATCACAAGACATCAAAGTAAATTAGGAGGATTAAAAGACTTACAGTTAGGGTTATTGTCCTGTTTTCTATTCCAGATTGAACCCAAGAAGGCATGTGATGCAATGAAAGACCCAAGATGGATAAAAGCAATGCAAGAGGAGCTGCTGCAGTTTGAGCTGCAAAATGTGTGGGATCTGGTTGACCTTCCTCAAGGACAAAGGGCAATTGGAACTAAATGGGTTTTCAGGAATAAGAAAGATGAGAGAGGAATAGTTATAAATAATAAGGCCAGACTTGTGGCACAAGGGTACACACAAGAAGAGGGGATAGACTATGAAGAAGTGTTTGCACCAGTAGCCAGAATTGAGGCAATTAGGCTGTTTCTAGCCTATGCTTCTTTCATGAAGTTCAGAGTGTACCAGTTGGATGTTAAAAGTGCATTCCTATATGGGAAAATTGATGAAGAAGTGTATGTTTGTCAGTCTGCAGGGTTTGAGAATCCTAACTTTTCTGACAAAGTATGTTAGAGCATAAATATGTTGGATACAAGATCAAGAAGACTGAGGGTCAAAGTTCAAGAAAGTCTAAGCTGAGAAAGTCAATTTTCATTAAAGTCAAAGTCTTTTGTAATAAAAGTCAAAGTCTTTGTATTGTTTTTGTTTTGTACTTTTACTTTCCTTGTATTAGTTGTAGGTATAAATACCTTGTCTTTCTGTTTTGTTAAGTAGTTGTTTTAGTTGAGAATCTGGAATTAGAGAGAGAGAATACGTTAGAGAGAGAAAGAGAGTTATAGAGAGAGAAAGTTGTAATCTTGGATTTGAAAGTTAATCAAACAGGTAATTGAAACAGGTAATTGGAATAACAATTGGTATCAGAGCAGATCCAAAAGTGAAATCAGATTAAGAATTAGAAAAAGTTTGGTTCGACACTGTGTTATTCAAAATCAGATTCATTTTTGAGTTTTAGTGTGAATTTTGAGTTGTAATTGGTTTATTAGTGATCGATGAATGTAATAGATTGAGTTTGTATAGATAATTTCATGAAATGCACTGTAATTTTCACGAATTTTTGGATTTTATTGAGTTTTATGTCACGAGTTTTTAGAGCACAGTTACATAGATCAATCTTGTACTTTTGTTGTTTTGGTTTGTAATCTTTGCATTGTAATCGGTTCGAATCATGATTTAGAGGAAATCTGCAAGGTTTCAGATCATTTGGTGGAGATTTGAATCGAATTTGAAGTGAAAATCAAGTTTTTGTTCGAAAAACTTCAAGAACGCGCAAGATCTTCAAAACGCGCAAGTTCATCGGACAAACGCGCAAGACTCATCTAGAAGAACGCGCAAGTCGAAGGGTTGATTTGGAAGGCGTTATTAGCGAGTTTGTTCGTCGTTCGAGTTTGAAAAAATCTAAGAAAATTTTCTAAGTGTTGGAACTCGTAAGCCGTGGTTAGCGAGTTTACTCAAACGCACAAGTAGTGTCTAACGAGTTTTGGAAACGAGCACGTGTCTATTAGCGCGTTTCAAAGTGAATAGTTACTTGCGAGTTTTAGGTATTAGCGAGTTTCTTCGGGAATAGTAACCTGCGAGTTCTTTCGATTTGTGAGTTTGTCGAAACGCGCAACCTTTTGCTTGCGAGTTTCTTAAACGCGCACGCCTCAGCCTGCGAGTTTATCTGTGAATAGTGATCTGCGAGTTTTAGGCGTCTGCAAGTTTCATAGTGAATAGTCACTTGCGAGTTTCAACGATCTGCGAGTTACAGTTATTAGCGAGTTTCCATACTTAGCGGGACCCCCGTGCTAAGTCTGCGGAGGGGGAACATAGTTTTAATTGTGATCAACATTCCTGAATTTCTTTTTCAAGATTTCTTGTATTTTTGTGATTTCATATTTGGACTAACGATCAATTCTAGTTTCTTATTGCATATTTTTTCAAACAGGTTCATTCAAGATGACTTCTAAAGATGCTCTTTCTATTGGCACTGATGTCAAGCCTCCGGTTCTGTTCAAAAGAGAATATGAACAATGGAAGGACAGATTTCTGGATTTTGTGGATAGGCATGCAAATGGAGAAAACATTTTTCTTTCAATTACTGAAGGTCCCATGGTACCACCTACTGTCCAGATACCTGATGACGATTCATCTGACAGTGAGGATGGAGATGTGGACAGAGAACAAAAGATGAAGACTTTTCCATTGGAAATTTCTCAGTATTCTGAAGAATAGAAAAGACGATATAAAGCAGATAAACAAGCAAGATCCTTACTTCTTCAGAGAATTCCAAATGAGATCTACATCAAGATTGATAGTTACAAGGCAAATGCTAAGAAGATGTGGGATCAATTGCAAAAGATGATGATGGGTTCCAAAGTTGGCAATCAAATGAAAGTAGCTAACTGCATCAATAGCTACGAGAAATTCAAAGCCAAAGAGAATGAAAGCATGGAAGACACCTATGAACGGTTTGTCTTGCTGTTAAATGAATTGTCAAAGAACAAAGTAAAAAAGAAGCAGCTTGAGAACAATGTCAAATTTCTAAGTATCCTACAGCCAGAATGGAAGAAGCATACGCATAGGATGAAACAGATGAAGGATCTGAATGATATACCGTTACATGAGGTTTATGAGACTCTGAGGAAAAATGAAGAAGAAGTGGAAGAGAAAAGAGCTGAGAAAAAGAAGGAAGAAAAAGTTCCTGATCCTATTGCTTTGGTAGCTGGAGAGAAGAAGAAAGAAAAGAAAGAGAAGAAGAAAAAGAAGAAAGTGCTTTCAAGTTCTGAGTCAGAATCTGAATCAAATGGTGATGATGGAGAAAGCCTGAAACAAGCAATGTTGTTACTGACCCGTGCATTTCAAAAGAAATTCTACAAGAAGTCGGGATCAAATTCTCAAAGATATTCTTCATCAAGCTCCAAGAATCATGAGCACCGAGAAAGAGTTGAAAGAAAGCGACATGAAGAGAACCGGTATTTGGAAAGGAAGCCGGAAGAAAAGAAGAAGTTTGTGAATGATTACACTGTTGCTGAAAAGCCAGCAAATGATCCAATCAAATGCTACAACTGTGGCAAGATTGGACATTTTGCTAAAGATTGTCGAAAGCCAAAGGTTCAAAACTCTCAGTATTATTAGAACAAACTGCTATTGGCGAAACAGCAAGAAGCAGGCATAACATTAATGGCTGAGGATGAATTTTGGTTGGATCATTCTGATCAAGAGGATGACAAAGAGAAGGAAGAAACTGCTCATCTCTGTCTAATGGGAAAAGAGGTCAAGTATGATGAGTCAGATGATGAGACAACTGATGAGGTATTAAACTTAACTGAAAAAGATTTTATAACCAAAATGGAAGCTATGATGGTTGAGCTTAATGATCTTCAAGTAAAACTGAAGAAAGAAAAATACAGAGTTGCTAAAAGAAACGACAAGATCTTTGAGCTTAATAAGTCCGTTATTGGGAACAAAGATCTAATTGATTCTTTACGCAAGTCTGCTTTTGATTCTATACTTCAAGTAGAGTGTTTTGAAAAGAAGATTTCTGATTTTGAATTTAAAATTTCTAAATATGAGTTTGAGAAGAAAGAATCTGCACTAACTGTTCATAAACTGCAGGTTGAGAACAAGCTTTTGAATAAGAAGGTAAATGGTCTGGAAGCCAAACTTTATGCAAGAGGCCAAACAGATCAAACTATCTTTCTTAATGCACCTAACGAAGAGGCTGATGTTAAAGAAAAATGGGGACTTGGTTTTGAAAACCCCCATTACTTAAAGAAAGCCATCAGAAAACAACCGACACTTTATAATTTTGATTTTCTTGCATGTGCTGGTAAACATACTCATTTAAAACACAAATTTGTTACCAAATTACCAGAAGAAGTTGAGGCCAAAGAAACTAAAAATAGAAAGAATGTAAAGAAAATGCAACTACCATTTAACTATGCAAAGTTAAATGATAGTTATCTTTCAGAAACACCAAAAGTTCTTTCAAACGATTAGTTTGCTAGTTATTCTGTTTCTGAGATGAACGCAAAACCTGCAGTTGCAAAGGTTTATGTACCTCCACTCATCCTTGAAAGCAAAATAGTTGAGTAGGAAAATGTTTTATCCGATGAAAAACTTTTGGTTGATATTCAACAAAGTCTATTTTCTACAGTTTTAAAGAACACGGTTTTTCAATCTACATCTACAAAGTGTTCTAGAGTTTCTAAGGCACCTCAAACTTCGTCTGATAATTTTGATGACTTATTTGAGTCTGCAAATGACTTTCTTAATTCTGATGATGGGTGCATAGAAGAAATTGATATGTTTGACTTCAATGCTCCTCTTCCTGATCATTCTACTTGTCTTATAAATGGAAAAGTGTTACCAAGTGTTCTTAAAACTGATGAGTCATCAACTAAGATTGGTGAATCAGTTTCTGTAATTGCTGATTACTATGCTCAAGGTAAGAAACATAACAAAAAGCGGTTACATAAACAGAAATACATTGGTAAACAAAAGAAAACTCAGTTTCAGAAAACTGTTTTTCCTAATAAATCTAAATCTTTTGTTTCAGATATAAGCAAGAAAAAGTCGAAAGCTCGAACCGAATGGCGACCAAAAAGGAAGGATGATGAGATAGCTGAATCAGTTTCTGATAACTCTTGTAATAGATCAGTTAGTAGTGATAATGATGTAATTGATCAATTTGTTTCACATAAACAAAACCTTGTAACTTCTTACAAGCGATATTCAATAAAGCAATTGATTCAATTATCTCCTATTACCACTAAATCTTATCATTATCGGAGTAATGATTTTGCTTATTCTCATAATTCTTCTGATTGGTTTGGATCTTATCATGTGTATTCTTCAAGATCAAATGTTTTTAAAAGTTTTCAAAGAAAAGGAGGATCCATATTTAGATGGATACCAAAATCTTGTGCTAATCTGTTAGGACCCGTGTTTAAATGGGTACCTAAATCTATTGTTTCCTGATTTCTCTTGCAGACCTGACATATGTGGTTCTTGGACAGTGGATGTTCCAAGCATATGACTAGGCAAAAAGCTTTATTGTCTAATTATACAGAGAAATTCAGTGGAAATGTCAGATTTGGAAATCACCAATCTTAGGATATGGTGACATCATTCAAGACAAAATAACGATTAAGAAGGTGAGTTATGTCGAAGGTTTAGGGCACAACTTGTTTAGCATCGGTCAATTCTGTGATAAAGGGTTAGAGGTCAATTTCAAAGCTAAGAGATGTTCGGTTCGTACGGAAGATGGCAATGAACTCTTAGTCGGAAATCGAAAGATGAACCTCTATACCATCAATCTTTCAAAGGTGCAGAATGACAGTCACGTTTGCTTAATGACAAAAGCTTCAATGCAACAAAGTTGGTTCTGGCACAGACGTTTATCACACCTGAACTTTCGTTATATCAACAAGCTGGTTAGTGGGAAATTGGTAAAAGGACTTCCTGAGTTGAAATATGAGAAAGAACACTAATGTGCTGCATGTGAGAAGGGTAAGATGAAGAGAGCTCTGCATAAACCGAAGCCTGAACCAAGCACTTGTTCTCCATTAGAATTGTTACATATGGATTTATGTGGTCCAATGAGAACTCAGAGTTTGGGTGGAAAGAAATATGTGTTGGTTATTGTGGACGATTACTCAAGATACACATGGGTCAAATTTCTTCGATCAAAAGATGAGACACCTGAAGTTCTCATTACTTTCTTAAAGACGACCCAAGTGAATATGCAAAGACACGTCAAAAACAAGATCGTTGAAGAATATCTCGAATCGGTCGGGATATCACATCAGTACTCTGCTGCTCGTACACCTGAACAAAATGGAGTAGTCGAAAGGTGAAATCGGATGCTAGACGAGGCCGCTCATACTATGCTTAACCAATCCGATCTACCTCTATTCTTGTGGGCAGAAGCTGTGTCAACTGCATGTCATACTCAAAATCGGTCCATAATACACCGCCATTTTCAAAAGACTCTATATGAGCTGATCAACAACAGAACACCGACAATCAAGTATTTTCACGTATTTTTGTGTAAGTGTTTCGTGCTTAATGACAGGGAGAGTCTGAATAAATTCAGTGCTAAGACGGACGAGGGTATCTTCATTGGTTATTCTTCAACATCGGCAGCATATCGTGTTTATTTGAAAAAGTCAAAGACAGTCGTCGAGAGCGTCAATGTAACATTTGATGAAGACAGGGCTTCTGAACAACTCAGTTCAGAACCCATTATCACTGGAGTATTAGATTCTGGGCAGATCAGTCCAGAACCTGTTTCTACAGAGAAAAATTCGAATAACACTTCTACTTCAATTTCACATTTATCTGATTTAGATTTGTTATTTGAATTCTTTTATGATGAGTTTCTAGGGTCTAATGTACCTAAATCTGTTGTGACTGACAGATCAGAAGACACAAGCTGCAATCATCCAGTCACTTCAGAAGTTTTAACTGAACTTGTATCCCCCGTTCAGTCAGAAACTCACATTTCAACATCTACTCCTATAGTTGAAGATGTACAAGTAACTGCTGAGCCAGAAGTAATTGTTTCAGTTGGGTGTAATACATTGTCTACTCAACAGCCAGAGTCTGTTGTTCCAACTGATACTTCTGCACTTGAAACTTCAACTGCAAACCCCCCTCCAATTATTCAAACAGAAGATCCTGATAGTGGATTTTTAGATGATGATCATGATCAATCTTCATCTACTCCACTCCCTCATGAGCATCGCTAGACCAAAGAGCATCCTTTACACCAAGTAATTGGAGATTTCAACATGCTTGTACAAACTAGGTCAGCGACTCTTAATCAATGTATGCATGACTCATTCCTCAGCAAGATAGAGCCCACGCGTGTATCAGAGGCTTTAGCTAATTCGGATTGGGTATCTACTATGCAAGAAGAATTAAATCAGTTTGAAGCCCTAAAGGGCTAGAGATTAGTTCCAAAACCGGAAGGAAAATCCGTAATTGGCACTAAATGGGTATTCAAGAATAAAAAGGATGAAGATGGTATCGTCATAAGAAACAAAGCTAGACTTGTTGCCAAAGGTTACCGACAAGAGGAAGGCATAGACTACGATGAGACGTATGCTCTAGTAGCACGTTTAGAGGCAATCCACATGTTTTTAGCCTACGTAACTCATAAGAATTTCACAGTCTTTCAGATAGATGTGAAAACAGCCTTTCTGAATGGCATTCTTAAAGAGGAAGTATACGTGTCTCAACCAAAAGGGTTCGTGAATCCAGATAAGCCAGAGCATGTTTATATCTTGGACAAAACCCTGTATGGTTTAAAACAAGCCCCTCGAGCATGGTATGACGTTCTATCTAAATTCTTGGTCAAGTCCGGTTTTTCTAAAGGTAAGGTTGATACCACTTTGTTCATCAAAAAGGAAAAAACCGATATCATCCTTATTCAAATATATGTTGATGATATAATATTTGGCTCTACAAATCCTAAATATTGCAAAAACTTTTCTAACCTCATCGTGTCACGTTTTCAAATGAGTATGATGGGAGAGATGAATTTCTTTCTCGGATTACAAGTTAAACAGTTTTCTACGGGGATTTTCATTAACCAATCTAAGTACATTTTGGATATTCTTCGAAAACACAAAATGGAAAATTGTAAACCTATTGGTACCCCGATGGCACCAGGTACTAAGATTAGCACTGATCCTTCGGGTAAAAGTGTTGATGTTAGAACTTATAGAGGTATGATAGGATCATTAATGTATCTTACTTCAAGTAGGCCAGATATTATGTTTTCAACATGCTTATGTTCTAGATATCAGACTGCTCCTAAAGAATCCCATTTGGCTGCTGTCAAACGGATTTTTAGGTATCTAAAGGGGACTGCAGATCTTGGTTTGTGGTATCCTAAGGAAACTGGGTTTCAACTGACTACTTATTCAGATGCAGATCATGCAGGTTGCATGTTGGACAGAAAGAGTACTTCAGGTTACATTCAATTTCTTGGAGACAAACTCGTTAGCTGGGCATAAAAGAAACAACTATGCGTTTCCACATTGACTGCTGAAGCAGAGTATGTAGCTGCTGCTAGTTGCTGCTCTCAAGTCCTGTGGATGCGAACACAACTACGAGACTATGGATTCAAATTTGACAAAATTCCAATATATTGTGACTCGAAGAGTGCAATCGCCATATCTGCTAATCCTGTCCAGCATACGAAAACCAAACACATTGACATCAGGTATCATTTTATTAAAGATAATGTAGAGAAATGAACAATTTAACTTTATTTTGTAAAAAACAAATTATCAACTTGCAGATTTATTTACCAAGCCATTAGATGAAAAAAGATTTAATTTTCTTATCTCTAAGCTTGTTATGTTAAATCTGAAGACATAATCGGTTGTTCCCTACTAAAGTTAAGTATTGTTATTTTTCACCATTTTCTTTTTCATTATTTCTGAAAGATATCTGCACTTTAATAGTTTGCTCATGATTTCAGGGGGAGTCAGAGAAGATTAAAGATGATCTACATTCTTTTGAGGGGGAGTATAACTAATTTCTGTATTTTGCTTAATTGACAAATTTTTGTGATGCATGAATTTAGGGGGAGTGTACAAGTCAAAAGGAGTAAGGCAATGATTTCTGTCAGGATCGAATTCTCAACAAGAATTAATTCTCATAAACAATATCAAAGAAGTTTGCGGAATAACACTTTGATATTCAATGAAACAGTAAATCAACACAGTAAATATGAAGAACAAACTATAAACTTGTATTGAATGCTTTGAAGTTACAAGATTACACACTCAACCTCAATATTGATGAATAGGCTCACCAATACGAATTCTACTTCTCTAGAATTAGGATCTATGCCTTGAGGTTGATTTCTCTCTATAACTTTTTTTTTGAATGATCTCTAAAAACCAAAAGTTATCTATCTATTCTATACATTCTATACATATACTAATCAAAAGATAATTACAAGAAATAAAAATATCTTCAGTATATCTTCCATGTATATCTCTAAGCTTCCATGTATATCTTCAGATTATCCAGCTGTTATCCTTTCATGCGAATCTTCATCATATAAGCAGTATTAATCTTCAGCAGCATTAATTTCTTCTAGCAGCATTAACTGTAAGCAGCACTAACTACTAGCAGTACTAACTAGCTAAGCAGTACTAACTTTGTTCAAGCAGCACTAACTTTGACTAGCAGCATTAATTTTACTAGCAGTAGTAATACTCAGCAGTATTAACCATACTTAAGCTTTTCTTCAGTTCCCAACAATCTCCCCCTAACTTGACTTTTAGGAAAAGAAGTCAAGTTCTTCAGAATTAATCTTCAAGATGCTTTCAACACCTCTGGTTCAATTTCCCAAATTTGGATCTAGGCCCAAGCTTTGATTTACAGTTCTTCTCACCACAATCTTTGCCATCTCTGAATCCTTTGTACATACCAGTGTAGCTTTAAGCATCCCTTCTAGCTTCTCCTTGCTATGCTCATAGATTTTGTCCACCAGGTAGTATTCATGATAACAATTGTCAATAGTAATCATGTATACTCCACAGTTTTCAAACAATATCCATTTATCAATCTTCTTGAAGATGAACTCATGCTTATGATCTTTAATCCCATAGTGCACTCTTTCTGGATCAAACATCATGCACAAGTATTCCAATGTCACTTTGAGAAGATTCTCTTCAGTACCTTTCAACAAAGGTTCATAAAGTTTCATCCCCACTTTGTATAATTCTTCCATATCATCTCTTGAACAACTTCTGATAACTTTCCCCCATGTTGAATAAGCTTCAAATGAACCATCAGCTCTCTTGATTCTGAAGAAAGTCTTTCCACTGTCTCTTAGAATATCCCAGAAGATGATCTCTGGAGCTTGCATAGAGATTGGAACAACTTTCAAAGGTTCCACTATTGTCATGTAAGGATCCATACTCTCATCTGTTGGCTTACTAGACTGTTCTAGAAGTTGTACTGATTCTGTTTGAGATGTGACTCAAGGTTCTGTTTTTTTTTCAGTTTCTTCCACCCTTGGCCTTTTCAACTGCCTTTTTGAAGCAATTGACTTCACTCTCTTTCCAGATTTGGCTTCTATACCCACACTTTCAGGTTCTTCCTTCTTCACTTCTGCTTCTTCTTTTGAGGGTGTGGTCTCCTCAGGGAATGGTTGTTGGATGTTGAGATCATGTCTCTCTTTCATCCTCCTTTCTGCTTCTTCCCTTTGAGAGGAATCCCCTTGGAGTTTTGCCATTTCCTTCCTGTAGAGCTCCTCAATTTGACTGTATGCCATGTTGGTGAACATCTCCCCCTTGACTCCAATTGCACCTTTCAGAAAGTTTATCATCTTTCTTCTTTCCTGATTGGCCAAAAAGGTCTTGGAGGGTTGTCTTTTCTGTTTTATCACTGGCATTTTCTGCTTAGACACTTTCACAGAGCTTTTCTTGGCTTCAGATTCTGCTTTTAAACTTTCTTGATATTCTGCATTGAGTTTTCTGGCCATTATCCTTGCAAGCTCTCTATCTGTTTCTGTTTGAATTTGTTCCTCCTTTTCCATTTGCTCTTGAAGCAGCTTTGCCATCTCCTCATCCATTTCAATCTGACTCCTCTTCTTTGAAGGTTGTTCAGGTTCAACCATCTTTCCTTTTCCTTTTATATCCTCCTTCATTCTCTTCTTTTGAAGTTCTCCTTCATTGATGACCACTCCTTTGGCATTTTGAGTAGCCTTAGGAGTGTCATTCTTTGCTTTTACCAGAGTTTCTGCTATCTCCAATTCTTCTACAGAAAGCCCTGTTACTGCTGCTTCTTTAACCTCAGCAACATTAACAGTTTCTGCTTCTTGGGCAAATTCTGTTTCTTTGTCTATTTCAGCTTCTATCTCCCCCTCAACATCAAAACCCATCTCAGATTTGCTTTCCTTCTCTGTTTCATTCTCTTGATTCTCCCCCTTGTTGGAAGCATCTTGAGCTCTTGCCCTCTTCTTTAACACAAACTGCTTTCTTCTCCTTTTCTGTACCAATCTTGTCACCAATTTCTTCAGTTTGGTGATCTGAACTTGTTGAGATAGAATAACCAGTTTCAGCTTCTCAATGTCTTTCCCCTGCTTGATGACATCCATGTTGATGTTACCCATTGTCTCCATCAATTCATCATAGTCATATCTGTCCTCACCTTCTCCAGGAGTGTTACCCCCTATTGAAGGATCATGGGATCTTTTATTAGTGGATGTTTTCTGCCTAGCAGAAGCACTATCCACCCCCCGTGGTTTCTTGGCACCTGGGACCTTTGAATGATTGCTCATTCAAAGTTGCCATGGGGGAGGTCTTATTGATGTTACCACTTTCCTCCTCTGTGCTAGCAGGAGTAGTGGCAGCCTCATCACCCATATGCTCTTCCTCCTCCTCATAAAGCACCTCCTTGGGGTTGGGAGACACCCCTATGGTTTCCCTATGGATATTCCCTAAAGGAGAATTCTCCCTTAGAGGGCTTAAAGGCTTGGGGGATGATGGTACAAGAAGGGAAGGAGCCTTCTTTACCTGTTTCCTCTTGTATGTTTGGGTGATAGGAGAGGTTGGTTTTTCAAGAAGGGACTAGGGGATAGGTTTGGAGTGGGAAGGTTGGGATTGGCTAGCAGTAGGATGGTCTAATGGGGGCCTTGACCCTGCTGCCATACCTTCATTGGTTTGGGACACCACCATCATTGTAGAGAACAATGGGGTGTCAACTCCTTCCGAGTCCCCAACAGATCTTCTCATATTTGAGAAAACCTTGCCTTTGGGGGATTTAGGTACATATACCCCAACAGGTTGAGGTATATCCGTCAATTCATGAGTAATAACTTCTTGGACAAACCTGGGGTACATAAAGAAGCTCTTTTTGTTTCCCATGTTTGAGACAAGATCACTGAAAATCATTTTAGAAAAGTTATACTTTCTGGCAGTGGCCAAGCACACCAAAGCATAAGCAATGGTGCTGCTGAACTCACTCCATCCAGTAGTCTTTTTGGAGATACAGTGCATAAGAGTATGGACAAAGAAACGCCATTGGGGTGAAAATTTGGGTTTTGAGAATTTGAATACACCCAATGGGCCTCCATACCCCATTCTTGTAAGAGAAGAGAATAATTCATCATTTGAGATAGAAGTTATACCAGAGGCATCGTCTAGACGTAGACTGATGCGAATAACCTCTTCAGTAACTGTTAGTGTTTTTTCACAGATCCTTGTCTTGATCATTTGCACACCATTCTCAGCAACAATGGTGGCATTAGCCCAGAACTACCTTTGATGCTCGATATAAATTGTAGGTGATACAGTAAGAGCATGAGCAATATGGCTTGACTTGAGGAAATCCACAATCTGATGAAATCCTGCAGCTTGCTTTGGCTTTTGTAGCATCGCGATCTCATTGTGTTCATCGATGAATGCCATGGATGCCATTGATCTTAGTGAAAAGCTTGCCTGAAAACTTTGAGTCTTGAGAGAGAAAGGGTTTAGAGCGCAAGTGAACAGTATACAAAGAGTCGTTATGAACTTTTAGGCGGGCAAAGGGTATTTATAATATTCGGGACATAAGCAGTATTAACCGCGAGCAGTATTAACTACTAGCAGTATTAACTACTAGCAGTATTAACGAACTAGCAGTATTAACTGCGAGCAGTATTAACTGCGAGCAGTATTAACTACTAGCAGTATTAACGAACTAGCAGTATTAACTGCGAGCAGTATTAATTGCGAGCAGTATTAACTACTAGCAGTATTAACGAACTAGCAGTATTAACTGCGAGCAATATTAATTGCGAGCAATATTAACCACTAGCAGTATTAACTAACTTAGCAGCATTAACCACTAGCAGTATTAACTAACTAGCAGTATTAACTGCGAGCAGTATTAACGAACTAGCAGTATTAACTACTAGCAGTATTAACGAACTAGCAGTATTAACTGCGAGCAGTATTTATTGCGAGCAGTATTAACTACTAGCAATATTAACGAACTAGCAGTATTAATTGCGAGCAGTATTAACTACTAGCAGTATTAACTGCGAGCAGTATTAACCACTAGCAGTATTAACTAACTTAGCAGCATTAACCACTAGCAGTATTAACTAACTAGCAGTATTAACTGCGAGCAGTGTTCACTAACGAGCAATATTAACCACTTGCAGTATTAACTGCACTTACTTTTTGAAGCTTAGGCTGAATTGAGTACTGCTATGTATGCCTTGCAAAGGAGGATTAGTAACACCAAGAATCTATAATATTCAGATATTTAACCACTTTTTGAGAGGAAGCTTATTCAGAGTTGATCATTCCCACACTTGTTACCAAGAAAGTGAATCTACCCACATCAAAAGCTTTGGTGAATAGATCAGCAAACTGGTTGTCAGTATGAACTTTTACAACTTGAATAAGTTTCTTTTCATTACAGTCTCTTATGAAGTGATACCCGATCTCAATGTGCTTTGTCTTAGAGTGCTTGACAGGATTATTCACAATGCTGATTGCACTGCTATTATCAATAAAAATGGGAGTGTGTAGAAAGGTTACCCCATAGTCCAACATTTGATTCTGAATCCATAAGACTTGAGAACAGCAACTTGCAGCTGCTATGTACTCTGCCTCTGTTGTAGATGTGGACACTGTGGTTTGTTTATTGCACTGCCATGAAACTAGTCTAGCACCCAAAAACTGACATCCTCCAGAAGTAGATTTTCTGTCCAAGTTTGCCCCACCTAGATCACTGTCTGAGTATGCTATTAGGTCAAAGGGTGAGTCATGAGGATACCAAAGTCCCAATCTGGGTTGCCCTTTGAGATATCTGAATATCCTCTTAACAGCTTGAAAGTGAGATTTCTTTGGCCTAACTTGGAATCTTGCACATACACAGACTGGAAACATTATATCTGGCCTTGATGCAGTGAGATACATGAGAGAGCCAATCATGGATCTGTAATGATGCACATCCATATCCTCCCCCTCAAGATCTGCTGTTATCTGCTTGTGTGTCTCCATAGGTGTGCTGGCAGGTTTTGAATCTGAGAAACCAAACTTGGTTAGAATGTCCTGCACATACTTGGATTGACAGATGAAGATGCCATCTGACTTCTATTGAACTTGGAGTCCAAGGAAGAAAGTAAGTTCCCCCATGGAACTCATTTTGAACCTTTGATGCATTAGTTCCTCAAACTCCTTGCACATGTTGTCTCTTGTAGATCCAAAGATAATGTCATCAACATATATTTGGACCAACAAGATATCTTTCTTCTTTCTCCTGATAAATAGAGTCTTATCAATGACTCCTCTTTCAAAGCCATTTTCCAAGAGATAGGATGACGGAGTGTCATACCATGCTCTTGGAGCTTGATGCAGACCATAAAGAGCTTTCTTCAATTTGTATACCCTGTCTGGATAGCTTGGGTTTTCAAACCCTGGTGGTTGACAGACATATACCTCTTCTTCAATTGAGCCATAGAGAAAAGCACTTTTTACATCCATTTGATAGACTTTGAAGTTCATGTAAGAAGCATAGGCTAGGAATAATCTGATAGCTTCTATCCTAGCCACAGGTGCAAAGACTTCTTCATAATCTATACCCTCTTCTTGAGTATACCCTTGATCCACCAGCCTTGCTTTGTTCCTTATGACAATTCCTCTTTCATCTCTCTTGTTTCTGAAAATCCACTTTGTGCCAATTGCTCTGTGACCTTTAGGAAGGTCTACTAGATCCCATACATCTTGTAGCTTGAACTGTAACAGTTCTTCTTGCATTGCTTCTATCCAGCTAGATTCTTTCATAGCATCATGTGCCTTTTTAGGCTCAAGCTGGGATAGAAAACAAGAAAGCACTGTATGCTGTTGATCTTGCATTTCTTGATGCCTGCTTTGATGTCTAGTCATCATAGGAGAAGAGATATCTCCTATTACCAGCTGTGGAGGATGATTCTTTTGAACTCTGGTGTTATGACTAGGTTCTTCATTCAGTCCAACCTCTAGATTAGAGTCATGCAACTCAACTGAAGTGTTTTCAGCTGCTACTTCTGATTCTTTATTTTCTTCTGATTCTGATTCTTCAACTCTAGTTTCTTCTACACTCTGACTTGGTCCAGTAGATGATTCCTTTTCACAGTCTTCAACAGAATTCACTATGGGTATGGGAAATATAACAGATTTAGATATACTTTCTTGAACTTGTGTGATCCCTGATCCTCCACTTCCTGAACCTGCATACTCATTACTGAAACCAAAAGAGTTAGTTAGTGAATCAATGTCAAATAGCCACTGAGGACCAGACCCAATAGGATTTGGTGTATTCTCATTGCATTTGACATTGTCACTTTCTTCAATTATTCTAGAAGATGAGTTAAAAACTCTGTAGGCCTTACTCTGAGATGAATACCCAACAAGAAATCCATCATCTGCTTTGCTATCAAACTTACCTAAGTGAGATTTGGTATTGAGAATTGTACAAGGACACCCAAAAGGTTTGAAGAAACCAATGAAAGGTTTTCTTTTATTTAAAAGCTCATATGGTGTCTTGTTCTTTGGCTTAACTACTAGAACTCTGTTTTGGACATAGCAGGCAGTATTAACTGCTTCAGCCCAGAAGGTAATTGGCAGTTTTGAATCAGCCAACAGAGATCTAGCAGCCTCTATTAGTGTCCTATTTCTCCTTTCAGCAACACCATTCTGTTGAGGAGTCCTAGGAGCACTATATTGTCTCTCAATGCCTTTTTCTTCACAAAAGGTGTTTAGATCAAGATTTTTGAATTCAGTCCCATTATCTGATCTAATGACTTTTACTTTTTGATTAGTTTAGTTTTCAATTCTTAGGATAAAGGATTTGATCAGTCCACTTGTCTCATCCTTAGTCCTTAGAAAATATACCCAGGTAAATCTAGAGTAATCATCAACAATAACCAAGCAGTAAGATTTCTTGCCTATACTCATCACATTTGTAGGACCAAACAGATCGATATGCAATAATTGGAGACAAGAAGAAATTGAATTTATCTCTTTGGTCTTATGAGAAGTTTTATGCTGTTTGCCTTTAAGGCAAGCAACACAATGATCATCACATGAAAAGACTTTAGATGGTAAACCTCTTACAAGGTTGTTTTTAACAAGTTTGTTCATAGTCTTAAAATTCATGTGACACATCCTTCTGTGCCATAGAGAGGATTCATCTACAGAAGCTTTGGAAACAAGACAATTTAGAGATGAATCACTATCCACATTGTCCATATCTAGACAGTAAACATTGTCCTTTCTTGGAGTTCTAAGTAGTATCATGCTTTCATCAACTACCTTGAACCCTGGAGCAAGGATCATACACTCAGTATTTGTAAATAATATACTATGTTGTTTGTCACATACCTGTGATACACTTAACAGGTTGTACTTCAACTGATCAACATAGTAGACATCCTCAAATGTCATCTTACCTTTGGTGACATTACCTTTTCCACTTATTTTTCCACCAGTAAGATTATCTCCAAATGCAACATGTCCTCCATTGATATGCTTGAAATCCTGAAGGCATGACATGTTGCCTGTCATGTGCCTAGAGCAACCACTATCAACATGCCATATGCTCTTTCCCTTGAGCTGTTGGTTGCCCTGCACATATGATAGACCAGTTAGTATGAATTAGGAACCCAAGCCAAAGTGGTCTTGGGTACCCCTTTCTCATCAAAATACTTGCATTCTTTCTTGACAAGATTTTTGAACTTTAACTCCTCATTCTTGGAGTACTTTGTCACAATAATAGGCTTGGAAACATTTGTGCTAGAAGCAGTACTGGTTTTAGAAGTACTAACTGCCTTAGCAGCACTTGCATGCTTAGCAGTACTAACCTTGTTAGCAGTGGTAACTGTGTTAGCAGCAGTAACTGTGTTGGCATTATTAACCTTTGAAGAGGTACTAACTGTATTAGCAGCATTAATGTTTTCAGCAGTACTAACACAGGTAGCAGCAGTAATACTTCCAGCAGCACTAACCCTGTCAGCAGTTCTAACAGTTTTAGTGCTTTTAGGCACCCACATTTTAATACTTTCTTTTAAAATCTTTTTCTTCATGGGGCCTTTCCTTTCACCATGTTTCTTTATCACATGTTTCTTTCCAGCCTTCCTATAACCAACAGGTTTTTGCACAAAATTTTGAAGGGTCATCTGTTGATTAATAGGGTTAAAGAAACAATATTTAGCCAAATGATTTAACTTGCCACATATGAAGCAAGGTTTTGGTCTATTGATTTTACTCAGATCAACTCCTTGCTTCTGAGACCATTGATTATTCCAGTTTCTTTGATTTCCTCTTTTTAAACCAGAATTTAGGCTCTTGGCTTTACTGCAATCACACTGTTTACAAGATCCAGGATTCACAACCGTGGTTTGTTTGTAATGGACCTTGTTATCCTTTCCTTTGGTCTTCTCTATCTCCTTGGACTTGACCCAGATTTTCCTACATCCCTCATTGGTGATAATGTTGTTTTCTAATGGGATCTCTTTACTCACATCATTATCCCTATACTCACTAGCTTCTTTCTCAGTTAAATCCTTAATTACTACTTCATCCAAAGGATCTATCTTAAAGGTTTTCTCAGATAAGTCCTTTTTCTCCTTGGTTTCTAACAAGTCTGAAGTAGGAGAGATATAATTGTTGTTGTAAGGAGGAGGTGTATTGTTGTATCCAATACCAGGCTTCATCTTGTCATGAATCTGAGCCTTTAGAAGAGAATCCATTGCTTTTGAAGCATATGAAAACTTTTCTATGTCAAGTTTAACTTTAGACAGTTCCTCTTTCAACCTATCACTCTCTTCTAGTGATTTAGACAGTTTGGTCTCTAACTCATTCTTTTCCTACTTCCAATAGTTTGTGTCATAAGAGTGTTAAAGTTCATTAGCTTGAAAGCCTTTGATTTGCTCTTCAAATCTCTCTACTATTAACACATAATCTCTTCTATCCTTTTCTAATCTTTTGAGGTCATCACACATACTTTGATTGTGATCCCTGTATCTTTTGACAGTGTCAATGCAAGATTTAGTGCAAAGATTAGAAATTACCTCAGAGGGGAGATCAGACACTTCTGCCATAAGAGCTTGATTCTGGATGGCTTCCTCAGCTTGATCACTCCAGTCAAATCCCATTCCTTGTTGAGAAACAAGGGCTTGAGCAGGATTCTTGTTCTGATTGTAGCCTCCATTCTGAGCTTGTTGGTGGTTGTTGTTTGGAACAGCACTCCTGCATTCTCTAGCAAAGTGTCCTTTCATGTGACACTTATAACATTCCACCTTGGTCTTGTCAAAACCAGCTCCATCTTCTCTTCTTTGAGAGAAGTTATTCCTACCTGTTCTTTTAATGAACCTCTTCACCCTCATGGATAACATGGCCATCTGCCATTTAATATCCATCTCCTCCAGGTCATCAGGGTGAAGTTGATCCAGATCATCATTAATCAATGAAGTGTTACTATGACTGGACAAAAAGGCTTCAAAGATAGTTTCAGTGCCTTTTTCTGAACTTACTCCACTGGCAGTACTAATTGCTTCAGGGTTGGCAGTAGTATCAGTGGATGCTGAAAGAAGTGCAACATTGTGGACATAACCAGTGGGCTTCTTCTTGATCTCTACCTTAGTTTCAAAAACTCTTAGATCATTGTATAGATCATCAAGTTCTTTCTCTTCCAGATTGTCACTCTGTCTATATGAGACAGTGTACATAGTCCATTCATCCCCAAGAGATATGAGGAACTTTCTGTTGATGTCATCTTGATCCATCTTCACTCCTACAGTAGCCAGTTCACCAATGAGCTTGTTGAACCTATCAAAAGTTTGAGTCATAGACTCATTCTTTGAGGAAGTAAAGTTCTCATACTGCTGCTTTAGAACATCTCTTTGATTTCTTTTGATGCTCTTAGTTCCAGCAAATCTTTTCTCTAGAGCATTCCAGAGAATCTGAGCATCAGTGCAGTTGCAAAATTGATGCTGATATTCATTGGGGATGGCCAAGAGCAGAGTGCTCAAGGCCTTCATCTCTTTCTGTCTGATCTTCCTCTCACCATCTGTCTTTGGTGGAGGTCTTTTCCCATCTGGTCCTATCCTTCCAGCTTCAGAAGGACCATTCTCAATGATATCCCACATTGAGTAGTCAGTGAGAAGAATATATTGTCTGATTCTGATCTTCCACATGTCAAACTCACTGGGTTTGAGCATTGGAACCTTAGAGACCAAAGTACTGCTTGATTCTGTAAGATTTTCCATGATGAATAGATGTTTCTGAGAGAACTTTGCTCTGATACCACTTGTCAGGATCGAATTCTCAACAAGAATTAATTCTCAGAAACAATATCAAAGAAGTTTGTGGAATAACACTTTGATATTCAATGAAATAGTAAATCAACACAGTAAATATGAAGAACAAACTGTAAACTTGTATTGAATGCTTTGAAGTTACAAGATTACACACTCAACCTCAATATTGATGAACAGACTCACCAATACGAATTCTACTTCTCTAGAATTAGGATCTATGCCTTGAGGTTGATTTCTCTTTATAACTTTTTTTTTGAATGATCTCTAAAAACCAAAAGTTATCTATCTATTCTATACATTCTATACATATACTAATCAAAAGATAATTACAAGAAAAAAAAATATCTTCAGTATATCTTCCATGTATATCTCTAAGCTTCCATGTATATCTTCAGATTATCTAGCTGTTATCCTTTCATGCGAATCTTCATCATATAAGCAGTATTAATCTTCAGCAACATTAATTTCTTCTAGCAGCATTAACTGTAAGCAGCACTAACTACTAGCAGTACTAACTAGCTAAGCAGTACTAACTTTGTTGAAGCAGCACTAACTTTGACTAGCAGCATTAATTTTACTAGCAGTAGTAATACTCAGCAGTATTAACCATACTTAAGCTTTTCTTCAGTTCCCAACAATTTCTGATTATTTTAGATCAGAACTCGTACTTTAATCGTTTTACTGCTTTATGTCTTTTATTTTTTTGAATAAATTTGTGAATAAAGTTGCTTTGACTAGACTTTGAGACTTATGCAGGATGAGAGAAGCTTACAAGATCATATCTTTATGACTTCAGTTGACTTCATGAGATCTAAGATTGCATAGAAAGGTTAAATTTCTTATCTTAATCTCATATATGGTTGAAAGAAGGACAACTTTCAATCATAGAAAACATGTTCTTAAATGTTCAAACCACTTCCCGATTCTTAAACAGATTTCATGAATTGGATGTGTGATTTTAAATGTTTTCATTTTTCATTTTGAGCTTTAATGATTAATAAACCGTGTGTTTCCAAAGATAAATACTTGTGTATTGTCTTTTCTATATACTTTCAAGTATTCACACACATTGGTTTGATTTTTGTTCAAATTGTTGTTACCATGTCTCATATTGAAATATAATTTCGATGGTAAGACACCCCGCTTGTATTCAAAGAAATTTGAGCATCATTTCTTTTTGAAGCGTTCATTTCAAGAATGTCTATATTTTGGTTCATATAGACAATATCCATTATTCTTAACCATAAGTTTTGATTGTTATATCATTCATTTTCTGATCATTTTGATACAATGTCAGATTTTCAAACAAGTCTCTTGCATTCATGTTCATTCATTCAATTAACTTGTTTAAAATATCTTCAATGTTTTAATATGCTTATATCTTCATGATTATATTTCTGAGCATATTTACATCTGACATTTGTATATGAGCTTTAACTGCTATAATTAAACCATTTTTGAGCAACATTTGCTTCATAGGAATATGGGTTCTTTGTGTGTCAGGATCGAATTCTCAACAAGAATTATGAATACTCAGAAACAATATCAAAGAAGTTTGCAGAATAACACTTTGATATTCAATAAAACAGTAAACAAATAGTATATATAATGAACAACTTGTAAACTTGTATTGAATGATTGAAGTTACAAGATTACACACACAACCTCAATCTTGAAGAACAAGCTCTTTCAAGACGAATTCTACTTCTCTAGAATTAGGAACTATGTCTTGAGGTTGATTCTCTCTCTATCTCAAAAACACAGAATGAATAATAATCAAAAGATTACTTAACAATTCTAAACAATACTATACATATACTAAAGATAAAAGATAATTACAATTAATAAAATATCTTCAGAATATCTTCCATGAATATCTTAAGTCTATCCAGCTGTCATCCTTGTAATTCGGATCTCCATGTCATAAGCAGTATTAATCTTCAGCAACATTAATACTCTGGGCAGTATTAATCACTTAGCAGTAGTAACTCCAGCAGTACTAATCTTGAAGAGCAGCATTAATTATGTTCCAGCAGCATTAACTTCAACTTGAGCTTTTCTTCAGTTCCCAACAATCTCCCCCTAACTTGACTTTTAGAAAGAGAAGTCAAGTTCTTCAGATCTGATCTTCAAGATGCTTTCAACACCTCAGGTTCAGTTGCCCAAATTTGGATCTAGGCCCAGACTTTGATTGATAGTTCTTCTCACCACAATTCTGGCCATTTCTGAATCCTTTGTGCATACTAACTTAGCTTTTAGCATCCCTGCTAGCTTCTCCTTGCTGTGATTATAAATTTTGTCCACTAGGTAGTATTCATGATAACATTTGTCAATAGTAATCATGTATACACCACAGTTTTCAAATAGCATCCAATAATCAATCTTCTTAAATCCATACTCATGATGATGATCTTTAATCCTATATGCTACTTTTTCTGGATCAAACATCATACACAAGTATTCCATAGTTACCTTGAGAAGATTTTCTTCAGTACTTGTCAACACAGGTTCATAGAGTTTCATTCCCACTTTGTACATTTCTTCTATGTCTGCTCTTGAACAACTTCTGATCACTCTCCCCCAGGTTGAAAATGCTTCAAATGTACCATCAACTCTTTTGATTCTGAAGAAATCCTTTCTATTATCTCTTAGAATGTCCCAAAAGGTGATCTCAGGAGCTTTCATGGAGACTGGAACAACCTTTATAGGTTCTACTATAGTCATGTAAACATCCATATTCTCATCAGTTTGTTATTGGACTGTTCTGGATTATGCACTGATTCTGCTGCAGTTTCTGCTTTTTCTTCCACTCTTGGCCTTTTGAAAATCCTTTTTGAAGCAATGGTTTTTACCCTTTTTGCAGACTTAGCTTCTACACCCACATTCTCATGCTCTTCCTTCATTTCTTCAGCTGTGTTCTTTGTTGGTGTGATCTCCTCAGGGAATGGTTGTTGAATATTGAGGTCATGCCTCTCCTTCATTCTTCTTTCAGCCTCTTCCCTTTGAGATGAGTCCCCTTGAAGTTTGTCCATTTCCTTCTTGTACAGCTCCTCAACCTTACTGTATGCCATGTTGGTGAACATCTCTCCCTTGACCCCAATTGCACCTTTCAGGAAATTTATCATTTTTCTCCTTTCCTGATTGGCCAAAAAGGTCTTGGAAGGTTGTCTTTTCTGCTTTTGACTTGACATTCTTTTGACTTGAAGTTTCTTGGCCTGAGCTGCTTCATTTATACTCTTCTGATACTCTGCATTTAGCTTTCTGGCCATAATCTTTCCAAGTTCTCTATTAGTTTCAGTTTGGAGTTGTTCCTCCTTTTCCATCTGTTCTTGAAGCTTCTTTGCTTTTTCCTCATCCAATTCAATTTGAGTCTTTCTCTTTGAAGGCATTTCAGATTCAACAATCTTCTCCTTTCCTTTTCCCTTTGTATCTGCAGCCTTGTCTTTCTTTTCTGTCTTCTTTGCCCCCCCCTTCATTTATGACCACTCCCTTTGCTTTGGGAGTGTCATTCTTGGCTTTAACCAGTGTTTCTGCAATCTCTAGTTCTTCTACAGAAGGCCCTATTACTGCTTCCTCTGTTTCTACTGCTTCTTTTGCTTCAGCAGCATTAACTGTTTCTGCTGTTTCAGCAGCATTAACAGTTTCTGCTTCTTGAGCAAATTCTGTTTCTGCTTCTATCCCATCCCCTTTCTCCCCCTCAACTTCATCTCCCTTTTCAGAAGACCTTTCTTTCTCTTTTTCAGACTCTTTCTCCCCCTTGTTGGAAGCATCTTTATCAGTTGATCTCTTCTTCAAAACATACTCTTTTCTTCTCTTCCTTTGTACTAGCCTTGACACCATTTTCTTTAGCTTGGCAATCTGTGCTTGTTGAGACAAGATTACCAGCTTCATTTCATCTATTTCTTTGCCTTGTTTAAGAACGTCCAGGTTGATGTTTCCCAATGGTTTCCATCAATTCGTCATAGTTATATCTGTCCTCACCTTCTCCAGGAGTGTTACCCCCTTTTGAATGATCATTGGATCTTTTAGTAGTGGTAGCCTTCTGCCTAGCAGAAGCACTATCCACCCCCTTGGTTTCTTGGCACCTGGGACCTTTGGATGATTACTCACCCAAAGTTGCCATGGGGAAGGTCTTATGTATGTTACCACTGACCTCCTCTATGCTAGCAGGAGTAGTGGCATCCTTAACCCCCATATGCTCAACCTCCACCTCAGTGAGCACCTCCTTTGGGTTGGGAGACACCCCTGTGGTTTCCCTGTAGATATTCTCTAAAGGAGAATCCTCCCTTAGAGGGCTTAAAGGCTTAGTGGGTGAAGGTACAAGAAGGGAAGGAGCCTTCTTTACCTGTTTCCTTTTGTAAGTTTGGGTAATTGTAGAAGTGAGCTTTTGAAGTAGAGACTGGGGAATAGATATAGAGTGGGAAGGTTGGGATTGGCTAGCAGTGGGACTGTCTAATGGGGGCCTTGACCCTGCTGCCATACCATCTTGGGGTTGGGACACCACCATCATTGTTGAGAACAATGGGGTGTCAACTCCTTCCGAGTCCCTAGCAGATCTTC
Organism: Arctium lappa; assembly: GCA_023525745.1. NCBI lineage: Eukaryota > Viridiplantae > Streptophyta > Magnoliopsida > Asterales > Asteraceae > Arctium > Arctium lappa. The sequence continues at coordinate 50,986,142 of CM042059.1, read as the reverse complement.
TCATGTTTGAGAAGACCTTGCCTTTAGGGGGTTTAGGTACATATACCTCATCAAAGTGAGGTATATCCGTCAATTCATTTGTTATAACTGCCTGAACAAACCTGGGATACATGAAGAAACTCTTCTTGTTGTCCAGGTTTGAGACAAGATCATTGAAGATCATTTGAGAAAAGTTATATTTTCTAGCAGTAGATAAACATACCAAAGCATAGGCAATGGGACTGCTAAATTGGCTCCAGCCAGTAGTTTTCTTTGAAATACAGTGCATCAGGGTATGAACAAAGAACCTCCATTGGGGTGAAAATTGAGCTTTGAAAAACTTGAAAATCCCCATTTGGCCTTCATACCCCATTCTTGAAAGAGTTAAAAATAGTTCCTCATTAGGAATAGAGGTTATACCTGCAGCATCGTCTAGACGTAGACAGATGCATAGTACCTCTTCAGTAACTGTTAGGGGTTTTTCACACACCCTTGTCTTTAACATTTGCACACCATTCTCAGTAACAATGGTGGCATTAGCCGAGAACTGCCTCTGAATCTCTATGAAGATGGTAGGAGACACAGTGAGAGCATGCGCGATGTGACTTGTCCTCAGAAATTCGACTATCTGGTGAAAACCTTCGGCTTGTTTTGGCTTTTGGAGCATCGCGATTTCATTGTGCTCGTCGATGAATGCCATGGATGCCATTGAACTTGAATGTTCTTGCCTGAAAACTTGGTACTTGAGAGAAAACGGTTAGAGCGCAAGTGAACAGTATGCAAAGAGTCGTTATGAACTTTTTAGGCGGGCAAAGGGTATTTATAGTATTCGGGACATAAGCAGTATTAACCTAGAGCAGTATTTGTTATTCCCAAACTTATCAAATTCTAATTGCTAAACAACAATCAAGATGAGAATCTAAATCACATTCATTGATCTTCAATCACAAGATTACAAACTAAACTTTCTCTCACTACTCTCTCACTAGAATGATGAAACCATATGCTCTTCTCTAATCTGCACGTGTACAACTTACAACTGCAACTTTCAAAGACAAGGACAAAGGTATTTATACCTCACAACAAATACAAGAAAACAAATACAAATACATTGACTTTGACTTTATTAATAAAAGACTTTGACTTTGATGAGAGTTGACTTTTCCAGCTTTCACTTCTTCATCTTTTATCATCAATCTTTATGATCTTGAATCCAACATATTTGTGCTCTAACAATCTCCCCCTTTGGATCAAGATCATTACTAAAAGATTTAGCAATGCGATCTTCTCTTTGATTAAGCTCGATTGAATAAACTCTCCCTTGGATCAATCTGTATCTTCTCTTAAAATCTCCCTTTTTGATACAAACATAAATTTCTCATCCAATTCTCGTGCTCCCCCTATTAGTATGAAATCTTTACAATCTCCCCTTCTCTGATAAGCACATTATCTTTAAAAACTTTCAGCAATCTTCTTCAAAAACTGATCTTCAAGAATATTAACAATCTCCCAAGGTTGTAACCAAACCTCTTTAAGACAAAACACACTTTGCTTCAGCAAATAATCTTCAACACTTCTATTCTTTTTCATTCAAAAACTTTCAAACATTTCTTGTATTCTTCTTTGCTTTCTCAAACATTTCTTGAACTCTTCTCCCCCTTTTTGATGATTTGAGCATTAATATCATCAAAACTTTCTCTCCAAGAAATGTCATTTACCATTCTGATCTGTCATACTGAGCCTCTGATTCTGTCAACTCTCCAAGATATTCATCTAGATCTTTTCAAATCCAGACAAAATAAGAACATGTAACTCTTGAATCAACAGATGAATCAGTTAATATGCCTGTCAGTAACACAAAGTAACTGTGTGTAACGAATACCCAATATAAATGAGCTTTTTGATGTTCACTCCCCCAGGGCTTCCATCCAATCATCGAAATACCACAAAGGCAATTTCTATGAATGTTATGACAAAGAAACAAATTCTTTGTGTGCTCGTGCAAGTGTAGAAAGAATTAAGCACGAATATTGCTTTTCAATAAGGCTCAACATTGTGTAAACCACTGAGACAACAGTAGATAAACACAGACTCTAAGTGCATGATTGAAGTGCGAAGGTGGGGCAGACTTCCTTCTTTTTTAATATCCAGATTTTCCAAATGAAAACCAGATAGATTATATGCTGCGTCCCCTTGAAAATGTGAAACATTTTCTTGTTGAGAAGAAAATGAGTAGTTGGTGGGTTTAAGCAAGAGATGGCATGGGCTATTTGCCTATTTCAATAACATTCACCAAAGAATTGTGAAATGCTAGTAATGTGGCTGCCCGACTCAGAAAGTAGTTGGTGCAGAGTTTGATATTCTTTTACTCTGATCTCTCACCCTCTTTCTTTTTATCATTAAGCGCGCAACTAACCAAACTCTCTTTTCCATTTTACCTCATCACACCCACACTCATTTCTTTTAGACTTCTCACACTCAATCACAAAAGGATTAACTTCTTAGGTAGGACACACTGGTTAACGTGAATCCATAGAAGTTTCAATTAAGTCCTAGCACAAAGAACCCAGTCCTATAAAGCATGAGTTGCTCAAATGGTTTAACTATATCAGTTAAAGCTCATATACAAATATCAGATATAAGTATGCTCAGTGATATAATCATGAAGATATGAGCATTTTAAACCATTGAAGTATTTTTAAACAAGGAAATTGAATGAATGAACATGAATGCAAGAAACTTGTTTGAAAATCTGACATTGTATAAAATGATCAGAAATAAATGATATAGCAATTAAAGCTTATGGTCAAGAATAATTGATATTTGTCTATGCGAAACAAGATATAGACATTCTTGAAATGACGTTTCGAAATGAAATATCGCTCAAAATTCTTTGAATACAAGCGGAGTGTCTTACCATCGAAGAAAAATTGTTTCAATTTAGAGACATGATAAGAACATGTTGAACAAAAATTCAAACCAGTGTGTGTGAATACTTGAAAGTATATAGAAAAGATAATACGCAAGTATTTATCTTTGGAAACACACGGTTTGTTTATCAATGAAGCACAAAAATAGAATAAAAACATTTAAAATCACACTTCCAAATTATAAAATCCGTTTAAGAATTGGGAAGTGGTTTGAACATTTAAAAACATGTTTTCTATACCTGAAAGTTGTTCTTCTTTCAGATACATTTGAGATTAAGATAAGAAAATTTACCTTGTCGAACAATCTTAAATCTCAGAAAGTCAAGTTGTAGTCATCAAGATATGATCATTTCAGCTTCTCTCATCCTGCATAAGTCTCAAAGTCTAGTCAAAATCAAATTTATTCACAAAAATTAAAAGACATAAAGCAATAAAACGATTAAAGTACGAGTTCTGATCTGAAATAAATAGAAATCAAAATCCTTTTACTCCCCCTGAAATTATGCATCTAAAATATGTCAGTTATAAAGCACATGATAGAGATCTACAACTCCTTTCGGAATGTAGTTCGTCATATCTATCTGATGCAAAAATTTCAGAAAAAATATGTACTCCCCCTTAAAGATTGATATCCTCATTGAATTCTCGGAGTACAATCCTCATATCAGCTCGGAAGTATCTTTCTTTAAGCATTAAAGTACGGGTCCTGAACTGTACTATTCAGAAGCCACACTCCTTATCATTGAGGTACTGGTTCTAAGCTGTTGTACTTAGAAGCCTTCGTTCTTGACATTGAGGTACGGGTCTTGAACTGTGTTATTCAAGAGCCATTGTTCTCTTACTCCCCCTTTACTTGTGGTGCCTGCAACACATAATCAATCTTCGGTTTTGGTACCCACTGGTATTTGGGTCCATGTGTGTTAGTTGCAGTTCGAATGGGAGTAACTGAGTAAGAACCATACCAGTAATGATCACTTGCTTTATGTACAAAATCATATGTATTACAGTAAGAACAATACCTCTTTTTAGATAACCTGAACATTTGATCTCTCGAGTAAGCATGATCAGGTTTACCTTTCAGCACTTTGTTCTTCTTGGCTGTTGATGCATGTACAAATGATTTGTTACTTTTCTTCTCTTCCTTCTTTCCTTTCTTTTTCTCATTATTCTTCTCTTCATCTACTGGTTTTTCTTTCCATACCAGCTTCTCTTCATTATATTTCCTTCTTCTTCTTTGTGTACCCGAACCATCTACATTTTGATCATAGAAAATATTAGAAGTACGAATCTGATTGAATGAATTGACTAACCTTCTTGAAGAAACAGGTTTCATGTATGAGCTTGAGGCTGTCTTTTTAAAGTCAGCTGAATTATTTGTAGGTGTGTGGATTTTTGACACTGGAGTCGTCTGCTCAGTCACCACCACCTTTGAAACAATCTTTTCAAGCTCTTTTACCTTTGAAGAGTAACTGTCTCTTTCTTTTACAAGAAGGTCAATCTTTGTCTTGAATTCAGACTTCGTTTGTGGCTCTTTAAGCGCATTCTCAGATAGTTCAGATAACTTTGCAGTTAATTTCCTTATCTCAGTCTCAAAAATAATTCTTTCTTCTTCAAAATCCTTTTCCACATTCTTTCTTCCATCAGATATCTCTTTAAAAAATCCAACATTCTTCTGCTCAATCTCCTCTTTATCCTTTGCAAACTTTTCTCTTTCAATAATGATTACTTTCTCAAAATCAGAGATTTGTTGAGAAAGTTTAACGCATTTAAGCTCAACCGTCTTCTTCTCGTCAGCACATTTTCTAGAAAAATCTGAGAACTTATTTGCAAATCCTTTCTTTTTAGTCTCAAAATCAGATCTTTCTTCAACCATCTTTTTCTCCAGATCAGATATTTCGTTTTGAAGCTCAGCATTAGCATCCACTAGATTCTTAATCTTCATCTCATAACTATCAACAGAATCTACTTGCTGAATCTGGATTATTTGAGATTCCAAATCAGAAATCTTTTGCAGAAAATCAGAATTCTCAGTCTTTAATTTCTCAGCTTCCAACCATTTATCATCTTTCAAGACTTGAATAACTTCTTTTTCAAGTTGTTGAAAATGTTCCTTGTATTTGGCAAAAAATTCTGAATATCGACCTGAACCTGTTGTCTTCTTCAGGTAATCTATATGTTCATGCATCCACTCATTAAGCTTGTTATAACTGTCAACTTGATTATCATGTTTCTTCTTATAATATTCCAAATGACTTTTAGATACAGCAACATTCATATTTAAATCTTTCAACTTTTTACAACTTTGTGCAAATCGGCCTTCAAGATGAAGAATCTCTGCTTTAAGTTTAGCAATCTCTTCTTTTGATGACATTTTTCCTTGAGAAGACATCCTGTTTCAATTAAAAAGAAATTAGAACTTGAAAAATGATCGTTAATCCAAATTATGAAATCACAAGAAAAAATTTTGAAATTAAATTTCAGAGTTTTGATCCCAAAAAGAACTATGTCCCCCTAGGCAGACTTAGCACGGGGGTCCCGCTATTAAAGGGCATATTACAGTTTTGAAAATTTGTCAAAAAATATTCTAAGTATAGAAACTCGCAAGTCACTATTCACAGTGAAACACGCAGATCGAGACTTGCGCGTTTGATAAACTCTTAGGAAAACTCGCAGACAAACTCGCAAGCAAACTCGCAAGTGCCTAAACTCGCTAACAACTGTTCACGCTAAAACTCGCTAACAACTGTTCACGCTAAAACTCGCTAACAGAGGCTTGCGCATTTTCTAAACTCGCACGTCGTAGAACTCGCTAACCACTGTTCTTCTCCAAACTCGCACGTCGAAGAACTCGCTAACCATTGTTCCTCCTCAAACTCGCTAGCTTTGATGAGCGCGTTTGGAGAACTCGCAGATCGAAACGTGCGTGTTTTAGACCAAAAATTATCCTTTGACTTGCGCGTTCTAGCTGATGAACCTTGCGCGTTTCACGACGAACTTGCGCGTTTGGACGATGAACTAGCGCGTTTTAGAGATCTAGCGCGTTCTTCAAGATATCGACCCAGAAGTTGATTTTTCCATCTGTTTTGCGATCAAACCTTTGTCAATTGGCTTGAAACTTTGCAGAAATGATCAATTACAATACTAGAACATATTACAATTCAAGAATTTCAAAAACCAATACAAAAAAGATACATTTTGGATCAATTTACAGTGCATTAAACTCGTGAACAAAAATATCAACAAAAATTCGAAATTTAGGAAAATTACAGTGCAATTGACAAATCAAATCATACAAACATGATCAATTATACTATATGAACATACTCTGATCGATTTCAACTCCTAAATCGCACAAAAACTCAAAAATCGATTTGAACTTCGATGAACAGTAAACATGAACAGTAAAAACGAACTTTTCTTGATTTCTTGATTTGATTTCACTTTGGATCTGCTTTGATACCAATTGTTATTCCCAAACTTATCAAATTCTAATTGCTAAACAACAATCAAGATGAGAATCTAAATCACATTCATTGATCTTCAATCACAAGAATACAAACTAAACTTTCTCTCACTACTCTCTTACTAGAATGATGAAACCATATGCTCTTCTCTAATCTGCGCGTGTACAACTTACAACTGCTACTTTCAAAGACAAGGACAAAGGTATCTATACCTCACAACAAATACAAGAAAACAAATACAAATACATTGACTTTGACTTTATTAACAAAAGACTTTGACTTTGATGAGAGTTGACTTTTCCAGCTTTGACTTCTTCATCTTTTATCATCAATCTTTATGATCTTGAATCCAACATATTTGTGCTCTAACAGTATTAACTAACTAGCAGTATTAATTGAGAGCAGTATTAACCACTAGCAGTATTAACTAACTTGCAGTATTAACTGAGAGTAGTATTAACCACAAGCAGTATTAACTGGGCATTGGCAGTATTAACACTGTACTGACAGTATTAACACTGTACTGGCAGTATTAACCATACTTACTCTTTTAAGCTTGTGATGAACTGAGTACTGCTATACATTTCCTGAAAACAGAAGATTAGTAAGACCAAGCATAAACTATATACAGGTATTGAACCACTTTTTAAGTAGGAGCTTATTCAGAGTTGATCATTCCCACACTTGTTACCAAGAAAGTGAATCTACCCACATCAAAGGCTTTAGTGAATAGATCAGCAAACTGGTTATCAGTATGAACTTTTACAACTTGAATAAGCTTCTTTTCATTGCAGTCTCTTATAAAGTGATACCTGATCTCAATGTGCTTTGTTTTTTAGTGTTTGACAGGATTATTAACAATGCTAATAGCACTGCTATTATCAATAAAGATTGGAGTGTGTAGAAAGGTTACCCCATAGTCCAGCATTTGATTCTGAATCCATAAGAGTTGAGAACAGCAACTTGCCGCTGCTATGTACTCTGCTTCTGTTGTAGACGTGGACACTGTGGTTTGTTTTTTGTACTGCCATGATACTAATCTTGCACCCAAAAACTGGCATCCTCCATAAGTAGATTTTTTGTCCAAGTTTTCTCCACCTAGGTCACTGTCTGAGTATGCAAGTAGGTCAAATGATGAGTCATAAGGATACCAAAGTCCCAATCTAGGTTGCCCTTTGAGATATCTGAATATCCTCTTAACAACTTGATAGTGTGATTGCTTTGGCCTAACTTGAAATCTTGCACACACACAGACTGGAAACATTATATCTGGCCTAGAGGCTGTAAGATACATAAGAGAGCCAATCATGGATCTATATTGATGAACATCCATATCCTCCCCCTCAAGATCTACTGTTATCTGCTTATGTGTCTCCATAGGTGTGCTAGCAGGCTTTGAGTCTGAGAAACCAAACTTGGTTAGAATGTCCTGTACATATTTGGACTGACAAATAAAAATACCATCTGACTTCTGTTGGACTTGGAGTCCAAGGAAGAAAGTAAGTTCCCCCATGGAACTCATTTTAAACCTTTGATGCATGAGATCCTCAAACTCCTTGCACATATTGTCTCTTGTGGATCCAAAGATGATATCATCTACATAGATTTGGACCAGCAAGTTGTCCTTCTTCTTTCTCCTGATGAACAGAGTTTTATCAATGACTCCTCTTTCAAAGCCATTTTTCAAGAGATAGGATGACAGAGTGTCATACCATGCTCTTGGTGCTTGATGCAGTCCATAAAGTGCTTTCTTCAGTTTGTATACTCTGTCTGGATAGCTTGGGTTTTCAAACCCTGGTGGTTGACAAACATATACTTCTTCTTCAATTGAGCCATAGAGAAATGCACTTTTGACATCCATTTGATAGACTTTAAACTTCATATAAGAAGCATATGCCAGGAACAATCTGATTGCTTCTATCCTAGCCACTGGTGTAAATACTTATTCATAATCTATTCCTTCTTCTTGTGTATACCCTTGTGCCACCAACCTTGCTTTGTTCCTTATTACTATTCCTCTTTCATCTTTCTTATTCCTGAAGACCCATTTTGTACCTATTGCTCTTTGACCTTTAGGAAGGTCTACCAGATCCCAAACATCTTGCAACTTGAATTGTAGTAGCTCTTCTTGCATGGCTTCTATCCAACTGGACTCTTTCATAGCATCATGAGCTTTTTTAGGCTCAAGCTGGGATAGAAAGCAAGAAAGCACTGTATGTTGTTGATCTTGCATATCTTGCAGCCTGGTTTGATTTCTAGTCATCATAGGAGAAGATATATCTCCTATTACCAGCTGAGGAGGATGATTCTTTTGTGTTCTTGTGTGATGACTAGGTTCTTCATTGAGTCCCACCTCTAGATTGGAGTCATTCAACTCAACTGAGGTGATTTCAGCAGCTACTTCTGGTTCTTTATTTTCTTGTCTCTCCTCATCTCTTCTTTCTTCTTCACTCTGATTTGGTTCAGTAGATGGCTCCTTTTCACAATATTTAACAGGATCCACTGTGGATATGGGAAAAATCACAGACTGAGGTGTACTGTCTTGAACTTGTGTAGTCCCTGATCCTCCATTTCCTGAACCTGCATAATCATTACTACTAAAACCAAAAGGGTTAGTTAGTGAATCAATGTCAAACAGCCACTGAGGACCAGACCCAACAGGTTTTGGTGTGTTCTCATTGCATTTGACATTGTCACTTTCTTCAATTATTCTAGAAGAAGAGTTAAAAACTTTGTAGGCCTTACTTTGAGATGAGTAACCAACAAGAAATCCATCATCTGCCTTGCTATCAAACTTTCCTAAGTGAGATTTGGTATTAAGAATTGTACAAGGACACCCAAAAGGTTTGAAAAAACCAATAAAGGGTTTTCTTTTATTTAAAAGCTCATATGGGGTCTTGTTCTTTGGCTTGACCACTAGAACTTTGTTTTGGACATAGCAAGCAGTATTAACTGCTTCAGCCCAGAAAGTAATTGGCAGCTTTGAATCTGCTAACAGAGATCTAGCAGCCTCAATTAGTGTCCTATTCCTTCTCTCAGCAACTCCATTTTGTTGTGGAGTCCTAGGAGCACTATAATGTCTCTCAATACCTTTTTCTTCACAAAAGGTGTTTAGATCAAGATTTTTAAACTCAGTTCCATTGTCCGATCTATTGACTTTTACTTTTTGATTTGTTTGGTTTTCAATTCTTAGGATAAAGGATTTGATCAGTCCACTTGTCTCATCCTTAGTCCTTAGAAAATATACCAGGTAAATCTAGAGTAATCATCAACAATAACTAAGCAGTTTGATTTCTTCCATATGCTCATCACATTTGTAGGGCCAAACAGATCCATATGTAATAACTGGAGACAAGAAGAAATTGTATTAAATTTTTTGGACTTATGAGAAGTTTTGTGCTGTTTGCCTTTAAGACAAGCAACACAATGATCATCACATGAAAAGACTTTTGATGGTAAACCTCTTACAAGGTTATTTTTAACAAGTTTGTTCATTGTCTTGAAGTTCATGTGACACATCCTTCTGTGCCAAAGAGAGGATTCACCCACAGAAGCTTTTGAAACAAGACAGTTCAGGGATGAATCACTTGAAACATTGTCCATATCTAGACAGTAAACATTGTCCTTTCTTGGAGTTCTAAGTAGTATCATGCTTTCATCAACTACCTTGAATCCTGGAGCAAGGATCATACATTCTGTATTGGTAAATAATATACTATGCTGTTTGTCACAAACCTGTGATACACTTAACAGGTTGTACTTTAACTGATCAACATAGTAGACATCCTCAAATGTCGTGTTACCTTTTGTAACATTACCTTTCCCACTTATTTTTCCACCTGTAAGATTGTCTCCAAATGCAACATGTCCTCCATTGATATGCTTGAAATCCTGAAGGCATGACATGTTGCCTGTCATGTGCCTAGAGCAACCACTATCAACATGCCAGATGCTCTTTCCCTTGAGCTGTTGGTTGCCCTGCACATAAAATAAATCAGTTAGTATTGATTAGGAACCCAAGCCAAAGTGGTCTTGGGTACCCCTTTCTCATCAAAATATTTACATTCCTTTTTGACAAGATTTTTAAACTTTGACTCCTCATTTCTGGAGTACTTTGTCACAATAATGGGTTTTGCTGCACATTTGCTACAAGCAGTACTAGTTTTAGAAGTACTAACTGCATTAGCAGTACTAACCTTGTTAGAAGTAGTAATTGTGTCAGCAGTAGTAACATTTGAAGAAGTACTAACAGTGTTAGAAGCATTAATATTCTTAGCAGTACTAACACTGGTAGCAACAGTATTGCTACTGGCAGCACTATCCCTGTCAGCAGTACTATTTGAGGTAGCAGTACTAACAGTTTTAGTGCTTCTAGGCACCCACATTTTAATACTTTCTTTTAAAACCTTTTTCTTCATTTGGCCTTTGGTTTCAACAGATTTCTTAGCCACATGTTTCTTTCTAGCCTTCCTATAACCAACAGGTTTTTGCACAAATCTTTGAAAGTTCATCTGTTGGTTAATAGGGTTAAAGAAACAGTGCTTAGCCAAATGATTCAACTTACCACATATTAACAAGGTTTTGGTCTGATTATCTTACTCAGATCAACTCCTTGTTTCTGAGCCCATTGATTATTCTAGTTTCTTTGATTACCTCTTTTTGTACCAGAACTTAGGCTCTCAGTTTTATTGCAAGCACACTGTTTACAAGGTCCAGGATTCACAATAGTGGTCTGTTTGTAATGGACCTTGTTGGCCTTTCCTTTGGTCTTCTCTATCTCTTTAGACTTGACCCAGATTCTTCCCCCACCCTCATTGGTAACAATGTTGTTCTCTAAGGGTATCTCTTTACTCACAACATTGTTCCTATTCTCACAGGCTTCTTTCTCAGTCATATCCTCAATAACCACCTCATTCAAAGGATCTATCTTAAAGGCTTTCTCAGACAAGTCCTTTTTCTCCTTGGTCTCTAACAAGTCTGATGTAGGAGGAATGTAGGTGTTGTTGTAAGGAGGGGGTGTGTTGTTGTATCCATTACCAGGCTTCATCTTATCATGAATCTGAGCCTTTAGAAGAGAATCCATTGCTTTTGAGTCATATGAAAACTTTTCAATATCAAGCTTAACCTTAGCTAGTTCTTCTTTAAACTTATCATTCTCTTCTTTTCACTTAGACAGTTTGGTCTCTAACTCATTCTTTTCCCACTTCCAGTAGTTTGTGTCATAAGAGTGTTGAAGTTCATTGGCTTGGAAGCCTTTGATTTGTTCTTCAAACCTCTCAACTATCAACACATAGTCTCTTCTGTCCTTTTCTAATCTTTTGAGGTCATCACACATGTTTTGGTTGTGATCTCTGTACCTTTTGACAATGTCTAAGCAATATTGAGTACAAAGATTAGAAATTACCTCAGAGGGGAGATCAGATACCTCTGCCATAAGAGCTTGATTCTAAATAGCATTCCACCTTTGTCTTGTCAAAACCAACTCCATCTTCTCTTCTTTGAGAGAAGTTGTTCCTTCCTGTTCTTTTGATAAACTTCTTCACCCTCATAGATAACATGGCCATCTGCCATTTAATGTCCATCTCCTCCAGGTCATCAGGGTGAAGTTGATCCAGATCATCATTAATCAAGGAGTTGTTGCTGTGACTGGACAAAAAGGCTTCAAAGACAGTTTCAGTGCCTTTTTCTGAATTCACTCCACTGGCAGCACTAATTGCTTCAGGGTTGGCAGTAGTATCAGTATATGCCGATATAAGTGCAACATTGTGAATATACCCAGTGGGCTTCTTCTTGGCTTCTACCTCAGTTTCAAAAACTCTTAGATCATTATACAGATCATCAAGTTCCTTCTCTTCTAGATTGTCACTCTGTCTATATGAGACAGTGTACATAGTCCATTCATCCCCAAGAGATCTGAGGAACTTCCTGTTGATATCATCTTGCTCCATCTTCACTCCAACAGTATCCAGTTCACCAATAAGCTTGTTGAATCTGTCAAAAGTTTGAGTCATAGACTCATTCTTTGTAGAAGTGAAGTGCTCATACTGTTGCTTCAGAACATCCCTTTGATTTCTTTTGATGCTCTTAGTTCCAGCAAATCTTTTCTCTAGAGCATTCCAGAGAATCTGAGCATCAGTGCAGTTGCAAAATTGATGCTGATATTCATTGGGGATGGCCAAGAGCAGAGTGCTCAAGGCCTTCATCTCTGTCTGCCTGATCTTCCTCTCTCCATCTGTCTTTGGTGGAGGTGTTTTCCCATCTGGTCCAATCTTTCCTGCTTCAGAGGGGCCATTCTCAATGATGACCCACATTGAGTAGTCAGTGAGAAGAATGTATTGCCTGATTCTGATCTTCCACATGTCAAACTCACTGGGTTTGAGCATTGGGACCTTAGAGACAAGTGTACTATTTGATTCTGCAAAGTTTTCTATGGTGAATAAATGAATGTTTCTGAGAGAACAGGCTCTGATACCACTTGTCAGGATCAAATTCTCAACAAGAATTATGAATACTCAGAAACAATATCAAAGAAGTTTGCGAAATAACACTTTGATATTCAATAAAACAGTAAACAAACAGTATATATGATGAACAACTTGTAAACTTGTATTGAATGATTGAAGTTACAAGATTATACACACAACCTCAATCTTGAAGAACAACCTCTTTCAAGATGAATTCTACTTCTCTAGAATTAGGAATTATGTCTTGAGGTTGATTCTCTCTCTATCTCAAAAACACAGAATGAATAATAATCAAAAGATTACTTAACAATTCTAAACAATACTATACATATACCAAAGATAAAAGATAATTATAATTAATAAAATATCTTCAGAATATCTTCCATGAATATCTTAAGTCTATCCAGCTGTCATCCTTGTCATTCGGATCTCCATGTCATAAGCAGTATTAATCTTCTGCAACATTAATACTTTGATCAGTACTAATCTTCTGTAACATTAATACTCTGAGCAGTACTAACTAAGATCAGTAGTATTAATCACTTAGCAGTAGTAACTCCAGCAGTACTAATCTTGAAGAGCAACATTAATTATGTTCCAGCAGCATTAACTTCAACTTGAGCTTTTCTTCAGTTCCCAACATTGTGCTAGGAATTAACTGAACTTCTATGAAATCACGTTAACTAGTGATTTCTACCCAAGAAGTTAGTTCTTAGTAAATGAGTGTGGGTGTGATGAGGTAAAATGTAAAGGAGAGTTTGGTTAGATGTGAGCTTAATGATAAAAAGAAAGAGGGTGTGAGATCAGAGTAAAAGAATATCAAACTCCGCACCAACTACTTTCTGAGCCGGGCAGCCACATTACTAATGTTTCACAATTCTTGGTGAACATTATTGAAACAGGCAAATAGCCAATGCCAACTCTTGACTAAACCCCACCAACTACTCATTTTCTTCTCAAAAAGAAAATGTTTCATATTTTTCTGGGGACGCAACATATTATCTATCTGGTTTTCATTTGGAAAATCTGGATATTGAAAAAAAAAGAAGGAAGTCTGCCCCACCTTCGCACTTCAATCATGCACATTGAGTCTGTGTTTATCTACTGTTGTCTCAGTGGTTTACACTATGTTGAGCCTTTATAAAAGCAATTATTCGTTCTTAATTCTTTCTACACATGCACGAACACACAAAGAATTTGTTTCTTTGTCATAACATTCATAGAAATTGCCTTTGTGGTGTTTCGATGATTGGATGGAAGCCCTGGGGGAGTGAACATCAAAATCTTCTTTATATTGTGTATTCGTTACAGACAGTGACTTCGTGTTACTAACACACATATTAACTGATTCATTTGTTATTTCAGGAGTTACATGTTCTTATCTTGTCTGGATTTGTAAAGATCTAGATAAATACTTGGTTACGGATCAAAGAATCAGAGGCTCAGTTTGACATATCAGAATGGTCAAAGACATTTCTTGGTGAAAGTTTTGATGATACAGATGCTCAAATCATCAAAAAGGGGGAGATGGTATTAAGAAATGATAAAGTTTTGGGAGATGATTTACAGAAATGTCCAAGTCAAAAGATTCAAAGTAATGATTTAAAGAAGATCAAAAAACTTCTGAAGATGTGCTGATTTTGCTGAAATTTTCTTTGGAGATTATTTGCTGAATCAATTTGAGCTGAATCTGAAGATAATTTCTTTCCAAAGTCTAAAAGTATTTTGAGAAAGTTTTGGGGAGATTGTTAATTGTTTGAAGACAGTTTTGGAAATAATGTTGTTAAAGAAAAAGGGGAGATTGTACTGGCAGAGCTTAAAGTGAAGACTGAATTGCTAGATCTTTCAATAGTGATCTTGAATCCAAAGGGGGAAATTGTTAGAGCATAAATATGTTGGATACAAGATCAAGAAGACTGAGGGTCAAAGTTCAAGAAAGTCAAAGCTGAGAAAGTCAACTTTCATTAAAGTCAAAGTCTTTTGTAATAAAAGTCAAAGTCTTTGTATTGTTTTTGTTTTGTACTTTTACTCTCCTTGTATTAGTTGTAGGTATAAATACCTTGTCTTTCTGTTTTGTTAAGTAGTTGTTTTAGTTGAGAATCTGGAATTAGAGAGAGAGAATACGTTAGAGAGAGAAAGAGAGTTATAGAGAGAGAAAGTTGTAATCTTGGATTTGAATGTTAATCAAACAGGTAATTGATCGAATTCTTGTTTGTGTTTGTTTAATTGTTAGTGATTAGAAACTTGAATCTAGGGAATAACAAAGTATACAAACTAAAGAAGGCACACTATGGGCTACCTCAAGCACCAAGAGCATGGTATGACACTCTGTCTACCTATCTCTTGGAAAATGGTTTTGAAAGGGGAATCATTGACAAGAACCTTTTCATTAAAAGGAAGAAGAAGGACATACGGCTTGTTCAAATCTATGTGGATGATATCATCTTTGAATCCACAAAAGATTATATGTGCAAGGAGTTTGAGGAGTTGATGCACAAAAGATTCAAGATGAGCTCTATGGGTGAACTCACATTTTTCTTTGGGCTACAGGTTAAACAGAAGGGAGATGGCATTTTCATAAATCAATCCAAGTATGTGCAGGATATCCTTACAAAGTTTGGATTTTCAGAAGCAAAGCCTGTAAGCACACCTATAGAAACACACAAACAGATCACTGCAGATCTTGAGGGGGAGGATGTGGATGTTCATCATTATAGATATATGATAGGCTCCCTCATGTATCTAACAGCTTCAAGACCAGACATTATGTTTGTTGTTTGTGTGTGTGCCAGATTTCAAGTGAGGCCTAAGCAATCTCACTTTCAAGCAGTCAAAAAGATCTTCAGATATCTCAAAGGACAACCTAGGTTGGGTCTTTGGTATCCTCATGACTCACCATTTGATCTACTTGCATATTATGATAGTGATTTGGGTGGTGCAAACTTGGATAGAAAGTCTACATCAGGAGGATGTCAGTTTTTGGGTGCAAGACTAGTTTCATGGCAGTGTAAAAAGCAAACCACAGTGTCCACCTCTACAAACAAAGCAGAGTATATAGTTGCTGCAAGCTGCTGCTCACATGTGCTATGGATTCAGAATCAGATGTTGGACTATGGCATTACTTTTCTTCACACTCCCATCTTCATTGATAACAACAGTGCTACAAGCATAGTTAATAATCCAGTGAAGCACTCAAAAACCAAACATATAGAAATCAGGTACCATTTTATTAGAGATTGCAATGTAAAGAAGTTAATTCAGGTTTTGAAAGTACACACAAATAACCAATTTGCTGATCTATTCACCAAATCTTTTGATGTGGGTTGATTCACATTCTTGGTCACAAGTGTAGGCATGATAAACACTGAATAAGCCTCTTTTGATTTTCTTTATGTACCATTTCTATATAGATTCGTTAATGCTTACTTTCTCATATTTCATTGTGCATGGTGCTGCTAACCTTTTGTGTTTAAGTGTTTTAGATTTCTTTGCTGATTAGATACTTGGTACTTCTGGTTAAGTTAATACTGCTCTCTCTATTACTCCTGCTGACAGTTCAAATATGGTTAAGTATGGTTACTACTGCTAGGTGGTTTATACTGCCAGTGCAAAGTTACTACTGCTTGCCTTATTTCTACTGCCATACAGTGTTAATACTGCTGGTATGTGTTAATACTTCTAGTCTGTGTTAATACTTCTGGTATGTGTTACTACTGCTTGCCTTATTTCTACTGCCAGACAGTGTTAATACTGTTGGTATGTGTTAATACTTCTGGTATGTGTTACTACTGCTTATATGGGTGAATATCGCGGGTTTGTTAATGCTGCTAGGGTGCTTAGTACTGCTTTTAACGGAAACCCTTAACCTATAAATACCCTCTCTGACCGCCAAAACCCAAATGGCTCATTGAATTTCCAACGAGTTTTCATCATCTCTCTCTCTCTCTCTAAAATTCTTGCTTCCCAGTGCGTAAACCTTAGTGTTGATTCGAACCCAAGACTCGATCAAAATGTTGGCATGGCTGGATTTCATTGATGATCACAATGAACTTGCAATGCTCCAAAAACCCTAACAAGCTGAGGGTTTTCATGAAATTGTGGATTTCTTATCACAATCACATATTGCCTATGCGCTAACGGTGAATCCTACCATCTATGTGGAGCACATGAGACAGTTCTGGGCAAATGCATCCATTCAGAATGTTGATGGCAATCAGGTCATTCAATCAAGGGTCTGTGATAAACCTATCACAATCACACTCATCTACGTCTAGATGATGCCTCAGGTATTACTACTCTTTCAAAGGAAGATCTCTTCCAAGAAATTGGCAGAATGGGGTATGAAGGTCCTACTGAGGTTTACAAGTTTTTCAAAAGCAAATTTTCACCTCAGTGGAGATTCTTTGTTCATACTTCAACATTGTTTATCTTCACAATACAACTGGATGGAGTGAGTTTAGAAGTACAATAGCGTATGCTCTTGTCTGCTTAGCTACCTCCAGAAAGTTCAATTTTTCTCAAATGATTCTAAATGATTTGATGTCAAACTTCGATACCAAAACCAAAACCAAAAGATTTTATATGTATCCAAGGTTTGTACAAGAAGTACTGAACAAGGAATTGATTTACCCTCTTTTCAAGAGGTGTATGTACCTAAACCTCCCAAAGGGAAGGTATTTTCCAACATGAGAAGGCCTAGTAAGGACTTCTCTGGAACAGACACACCATTGTTCTCTACAATGATGGTTGTGTCTCATTCCCATGGTGAGGCATCAGGGTCACAGCTCATATCTAACCAACACACTGATGACCTACCCATACCATTCACTTCAAATATTCTTCCTCAGACCACTGTTGATAAGCCAAATCCCCCAATCACTCAAAAATATGCAAGGAAAAAGGTACAGAAGGTTCCTTCCCTTCATGTACCTACACCCCAAAAGCCTATAAGCCCTCTGATGGACCCTTTTCCATGAGAGAATATCCAAAGGGAATCTACAGGGGTGTCTCCCAAGCCCATGAAGGTGCTCTCTATGGAGAAGGACGAGCATGTGGGCAGTAAGGCTCACACTACTGACTCTGCACAAGGTGTGGATCAGGACAGTGTGAACATTACTAAGACCTTCCCCACGACAACTTTGGATTAGAAATCATCTAAGCGACCCAGGTGCCAAGAAACCAAGGGGGTAGTAGGTGCTTCTGCTAGGCAGAAGGCCTCTATTAAAAGATCCAAGGATCCTTCAAGGGTGCTCAACACACCTAAAGGAGGTGAGGACATATATAACTATGATGAATTGATGGAAACCATTGGCAATGTGAACTTGGATATAATCAATCAGGACTTGGAGATAAAGGAGCTGAAAAAGGTGATAATTTCTCAACAAAGCCAGATAGACACACTCAAGAAGATGGTGTTGAATTTGGTGCACAAAAAGAAGAGAAACCAGTTTATCTTGAAGAAAAGGAGAAGTGCTCATGATGCTTCCAAAAAGGGGGAGAATCAAGAAGCTGAATGTGAGAAGGAAAGCTCAGTTAGCATGGAATTTCAGTTTGAGGGGGAGATTAGTGGTGAAGCTAAAAAGAAGGTTGAAGAAGAAACAGTGAAAGCAACAAAAACAGAAAAAGCAGCAGAAACATCAGTGAAAGCAACAGAAACAAGAAAGAAAGAAGCAGAAAATGTAGAAGCAGCAGTAACTACTAAACCAAAAGTAGAAACTGCCAAAGCGGTAGAATCAGAGACAGCAGCAGTAGAAACTAGAATGTCTAGAAAAGAAATAGAGATTGAAGAGACTCTGATGAAGGCGAAGAATGATACTCCTAAGGCCACTCAAAAGGCTAAGGGAGTGGTGATCAAAGAAGGAATTTTAGAGAAGAAAAAGAAAGAGGTCAGTATGTCAAAGGTCAAGAAGAAAGGCAAAGAGAAGATGGTTGAGCCTGTGAAACCATTGAAGAAGAAGAAGCAAATTGAGTTGGATGAAGAATTGGCAAAGGATTTACATGTACAGTTTGACAAGGAACTTGAAAAGGAGAATGAAATCCAAAAAGCTAAAGACAGAAAGCTTGCCTTAGATCTGGAAAAAAGGATCAATGAAGAATACCTGAAGAGCTTGAAAACTGCTGCAAAGAGGGTGACTATGAAAGCAACAAGACAAAGGAAGCCTTCAAAGACCTTTCTAGCTATACAACAAAGAAGATAAATGATAAACTTCTTGAAAGGATTTGTTGGAGTTCCTAAAAGGATGTTTACAAAATTGTCTTTTAGTAGGATAGAAGACTTATACAACAAGGAGATGCCCAAGCTGAAAAGAGACTTCAATCAGAGGGTTGAATTTGAAAGAAAGATGAAAGAAAGACATGATCTGAATATTCAACAACCTTTTCCTGACAGTGAAGAAGGCACTCCTACTAAAGAAAAGGTAGAAGTGAAGAAAGAAGAGACACTAGCTCAGAAGATTAGAGTTGTGAAGAGAATGAAGTCAATAGCTACCAAGACAAAGGCAAAAAGGCTAAGAACTGGGGACGGTGAGAAAGAGCAGAGTCAAGAGCAATCAAGTCAAAAATCTTCAGAACAGTCAAGACAATCAGATGAGCACTTTGACTTGTACATAACAATGACAGATAGAGAACCATTGAAAGCAGATCCTATATCAGTGAAAGCCCCAGAGATCATTCATTGGGATACCTTGATGGATAAAGGCAAAGAATACTGCAGAATCAAAAGAATGGGTGACAAGTGTGAGGTTTATTCAACCTGGGGCAAGATAATTAGAAGTTGTACCAGATATGATTTGGAAGAATTGTACAAGGTTGGATTGAATATGTATGGAGACTTGTTAAAAGGAGCAAGGATGAGTATAACAAAAATGGCTCTGGAATATTTGTGCATGATGTTTGACCCTGCCAAAGTTGAATATCTTATCAAATATGTGCACAGAGAAGGATTTAAAAGCATAGATCACTAGATGCTTATTGAAAGATCTGGAGTTTATGTCATAACCATTGATAAAATCTTTCATGAGTACTATCTGGTTGATAAGGTGTATGACCACAGCAAAGTAAAGTTGCAAGGGATGCTGAAAGCTAAGTTGGTCTGTCCTACAGGTTCAGAAATGGCCAAATTTGTGATTAAAAGAACCATCAATCAAAGTATGGGATTGAATCCTGATCTAGGAATCTGAGCAGTAATTTTGAAAGCATCATGAAGACCGTATTCTGAAGAACTTAACTTCTTGTTTACAAAAGTTAGGTTGGGGGAGATTGTTGGGTATGAAAATAGGCTAGGTATGGATAGTGCTGCTAAGAGTTACTACTTCTGAAGTTGTTAGTACTATTTGATTAGTACTGCTTGAAGATTACTACTGCTAGTAATAGGTAGTATCGCTTGAAGAGTTAATACTGCAAGATGGAAGATACTACTGCAAGCATGGTCAGTATTGTTGTTGATAAGAGGATGCTGCTAATGATTAATGCAGCTAATGATGATAAATATGGTTGGTTGCTTAATGCGAAAGACAAGGAGATGAAGGTAATTATGGAATGGATACTGAAGATCAATGTTTCTTTAGTAATTATCTTATAATCTGTTTTGTATATATAGTCTAGAAGTCTTAGATTATTAGAGATATACAGAGATACATATGTCTTTTGTTTTTTGAGAGAATTAGCCTCAATATTTTTAGTGATCCTTTCATTAGAGAAGTATTAAATGTCTGTTGAGTCTGTTCAACAAATTGATGATTTGGTTGTAATCATTAAGTTAATTCAATATAACTTGTGATTTAATTCATATACTATTTCATTGAGTTTTTTTGTTAAAGTGTTATTCTGCAACTTCTTTAACAAAGTTTCTGAGTGTTTATTTAAATTCTTGTTTTGAATTTCGATCCTGACAAATGCTAACAGACTGTTGCTACAGCATGCACTCCTAAACATTGATATTGGCAGCAACCGACTCAATCCTCAGAAGATTTACCTTTTTGTTAGAGACTCATGGAGGATTCTTAGAAGTACAAGACTGGAGGAGGGTGATGGAAGATGCGTTGAAGATGCCTTGATTTGCCTCCTTAAGCATCTTTACTTTTTGATTAGTGTACTCAATATGATTGGTTAATAACCAATGGAAAATTATCTTTTGTACTTTTAAGCATCATTTGATTCCCTTAGTTTAGTATAAGTATGAGGTAATTGTTGTAGTTTAAATATCATTATCAACCCTTATGCTTAGGCATATATCAGCTGAATCAAAGCTTCTTACAAGCTTTGTATTCTAGTAGTTTTTAATATATTGCAATCTTTTGAAATTGTTCTTACTTTCTTTCAGTTGCTACAACAACCATTACAACATTAATTTACTTTTCTTGTAAGTTTACTTTACAAGTCATTTATTTTAAGTCATTTACATTCATGTCTTTTATCTTTATGTCATTTACTTTTGAGCTTTTACTATCATCCATGCTAGGCTTATCACCTTAGTGTGAGTGTAAGGGAAGGTTGTGAGATTAAGCCAAAGTGTTAGTGGATATTTGCTTGTTAATAGAAATTTACTTCACTATTCATAAGTGGTACAAACATTTCATCTGGTAATCTTTGACAAATTGACACATGTTATTTTACTTAGATGGGTTGGACCTTAAAAGTAAGACAACACAAATGTTTTTACTAGTGGTGTTATAGAGGCTACAGAGAGATGCAACAACCTTATGGGTTGCAAAACTATATGGAAAGAAAGGCAATCTATACTAGTTTTGTTCTTGATGCATCACCCTGTGCACTGCCAACATATGGTCTAATCTGCACTTCCTTGGAAGGCCGTTCAATCCAGTAGTGTTTGTAGAGAGCTATTGCTGTGACACCCTTGTGAGGTTGTAGCAATGTTCACTGCACTTTGTTAGCTGAAATCCAACTTGATCTTACACCCATACTATCTTTTACTTATTGTTACATTTAAGTACTTTAGTTACCAACTCTCAAAAGATATTGCTTCATTTTTACTCTTGAAATCTTGTTTTAAAGTTGACTTTGGTTACTCTTCTTGCTTTAAAAATCCCGGAGGTACGATATCTGGTATTACTTACCATTATTACTTGCTTTGGATGATACTAGTGAGCCATGTATACTTGCATGATTTGAGTTCAAGCCTATAATGTTTCACATTTTACAAACAAATGTTTAATACGCTGGATTACCATTAGAGGACCCACACTTACATCTTAAGTCCTTTATGGAAATCACATACTTTTTTCACTTCCATGGAGTTACTAATGAAGCCTTAAGGCTGAAGTTATTTCCATTTTCAGTGAGGGATAGAGCAAAAGCTTGGTACAATTCTTTACAACCAGATTTTGTAACCACATGGAATGACATAGCTGAAAAGTTTTTGAAAAAAATACTTCCCACCAACCAGGAATGCCAAATTCAAAAATGATATTTGTCTTTTTAAACAACTTGAGGATGAGGTAGTTCCTGATGCTTGGGAGAGGTACAAGGAGTTGTTAAGGAAATGCCCACATCATGGAATTCCATACTGCATACAGCTTGAGACGTTTTCAATGGTCTTGATACCACTGCAAAACAGATGCTTGATGCTACTGCAGGTGGAGCCTTTACTGCTAGTACCTATGATGATGGCTATGACATTCTAGAAAAGATTTCAAACAACAATGGTCATTGGGCAGATCCTAGAGCAAAAGTACGTAGAAAGGATTCAGGTGTTCATGAGATAGATCCATAAACTACTAGCGCTGCACAACTTTCAACTATGACTAGCTTGTTGAAAAACTTAGCTATACCTGCTGCAAACACTGTTGCTGCAACATATGTCTCTGAATCCTTGCATGTCCAATGTATGTACTGTGATGAAGGTCATACTTCTGACCAATGCAGCCTAAACTCTAAATCTATTAACTATGTGCATAACAGACCAGTTCAGATTTCAAACACTTACAACTCAAGTTGGAAAAATCATCCCAACTTCTCTTGGAATAGTCCATGTTTGAATACTCCAGTTATAAAAGAAACAAGGCAAAGTTTTCAACCAAGTAAAAGACCCTGGGTGTTTCACAATCCCTTGTAGTATAGGTGGGAAACATGTGGGCATGGGAATGGGGCGGGGACAAAATCAACCAACTTTTCAAAAAAATCCTAACCAGCAAAGTGACTCATCACCTTCTCTTGAAAACATGTTGAAGGGTTTCATAAATCAAGCTGTTTCAGCAATAAGTCATCAAAATGCAACCATTAGGAATTTGGAAACACAAATTGGACAAATGGCCATTGAGTTAAGAAATAGACCTGTTGGAACACTCCCTAGTGATACTGAGATCCCAAGGAATTTGACCAAATAACATGTGAATGTTGTTAGTTTAAGAAGTGGAAAGGACTTAGTTGATAGTACCCCAAAGGAGAACAAGACTGTTGCACAACCTGTGACTGAGATGCCTGCTATAGCAACACCAGTAGTTGCTGCAGCAACACCTACTGTTGTTCTTGAACCAGTGGCACCTCAAAAGTTTGTGACCATACCCAACAAGTATGACTTTACTTCACTTTTTCCATGTGAACCACAACCAAAAATCACATAATCAAGTCAAAATGATGTTGCCATAGATTTACCACACACAGATCATGTTGCTGCAGCACCATCCAAAATAGCATACATAGGAACCCCTACTGTCCAAACAACATTTGACCCTAGAAATTCAAAAATAAACCCTGTTCCCCCATACATTCCTTACCAACAGAGGTTGAGGAATCAAAAGGAGGACATTCAGTTCAAAAAGTTCTTGGATGTATTCAAGCAATTGCACATCAACATCCCATTAGTTGAAGCTGTTGAGAATATGCCTAACTATGCCAAATTTCCGAATGATCTTTTAGGTAAGAAAAAGAAATTGGCTGAGTATGAAATAGTTGCCCTTACTGAAGGATGTAGTGCCCTTTTGTCAAACAAAATTCCCCCTAAACTTAAAGACCCTGAGTGTTTCACAATACCTTGTCGTATAGGTGGGAAACATGTAGGCATGGGAAAGGGGCGGGGATGGGGCAGGGACCTCAATCCCCGTCGCTGTCCCTGTCGAGGAACATGATCACTTCCCCATCCCCAACGGGGAAACGGGGATTTTTTCCCGTTTATGTAAACTATTTTAAATCAAATATGTGAGACATAACACATTTTTAAATTTCACAAATTTCCAATAAACCTAAAATCAAAAGGAATTTAATTTTATAAAAACAATCACATCATATGATAATTAATTAGCTAAAACCAAAATAAATCCAGTTTAATAAATAA
Source organism: Arctium lappa (assembly GCA_023525745.1). Lineage (NCBI taxonomy): Eukaryota > Viridiplantae > Streptophyta > Magnoliopsida > Asterales > Asteraceae > Arctium > Arctium lappa. The sequence continues at coordinate 50,962,015 of CM042059.1, read as the reverse complement.
ATAAAAACTTTACATCACACGTCCAAAACATATCGAGTAATATCCAAAACAAATCGAGTAATTGTATTTTGACTTGACATCCAAAATATTACACACTAACATAAAATAAACTAACAATTTTTGTTGGGAACTGAAGAAAAGCTCAAGTATGATTAATGCTGCTAGTTCAGATTTACTACTGCTAGAAGACTTCAAAGTTAATACTGCTGAGTATTACTACTGCTAGTCAAAGTTAGTGCTGCTGGAACAAAGTTAGTACTGCTTAGCTAGATAGTACTGCTAGTGGTTAGTGCTGCTTAGTTGTTTATGCTGCTTATGATTAGTACTGCTTATGAATTGAAGATCCGGATGGAAAGGATGACAGCTGTAAAGAATCAAGATATTCATGGAAGGATTGAAGATAATGATGGAAGATATACTGAAGATATTTTATTTATTGTAATTATCTTTTATTCAGTATATGTATAGAATTGATAGAATAGTTTAGAATTAATCATTCATTCTAAGTTTTAGAGAAAATCAACCTCAAGGCATAGATCCTAATTATAGAGAAGTAGAATTTGTCTTGAAAGAGTCTGTTCTTCAAGATTGAGGTTGAGTGTGTAATCTTGTGATTTGATAATTGAATACAAGTTTACAAGTTGTTGATTATACACTGTTTTGTTTACTGTTAGATTGAATATCAAAGTGTTATTCCGCAACTTCTTTGATATTAGTTTCTGAGAATTTATTCTTGTTGAGAATTCGATCCTGACAAGTGGTATCAGAGCCTAACTCTCTCAGAAACATCTATTCATTCATCATGGAAAACCTTGCAGAATCAAACAGTACTCTGATCTCTAAGGTTCCAATGCTCAAACCCAATGAGTTTGACATGTGGAAGATCAGAATTAGACAATACATTATTCTCACTGACTACTCAATGTGGGATATCATTGAGAATGGTCCTTCTGACGCAGGAAAGATTGGACCAGGTGGGAAAAGACCTCCACCAAAGACAGATGGTGAGAGGAAGATCAGACAGACAGAGATGAAGGCCTTGAGCACTCTGCTCTTGGCTATCCCCAATGAATATCAGCATCAATTTTGCAACTGCACTGATGCTCAGATTCTCTGGAATGCTCTAGAGAAAAGATTTGCTGGAACTAAAAGCATCAAAAGAAATCAAAGAGATGTTCTAAAGCAGCAGTATGAGAACTTCACTTCTTCAAAGAATGAGTCTATGACTCAAACTTTTGATAGGTTCAACAAGCTCATTGGTGAACTGGCTACTGTAGGAGTGAAGATGGAGCAAGATGATATCAACAGAAAGTTTCTCAGATCTCTTGGGGATGAATGGACTATGTACACTGTCTCATATAGGCAGAGTGACAATCTGGAAGAGAAGGAATTTGATGATCTATATGATGATCTAACAGTTTTTGAAACTAAGGTAGAAACCAAGAAGAAGCCCACTGGTTATATCCACAATGTTGCACTTCTATCAGCATCTACTGATACTACTGCCAACCCTGAAGCAGTTAGTACTGCCAGTGGAGTGAATTCAGAAAAAGGCACTGAAACTATCTTTGAAGCCTTTTTGTCCAGTCCCAGCAACAATTCATTGATTAATGATGATCTGGATCAACTTCACCCTGATGACCTGGAGGAGATGTACATTAAATGGCAGATGGCCATGTTATCTATGAGGGTGAAGAAGTTTATCAAAAGAACAGGAAGGTACAACTTCTCTCAAAGAAGAGAAGATGGAGCTGGTTTTGACAAGACAAAGGTGGAATGCTATAAGTTCCACATGAAAGGAAACTTTGCTAGAGAATGTAGAAGTGGTGTTCCAAACCACAACCATCAACAAGCTCAGAATGGAGGCTACAATCAAAAGAAGAATCCTGCTCAAGCCCTTGTTTCTCAACAAGGAATGGGGTTTGACTGGAGTGATCAAACTGAGGAAGCCATTCAGAATCAAGCTCTTATGGCAGAAGTGTCTGATCTCCCCTCTGAGGTAATTTCTAATCTTTGCACTCAATCTTGCACAGACACTGTCAAAAGGTACAGGGATCACAACCAAAGCATGTGTGATGACCTCAAAAGATTAGAAAAGGACAGAAGAGACTATGTGTTGATAGTAGAGAGATTTGAAGAGTAAATCAAAGGCTTTCAAGCTAATGAACTTCAACACTCTTATGACACAAACTATTGGAAGTGGGAAAAGAATGAATTAGAGACCAAACTGTCTAAGTCCTTAGAAAAGAATGATAGGCTGAAAGAGGAACTATCTAAAGTTAAGCTTGACATAGAAAAGTTTTCATATGCTTCAAAAGCAATGGATTCTCTTCTAAAGGCTCAGATTCATGATAAGATGAAGCCTCGTATTGGATACAACAATACACCCACTCCTTACAACAACAACTATATCTCTCCTACTTCAGACTTGTTAGAGACCAAGGAGAAAAAGGACTTGTCTGAGAAAGCTTTTAAGATTGATCCTTTGGATGAGGTAGTAGTTAAGGATTTGACTGAGAAAGAAGACAGTGAGAATAGGGATAATGCTGTGAGTAAAGAGATACGATTAGAAAACAACATTATCACCAATGAGGGATGTGGGAAAATCTGGGTCAAGTCTAAGAAGATAGAGAAGACCAAAGGAAAGGATAACAAGGTCCATTACAAACAAACCAACGGTTGTGAATCCTGGACCTGGTAAACAGTGTGCTTGCAATAAAGCTAAGAGCCTAAATTCTGGTATAAAAAGAGGTAACCAAAGAAACTGTAATAATCAATGGGCTTAGAAACAAGGAGTTGATCTGAATAAAATCAATAGACCAAAACCTTGTTTCATATGTGGCAAGCTGAATCATTTGGCTAAGTATTGTTTCTTCAACCCTATTAACCAACAGATGAACTTTCGAAGATTTGTGCAAAAACCTATTGGTTATAGGAAACCAAAGAAATCTGTTGAAACCAAAGGCCCTATTAAAAATAAGGTTTTAAAAGAAAGTGTTTTAATATGGGTGCCTAGAAGCACTAACAGTGTTAGTACTGCTGAAAATATTAATGCTGCTAACACAGTTACTACTGCTAACAGTGTTAGTACTGCTGAAAATATTAATGCTGCTAACACAGTTACTACTGCTAACAAGGTTAGTACTGCTAAGCATGCAAGTACTGCTCATGCTGTTAGTACTTCAAAAACCAGTACTTCTTCTGGCAAAATATGTTTCCAAGCCTATCATTGTGACAAAGTACTCCAAAAATGAGGAGTCAAAGTTTAAAAATCTTGTCAAGAAAGAATGCAAGTATTTTGATGAGAAAGGGGTACCCAAGACCACTTTGTCTTGGGTTCCTAATTCATACTAACTGATTTATATTATGTGCAGGGCAACCAACAGCTCAAAGGAAAGAGCATATGGCATGTTGATAGTGGTTGCTCTAGGCACATGACAGGTAACATGTCATGCCTTCAGGATTTCAAGCATATCAATGGAGGACATGTTGCATTTGGAGATAATCTTACTGGTGGTAAAATAAGTGGAAAAAGTAATGTTACCAAAGGTAAGATGACATTTGAGGATGTCTACTATATTGTTCAATTGAAATACAACCTGTTAAGTGTATCACAGGTTTGTGACAAACAACATAGCATATTATTTACAAATACTGAGTGTATGATCCTTGCTCCAAGGTTCAAGGTAGTTGATGAAAGCATGATACTACTTAGAACTCCAAGAAAGGACAATGTTTATGGTCTTGATATGGACAATGTTGATAGTGATTCATCCCTGAACTGTCTTGTTTCAAAAGCTTCTGTGGATGAATCCTCTCTTTGGCACAGAAGGATATGTCACATGAACTTCAAGACTATGAACAAACTTGTTAAAAACAACCTTGTAAGAGGTTTACCTTCAAAAGTATTTTCATGTGATGATCATTGTGTTGCATGTCTTAAAGGCAAACAGAACAAAACTTCTCATAAGACCAAAGAGTTAAACACAATTTCTTTTTGTAACCAGTTATTGCATATGGATCTGTTTGGTCCTACAAATGTTATGAGTATAGGCAAGAAATCTTACTACTTGGTTATTGTTGATGATTACTCTAGATTTACCTGGGTATATTTTCTAAGGACTAAGGATGAGACAAGTGGACTGATCAAATCCTTTATCCTAAGAATTGAAAACCAAACTAATCAAAAAGTAAAAGTCATTAGATCAGATAATGGGACTGAGTTTAAAAATTTTGATCTAAACACCTTCAGTGAAGAGAAAGGCATTGAGAGACAATATAGTGCCCCTAGGACTCCTCAACAAAATGGAGTTGCTGAGAGGAGAAATAGGACACTAATAGAGGCTAGTAGATCTCTGTTGACTGATTCAAAACTGCCATTTACCTTCTGGGCTGAAGCAGTTAATACTGCTTGTTATGTCCAAAACAGAGTTCTAGTGGTCAAGCCAAAGAACAAGACCCCTTATGAGCTTTTAAATAAAAGAAAACCTTTCATTGGATTTTTCAAACCTTTTGGGTGTCCTTGTACAATTCTCATTACCAAATCTCACTTAGGTAAGTTTGATAGCAAAGCAGATGATGGATTTCTTGTTGGTTACTCATCTCAGAGTAAGGCTTACAGAGTCTTTAACTCTTCTTCTAGAATAATTGAAGAATGTGACAATGTCAAATGTAATGAGAACACACGAAATCCAATTGTGTCTGGTCCTCAGTGGCTATTTGACATTGACTCACTAACTAACTCTTTTGGTTTCAGTAGTGATGATTATGCAGGTTCAGGGAGTGGAGGATCAGGGACTACACAAGTTCAAGAAAGTATATCTCAATCTGTGATCTTTCCCATACCCACAGTGGATCATGTTGAAGACTGTGAAAATGAACCATCTACTTGACCAAGTCAAAGTGAAGAAGAAAGTAGAGATGAGGAGACTCAAGAAAATAAAGAACCAGAAGTAGCTACTGAAAACACTTCAGTTGAGTTGAATGAATCTAATCTAGAGGTGGAACTTAATGAAGAACCTAGTCATCACAGCAGAATTCAAAAGAATCATCCTCCACAGATGGTAATAGGGGATATATCTTCTCCTATGATGCCTAGAAATCAAAGTAGGCTTCAAGAAATGCAAGATCAACAACATACAGTGCTTTCTTGCTTTTTATCCCAGCTTGAGCCTAAAAAGGTACATGATGCTATGAAAGAATCCAGTTGGATAGAAGCCATGCAAGAAGAGCTACTGCAGTTCAAGCTGCAAGATGTTTGGGATCTGGTAGACCTTCCTAAAGGCCAAAGAGCAATATGAACAAAATGGGTCTTCAGGAATAAGAGAGATGAAAGAGGAATAGTCATAAGAAACAAAGCAAGGTTGGTGGCTCAAGGATATACACAAGAAGAAGGAATAGACTATGAAGAAGTATTTGCACCTGTGGCTAGGATAGAAGCAATTAGATTATTCCTAGCTTATGCTTATTATATGAAATTCAAAGTCTATCAAATGGATGTGAAAAGTGCATTTCTTTATGGCTCAATTGAAGAAGAAGTATATGTCTGTCAACCACCAGGGTTTGAAAACCCAAGCTATCCAGACATGGTATACAAATTGAAGAAAGCACTTTATGGACTACATCAAGCTCCAAAAGCATGGTATGACACTCTGTCATCCTATCTCTTGGAAAATGGCTTTGAAAGAGGAGTCATTGATAAGACTCTATTCATCAAGAGAAAGAAGAAGGATATCTTGCTGGTCCAAATCTATGTTGATGATATTATCTTTGGATCAACAAGAGACAACATGTGTAAGGAGTTTGAGGAACTAATGCATCAAAGGTTCAAGATGAGTTCCATGGGGGAACTTACTTTCTTCCTTGGACTCCAAGTTCAACAGAAGTCAGATGGAATCTTCATCTGTCAGTCCAAGTATGTGCAGGACATTCTAACCAAGTTTGGTTTCTCAGATTCAAAACCTTCCAGCACACCTATGGAGACACACAAGCAGATAACAGCAGATCTTGAGGGGGAGGATATGGATGTTCATCATTATAGATCCATGATTGGCTCTCTCATGTATCTTACAGCCTCTAGGCCAGATATAATGTTTCCAGTCTGTGTATGTGCAAGATTCTAAGTTAGGCCAAGGATATTCAGATATCTCAAAGGGCAATCCAGATTGGGACTTTGGTATCCTCATGACTCATCCTTTGACCTGCTTGCATACTCAGATAGTGATCTAGGTGGAGCAAACTTGGACAAAAAATCTACTTCTGGAGGATGTCAGTTTTTGGGTGCAAGACTAGTTTCATGGCAGTGCAAGAAACAAACCACAGTATCCACATCTACAACAGAGGCAGAGTACATAGCAGCTGCAAGTTGCTATTCTCAAGTCTTATGGATTCAGAATCAAATGCTGGATTATGGGGTAACTTTTCTACACACTCCAATTTTTATTGATAATAGCAGTGCTATTTGCATTGTGAATAATCCTGTCAAGCACTCAAAGACAAAGCACATTGAGATTAGGTATCACTTCATAAGAGACTGTAATGAAAAGAAACTTATTCAAGTTGTAAAAGTTCACACTGATAACCAGTTTGCTAATCTATTCACTAAAGCTTTTGATGTGGGTAGATTCACTTTCTTGGTAACAAGTGTGGGATTGATCAACTCTGAATAAGACCCTTCTCAAAAAGTAGTTATATACCTGTATATTGTTTATTCTTGGTGTTACTAATCTTCTTTTTCAGGATATATATAGCAGTACTCAGTGTATCACAGGCTTAAAAGAGTAAGTATGGTTAATACTGCCAGTACAGTTTTAATACTGCTAGTAGTTAATACTGCTAGTGGTTAATACTGCTAGTAGTTAATACTGCTAGTGGGTAATACTACTAGTAGTTAATACTGCTAGCTAGTTAATACTGCTAGTGGTTAATACTGCTCTCAGTTAATACTGCTAGTTAGTTAATACTGCTAGTAGTTAATACTGCTCTCAGTTAATACTGCTAGTTAGCTAATACTGCTAGTGGTTAATACTGCTTTCAGTTAATACTGCTTTCAGTTAATACTACTCTAGGTTAATACTGCTTATGTCCCGAATACTATAAATACTCTTTGCCCGCCTAAAAGTTCATAACGACTCTTTGCATACTGTTCAAGCAAGAAACTTCAAGGTCAATGGCATCCATGGCATTCATTGACAAGCACAATGAAATCGCGATGCTCCAAAAGCCAAAACAAGCTGCAGGTTTTCATCAGATAGTCGACTTTCTGAAGTCCAGCCACATTGCTCATGCTCTCACTATATCTCCTACTATCTTCATAGAGCATCAGAGGCAATTCTGGGCACATGACACCATTGTTACTGAGAATGGTGTGCAAATGATCAAGACGAAGGTGTGTGGCAAGCCATTAACAGTTACTGAAGAGGTAATTCGCATCAGTCTACATCTAGACGATGCCTCTGGTATAACTTCTATCTCTAATGATGAATTGTTTTCTACTCTTTCAAGAATGGGGTATGGAGGCCCATTGGGTGTGTTCAAGTTCTTAAAAGCAAAATTTTCACCTCAATGGCGTTTCTTTGTCCATACCCTTATGCATTGTATCTCTAAAAAGACTACTGGATGGAGTGAGTTCAGTAGCACCATTGCTTATGCTCTGGTATGCTTAGCCACTGCCAGAAAGTATAATTTTTCCCAAATGATTTTCAATGATCTGGTCTCAAACTTGGGAAACAAAAATAGCTTTTAAATGTATCCCAGGTTTGTTCAAGCAGTTATCACCCACGAATTGACGGATATTCCTCATTTTGATGGGATATATGTACCAAAACCCCCTAAAGGCAAGGTTTTCTCAAATATGAGAAGATCTGCTGGGGACTAGGAAGGAGTTGACACCCCATTGTTCTCTACAATGATGGTGGTGTCCCAAACTGATGAAGGTATGGTAGCAGGGTCAAGGCCCCCATTAGACCAACCCACTACTAGCCAATCCCAACCTTCACACTCTAAATCAATTCCCCAGTCTCTTCTTGATAAACTAACTTTACCAATCACCCAAACATACAAAAGGAAACAAGTAAAGAAGGCTCCTTCCCTTCTTGTACCAAAAACCCCTAAGCCTTTAAGCCCTCTAAGGGAGGATTCTCCCTTAGAGAATATCTACAGGGAAACCATAAGGGTGTCTCCCAACCCAAAGGAGGTGCTCTCTAAGGAGGAGGTTGAGCATATAGGTCCTGAGGCTACCACTACTCCTGCTAGCACAGAGGAGGACAGTGGTAACATACATAAGACCTCTCCCATGGCAACTTTGAATGAGCAATCATTCAAAGGTCCCCGGTGCCAAGAAACCAAGGGTGTGGATAGTGCTTCTGCTAGGCAGAAGGCTTTCACTACTAAAAGATCCCATAATCCTTCAAAAGGGGGTAACACTCCTGGAGAAGGTGAGGAAAAATATGACTATCTTGAATTGATGGACACAATGGCCAACATCAACAGGGATGTCATCAAGCAGGGGAAAGATATTGAAGAGCTGAAACTGGTCATTCTGTCTCAACAAGTACAGATTACCAAACTGAAGAAATTGGTGACAAGATTGGTCCAGAAAAGGAGAAGAAAGTAATTTGTGTTAAAGAAGAGGGACAGTGCTCAAGATGCTTCCAACAAGGGGGAGAATCAAAAGAATGAAACAGAGAAGAAAAGCAAATCTGAGATGGGATTTGATGTTGAGGGGGAGAAAGAAGTAGAAATAGAGAAAGAAACAGAATTTGCGCAAGCAACAGAAACTGTTAATGCTGCTGAGGTCAAAGAAGCAGTAGTAACAGGGTTTCTGTAGAAGAATTGGAAATTGTAGAAACGTTGGTAAAAGCCAAGAATGACACTCCTAAGGCTTCTCAAAACGCCAAGGGAGTGGTCATGGATGAAGGAGGCCTTCAAAATAAGAGAAAAGAAAGAAGTGAGGCAGGTTTGAAGTATACAAAAGGAAAAGGAAAGATGGTTGAACCTGAACAACCTTTAAATAAGAAAAGTTAGATTGAGTTAGATGAAGAAGTGGCAAAAGAGCTTCAAGCTGAGACGGAAAAAGAGGAACTGTTACAATCTGAGAAGGATAGAGAGCTTGCACTGAATATGGCCAGAAAACTAAATGAAGAGTATCAGAAGAGCATGAAAACAGCAGCTCAGGCCAAGAAAGTTCAAGTCAAAAGAATGCCACTGAAAAAGCAGAAGAGACAACCCTCTAAGACCTTTTTGGCCAATCAGGAAAGAAGAAAAATGATAAATTTCCAGAAAGGTGCAATTGGAGTCAAGGGGGAGATGTTCACAAACATGGCATACAATCAGGTTGAAGAGTTGTACAAGAAAGAGATGGAAAAACTTCAAGGGGATTCATCTAAAAGGGAAGAGGCTGAGAGAAGAATGAAGGAGAGGTATGATCTTAATATTCAAAAGCCATTCCCTGAGGAGACCACACCCTCAAAAGACAAAGCTGAAGAGATGAAGGAAGAACAAGAGAGTGTTGGTATAGAAGCCAAATCTGGAAAGAGGGTGAAGACAATTGCTTCCAAAAAGCAGTCTAAAAGGCCTAGAATGGAAGAAACAGCAGAAACTGCAGCAGAACCTTCAGATGTACCTTTAGCAGAATCAGTGCAAAGTCCAGAGCAGTCCAATAAGCAAACTGTTGATAGTATGGATTTGTATATGACCATAGTAGAACCTATGAAGGTTGTTCCAATCTCCATGAAAGCTCCTGAGATTACCTTTTGGGACATTCTAAGAGATAATGGAAAGGATTTCTTCAGAATCAAAAGAGCTGATGGTTCATTTGAAGCATATTCAACATGGAGGAGAGTTATCAGAAGTTGTTCAAGAGCTGATATAGAAGAATTATACAAAGTGGGGATAAAACTCTATGAGCCTGTGTTGAAAGGTACTGAAGAGAATCTTCTCAAGATAGCAATGGAATACTTGTGCATGATGTTTGATCCAGAAAGAGTGGCTTATAGGATTAAAAATCATCATCATGAGTTTATATTCAAGAAGATTGATAAATGGATACTTTTTGAAAACTGTGGGGTATACATGATTACTATTGACAATTGTTATCATGAATACTATCTAGTGGACAAAATTTATAAGCATAGCAAGGAGAAGCTAGAAGGGATGCTTAAAGCTACACTGGTATGCTCAAAGGATTTAGAGATGGCTAAAATTGTGGTGGGAAGAACTGTAAATCAAAGTCTGGGGCTAAATCCAAATTTGGGAAACTGAACCTGAAGTGTTGAAAGCATCTTGAAGAAAATCTGAAGAACTTGACTTCTTTCCTTAAAAGTCAAGTTAGGGGGAGATTGTTGGGAACTGAAGAAAAGCTCAAGTATGATTAATGCTGCTAGTTCAGATTTACTACTGCTAGAAGACTTCAAAGTTAATATTGTTGAGTATTACTACTGCTATTAGAATTAATACTGCTACTCAAAGTTAGTGCTGCTTGAACAAAGTTAGTACTGCTTAGCTAGTTAGTACTGCTAGTGGTTAGTGCAGCTTAGTTGTTTATGCTACTTATGATTAGTACTGCTTATGAATTGAAGATCCGGATGGAAAGGATGACAGCTGTAAAGAATCATGATATTCATGGAAGGATTGAAGATAATGATGGAAGATATACTGAAGATATTTTATTTATTGTAATTATCTTTTATTCAGTATATGTATAGAATTGATAGAATAGTTTAGAATTAATCATTCATTCTAAGTTTTAGAGAAAATCAACCTCAAGGCATAGATCCTAATTCTAGAGAAGTAGAATTTGTCTTGAAAGAGTCTGTTCTTCAAGATTGAGGTTGAGTGTGTAATCTTGTGATTTGATAATTGAATACAAGTTTACAAGTTGTTGATTATACACTGTTTTGTTTACTGTTACATTGAATATCAAAGTGTTATTCCGCAACTTCTTTGATATTAGTTTCTGATAATTTATTCTTGTTGAGAATTCGATCCTGACAATTTTAGATTCTAAACCTAGTTAGGAAATACGAAATTATGAATTACCAAATTATTAATATATTTAATTTATTAATTAATATATATAACGGGTATGGGCGGGGCGGGGCGGGGAGTACGGTACCCATCCCCGTCCCCAATTTGAGACAAACGGGGATCCCCGTCCCCATCCCCGATTTAGCGAGGAATCCCGTCCCCGCTCGAGGTTGGTTGACCGGGTTCCCCAACGGGGCGGGGTCAATTCCCATGCCTAGAAACATGTAGGAAAAGATCTATGTGTTCTTGGTGCTAGCATTAATCTAATGCCCTTATCAGTGTTCAATACCTCAAAGATAGGAGAGGCTAGACCAACCACTGTCACCTTACAATTAGCTGCCAAATCTATAGCAATTCCTAAGGGCAAGATAGATGATGTTTTGGTCCAAGTGGACAAGTTCATTTTCCCGGCTGATTTTATAATCCTTGATTTTGAGGTAGATAAAGACGCTCTTATTCTTTTTTAGGAAGACCCTTTCTATCTACAGGTAGGACAATCATAGATTTCCACAAAGGAGAGTTAACAATGAGGGTGCAAGATCAAAATGTCACTTATAATGTTTTCAACTCAATGAAATACCCTGAAGAGAAAGAGAAATGTTCTGTCTTAAGCACCATTGAATCAATGTGTCATGATGAAGCCCTAGTAGAAATCCTAGGAGGAAAGATTGAGCATTTGGAAGATAGTGATGATGAGACTAGTGAAGCCTTTAACAACAGTGAGTTGCTGCAGCAAGCTGCATCATATGAGCTACTGGAAGATGAGCCCAAACAGACCCCACTGCCATCCATAGAAGCACCACAAGAGATAGGATTGAAGCAACTACATGCCCATCTTAAGTATGCTTTCTTGGGAGATGATAGTAAGCTACATGTGATCATTTCAGCTTCCTTAGAAGTAGAACAAGAAAAACAGTTAGTGAAATGCTTGAAGCACACACCAAAGCCATAGGTTGGACAATCACTGATTTAAAGGGTATAAGTCCATCAATTTGTCAGCACAAAATCATTTTGGAAAAACAAGGACTTTACCTCAATTGAACCTCAAAGGAGATTAAACCCTGTGATGAAAGAACTGGTTAAGAAAGAGATCCTAAAGTGGCTAGATGTTGACATTATTTATCCTATAGCTAGTAGCTCTTGGGTAAGTCCTGTCCAATGTGTGCCTAAGAAGGGAGGAGTGACTGTAGTAGAGAATGAGAAGAATGAGCTAATCCCAAATAGGGTAGTGTCAGGATGGATAATTTTTATGGACTATAGGAAGCTTAACAAAGCAACCCACAAAGACCATTTCCTCTTTCCTTCCATTGACCAAATGTTGGATAGGTTAGCTGGAAAAGAATACAATTGCTTTTTAGATGGCTATTCAGGTTATAATCAGATTGCTATAGTACCAGAAGATCAAGAGAAAACCACTTTCACTTGCCCTTTTGGTACTTTTGCCTTTAGAAGGATGCCTTTTGGGCTATGCAATGCTCCTGCCACTTTCTAGAGATGCATGATGTCCATTTTCTCTGATATGTTGGAGACCTTTATGAAAATATTTATGGATGACTTTTCTGTCTATGAATGCTCCTATGAGGAATGCTTGAAAAACTTATAACAAAGTCTCAAAATATGTAAGGAGGATAATTTGGTTCTAAATTGGGAGAAATGCCATTTCATGGTTAAGGAGGGGATAATGTTAGTCCATGTGATATCAAAAAGAGGGATAGAGGTAGACAAAGCCAAATTAGAAGTTATAGAGAGTCTACCTAAACCCACAAATGTAAAAGGAATAAGAAGTTTTCTTGGTCATGCTGGTTTCTACAGAAGGTTCATAAAAGAGTTTTCCAAAATTTCCAAAGCTCTCTGTATATTGCTGCAACATGACCAACCATTCAATTTCAACACGGAGTGCAAATCAGCTTTTGAAAACTTAAAGAAAGTCTTGATTTCTGCCCCTATTGTTGTAACACCAGATTCGGCACAATATTTTGAATTAATGTGTGATGCAAGTGATTGGGAAGTTGGTACTGTTTTAGGCCAAGTCAAAGCAAAAAATTTTCATCCAATCTACTATTCCAGTAAGACTCTTAATGAAGCTCAAATAAACTACACAACCAATGAAAAAGAACTTTTGGCTGTGGTGTTTGCATTTGAAAATTTTAGATCTTACTTGATGGGAACAAGGGTCATTGTTCACACAGACCATGCTGCCATTAAGTATTTGATCTCTAAAAAAGATACCAAGCCAACGTTAATTAGGTGGGTTCTTTTGTTACTAGAGTTTGAAATTGAAATAGTAGATAGGAAAGGCATAAACAACCAAGTTGCAGATCACTTGTCAAGATTGGAAAAAGGAGAATCTTGTTCTAGTGAGATTAATAAGAAATTCCCAGATGAGCAGCTCTTGATGCTGCAATATTCTACATCGCCATGGTTTGAAAACATTGCAAATTACTTGGTTGTTGGGATCATACCACCTGAACTAAAAAAAATCAAAGAAAGAAACTGATTCATTATTCAAAGAGTTATTTATGGGATGACCCCTTTGTTTTCAAACTAGGGGATTACCAGATCCTAAGGTGTATACCTCAAGAAGAAGTGCCTACAGTGCTACAACATTGTCATGCTGCAACATATGATGGCCACTTTGGTGGCCAAAGAACTGCATCCAAGGTTCTTCAATCAAATTTTTTTTGGCCTACCCTATTTCAAGATGCAGATGGTTTTGTGAAAAGGTGCAATGAATGTCAGAGGGTTGGATCCATCTCTCAAAGACATGAAATACCCCTAAATGGCATTTTTGAAGTGGAACTCTTTGATGTGTCGGGTATTGACTTCATGGGACCATTTCCCATGTCTGGAAATTGTCAATACATATTTGTAGCTGTGGATTATGTCTCTAAGTGAGTAGAGGTTGCAACATGCCACACAAATGATGCAAAAACAGTATTGATATTCTTAAATAAAAACATTTTCACAAGATTTGGTACTCCCAGAGCTAGTGATGAGGGTACCGATTTTGTAAATAACATGATGAAAGGAGTTCTAGAGAAGTATAACATAATCCATAGGGTTGCTACTGCATATCACCGTCAAACAAATGGCTTAGCAGAACTCTCAAATTGGGAGATCAAAAGCATTCTAGAGAAAGTGGTGAAACCAACAAGGAAGGATTGGTCCTTTAAGGTTGATGATGCTTTATGGGCCTATAGAACAACCTTCAAAACACCCATTGGAATGTCTCCCTACAAGCTGGTCTTTGAAAAAGCTTGTCACTTGCCACTTGAACTTGAGCACAAAGCTTTTTGGGTTTTGAAAGAACTAAACATGTGTCTTAATGTTGCAGGAGAAAGAAGAAAGCTACAAATCCATGAACTTGAAGAATTAAGAGATGAATCTTATGAAAATGCCAAGATTTATAAAAACAAAACCAAAAAATGGCATGTAAGAGGTTCTCTCAAAGGGATTTTGTAGCTAGACAAAATATGTTACTCTTTAACTCAAGACTCAAATTGTTTCCAGGAAAACTAAGATCCAACTGGACAGGGCCATTTGTAGTTCACAAAGTCCATCACTATGGGTTTGTTGAACTCATTGACCCCAACAATGTATCCATTTTCAAAGTAAATGGTCAAAGAGTAAAATCTTATACTGATGATGCAGCAAGCACAAGTACTACATCTGTGGTACACCTCAATCAAGCTTAAGAATATGGTTTGGAAGGCTATGACAACCTTTGAGAATGTAAATATGTAAATAGAGTGGTTTAGACTTTAAATTTTAGTTGAAAAAGAGATTTTAAGAATAACAAGATTTTGGGAGAAAACTTTAAGTTGCTATAGCATTATATGCTTTACTGAAGCAATCTGCACAGTACCCTAACAGTCTTTTTAGCCGAAAAATGCTCAGAAAAAACTGCAAGATGCTTTTTAACTCAACATTTTTGCTGGAAAATGATATGATTTCTTATTGGTTCCAAGAAAAAGTATGTATCATTGCATAAAATCCTTTCAAATCTCCTAATTACTTTTTAGTTGGTTTTGAACTAAAAACGTTTTAATCTCCCTCACCATTCGGTTCCTTCAACCGAAATACCCACGATAATAGCCCTTAACTGCCTTAAATTTCATTATTTTTATCATTTTAGAAGAGATAGGGTCGGCTAGAACAGTATTCTACAGGATATCTTATTCTATTTCAAAGGTTGGAATCATGAAGAGGGTGAAATCACAAGCAAAGAAAGCAACAAAAATAGGGGATGATCAAGTGAAATTCCTATACAAACAAATTTCAATCATAAATCTCACTTGTATTCATTGATTTTGAACTTTCTCTCTTTACAGATTTTCTCTCTCTACAAGTTCTATCTCTGTACGTATGCCAATATCAAGGAATCCTAATCTAATGCTTAACCACAAAGCTACCTAATATACCCTAATTACAAAGTCAACTAAACAACTAAGTATTTTGACTTATACAAGACATTTAACAAATTTGACTTTTGTTGACTTCTACACTTTTTTGACTTTACAATCAATTACAAACTAATACAATTTGACCTTTTAATCTTGAATACAATTCTGACTCAACATTCTCCCCCTTTGGATTCAAGATTAAATTTTTTTTGACACTAATCTTCAGGTCTTATCTTTCTTGAAAAATCTTCAGCAAATAATCTTTCACATCTTTGACATCTTCAAATCTTTGTCACTTTGATTAATCTTTGACAATGTTTTAAAATCAATCTTCCCTTTTGGATTTCTTATTAGCTTTAACAATCTTCGCAAAATGTTGAAGTCTTTAAAACTTTTACTCTTTCTTCAGTCTATCCCTTTGATTACAACATGCAATAAGCTCTTCAGAAAAACTCTTTAACACAACTATATTTTAAGTATGAACATCTTCAACTTTTCAACTTTCTTTAATCATCACTTTGACAAATTTCTATCTCTTTATAACATTCAACCATCTTACTTTAATTTCTCATCCTTGTATTCTCCCCTTTTGTACTCAAATTACACTAACATCATGCCATTCAGAGGAGCACCAGAATGCAAAAACAAGAGGAAAGAATGGATGAGAAGAACCAAGAATCGAAGAGAAAGGTTGTGGCAATGCCATCTTCGATAACCAATCCTCTATTGAAGAAGCAAAAAATAGGGGAAGGAGAGAAATCAAAAACCCATGCCATCACAACCCAAACATCCTCCAACTCTGTTTCTATTGCATCCTCTAGCCATAAATCATTGAACACTAACATTAACAAGGAGCCATCATCACCTCAAAATGATCCACCACAAATACTTTTGCTTGGTGGTAAGTTTCCTTTGACTCTAAGACCACAAACCACTGAACATTTAGCAAACACCTCTGGAACACCATCCCAAAACATATCCAATCCCAACCAAGCCAACCCCCTTGATGAGGCCGATGGTGCCATGTCCTTTATCTTGGGAGAAATCAATATTGCACCACCATTGATGCCTACTACCACCACCACCATGAATGTCACCATTCAAATCCTACCACAAATACAAAGACACACAACACTACCTACACCTACTTTAGTGTTAGAAACCCATGGAACCCAACCATCAAGCCCAGAAGTTGTCATGGCTATACAATCACAACCTCTGGAGCATGAGGCTGTGACTGTCACTGTGGAGAGGGGAGACAGTAGCAGGGGTGTAGAAGAAAGCAATAAATGGAAGGGAATTAGAGAGGAAAACAGTAAGGAGGATGAAACTGAATGATAGAGTTCTGATGATGAAGATTCAATGGATGCAGAAGTTGATGTGGGCTGTGCAGAGATTGTTGCAGCAACAACAAAAGAAAATTAAGAAACATTGGATGATCTTTTCAAGACACCTAAGAAGAACGCAAGTAAGGGAAAAAAGGTAACCTCACCTGACCCCAACCAAAACATGGCCAGGAGACTCAACATCTCCTTTGGAACCTTTAGTAGTAGGGAAGCATATGACAAGTTTGGTCATATGGCTTCCAAAGAGGCCCTAGCTAATAAGGGATTTAGCCTTGAATGCTTGAGAGAATTTCCTTTTCTGGATGAGACCATTAAGAGAATGGGTTGGGAGTTGTTTTGTGCATTACCCTGTGGATTCAACCTGTCCCTTATTAGGGAATTCTATGTTGAGGTTGCATCTTCTAAGAGCCATACAATCAAAGTTAGGGGTTGTGATTGTTAGAGCATAAATCTGTTGGATACAAGATCAAGAAGACTGAAGGTCAAAGTTGAGAAAGTCAAAGCTGCTAAAGTCAAATCTCATTAAAAGTCAAAGTCTATTTTGTAATAAGTCAAACTTAGTTGTATTTGTTTTTGTTTTTAGTTTCCTTGTAGTATAAATAGTTTTTCTTTATTTGTATTTTGTAGAGAACTAATTTTGAGAATTATTCAGTTGTATTTTAGAAAGAGAAAGTTTGAGAGAAATAGAGAGTTCGTTGGGGAGTTTGTAGAGAGAGAATCTTGTAATCTTGGAATTGAGAAATTAATCAAACAGGTAATTGATTCTTATTTTGTGTTTGTTTCATCATTTTTTCTTTATCTTTATGTCTGAAGGATATCTGCACTTTAGTTGTTTGCTCATGATCTCAGGGGGAGTAAGAGAAGATTTTAGATGATCTACATTCATTTGAGGGGGAGCAAAACTAATTTCTGCATTATACATTTTAACTGACAAAATTTTTGTGATGCATGATTTTAGGGGGAGCCTATAAGTCAAAAGGAGTAAGACTATGATTTATGATTACTTCAAATCAGAACTCGTACATTAATCGTTTTATTGCTTATGTCATTTTCTTTTAGAATAAATTTTTGACTAGACTTTGAGACTTGCAGGATGAGAGAAGCTGACAAGATCATATCTAAATGACTACAGCTTGACTTCATGAGATTTAAGATTGAGCGAAAAGGTAAATTTCTTATCTTAATCTCAAATATATCTGAAAGAAGGACAAATTTCAGGTATAGAAAACATATTTTTAAATGTTCAAACCACTTCCCGATTCTTTAAAAAGATTTCATGAATTGGAAGTGTGATTTTAAATGTTTTCATTTTATTTTTGTGCTTAATTGATAAATAAACCGTGTGTATCCAAAGATAAATACTTGTGTATTGTCTTTTCTATATACTTTTAAGTATTCTTCAATTTGGTAATCTGTACTTGTTGTGAGAGGATTACCAGCTTCATCACTTCAATTTCTTTCCCTTGTTTGATGACATCCATATTGATGTTGCCCATTGTTTCCATCAATTCATTGTAGTCATATCTGTCCTCACCTTCTCCAGGAGTGTTACCCCATTTTGAAGGATCATGGGATCTTTTAGTAGTGGAAGCCTTCTGCCTAGCAGAAGCACTATCCACCCCCTTGGCTTCTTGGCACCGGGGACCTTTGAATGATTGCTCATTCAAAGTTGCCATGGGGAAGGTCTTAGAGATGTTACCATTATCCTTCTATGTGCTAGCAGAAGTAGTGGCAGCCTTCTCACCCATATGCTCTTCCATCTCCTTAGAGAGCACCTCCTGAGGGTTGGGAGACACCCTGTTGGTTTCCCTTTGGATATTCTCTAAAGGAGAATTCTCCCTTAGAGTGCTTAAAGGCTGAGTGGGTGAAGGTACAAGAAGGGAAGGAGCCTTCTTTACCTGTTTTCTTTGATAAGTTTGGGTGATTGGTGAAGTTGGTTTATCAAGAAGAGACTGAGGAATTGATTTAGAATGGGAAGGTTGGGATTGGCTAGCAGTGGGTTGGTCTAATGGGGGCCTTGACCCTGCTACCATACCTTCATTAGTTTGGGACACCACCATCATTGTAGAGAACAATGGGGTGTCTACTCCTTCCGAGTCCCCAGCAGATCTTCTCATATTTGAGAAAACCTTGCCTTTAGGGGGTTTTGGTACATATATCCCATCAGAATGAGGAATATCCGTCAAATTCGTGGGTGATAACTGCTTGAACAAACCTGGGGTACATATAAAAGCTCTTTTTGTTTCCCATGTTTGAGACAAGATCATTGAAAATTATTTGGGAAAAATTATACTTTCTGGCAGTGGCTAAGCATACCAGAGCCTAAGCAATAGTGCTACTGAACTCACTCCATCCAGTAGTCTTTTTAGAGATACAATGCATAAGGGTATGGACAAAGAAACGCCATTGGGGTGAAAATTTTGCTTTTAAAAACTTGAACACACCCAATGGGCCTCCATACCCCATCCTTGAAAGAGTAGAAAACAGTTCATCATTAGAGATAGAAGTTATACCAGAGGCATCGTCTAGATGTAGACTGATGCGAATTACCTCTTCAGTAACTATTAATGGCTTGCCACACACCGTCGTCTTGATCATTTGCACACCATTCTCAGTAACAATGGTGGCATGTGCCCAGAATTGCCTTTGATGCTCGATATAGATTGATGGAGATACTGTCAGTGCATAGGCGATATGGCTAGTTTTCAGAAAATCCACTATCTGATGAAATCCTGCAGTTTGCTTTGGCTTTTGGAGCATCGCGATTTCATTGTGCTCGTCAATGAATGCCATTGATGCCATTGATCTTTGAAAGTTCTTGCCTGAACACTTGATACTTGAGAGAGAGAGGGTTTAGAGCGCAAGAGAATAGTATGCAAAGAGTCGTTATGAACTTTTAGGCGGGCAAAGAGTATTTATAGTATTCGGGACATAAGCAGTATTAACCTAGAGCAGTATTAACTAATAAGTAGTACTAACGGCTAGCAGTATTAACCACTAGCAGTATTAACTGAGAGCAGTATTAACTACAAGCAGTATTAACTAAGAGCAGCATTAACTACTAGCAGTATTAACTGACTAGCAGTATTAACTGAGAGCAGTATTAACTACTAGCAGTATTAACTGTGCACTGGCAGTATTAACCATACTTACTCCTTTAATCTTGTGATACACTGAGTACTGCTATACATATCCTGAAAAGAAGATTAGTAACACCAAGAAATAACAATATACAGGTATTTAACCACTTTTTGAGATGGGACTTATTCAAAGTTGATCATTCCCACACTTGTTACCAAGAAAGTGAATCTACCCATATCAAAAGCTTTGGTTAATAGATCAGCAAACTGGTTATCAGTGTGAACTTTTACAACTTGAATAAGTTTCTTTTCATTACAGTCTCTTATGAAGTGATACATGATCTCAATGTGCTTTGTCTTTGAGTGCTTGATAGGATTATTCACAATGCTAATAGCACTGCTATTATCAATAAAAATTGGAGTGTGTAGAAAGGTTACCCCATAGTCCAGCATTTGATTCTGAATCCATAAGACTTGAGAACAGCAACTTGCAGCTGCTATGTACTCTGCCTCTGTTGTAGATGTGGACACTGTGGTTTGTTTCTTGCACTGCCATGACACTAGTCTTGCACCCAAAAACTGACATCCTCCAGAAGTAGATTTTCTGTCCAAGTTTGCTCCACCTAGATCACTATCTGAGTATGCAAGTAGGTCAAAGGATGAGTCATGAGGATACCAAAGTCCCAATCTGGGTTGCCCTTTGAGATATTTGAATAACCTCTTAACAACTTGATAGTGAGATTGCTTTGTCCTTACTTGGAATCTTGCACATACACAGACTAGAAACATTATATCTGGCCTAGAGGCTGTAAGATACATGAGAGAGCCAATCATGGATCTATAATGATGAACATCCATATCCTCCCCCTCAAGATCTGTTGTTATCTGCTTGTGTGTCTCCATAGGTGTGCTGGCAGGTTTTG
This sequence comes from Arctium lappa, assembly GCA_023525745.1. Classification (NCBI taxonomy): domain Eukaryota; kingdom Viridiplantae; phylum Streptophyta; class Magnoliopsida; order Asterales; family Asteraceae; genus Arctium; species Arctium lappa. The sequence goes on along the minus strand of CM042059.1, from coordinate 50,941,238 downwards.
AATATGAGAAACCAAACTTGGTTAGAATGTCCTGCACATACTTGGACTGATAGATGAAGATTCCATCGGACTTCTGTTGAACTTGGAGTCCAAGGAAGAAAGTAAGTTCCCCCATGGAACTCATCTTGAACCTTTGATGCATTAGTTCCTCAAACTCCTTGCACATGTTGTCTCTTGTTGATCAAAAGATAATATCATCAACATAGATTTGGACTACCAAGATATCCTTCTTCTTTCTCCTGATGAATAGAGTCTTATCAATGACTCCTCTTTCAAAGCCATTTTCCAAGAGATAGGATGACAGAGTGTCATACCATGCTCTTGGAGCTTGATGTAGTCCATAAAGTGTTTTCTTCAATTTGTATACCATGTCTGGATAGCTTGGGTTTTCAAACCCTGGTGGTTGACAGACATATACTTCTTCTTCAATTGAGCCATAAAGAAATGCACTTTTCACATCCATTTGATAGACTTTGAATTTCATATAGGAAGCATAAGACAGGAATAATCTAATTGCTTCTATCCTGGCCACAGGTGCAAATACTTCATCATAGTCTATTCCCTCTTCTTGTGTATACCTTTGAGCCACCAGCCTTGCTTTATTCCTTATCACTATGCCCCTTTCATCTCTCTTATTCCTGAAGACCCATTTTGTTCCTATCGCTCTTTGGCCTTTAGGAAGGTCTACCAGATCCCAAACATCTTGCAGCTTGAATTGCAGTAGCTTTTCTTGCATTGCTTCTATCCAACTAGACTCTTTCATAGCATCATGTGCCTTTTTAGGCTCAAGCTGGGATAAAAAGAAAGATAGCACTGTATGCTGTTGGTCTTGCATTTTTTGAAGCCTACTTTGATTTCTAGTCATCATAGGAGAAGATATATCTCCTATTACCAGCTGTGGAGGATGATTCTTTTGTATTCTGGTGTGATGACTAGGTTCTTCATTAAGTCCCACCTCTAGATTAGAGTCATTCAAGTCAACTGAGGTATTTTCAGCAGCTACTTCTGGTTCTTGATTTTCTTGATTCTCTTCATCTCTACTTTCTTCTTCACTCTGATTTGGTCCAGTAGATGGTTCCTTTTCACATAAGTCCACTGTTGGTATGGGAAAGATCATAGATTGAGGTATAATGTCTTGAACTTGTGTAGTCCCTGATCCTCCACTCCCTGAACCTGCATAATCATCACTACTGAAACCAAAAGAGTTAGTTAGTGAGTCAATGTCAAATAGCCACTGAGGACCAGACCCAATAGGATTTGGTGTGTTCTCATTGCATTTGACATTGTCACTTTCTTCAATTATTCTGGAAGAAGAGTTAAAAACTTTGTAAGCCTTACTCTGAGATGAGTAACCAACAAGAAATCCATCATCTGCTTTGCAATCAAACTTACCTAAGTGAGATTTGGTATTGAGAATAGTACAAGGACACCCAAATGGTTTAAGAAATCCAATGAAAGGTTTTCTTTTATTTAAAAGCTCATATGGGGTCTTGTTCTTTGTCTTGACCACTAGAACTCTGTTTTGGACATAATAGGCAGTATTAACTGCTTCAGCCTAGAAGGTAATTGGCAGTTTTGAATCAGCCAACAGAGATCTAGCAGCCTCTATTAGTGTCCTATTTCTCCTCTCAGCAACTCCATTCTGTTGAGGAGTCCTAGGAGCACTATATTGTCTCTCAATGCCTTTCTCTTCATAGAAGGTGTTTAGATCAAAATTTTTAAACTCAGTCCCATTATCTGATCTAATGAATTTTACTTTTTGATTAGTTTGGTTTTCAATTCTTAGGATAAAGGATTTGATCAGTCCACTTGTCTCATCCTTAGTCCTTAGAAAATATACCCAGGTAAATCTAGATTAATCATCAACAATAACCAAGCAGTAAGATTTATTGCCTATACTCATAACATTTGTAGGACCAAACAGATCCATATGCAATAACTGAAGACAAGAAGAAATTGAATTTATCTCTTTGGTCTTATGAGAAGTTTTGTGCTGTTTGCCTTTAAGACATGCAACACAATGATCATCACATGAAAATACTTTTGAAGGTAAACCTCTTACAAGGTTGTTTTTAACAAGTTTGTTCATAGTCTTGAAGTTCATGTGACACATCCTTCTGTGCCAAAGAGAGGATTCATCCACAGAAGCTTTTGAAACAAGACAGTTCAGGGATGAATCACTATCAACATTTTCCATATCAAGACAATAAACATTGTCCTTTCTTGGAGTTCTAAGTAGTATCATGCTTTCATCAACTACCATGAACCCTGGAGCATGGATTATATACTCAGTATTTGTAAATAATATGCTATGTTGTTTGTCACAAACCTGTGATACACTTAACAGGTTGTATTTCAATTTATCAACATAGTAGACATCCTCAAATGTCATCTTACCTTTGGTAACATTACCTTTTCCACTTATTTTACCACTAGTAAGATTATCTCCAAATGCAACATGTCCTCCATTGATATGCTTGAAATCCTGAAGGCATGACATGTTACCTGTCATGTGCCTAGAACAACCACTATCAACATGCCATATGCTCTTTCCTTTGAGCTGTTGGTTGCCCTGCACCTAAGATAAATCAGTTAGTATGAATTAGGAACCCAAGCCAAAGTAGTCTTGGGTACCCCTTTCTCATCAAAATACTTGCATTCTTTCTTGACAAGATTTTTAAACTTTGACTCCTCATTTTTGGAGTACTTTGTCATAATGATAGGCTTGGAAACATTTTTGCTAGAAGCAGTACTGGTTTTAGAAGTACTAACTGCCTTAGCAGCACTTGCATGCTTAGAAGTACTAACCTTGTTAGAAGTAGTAACTGTGTTAGCAGCAGTCACTGTGTTAGCAGTATTAATATTTTCAGCAGTACTAACACTGGTAGCAGCAGTAATGCTTCCAGCAGCACTATCCCTGTCAGCAGTACTAACAGTTTTAGTGCTTCTAGGCACCCACATTTTAATGCTTTCTTTTAAAACCTTTTTCCCTATGGGGCCTTTGGTTTCAATAGATTTCTTCATCACATATTTCTTTCCAGCCTTCCTATAACCAACAGGTTTTTGCAGAAAGCTTTGAAAGTTCATTTGCTGGTTAATAGGGTTGAAGAAACAATACTTAGCCAAATGATTCAGCTTGCCACATATGAAACAAGGTTTTGGTCTATTGATTTTATTCAGATCAACTCCTTGTTTCTGAGCCCATTGATTATTCCAGTTTCTTTGGTTACCTCTTTTTATACCAGAATTTAGGCTCTTAGTTTTATTGCAAGAACACTGTTTACAAGGTCTAGGATTCACAACCGTGGTTTGTTTGTAATGGACCTTGTTATCCTTTCCTTTGGTCTTCTCTATCTCCTTAGACTTGACCCAGATTTTCCCACATCCCTCATTGGTGATAATGTTGTTTTCTAATGGTATCTCTTTACTCACAGCATTATCCCTAATCTCACTGGTTTCTTTCTCAGTCAAATCCTTAACTACTACCTCATCCAAAGGATCTATCTTAAAAGCTTCCTCAGACAAGTCCTTTTTCTCCTTGGTCTCTAACAAGTCTGAAGTAGGAGAGATATAGTTGTTGTTGTAAGGAGGGGGTGTATTGTTGTATCCAATACCAGGCTTCATCTTATCATGAATCTGAGCCTTTAGAAGAGAATCCATTGCTTTTGAAGCATATGAAAACTTTTCTATGTCAAGCTTAACTTTAGATAGTTCCTCTTTCAGCCTATCATTCTCTTCTAAGGACTTAGACAGTTTGGTTTCTAATTCATTCTTTTCCCACTTCCAATAGTTTGTGTCATAAGAGTGTTGAAGTTCATTAGCTTGAAAGCCTTTGATTTGCTCTTCAAATCTCTCTACTATCAACACATAGTCTCTTCTGTCCTTTTCTAATCTTTTGAGGTCATCACACATGCTTTGGTTGTGATCCCTGTACCTTTTGATAGTGTCTGTGCAAGATTGAGTGCAAAGATTAGAAATTACCTCAGAGGGGAGATCAGACACTTCTGCCATAAGGCTTGATTCTGAATGGCTTCCTCAGCTTGATCACTCCAGTCAAATCCCATTCCTTGTTGAGATACAAGGGCTTGAGCAGGATTCTTGTTCTGATTGGAGCCTCCATTCTAAGCTTGTTGGTGGTTGTGATTTGGAACACCACTTCTGCATTCTCTAGCAAAGTGTCCTTTTATGTGGCACTTATAGCATTCCACCTTTGTCTTGTTAAAACCAGCTCGATCTTCTCTTCTTTGAGAGAAGTTGTTCCTTCCTGTTCTTTTGATAAACTTCTTCACCCTCATAGATAACATGGCCATCTGCCATTTAATGTCCATCTCCTACAGGTCATCAGGGTGAAGTTGATCCAGATCATCATTAATCAATGAATTGTTGTTGTGACTGGACAAAAAGGCTTCAAAGATAGTTTCAGTGCCTTTTTCTGGATTCACTCCACTGGCAGTACTAACTGCTTCAGGGTTGGCAGTAGTATCAGTAGATGCTGATAGAAGTGCAACATTGTGAATATAACCAGTAGGCTTCTTCTTGGTTTCTACCTCAGTTTCAAAGACTCTTAGATCATTATATAGATCATCAAGTTCCTTCTCTTCCAGATTGTCACTCTGCCTATATGAGACAATGTACATAGTCCATTCATCCCCAAGAGATCTGAGGAATTTTCTGTTGATATCATCTTGCTCCATCTTCACTCCTACAGTAGCCAGTTCACCAATGAGCTTGTTGAACCTATCAAAAGTTTGAGTCATAGACTCATTCTTTGAAGAAGTGAAGTTCTCATACAGCTGCTTTAGAATATCTCTTTGATTTCTTTTGATGCTTTTAGTTCCAGCAAATCTTTTCTCTAGGGCATTCCAAAGAATCTGAGCATCAGTGTAGTTGCAAAATTGGTGCTGATATTCATTTGGGATAGCCAAGAGCAGAGTGCTCAAGGCCTTCATCTCTGTCTGTCTGATCTTCCTCTCACCATCTGTCTTTGGTGGAGGTCTTTTCCCATCTGGTCCAATCTTTCCTGCTTCAGAAGGACCATTCTCAATGATATCCCACATTGAATAATCAGTGAGAAGAATGTATTGTCTAATTCTGATCTTCCACATGTCAAACTCATTGGGTTTGAGCATTGGAACCTTAGAGATCAGAGTACTATTTGATTCTGCCAGGTTTTCCATGATGAATGAATAGATGTTTCTGAGAGAGTTAGGCTCTGATACCACTTGTCAGGATCGATTTCTTAACAAGAATAAATTCTCAGAAACTAATATCAAAGAAGTTGCGGAATAACACTTTGATATTCAATGAAACAGTAAACAAAACAGTATATGATCAACAACTTGTAAACTTGTATTGAATGCTTGAAGTTACAAGATTAAACACACAACCTCAATATTGATGAACAGGCTCACCAATACGAATTCTACTTCTCTAGAATTAGGATCTATGCCTTGAGATTGATATTCTCTAAAACTTAGAATAAAAAATTATTTCCTAAACTATTCTATCAATTCTATACATATATTGAATAAAAGATAATTACAAAAAAAAAATAAACTATCTTTAGTATATCTTCCATCATCATCTCCATAAGCTTCCATGAATATCTTGATTCTTTCCAGCTGTCATCCTTTCCATCTGAATCTTCAATTCATAAGCAGTACTAATCATAAGCAGTATTAACTATGCTCAGCAGCATTAATCTCTTCAAGCACAATTAACTCTGAACTAGCAGTATTAATCTTGTTGAGCAGTACTAACTTTGTTCCAGCAGCATTAACTTCTACTAGCAGTAGTAATACTCAGCAGTATTAACTTTTACTTAAGCTTTTCTTCAGTTCCCAACATTAATCAAACAGGTAATTGATTCTTATTTTGTGTTTGTTTGATTAAACTTGAATTAGAAACTAGAATCTGGAACAAACAGTGATGTGTCCTATGACCCAGCCGCCATTGATAATGTTTTTGGAATAGTTGCACCCACCAACAGTGTGTATAGTATCCTAGTGAACAAAGCCACAAAGAAGGATGAGAGGAAGGTTCTTATGACCATAGCCCAGCGTGGAACCACATGGAAGAACAAAATGTATAAGACCAGGAATAGTAGGGACTTACTATTTATTGTGAATATGTTGTTCTATTTCATTGGGAACACCCTCTAGCCTACCACTCATGACACAATGTTGGATCCCAGATCTAATCTCGTAACAATGATATAAACAATAAGAGTAATGACAGCGGAAGTAATGCAGTTTAATATCAAAGGAGATTCAAATATCACAGTTCATAAAGCAGATAAAGATAAACAAGATATTCTTAGAATAAAGTATTCAACTTATATTATCAGATATATAACTTCTTAAGCACACTTTGAACAATAAGGTGATGGTCCTATTTATAGGATCATAAAGTAAGCAGTGTACTTGTATGACGAGAAAGAGCATGCTGAACAGTGACCTACTCTAGAAAGTAAATCTTATCACTAAGTGACGTGTCATCTGTTCTTCTGTTCATTCTCTGAACTTCAGAGAACATCTTCAGAATGTCATCAGAGCCTCTGACATTGTCTTCAGAGCCTCTGATGAAGCCATCTCGTCTTCACACTTGAACATCCAGAGAGAATGTCTTCAGAGCTCTGACGTTGTCTTCAGAGCCTCTGATGAAGCCATCTCTGATGTCTTTTCTGAGTGCTGATAAGTACTTCAGAGGCAGGTTTGTCCTCTGAAGTCTTCATCCTCTGAAGTCTTCATCCTCTGAAGTGTATCTTCTTGAAAGTCCTCTGAAATAGGACTGGTATTTTCAACACTTTAACAGATGATTTGGAGCTAACAATCTCCCCCTAAGTGTCGAAAAATAGAAGATACAAAAAAAATAACAGAGAATTGAATTTTACACTAGAAAGCATAGAGAAGAAAATTATTCTCTTAAGTATTACTTCTCAAACATTTGGAAGTTTAATACAAAGAAAGTAATAATAAAAGAAATAAAGAAACAGACTACTATTTGTCACTTGAACAGATTCCATGGAATTTCATGATCAGAGCTCTGAAGCTGATCATCGAGTCGATCTCTAAGTCAAGCTTTGCCAGTAAATCTGCTCTGTGCCTTTCTTCCTTTGCATGGATCAATTTCTTTATACCTCTCAAGGTTTCATCAGAGTACTTCGACACTTCTGAAGCTAGAAAGATCTTCTTTTCTTGATTTATTCTGAAGACGAAACCCAGAGGTTCTGCAACGATTGATCCAGTCTTCTGTTCTTTAAGTTTGTCGAATGACTCCACAGGTTCAGTTACTTCCAGCTTTTCTTCCCCTAGGTTCAGAGCAATTTGAAAGTCACGTTTTGCTCGGTGTTTGACATAGGCCTCCATTGCCCGTCGGACTTCAAACATGCCCATCCTGAGTTCCCTTCTTCCATGATCATACCTGGCAGAGCAATAGGCATATAAATGTGGTAAATCATATGGATTTAGATTTACGAGATCATTGTCATTGAACTCATAAATCTTCTGATCAGATCGAGTTACCACATAATTCCTATAGATTATCTTGTTGTAAGCAAAGGTCTTTTCTGAGATTTTGTTGATTTTGATGATTGGATCATCAGAGAGGACCTGTGCTCTTGGTTTTGTTTTATCTCTGATAAATCTTCGCTCATAGTCTGGCATGTCCTCTCTGATTCTTGGATTCAGAGGAATGACCAGTGTATCTGCCATGTTGAACTCACAGTAAATGTATCTGAAGTGATCTTCTATGGAAGCTTCTAGATTTGATTCGAGGAATGTGGGAGGTTTATTGAACACTTTTGCTGGAAGACCGATGCTTGCTTTCTGAACAGGATTCTCTGAAGGAACCTGTTCATCAACAACCATGGTTTCTGGTTCCTTCATCTGTGGAGGATCTTCTTTTGAGGGTTCAGAGATGTAGCCATCTATCTCTGGTGATTCCCTCAGCTCTGACGTTGTTGAAGTATGATGTGGTTGAGCATTCTTGAAGACATACTCTTCGACATCAACTACTTCAACTTCTTCTTCAACCTCTTTTTCAGAATCTGATTTTTCTTCTTTTTTATATTCTGATTTTTCTTCTTGTTCAGATTCTGATTTTTCTTCTTGTTCAGATTCTGATTTTTCTTCTTGTTCAGATTCTGATTCGTAAGCATCTCTCATCACATAAGTTGGTCTTTCTGGTGATGAGAATGCATCTTCTGATGTAGAGAAGTCTACCAGCTACTCGTCTTCATCTTCTTCCAGAGCTCCAATAGTTTCTGGAGTTGCAGCTATTATTGGAGCACTCGATGTGGATGGTGCTAGAAAGATGACAGGTACTGGCGATTTTAAAGTTGCCTGAAGATCTTCAGCAGAGGTGGAGGTTGAGCGTCCTTTCTCCTTGCTTTGGTTTGTTTCAGAGGGAGTGGACTCTTTTTGTGTTTCAACAGGTTTTGGTGTAGGAGTTTTCTCCCCCTTATGAAGATCGGATGACCCCTGAGGTTGGTCATCTGCGTCATCAGAATCTTCATACCTTGCCTTTTTCCGTGCTTCCTCAGAGCATGCGACCTCTGGTACCTTTCTCTTTAATACTCCCTCTAAAGATTTGACATTCTTCAGAAGGTCTTCAATCTTTTTGTTCTGCTGAGTGGTCTTGGAGACGAACTTGCTGGAGATATTCAGAACATTGCTGGTGATCTTCTTTGAAAAGTTGGTCAGGTCAGCCTTTGTAATGAATTATGTTGTAGAAGGAGCAGCAGCATAGGAGGTAGAGATCTTTGCAATTACCTCTGCCAAAGAACGCAAGACTTCCTCTTTGAATTGAGAAAAGTCTGCATTTGTTGGAGTGGGGGCAGAGGTAGGAGGAATCGCCTTGAGGAGCTCTGTTTTGGAGTTCTGAATCTCTCTAGATAAAACTGAGTCATTTTTTATGACCAGGCTTTCCAGAGTATCCAGTTTTTCGTTCTGATTGAGAACCGTCTTTCGCAGCTCAGAGACCTCTGTAGTGAGCTTTTCAACTTCAGAGTTAGAGGCAGAGGCCTCTGAGGTCTTCTCCATTTGAAGTTTTATCTCCTTCAGAGATTCTCTGATTTCATCACCAAAGATTTTGAACTCTTCTTTGGTAACGTAATCAGAGGGGGTAACCTTAGGATCAACACATGATTCTAAGTTTCCCTCGAGTTCAGAGGGGCCTTCTGTCGGAGGTTGTTTGATGTTGTCTCCGGAAGGACTTCCCATTAATTCTTGGGGACCCTTTTTCAAGGATCTCCCTATAATGGTTCCGATTGGTCTCTGATCATCAGAGTCAGAATCTGATGATGAGAAACGAATGTGTTTAGAAACCTTGCTGTCCAGGCTAAGGATTCCTTGTGCAATAAGGTCGTGCCATTCTTTTTCTGACAGGCAATCCTTACGTTCTAAGGGACGGTCCAACTTATTTTGAGCCACAAAGGCATCATGTGTGGGTGGAGGTGACATACTCTGGGGTAAGTGAGTATTTTTATCTTGGTCCAAGTCCTTTTGGGAGGACTTAGCCGTATCAGAGGTTTCCCCTCTGGTGCATGCGTCAGAGGCAGAAGCAGATGCCTCTGAGCGGTTAGGATGGGAAGGGTTCGAGGTGTGCACCTCTGTTTCAATGTCCATTGATGCTGGACCATCTTGGACAGTAAATTTGTTTGCATTGGGATTTGGGCTTTGGATTCTCTCATTTGTGTCATCAAGGACATCTTTTTCTACCTCACCGCCCTCAGATTCTAGGTTTAGAAACTCACCCTCTGGAAATCTCTCGTGCTCACCTTCCTCTGCTCTGACAGAGTTATTCTCTTCGTCAGAGGGAGGGTTCTCATGTTTTCTCTTCCTCACTCTCTCAGAGCCACCCTCTGGTTCTGCTCTGTTAATGTTTTGAGCAGTATCAGAGATATCACTCTCTGATTCATGCTCAGGCTCAGAACCTAAATGTGTTGGGGATCCCATCATCGGTTCTGATGATTGGGCAACACGACTAAGTAGGAGATGGGTAGGAGAGTCAGCAGGAATGATTTCAATCATTGTGTGTGGGAAACGTCGGTCATGTGGATACGGAGGAACCTCTGTGGCTTTGAATGAGTTCATTATAAACAGAGGTGTCATTGGGCCCTCCTCAGTGATGGAGAATTTCTCCATTGCTCGTTGAATGACCACTGAGATGAATCGTGGAAACAGTACCGATATTGGTTGTTTGCCTTTGACCAAGTCCTTGTTCTTCTTGTCCACCGCTGTCAGCATCTCACAGAAAAGAATGTGGGCCATATTGATGCTTCTGTTGAAAAAGAGAGCATACATTATGGCTATTATCGCTGGATGAGTCTGATCCTGGCTTCCAATTTTGCAGGTTATTGTTCGGTTGAGAACACTAAACATAAAGTTCCATTTGGGAGGTAGGTACTGACGTCTGAATTGACTGAGGCGTGTTATTTCTTTGTTGTAGCCTAAGTGTTGGAGGAACTGAATAAGAACTTCTTGAGTTGGATGTTTCTCAAAGGTTTCTATTTGAAGATCAGTTGTGGTGAGGAGGTTGAATCGGCGAGTTAGGGTTTGTGGGGTTATCCTTATGCTTAAGCTTTGTTTACCTAGGTTAATGTGCCCAACCAGTCCTTCCTTATCATCGTCGTATTCACTTGAATACCACCATTGTTGGACAAAGCGAAGGGGAATGTCTGACGCATGTTTGGTTAGAACATCATTGAGTTCGCAGTTGGTGAAAAAGTCGAGGATTGGGCAAAACTGTTCATCATATTTTGATGGGGTTACGTCCAGAAAGTAGTTGTTTCCTTTTACTGGAACGTCGAACAGTACCAAATTCAAGCTTGGAACAAGTTTGCTTGAGTTATCTGAAGTTTGGGAATGAGCCGCCATTGTTGCAGGTTGAGAAAGATGAAAGCTTAGAAAGAGAGAATCGGCTTTTGGATTTTGAGAGCGTAAAGAGTAATGGGAAGTGAACAGGGTATTTTATAGCTACAAAAGGAAGGTAGAGGGAGAGGTTATCGAAGCGGCGAATGAGAGTCTTAATTGCAGAAAGGACGTTCCATCATCCCCGAATTGATGGGTGACACGTTTAGGCGTGTAGGGGAGAACCGCTTTGTGTCAGTAAACCGTCAGAAAAGAAACGAGTGGTTATCCAAAAAGATTTAAAAAAAATCCTTGGGGATTTGTTTAATGAGACCAGATCTGGGTTCTGATAAAATCATCAGAGACAAGATCAAAGGCTCTGATATAAACATCAGAGACAAGATCAGAGGCTCTGATATAAACATCAGATTCAAGATCAAAGGCTCTGATATAAACATCAGAGACAAGATCAGAGGCTCTGATATAAACATCAGAGACAAGATCAGAGGCTCTGATATAAACATCAGAGACAAGATCAAAGGCTCTGATATAAACATCAGAGACAAGATCAGAGGCTCTGATATAAACATCAGAGACAAGATCAGAGGCTCTGATATAAACATTAGAGACAAGATCAAAGGCTCTGATATAAACATCAGAGACAAGATCAGAGACAAGATCAAAGGCTCTTATATAAACATCAGAGACAAGATCAGAGGCTCTGATATAAACATCAGAGACATGATCATTTCTCCCCCTTGAAAGATGAAAGGGTCGTTGTCTCCCCCTTGACACATGCTTGGAGATTCATGAGAGTAAGTTTAACCATATTTGAAAGTCTAGAGGCTCTGATAAAAGGATCAGAGACTCTGCTCTTTTGTTAGGTAAACATATTCAACATTCCCAACTTGCTAATTAAAAAATTGAACCTTCGTTCATCTAAAGCTTTTGTGAAAATATCAGCAAGTTGAAGTTCAGTTGGTACAAAATACATCTCTATTGTTCCTTTTTCAACATGATCTTTCAGAAAGTGGTACCTTACATCGATGTGCTTGGTTTTGGAGTGTTGTACTGGATTGGCAGAGATGGCTATGGCACTTTTTGAATCACAGAGAATTGGAATTCTGTCAAATTGTTGGCCATAATCTCTGAGCTGAGTTCTCATCCATAATACTTGTGAGCAACAACTAGCAGCAGCAACATATTCTGCCTCTGCAGTTGAAGTGGAAACCCAGTTTTGTTTCTTGGATGACCAACTTACCAGCTTATTGCCCAATAACTGACAACATCCAGAGGTACTTTTTCTGTCAAGCTTACATCCGGCATGATCTGCATCAGTGTAAGCTGTTAGATCAAAATTTGAGAGTTTTGGATACCAGAGGCCTAATGTTTGTGTCCCTCTGAGGTATCTGAAAATTCTTTTCACAGAAGTTAAATGAGATACCTTTGGATTTGCTTGATATCTAGCACAAAGGCATGTTGCAAACATTATGTCAGGCCTACTTGCAGTTAAGTATAATAGTGAACCTATCATTCCTCTGTAGGTTTTTATATCCACATTCTCTCCTGATGGATCAGAGTCAAGTTTGACTCCGGTGGATAAAGGTGTTCTCATTGAAGTTGAATCATTGAGTTTGTATTTTTGCAAAATTTCAGAGACATACTTAGATTGACTTATGAATGTACCTTCTGAAGTTTGTTTTACTTGTAAGCCTAGAAAGAAAGTTAATTCTCCCATGAGGCTCATCTCAAATTCACTCTTCATCAACTCTGAGAACTTGTCACAATACTTTTGATTGGTAGAGCCAAATATAATGTCATCAACATAAATTTGTACTAAAAGCATCTCATTCTTGTACCTTTTGATGAATAAGGTAGTATCAATTGTGCCCTTTTCAAATCCATTGTTAATCAGAAAAGTGGACAGAGTCTCATACCAAGCTCTTGGGGCTTGTTTGAGTCCATACAGAGCTTTATCCAAATAATACACATGATTAGGATACTCTGTACTTTCAAATCCAGGTGGTTGTTGGACATAGACTTCTTCATTTAATTTACCATGAAGAAATGCAGATTTAACATCCATTTGATAAACTTTGAATCCTTTGTGTGCAGCATAGGCTAAGAAGATTCTGATTGCTTCTAGCCTAGCTACAGGTGCAAAGGTTTCATCATAATCAATGCCTTCTTCCTGGCAATATCCTTTTGCAACTAACCGGGCTTTGTTTCTGATTATTATGCCATCCTCATCCTTTTTGTTTCTGAAAACCCATTTTGTTCCAATTGCAAATTTTCCTTTAGGAAGGGGAACTAGGGTCTAGACTTTGTTTCTTACAAACTCCTGAAGCTCATCCTGCATTGCAAAAATCCAATGAGGATCTTCAAGAGCTTCTTTTACCTTCTTTGGTTCAATAATGCTCAGAAAGTTTACATAGAAGCATTCATTGATGGTGGCAGATCTTGTTTTAACTCCTTCGGATGAAGATCCAATGATCTGATCAATTGGATGATCTTTTGTCCATCTGGTGATTGGAGCAATAATTTGTGCAGTTTGAGATTCAGAGGCTCTGAAATCTGGTGATGCCTCTGTTGTACTGTTCAGAGGCTCTGAGTTTTGTTCCAGAGATGTATATTCTTGTTCATCATTTGTTTCTGGAGTTGCTTCAGATACTTCGTGATCATCTTCTGATTCACTTTGCTGATCTGTATTTGGTGAGACAGAGGGTGTTAGTTCAGAGGGACCTGAAAGGGTTGTACCTGTTTCTTGAGGTTCTTCTGAATTCTCTCCCTGTCTTTCTCTGAAGATAACTTCAGAGATATTTTCATCATCAAAGAAATCTTCAAATATTTTGTTTAATTCAGATTCCCTTGATGATTCAAATATTTGTGATGAACTTTCTTGTTGTTCAGAGCTTTTATTGTCATCAAAAGTGATATTGATGCTCTCTTGGATAGTCCTTGTTCTAAGATTGAACACTCTGAAAGCTTTTGAGGCTAATGAATATCCAATGAATTTGCCCTCATCAGCTTTCTTGTCAAACTTTCCAAGATATTCTCTATCTTTCAGAATATAGCACCTGCATCCAAAAACATGAAAATATTTAATATTAGGTTTTCTATTGTGAATGAGTTCATAAGATGTTTTCTGAAATCTCTTCACAATTGTAGCTCTATTCTGAGTGAAGCAGGCTGTTGCTATTGCTTCTGCCCAAAAATTTGTTGAAAGATTAGATTCAGCAAGCATTGTTCTGGCAGCTTCAACCAGTGTTCTGTTTTTCCTTTCAACTACTCCATTTTGTTGAGGAGTTCTTGCTGCTGAGAAGTTAGGGGTAATGCCTTCTTCTGATAGATAAGAATTGATTTTGGCATTTCTGAATTTTGTTCCATTATCACTTCTTAGTTTCTGAACTTTGCTGCTGAATAGAACCTGTAATCTTTTCAACAATCTTATTAATATTTCAGGTACATCAGATTTAGCTCTAATGAATTCTATCCATGTATATCTGGAAAATTCATCAATTAGAACCAGAATGAATTTCGTACCTGCTGGACTCTGTACAGAGATAGGACCACAGAGGTCCACATGAAGCATGTGCAGAGGTCTAGGACAGTTGTTTTCACTTTTGGTTTTATGGGAAGATCTTTTCATTTTACCCATCTCACAAGCAGAACAAAGATGATCTTTTTTAACTTTAGAGATGGTAATCCCTTAACCAAATTAAGTTTAACTAACTTATCAAGTGAGGAAAAGTTTAGATGTGAAAACTTTTTATGCCAGAGCCAGATTTCCTCACTATTCAGAGATACAAGACAAAGTTTCTCTAAATCAGTGTCTGTGATTTTGGTAAAGTTCATTCTGTAGAGGTTACCTCTTCTGTCTGCTCTTAGCATTTCTTGACCTGATTCTGAGTGAAGAAGTGAACAATATTTTCTTTGAAATTTCATATCGAAACCATGATCACAAAGTTGACTTATGCTTATCAGATTGTGTTTTAATCCATCCACATAAGCAACTTTTGATACAGAAACATTTCCTCTAGATATTTCACCATATCCTCTAATCTGTCCTTGCTTGTTGTCTCCAAAAGTAACTGCTCCTCCGGATTTTGCTTTGAATGAGGATAGCAGTTCTTTATTTCCAGTCATATGCCTTGAACATCCAGAATCTAGGTACCAGATTGGCATTGACTGTTTCTGCAAGACAGATTATTGTTTCTTAGGTACCCACCTCATTATGGGTCCTTTTATGTTAGACTTTGGTGGAATTGTATTACTCTTTGGCATCTCATCATTTGATGTCTTGCCTTTCCTTGTCTTCTTTTGAGATTTTGTCTCTGAGATATTTTCCAGAGATTTATTCAAAAGGCAGTGTGATCCTTTAAAATGATTCTTCAGTTTCATCAAGAGATAAATGCAGTTACAATTAATAGAACAAGAAGAACTAGAAGCAAAGTTTTTCTTTTTATTAAAAGCATTTGTTACATTTTGACTTCTTCTGAAACTAGCACTAGGAATATTACATTTATCCCTAACTACTTCTTTTCTTTTTGTTTGAAAGGCAGTCTTCTTTTCAAGTTGCTTTTTCTTGTTCAAAAACATCTTCTTTTCTTTGCTGCTTACTGCACAGATAGGATCAACATGGTTAACTTTTATCCATTTGCCTTTTTGTTCAGGAGAGAATTTTATTGTTTTATAGGTGTAAGAACCAGAAGTGTTTGTTTTATTCTTTGCCTTTTCTTGCAACTCTTTTTCAAGTTCCAGAGATGTTTTTGCTTGTAAACACATATTTTCAAAATCAGGATTTATTGGTATTCTGGTTTTGGTTTTCAATACTGAAATTGGAACATTCAAAAAACCAGAGCCAACAGTTTCTATTGTTTTGTGAATTACATTCCCTGGTTTACAAAAAATCTGTTCACCAATCTCTAAATCAGATTCTGAATCAGAGTCAAGAAAGTCTCTCTTAGATTTAATAGAGATATCTATCTCTATTGGTTTTTTTATTACTTTTGATCTAGAGACTTTGATGATCCGTTTCATGCTTTCTTTTCTTTTTAATTCCTCCATGACATTTTCTTCACAAATCTTTTGAACATCATTTTTAAACGTAGTTCTGATGTTTTCATCTGACTTTGGTGAATACAGAGGGACATTTGGATTAAGTAAACTCTGAGATTCTTTTTCAGAAGTACTTGTATCAAAGGTACTTGGTTCAAATGTCTCTGATTCTCTTGAGATGAAAGCATCAAACCTGAAAATTTCTTTGGAATCATAGCTCTGAGGTTTTGTAAAGTGTACCTCTGAAGTTTCTTCTTTTATGTGTAACACAGATTCTTTCATGTCTTTTACTTCAGAGTACTTTGTATTTTTGAAATTTAAAGCTCTTGCTTTTGATCACTCTGATGTTTTCATTCTTTTGAAATTATTCAGAGATGGATCTTCAGAGCTTTGGACCTTTCCTATACAGAAAGTGGAAGAAAGTGAAGTTTTCTCCAATCCATTAAATGAATTCAACTCATTGAATCCTAGCCCTTGAGAGTCCATTTGAGTTTTTATTTTATCGAAAACACTTTGTGCATTGACATAGCTTTTGATTTGTAGATTTTGTCTATCTAGAGATTGATGTAAGATTTCTCTTTCTTTTTGAAAAAATTTGGTTAAGGCAATAGAATTGAGCCTTTCATACTCAGATTTCTTTACTTCTTCTTCTTTTCCTTTTAAAACTTTTTCAAGCACTTTTCTTTCTTCCGAAAATGATTTTTCTTTTTGCTTGTTGGTTTCTTCAAGTTTGGTTTTTTCAAGAAAAATTTCTTTCTTTTTTGATTCCAGAAGATTCTTTTCTCTTTTGTAAAAAATGAGCTCTTTTGTTACTTGCTCTCTCTTTTCTTTTTCTTCAACAAACTTTTGCTTTAGATCCTGAAGTTCATTAATTAGTTTAAAAGCATCTATTTCAGGATCACTGTCAGAGGTGTAAAGAGAGTTTACCTTTTCAGAGTTATCTTCGGATGCTTCATCAGTTTGATTTCCATCTGAAAAAGCCATACCACAGAGATTGGTAGGCTCTTCCTCACCATCACTTGTTGAGTCAGATAGCCAGTCTTCCATTTCTGCTACAAGAACTCTTTCTTTTACATTGTATTTGTATTTGTTCTTGTAGTAATCTTGATCTTTGACAAGTTTTCCTCTGCAGTTTGCAGAGAAGTGGCCTGATTTTCCACATCTGAAGCATCTTCCATCATTTTGATTTGGTGGAAGAGTGGTAGTGCTTGTCTCTGGCTTCTGTTCTTGAGGTTTGAAGTATCTTTGTGGTTGTGGATACTTTGGTTGGAATGGTTGTTGTTGTCTTGTTTGTGGTGTTGCATTCTCATGGTTGAAGTTTGCACCCTTTTGATCACTATATGGAGTGAATCTGGGTTCTTGTTGAAATCTTCTCTCCGGATTTCTTCTTTCTTCATTCTCTCTCCTTCCTTCAAATACCTTCTTACCAAATTTCTTGTTAAATTGATGAGTGATTAATGCAAGAGATTTGGCAAAGGCACTTATATCTTCATCTGAGTCTGAATCAGTATGAGTTTCTTCTGCTATCAAAACCTTTTTGGATCTTCTTTTTGTTTCCAAACATTTTTGTGACTCTTCACAGTTGTTTTCTTTCGATGTTTGTTTTGAAACAAGTGCAAGGGGTCCACCCATAGAGGTTTTTGATTTTTGCTTCATAACTTCTTTTTCATGTGCAACAAGAGTACCATAAATGTCAGTTAATGACCATGACTCAAGATCTTGATTAGCCTGTATAGACATGGACAGTTGTGACCATTCTTCATTCAAGCTTTTCAAAAAAAGAACGTTGTTTTCCTCTTTTGTTCTTATCACTCCAAACTTTCTACATTTGTTTATTAGAATGTTGAATCTTGAGTAAGTTTGGTGTAACTTTTCTTCTGATAGAGCATGAAAATCATGATATTCATTGATGCATAGATTTCTTCTGTTTTTCTGAGTTTGTAGGCCACCTTCAAGTTGATTTAACAACTGATCCCATATCTCTTTTGCAGTTTTACAAGAATCAAGTTCTTGAAAGATATCATTGGGAATGGCCATTATGAGTAATCTAACAGCTTTTGAGTCATTATCCATCATATTTGTTTCTTCATCAGTAAAGTTTGTGGTTTTCTTTTCATAATATGCAGGTATTTCGGCAGTATCTGCTGTTGCAGGAACTCTTGGTACCAACACCATTGGAGTGTGAGGTCCAATGTTCACAGATCTAAAAAGATCCCTGTCCATACCTTCTAGAAAATTTACCATCCTTATTTTCCATTGGGGATATTCATCCCTTAAAAGTGTAGGAGGTTTTGTTAATGACCCAGTTGTATACATGGCACTTATGCTTGAGTTTGCCATAAAAAAAATTTAAGTGCTGATGCTTTGAGTAATGAACTGTGATTTACTGTCAAATCTAGAGCATATGATGTTCTTGAATAAACTGGGTTTATATGAACATGCAAAGATATTGAAAGTTTTAGAATCAATGAGATGTAAATCTATCCGAGTATGCAGATATGATCTTTCTTTGTTTTAGAAACAAAGGAAGCTCTGATACCAATTGTTGGATCCCAGATCTAATGTCGTAACAATGATATAAACAATAAGAGTAATGACAGCGGAAGTAATGCAGTTTAATATCAAAGGAGATTCAAATATCACAGTTCATAAAGCAGATAAAGATAAACAAGATATTCTTAGAATAAAGTATTCAACTTATATTATCAGATATATAACTTCTTAAGCACACTTTGAACAATAAGGTGATGGTCCTATTTATAGGATCATAAAGTAAGCAGTGTACTTGTATGACGAGAAAGAGCATGTTGAACAGTGACCTACTCTAGAAAGTAAATCTTATCACTAAGTGACGTGTCATCTGTTCTTCTGTTCATTCTCTGAACTTCAGAGAACATCTTCAGAATGTCATCAGAGCCTCTGACATTGTCTTCAGAGCCTCTGATGAAGCCATCTCGTCTTCACACTTGAACATCCAGAGAGAATGTCTTCAGAGCTCTGACGTTGTCTTCAGAGCCTCTGATGAAGCCATCTCTGATGTCTTTTCTGAGTGCTGATAAGTACTTCAGAGGCAGGTTTGTCCTCTGAAGTCTTCATCCTCTGAAGTGTATCTTCTTGAAAGTTCTCTGAAATAGGACTGGTATTTTCAACACTTTAACAGATGATTTGGAGCTAACACACAAGTATCACTTTTGAGAGGATGGTCATCCTCTATTGTATCATGAGTGGGAGAAAATTTAGTGTGGGAGATGTAAACAGTATGAGCATCAAGTCCTGTGTGGAGAAGACAAAGGGAGATCTTTGGCACCCTTCACTCAACCATGCCTTAGTCACAAAGGTTAAGGTCAGGTCTTTGCCTACTGATGAAATGGTTTCAGGAAAAGCAGTGATAGAGACTCAGACAGTGAAAAGAGTCAAGATAAATGCAGAGAAAGCAATGAGAATATCTGCCAGTGTTGCAAAAATTGTTGTTGATGCTGCAACAATTGCTGCTGGTACTTCTCAACCTGTGAGCCACCTACAGTTTGCACCAATGCACCCACCATAGTCAAGGCTTGAAACAAACTCATTCATCTACCTGGTTAAGGTTTTAGAGAGGAACCAGGACATCTTGATGAAGAAGTTAGAGCAGAGAGATGCCATTTGGATGGCAAGAATGGAGAAGCAAAAGAAAGAGATGGAGGACAAGATAAAGGGCAGCGAGGACAAGATGCTGGCCTGTTTAAAAGAGCAGGACAGGGTTGTGCAAATGATGAGAAGGCTCACTGCCCTCCACAGGAACTAGCAGATGAAAAGAGAAGGGGTTATGGAAGCTGAATGGGCTGCTGAGCATACAGATGAATATGTTAGCATTGGACCCTACCCGCCAGAGCTTATCACTGAAGCAGAGGAGTTCCTACCCACTGCTGCAGCACTACCTACTCCCAATGAGTAGGGTAGGTCCATTTCTCTACCTTAGCTTCATAGATTTTAGTCTTTATTTGCAGTTTTTAAACACTTGTTTCACGGAAATTTTAGTAATTTTTTTTTGTAGATAATGACATTAGTCCTTCACATTCCACATCCTAAGTAATTTTTTTGTTCAAATGTTTAAGCCAGAACCATGCTCACCCACCTAGGAAGCAAACAGACTTTCATACCATGAATTTTGGGAAATGACTTAGGCCATTCTTTCATATCCACCAGTATACATATCCTTTGCTCCCTAAAAGCCAAATCATTTTAAAGTTGTCAATGTGGATATTGACCATTTCTAAGTGTGGAGAGGGGATCATGAGGACTCATGAGCAAGAAACAAATGCATAAAAGCCCATAGGGCAGCAAAATGCTCAAAAAATTTAAAATTTGAGTCAAAGGGGAAAAGATAACATATGCATAGCATACATGCTGTTATTACTTTACAATACACTTGAAAGACTGGGAGAAAAAAAACCCATGTGCCTAAAAGGTCAAAACCATAAAAAATCCCTAAGGATTCTAAATTTCTTGGTATGATCAAAGTCTTACAATAGGAAATGTGTATTTGGCCTATGGTCTTGAAATGAAAGAAAAGAATGAACACATAATTATGCATGGCTATGGTTCTATTTTGGTCTTCAATCTCATTAGTTGAATTTTCATTTCACCCCTTAATTTTTTATATTTTTTGGAAATTGAGTCATTTTTAGTTGTCATTTTAGTTGCTTTGGGACAAACAATAGTTTAAGTGTGGAGATGTGATAAGTGTCTAGAAGTATACACTTTAGCATCTATTTTGGACTTCATTTTACCTTATTTTTTATCTTTCCCAATCCTATATTGAGTCTTTTTGTCTTATTTTACACTTTTAGTTTTATTGGAGCTAGGATGTAGAAAATGATAATGTTCTATGTTTATTGGTGAAAATAATGCTAACAGACTGTTGGTACAACAGACACTGCTGCAACACTGATATTGGCAACAACTGACTCAATCCTTGGAAGGTTTACCTTTTTGTTGGAGATTCATGGAGGCATCTTAGAAGTACAAGACTAGAGGAGGGTGATGGAAGATGCCCTGAAGATGCCATGATTTGCCTCCTTAAGCATCTTTACGTTTTGATTAGTTTACGTAATATGCTTGGTTAATAACCAATAGACAATTATCTTTTGTACTTTTAAGCATCTTTTGATTCCCTTAGTTTAGTATAAGTAGGAGAAAATTGTTGTAGTTCAAATATCATCATCATCCCTTATGTTTAGGCATACATCAGCTGAATCAAAGCTTCTTACAAGCTTTGTATTCTAGTAGTTTTTAATTTATTGCAATCTTTTGAAATTGTTCTCACTTTCTGTCAGTTGCTACAACATCCTTTACAACATTCATTTACTTTTCTTGCAAGTTTACTATTCAAGTCATTTACATTCATGTCTTTTATCTTTATGTCATTTACTTTTGAGCTTTTACTTTCAGCCATGCTAGGCTAATCACCTTAGCGTGGGTGTAAGGGAAGGTTGTGAGATTAAGCCAAAGTGTTAGTGGATATTTGCTTGTTAATAGCAATTTACTTCACTATTCATAAGTGGTACAAACATTTCATCTGGTAATCTTTGACAAATTGACATATGTTATTTTACTTAGGTGAGTTGGACCTTAAAATTAATACAACACAAATGTTTTTACTAGTTGTGTTATAGAGGCTACAGAGAGCTGAAGTAACCGTATGGGTTGCGAAACTATATGGAAAGAATGGCAAGATATG
The DNA here is from genome assembly GCA_023525745.1 of Arctium lappa. Taxonomy (NCBI): domain Eukaryota; kingdom Viridiplantae; phylum Streptophyta; class Magnoliopsida; order Asterales; family Asteraceae; genus Arctium; species Arctium lappa. The sequence goes on along the minus strand of CM042059.1, from coordinate 50,919,611 downwards.
TACTAGTTTGGTTCTTGATGCATCAACATGTGCACTGCCAACATATGGTCTAATCTGCACTTCCTTGGAAGTCCGTTCAATCCAGTAGTGTTTGTTGAGACCTATTGCTGCAACACCCTTGTGATTTTGTAGCAATGTTCACTGCACTTTGTTAGCTGAAATCCAACCTGATCTTAAACCTATACTATATTTTACTTATTGTTACATTTCAGTACTTTAGTTAGCAACTCTCGAAAGACATTGCTTCATTTTTACTGTTGAAATCTTGTTTTAAAGTTGACTTTGGTTAGTCTTATTGCTTTGAAAATCTCTGAGGTACGATATCTGGTGTTACTTACCATTATTACTTGCTTTGGACGATACCAGTGAACCATGTACACTTGCATTATTTGCTAGTTGCTATAGCCTTTTGGGTTATATCCAATCCACACCAACTACAACCATGTCATTACCCCGAATGCATAGATCTAGGTACATACCCACACGGTGGCACCCAAGACTATATCCTCCTAGTGTCTACTTGATTTGGTTCATCCAATATTCCAAATAGGCCATAAGGCACATTAAACCAAGTTAAATATGTTCAATGCCATCATAGGCAAGTCGTGGTTTAAATACCACATATGTCATAAATGGACTTTCACCCAACAATCCAACATTTCCAATTTAGTTAATAATAACTATATATTCTCATATGAGAGATGTCCAAACTATTCAACTATGTTTTAAGCACATAAGAACAAAATAGTAGGTGTCAAAGTCATACTTATACAAATGTGAACTTCATGGAATCATATCCGTAACTTAGGTCAAAACCCTCAAATATGGGTATATTCATGAAAGGTCCAAGTACCATTCATAGTTTATAGTGGAAACATTTATAGTCACTAAGGCACGAAAAAGAACATTTCTCACCATCACGACTCATGGATTGCCAAAATATGGAGATGATAACATTTTAACAAATAAGAGAGATTTTACAAAAATGTGTAAGAATAATGATAGGAAACATACAATGACATGTATCTAGTTTAACAAAAGGTTTAGAAAAATCACAATCTAGGATTTTGGTTACAAACCTAGAAAAGTAGCAAAACCCTATAAACTTTGAGAGAGGAGGAGAAGTTGATGCTTGGAACTTGCTTAAATCTCCACGATAAATGATCCACTAAGTTGATTTGATGCTCAATAAATGATCCTACCAAACCCTATCTTGCAATAAATGAGAGGAAAGGTTTGAGAGGAAGAAAATCTTCTTCAAGGTCTCTAAAATCGCACCCAAATCTGAATTTGGAGAGAAATGAGGGTGGAAATCGGTCAAGGGACATTTTATACCTCTTGCCCCCTATGAGCGATAGTGCCCGACGACATTGCCATGCGGCACTGATGCTGGAATTTATGTGGAGACTCCCCCACTCTCGGTACAATACCGACGAGAGTGTCATGTGAGTATGCCCTATGATACAATCATTGTCACAATCACACGATATGTAACGTTGCTCACATACCTTCCGAGATAGTGATCAGCGACTATGACACTTGTCATAGTTGCATGATACACTCGCCTAGACTTGGGCCAAGTCCATTTTAACCCGTTTCGACGATTTAAGTGCTCAAACTTAAGGTTTAGTGTGTTTTTGTCGTTTTTAGTTCTCGTTTTTCGTCTAGTCTTAGTATTTTTCATTTTTAGTCCTTGTTTTTTGTGGTAGTTTCATTTTTTGTCGGATTTAGTCCCTATTTTCGTATTTTTCTTAATTTCTAGTCATTTTTGTTCATTTTTTTAGTAATTTTTGTCGATTTTTCGTTTGTTTAGTGTTTAGTTCCTGTTTTTCATTTTTGTTTCATTTTTAGTATGTTTTGTGTTAGTTTTTGCTTTTTTTATTTGTTTCTGAGCGTAACTGATATATTTTTCATATTTTTTGCAAGTTTGGATATTAAAGTTCAAATTTTTCCGCACTGATTTTTCAGAATTTATTTTTGGAAGACAAATTTATAATTTGTTTCTCATATTTTGTCAGGATCGAATTCTCAACAAGAATTAATTCTAAGAAACAATATCAAAGAAGTTTGCGGAATAACACTTTGATATTCAATGAAACAGTAAATCAACACAGTAAATATGAAGAACAAACTGTAAACTTGTATTGAATGCTTTGAAGTTACAAGATTACACACTCAACCTCAATATTGATGAACAGGCTCACCAATACGAATTCTACTTCTCTAGAATTATGATCTATGCCTTGAGGTTGATTTCTCTCTAGAACTTAGAATCAATGATTATCAAAAGTTATCTATCTATTCTATACATTCTATACATATATTAATCAAAAGATAATTACAAGAAATAAAAATATCTTCAGTATATCTTCCATGTATATCTCTAAGCTTCCATGTATATCTTCAGATTATCCAGCTGTTATCCTTTCATACGAATCTTCATCATATAAGCAGTATTAATCTTCAGCAGCATTAATCTCTTCTAGCAGCATTAACTGTAAGCAGCACTAACTACTAGCAGTACTAACTAGCTAAGAAGTACTAACTTTGTTCAAGCAGCACTAACTTTGACTAGCAGTATTAACTACTAGCAGTAGTAATACTCAGCAGTATTAACCTTGAAGTCTTCTAGCAGTATTAACTCTGAACCAGCAACATTAACCATACTTGATAAATTCTTCAGTTCCCAACAATCTCCCCCTAACTTGACTTTTAGGACAAGAAGTCAAGTTCTTCAGAATTAATCTTCAAGATGCTTTTCAAGATGCTCCCAAAACTTCATAATGGCCTACATTCCAGTATTTGCATCCAATCCCAAACTCTGATTGATGGTTCTTTGGATCAAGTATTTAGCCATCTCTGAATCTGGAATACACCCTAGCTTTTTCTTCAGCATGGCATGAAGCTTCAATCTGCTATGATTATACACTCTATCCACTAGGAAGTATTCAGTATGATTCAGATCCAAAGTAACTGTATATACTCTACTAGTTTCATATAGAGTCCAACTGTTAACTGACTTGAAGACATTCTTGATCACATGCTCTACTTCTTCAGGTTTGAACATCATACACAGATACTCCATTACCAGTTTTGTAATTGAAATCTCTGGAGCTTCCAGTATATCTGCATACAACTTCATTCCTATTTCAAACATCTCTTCAAGCTCTGACCTAGAGCATGTTCTGACAATTTTCGCCTAAGTGTTGAACACTTCATACTTTTCATCCTTCCTTTTCAGCCTTATATATTCCTTTCCATCCACTGTCAATGTATCCCAGTGAATGACCTCAGGAGGCTTTATACCAACAGGTTCTGCTGAAATTGGTTCAGGAACTTTGTCCATCACTACCATATACAAATTCACATCTTCTATGTTTGATGGCTCTTTCTGTTTAGATGACTCAGGTGCCCCTTCTTCTTCACCAACCTTCTCAGCCTCTCTTTCAGCTATTCTAGGCTTCTTGATTGACTTTCTCCTAGCCATCATTTTTGTTCTCTTTAAAGTCCTTAGACTTTCTCCCAGAGTGGCCTCTTTCTTAGGTGGTGTTTCTTGCTCATCTGGAAATGGCTTTTGAAAATCAAAGTCATTATATTCTTTCATCCTCTTCTCCATCTCCACCCTAGCAGTTTCATTTCCCTGAAGCTTTCTCATCTCTGAATCATATAGCTCTTTAATCTTCTCAAAAGACATCTTTGAGAACATCTCCTTTTTGACTCCTACAGCACCTTTGAGAAATATAATCATCTTGTTTCTCTCTTGGGTACCTAGGAAAGTCTTTGAGGGTTGTCTCTTCTTTGCAACTTTTTTCACCACTGATTTCTTCATAGTTGCAGCTTTCTTCTGTGCAATTTCAGTTGCCAGACTCAGTTGATAAGCTTTATTCAGTTCAGCAGCTAAAAGCTTTTGCCATCTCCCTGTCCTTTTCCACCTGAACTCTTTCTTCCTTTTCAATATCCTCTTGCATCTTCCTGGCTAAGGCTTCATCTGATTCAACCAACATTTGCTTCTTGACTGGTTGATCAGATTCCACCATCTTTGCTTTTCCTTTGTCTTTATTGATTGCCTTCTTACTATTATCTTTCATGATCACTTCACCTTGTTCTTTGATGATTACTCCTTTGGTCTTTGAAGTGACCTTGGGAGTATCATTCTTGGCCTTAAGTAAGGTTTCTGCAATCTCAAGATCTGTTAATACCTCTCTCACTGTTTCTGCTGCTTTATTTATGTCAGCAGTAGTAACTGTTTCTGCTGCTTCTTGTGTTTCTATTGGCACTGAATCTCTTTCTGTTTCTGCTTCCTGCTCCCCCTCAACATAAAATTTCTCTCCATCAAGCTCCCCCTTTCTTGTGGCTTCTTCCATGTTGATCTCCCCTTTTTTGGGAGCATCATTCTCAGATTTCCTTCTCCTTAGTTGAAATTGCTTTCTCTTCTTCCTCTGTACCAGACTGATCACCATCTTCTTCAGCTTAGCAATCTGTACTTGTTGTGATAGAATGACCAGCTTCATTTCTTCTATCTCTTTGCCTTGTTTGATGACATCTTGTTTGATGTTACCCATTGTCTCCATCAATTCATCATAGTTATATTTGTCCTCACCTTCTCCAGGAGTGTTACCCCTATTGAAGGATCATGGGATCTTTTATTAGTGGAAGTCTTCTGCCTAGCAGAAGCACTGTCCACCCTCGTGGTTTCTTGGCACCAGGGACCTTTGAATGATTGCTCATTCAAAGTTGCCATGGGGGAGGTCTTATTGATGTTACCACTTTCCTCCTCAGTGCTAGCAGGAGTAGTGGCAGCCTCATCACCCATATACTCTTCCTCCTCCTCAGAGAGCACCTCCTTGGGGTTGGGAGACACCCCTTTGGTTTCCCTATGGATATTCCCTAAAGGAGAATTTTCCCTTAGAGGGCTTAAAGGCTTGGGGGATGATGGTACAAGAAGGGAACGAGCCTTCTTTACCTGTTTCCTCTTGTATGTTTGGGTGATAGGAGAGGTTGGTTTTTCAAGAAGAGACTGGGGGATTGATTTTGAGTGGGAAGGTTGGGATTGGCTAGCAGTAGGATGGTCTAACGGGGGCATTGACCCTGCTGCCATACCTTCATTGGTTTGGGACACCACCATCATTGTAGAGAACAATGGGGTGTCAACTCCTTCCGAGTCCCCAGCAGATCTTCTCATATTTGAGAAAACCTTGCCTTTGGGGGGTTTAGGTACATATAACCCAACAGGTTGAGGTATATCCGTCAATTCATGAGTAATGACTTCTTGAACAAACCTGGGGTACATAAAGAAGCTCTTTTTGTTTCCCATGTTTGAGACAAGATCACTGAAAATCATTTTAGAAAATTTATACTTTCTGGCAGTGGCCAAGCACACCAAAGCATAAGCAATGGTGCTGCTGAACTCACTCCATCCAGTAGTCTTTTTGGAGATACAATGCATAAGAGTATGGACAAAGAAACGCCATTGGGGTGAAAATTTGGCTTTAGAGAATTTGAATACACCCAAAGGGCCTCCATACCCCATTCTTGTAAGAGAAGAGAACAATTCATCATTTGAGATAGAAGTTATACCAGAGGCATCGTCTAGACGTAGACTGATGCGAATAACCTCTTCAGTAACTGGTAGTGGTTTTTCACAGATCCTTGTCTTGATCATTTGCACACCATTCTCAGCAACAATGGTGGCATTAGCCCAGACCTGCCTTTGATGCTCGATATAGATTGTAGGTGATACAGTAAGAGCATGAGCAATATGGCTTGACTTGAGGAAATCCACAATCTGATGAAATCCTGCAGCTTGCTTTGGCTTTTGTAGCATCGCGATCTCATTGTGTTCATCAATGAATGCCATGGATGCCATTGATCTTAGTGAAAAACTTGCCTGAAAACTTTGACTCTTGAGAGAGAAAGGGTTTAGAGCGCAAGTGAACAGTATACAAAGAGTCGTTATGAACTTTTAGACGGGCAAAGGGTATTTATAGTATTCGGAACATAAGCAGTATTAACCTAGAGCAGTATTAACGGACAAGCAGTATTAACTAACTAGCAGTATTAACTGCAAGCAGTATTAACTGCGAGCAGTATTAACAACTAGCAGTATTAACTAACTAGCAGTATTAACTGCGAGCAGTAGTAACTGACAAGCAGTATTAACTAACTAGCAGTATTAACTGCGAGCAGTATTAACTGCGAGCAGTATTAACTGCGAGCAGTATTAACTGCGAGCAGTATTAACTAAACTAGCAGTATTAACTGTGAGCAGTATTAACTGTGAGCAGTATTAACTGCGAGCAGTATTAACTAACTAGCAGTATTAACTAACTAGCAGTATTAACTATGAGCAGTATTAACTACTAGCAGTATTAACTAACTAGAAGTATTAACTGCGAGCAGTAGTAACTGACAAGCAGTATTAACTAACTAGCAGTATTAACTAAACTTACTCTTTGAAGCTTAGGCTGAATTGAGTACTGCTATGTATGCCCTGCAAAGGAAGATTAGTAACACCAAGAATCTATAATATTCAGGTATTTACCCACTTTTTGAGAGGATGCTTATTCAGAGTTGATCATTCCCACACTTGTTACCAAGAAAGTGAATCTACCCACATCAAAAGCTTTGGTGAATAGATCAGCAAACTGGTTGTCAGTATGAACTTTTACAACTTGAATAAGTTTCTTTTCATTACAGTCTTTTATGAAGTGATACCTGATCTCAATGTGCTTTGTCTTAGAGTGATTGACAGGATTATTCACAATGCTGATAGCACTGTTATTATCAATAAAAATGGGAGTGTGTAGAAAGGTTACCCCATAGTCCAGCATTTGATTCTGAATCCATAAGACTTGAGAACAACAACTTGCAGCAACTTGCAGACTTGAGAACATTTGACTCTGCCTCTGTTGTAGATGTGAACACTGTGGTTTGTTTCTTGCACTGCCATGAAACTAGTCTAGCACCCAAAACTGACATCCTCTACAAGTAGATTTTCTGTCCAAGTTTGCCCCACCTAGATCACTGTCTGAGTATGCTATTAGGTCAAAGGGTGAGTCATGACAATACCAAAGTCCCAATCTGGGTTGCCCTTTGAGATATCTGAATATCCTCTTAACAGCTTGAAAGTGAGATTGCTTTGGCCTAACTTGGAATCTTGCACATACACAGACTAGAAACATTATATCTGGCCTTGATGCTGTGAGATACATGAGAGAGCCAATCATGGATCTGTAATGATGCACATCCATATCCTCCCCCTCAAGATCTGTTGTTATCTGCTTGTGTGTCTCCATAGGTGTGCTGGCAGGTTTTGAATATGAGAAACCAAACTTGGTTAGAATGTCCTGCACATACTTGGATTGACAGATGAAGATGCCATCTGACTTCTGTTGAAATTGGAGTCCAAGGAAGAAAGTAAGTTCCCCCATGGAACTCATTTTGAACCTTTGATGCATTAGTTCCTCAAACTCCTTGCACATGTTGTCTTTTGTAGATCCAAAGATAATGTCATCAACATATATTTGGATCAGCAAGATATCCTTCTTCTTTCTCTTGATAAATAGAGTCTTATCAATGACTCCTCTTTCAAAGCCATTTTCCAAGAGATAGGATGACAGAGTGTCATACCATGCTCTTGGAGCTTGATGCAGTCCATAAAGAGCTTTCTTCAATTTGTATACCCTGTCTGGATAGCTTGGATTTTCAAACCCTGGTGGTTGACAGACATATACCTCTTCTTCAATTGAGCCATAGAGAAAAGCACTTTTTACATCCATTTGATAGACTTTGAAGTTCATGTAAGAAGCATAGGCTAGGAATAATCTGATTGCTTCTATCCTAGCCAAAGGTGCAAAGACTTCTTCATAATCTATACCCTCTTCTTGAGTATACCCTTGAGCCACCAGCCTTGCTTTGTTCCTTATGACAATTCCTCTTTCATCTCTCCTGTTTCTGAAAATCCACTTTGTGCCAATTGCTCTGTGACCTTTAGGAAGGTCTACTAGATCCCATACATCTTGTAGCTTGAACTGTAACAGTTCTTCTTGCATTGCTTCTATCCAGCTGGATTCTTTCATAGCATCATGTGCCTTTTTAGGCTCAAGCTGGGATAGAATACAAGAAAACACTATATGCTGTTGATCTTGCATTTCTTGAAGCCTGCTTTGATGTCTAGTCATCATAGGAGAAGAGATATCTCATATTACCAGCTGTGGAGGATGATTCTTTTGAACTCTGGTGTTATGACTAGGTTCTTCATTCAGTCCAGCCTCTAGATTAAAGTCATGCAACTCAACTGCAGTGTTTTCAGCTGCTACTTCTGATTCTTTATTTTCTTCTGATTCTGATTCTTCAACTCTAGTTTCTTCTTCACTCTGACTTGGTCCAGTAGATGATTCCTTTTCACAGTCTTCAACAGAATTCACTGTGGGTATGGGAAATATCACAGATTTAGATATACTTTCTTGAACTTGTGTGATCCCTGATCCTCCATTTTCTGAACCTGCATACTCATTAATGAAACCAAAAGAGTTAGTTAGAGAATCAATATCAAATAGCCACTGAGGACCAGACCCAATAGGATTTGGTGTGTTCTCATTGCATTTGACATTGTCACTTTCTTCAATTATTCTAGAAGTTGAGTTAAAAACTCTGTAGGCCTTACTCTGAGATGAATACCCAACAAGAAATCCATCATCTGCTTTGCTATCAAACTTACCTAAGTGAGATTTGGGATTGAGAATTGTACAAGGACACCCAAAAGGTTTGAAGAATCCAATGAAATGTTTTCTTTTATTTAAAAGCTCATATGGTGTCTTGTTCTTTGGCTTAACTACTAGAACTCTGTTTTGGACATAGCAGGCAGTATTAACTGCTTCAGCCCAGAAGGTAATTGGCAGTTTTGAATCAACCAACAGAGATCTAGCAGCCTCTATTAGTGTCCTATTTCTCCTTTCAGCAACACCATTCTGTTGAGGAGTCCTAGGAGCACTATATTGTCTCTCAATGCCTTTTTCTTCACAAAAGGTGTTTAGATCAAGATTTTTGAATTCAGTCCCATTATCTGATCTAATGACTTTTACTTTTTGATTAGTTTGGTTTCAATTTTTAGGATAAAGGATTTGAACAGTCCACTTGTCTCATCCTTAGTCCTTAGAAAATATACCCAGGTAAATCTAGAGTAATCATCAACAATAACCAAGCAGTAAGATTTCTTGCCTATACTCATAACATTTGTAGGACCAAACAGATCCATATGCAATAACTGGAGACAAGAAGAAATTGAATTTATCTCTTTGGTCTTATGAGAAGTTTTATGCTGTTTGCCTTTAAGGCAAGCAACACAATGATCATCACATGAAAAGACTTTAGATGGTAAACCTCTTACAAGGTTGTTTTTAACAAGTTTGTTCATAGTCTTAAAATTCATGTGACACATCCTTCTGTGCCAAAGAGAGGATTCATCTACAGAAGCTTTTGAAACAAGACAATTTAGAGATGAATCACTATCCACATTGTCCATATCTAGACAGTAAACATTTTCCTTTCTTGGAGTTCTAAGTAGTATCATGCTTTCATCAACTACCTTGAACCCTGGAGCAAGGATCATACACTCAGTATTTGTAAATAATATACTATGTTGTTTGTCACATACCTGTGATACACTTAACAGGTTGTACTTCAATTGATCAACATAGTAGACATCCTCAAATGTCATCTTACCTTTGGTGACATTACCGTTTCCACTTATTTTACCACCAGTAAGATTATCTCCAAATGCAACATGTCCTCCATTGATATGCTTGAAATCCTGAAGGCATGACATGTTGCCTGTCATGTGCCTAGAGCAACCACTATCAACATGCCATATGCTCTTTCCCTTGAGCTGTTGGTTGCCCTGCACATTTGATAGATCAGTTAGTATGATTTAGGAACCCAAGCCAAAGTGGTCTTGGGTATCCCTTTCTCATCAAAATACTTGCATTCTTTCTTGACAAGATTTTTGAACTTTAACTCCTCATTTTTGGAGTACTTTGTCACAATAATAGGCTTGGAAACATTTGTGCTAAAAGCAGTACTGGTTTTAGAAGTACTAACTGCCTTAGCAGCACTTGCATGTTTAGCAGTACTAACCTTGTTAGCAGTAGTAACTGTGTTAGCAGCAGTAACTGTGTTGGCAGTATTAACCTTTGAAGAGGTACTAACTGTATTAGCAGCATTAATGTTTTCAGCAGTACTAACACAGGTAGCAGCAGTAATACTTCCAGCAGCACTAACCCTGTCAGCAGTACTAACAGTTTTAGTGCTTTTAGGCACCCACATTTTAATACTTTCTTTTAAAATATTTTTCTTCATGGGGCCTTTCCTTTCACCATGTTTCTTTATCATATGTTTCTTTCCAGCCTTCCTATAACCAACAGGTTTTTGCACAAATCTTTGAAAGGTCATCTGTTGATTAATAGGGTTAAAGAATCAATATTTAGCCAAATGATTTAACTTGCCACATATGAAGCAAGGTTTTGGTCTATTGATTTTACTCAGATCAACTCCTTGCTTCTGAGCCCATTGATTATTCCAGTTTCTTTGATTTCCTCTTTTTTTAAACTAGAATTTAGGCTCTTGGCTTTACTGCAATCACACTGTTTACAAGATCCAGGATTCACAACCGTGGTTTGTTTGTAATGGACCTTGTTATCCTTTCCTTTGGTCTTCTCTATCTCCTTGGACTTGACCCAGATTTTCCCACATCCCTCATTGGTGATAATGTTGTTTTCTAATGGGATCTCTTTACTCATATCATTATCCATATGCTCACTGGCTTCTTTCTCAGTTAAATCCTTAATTACTACTTCATCCAAAGGATCTATCTTAAAGGCTTTCTCAAATAAGTCCTTTTTCTCCTTGGTTTCTAACAAGTCTGAAGTAGGAGAGATATAATTGTTGTGTAAGGAGGAGGTGTATTTTTGTAACCAATATCAGGCTTCATCTTATCATGAATCTGAGCCTTTAGAAGAGAATCCATTGCTTTTGAAGCATATGAAAACTTTTCTATGTCAAGTTTAACTTTAGACAGTTCTTCTTTCAGCCTATCACTCTCTTCTAGTGATTTAGACAGTTTGGTCTCTAACTCATTCTTTTCTCACTTCCAATAGTTTGTGTCATAAGAGTGTTGAAGTTCATTAGCTTGAAAGCCTTTGATTTGCTCTTCAAATCTCTCTACTATTAACACATAATCTCTTCTATCCTTTTCTAATCTTTTGAGGTCATCACACATACTTTGATTGTGATCCCTATATCTTTTGACAGTGTCAATGCAAGATTTAGTACAAAGATTAGAAATTACCTCAGAGGGGAGATCAGACACTTCTGCCATAAGAGCTTGATTCTGAATGGATTCCTCAGCTTGATCACTCCAGTCAAATCCCATTCCTTGTTGAGAAACAAGGGCTTGAGCAGGATTCTTGTTCTGAGTGTAGCCTCCATTCTGAGCTTGTTGGTGGTTGTTGTTTGGAACAGCACTCCTGCATTCTCTAGCAAAGTGTCCTTTCATGTGACACTTATAACATTCCACCTTGGTCTTGTCAAAACCAACTCCATCTTCTCTTCTTTGAGAGAAGTTATTCCTTCCTGTTCTTTTAATGAACTTCTTCACCCTCATGGATAACATGGCCATCTGCCATTTAATATCCATCTCCTCTAGGTCATCAGGGTGAAGTTGATCCAGATCATCATTAATCAATGAATTGTTACTATGACTGGACAAAAAGGCTTCAAAGATAGTTTCAGTGCCTTTTTCTGAACTTACTCCACTGGCAGTACTAACTGCTTCAGGGTTGGCAGTAGTATCAGTAGATGCTGAAAGAAGTGCAACATTGTGGACATAACCAGTGGGCTTCTTCTTGATCTCTACCTCAGTTTCAAAAACTCTTAGATCATTGTATAGATCATCAAGTTCTTTCTCTTCCATATTGTCACTCTGTCTATATGAGACAGTGTACATAGTCCATTCATCCCCAAGAGATCTGAGGAACTTTCTGTTGATGTCATCTTGATCCATCTTCACTCCTACAGTAGCCAGTTCACCAATGAGCTTGTTGAACCTATCAAAAGTTTGAGTCATAGACTCATTCTTTGAGGAAGTAAAGTTCTCATACTGCTGCTTTAGAAAATCTCTTTGATTTCTTTTGATGCTCTTAGATCCAGTAAATCTTTTCTCTAGAGCATTCCAGAGAATCTGAGCATCAGTGCAGTTGCAAAATTGATGCTGATATTCATTGGGGATGGCCAAGAGCAGAGTGCTCAAGGCCTTCATCTCTGTCTGTCAGATCTTCCTCTCACCATCTGTCTTTGGTGGAGGTCTTTTCCCATCTGGTCCTATCCTTCCAGCTTCAGAAGGACCATTCTCAATGATATCCCACATTGAGTAGTCAGTGAGAAGAATATATTGTCTGATTCTGATCTTCCACATGTCAAACTCACTGTCTTTGAGCATTGGAACCTTGGAAACCAAAGTACTGCTTGATTCTGTAAGATTTTGCATGATGAATAGATGTTTCTGACAGAGTTTGGCTCTGATACCACTTGTCAGGATCGAATTCTCAACAAGAATTAATTCTCAGAAACAATATCAAAGAAGTTTGTGGAATAACACTTTGATATTCAATGAAACAGTAAATCAACACAGTAAATATGAAGAACAAACTGTAAACTTGTATTGAATGCTTTGAAGTTACAAGATTACACACTCAACCTCAATATTGATGAACAGGCTCACCAATACGAATTCTACTTCTCTAGAATTAGGATCTATGCCTTGAGGTTGATTTCTCTCTAGAACTTAGAATCAATGATTATCAAAAGTTATCTATCTATTCTATACATTCTATACATATATTAATCAAAAGATAATTACAAGAAATAAAAATATCTTCAGTATATCTTCCATGTATATCTCTAAGCTTCCATGTATATCTTCAGATTATCCAGCTGTTATCCTTTCATGCGAATCTTCATCATATAAGCATTATTAATATTCAGCAGCATTAATCTCTTCTAGCAGCATTAACTGTAAGCAGTACTAACTAGCTAAGCAGTACAAACTTTGTTCAAGCAGCACTAACTTTGACTAGCAGTATTAACTACTAGCAGTAGTAATACTCAGCAGTATTAACCTTGAAGTCCTCTAGTAGTATTAACTCTGAACCAGCAGCATTAACCATATTTGATAAATTCTTCAGTTCCCAACAATCTCACCCTAACTTGACTTTTAGGACAAGAAGTCAAGTTCTTCAGAATTAATCTTCAAGATGCTTTCTCTTCAGTACATGTTTTAATTTTCTGATAATATTTTTGATTTTAATCATTGTATTCATATTTTTCAAGAGTGAGCACAAAATTGTACTTCTAATCGAAGTTTTCTTTTTGATGATCACATCTTTTACAGATTTCAAGATGCCGTATACTGATGAGAAGGGAAATATGATCTTAACCAAGAGAGACTGTGCTATTGCGTACATGCTATAAATACTTGCACCGGAAGCTGAAAATGAAAAATTAAATATTGAGAATTTGTCTCTTCTTGATGAGATTAAGAAATTAAAAGAAAATTCTTCTGTTTTAAAGAGTATTTTTGAATGTTCAGAATGTACTTCTGATTCTAAAATAAATTTTGCAGAATTAATTGAAGAAAAAGAGAAAGAGATTTCCAATCTTCAAATAAAACTGAAGAAATCTGAAGAGGAATCCAGATTTTTGAAAGCCAATAGTATAAACAATACTTGGTCAAAGAAAGAATTAATGCAAAAAGAGCTTGATGATCTCAGAAGAAGAGAAAATAATGCTGGAGAAACATGTGATGGACTGAAAAAGATAAACTCACAAATATTTTCTGAACGAAACCAGTTAAGAGATAAAGTGTTTAGTCGTGAAGTTGAGATAAATATGTTAAAAGAGAAAGCCTCACAAGAGAAAGGAAATTCAAGAGCTCAAGAAGAGATGAAGAAAGTTGAAAGAAAAAGAAATGATTTTGAAATGGAGACCGCTAAGCTTCAGAAGAAGATTTCTGATTTGGAAGAACAAATTGTCAAAGACATGGAAGAATTTGAGATGGAAAAGTCTGACTTTGGGAAAGATTAGAAAAATATTTGCTCAAAAGTTTTCTGATTTGTCAAGAAAGTCATTTGAAGAAAAGAAATCAATTGAACTGAAATGTGCTAAACTTTCTCAACAGGTGTCAGATTTTGAGAAAGTCATCATTATGGAAAGAGATAAGTTTGAGAAAGAGAAGAAGTTAACAGAAAAGAAGAATGTTGAACTATTTAAAGAAATATCTGATAAAAGAAAAAGTGTTGAAAAAGATTTTGAAGATGAAAGGATGGTTTTTGAGATGGATATCAACAAGCTTTCAAAGAAGCTATCTGAACTATCAGCAACTGTACTGAAAGAACAACAGACGAAGTATGAATTACAAAAGAAAATTGATATATTGTCTGAAGAAAGAAACAGTTTGTCAAACAAGATCTCAGAACTTGAAGGAATCATTTTCAATGATGAATTGAGAGCATAAAGAAGTCCAGATACAATTGCTCAATCACCCATGAATGATTCAGCTGCATCAGAATGTTCATTCAGATCAGCTACAAGTTCAATTTTTGTAAATGTTTCTAACAATCCTTTATTTGTCGATTCAGTTTATATTGTATCAAATCATGAATATCAGATTCGTCCTACTAACCTTTCTTATGTTAAATCTATTGATGGTTCAGGTAACAAGAACAAGTCTCAACAGAAAATGGTTTGGAGAAGGAAAGATGAGAAAGACAATTCAAAGTCATTTGTTCCTACACCTCAAGTGAACAAAAAGAACAATGCTCCGAAAGGTAAATTTTTGGTAAGTCTGATTCTTCATATTATGTAAATCATTTAATAAGACTTGTACAAAAGAAACTTTGTTGTTCTTACTGTGGGACTGATGATTTTGTTAGTAAATATTATGCTCATAATTGGTATGGAACTTACAAAATCACTTCTCAACAAAATGAACTTAAAAGATTTAAATCTAATGAAAAATGAATTCCAAAATCTAACCACTCTGGACACAAATACCAGTGGGTACCAAAACCCGTTAAATCTGTTTTACAGGTACCACAGGTTTAGGGGAGTAAGAGAATTGGTTTCTGATTACTCCAGATCAGAACCTGATCTTCAATGTTTAAGAGCAATGGTTTTTGAACAAAGCAGTTCAAGACCCGGTCTTCAATGATAAAGATGGAGCAGATTAAAAGATAAATATATTTTTACTTTTAGGGGGAGTTACTATTCTCACCGGAGAATTTTTAACGATGGCTTCTAAATATTTATGTTTAGAACCCGCTCTTAAGTGTTTTTCATCTTAATGATGCTAAAATGTTACATCGTTTTAAGGAGTTTTTACTGTTTCTTTGAGGGGGAGTTTGTTTAAATTTTCATTGTCATATTTTTCATGGGGGAGATAATAGAAAAGAGAAATGAAGTTAATTGTTATATTGATATTGTTTTCTACTAATAACTGTTTTTTTACAGATAAAGTGGAAGAGTATCTGAGGTTTTTGTCAAAGGAAGCTTAAATGTTACATATTCATTTTAAGGGGAGTTAAGATTTCTACATTAAAGGTATATTATTCTGAATCGTAAACTCTATCATATTTGAAAGAAGAACGACTTACGGATGAGAAAAATATTTTTTTAAACGTTCAAACCAATTCATGTTCTCAAAAGTTTTATGAATTTCGAAGTGTGATTTTAAATGTTTTTCTCATATCAAGTACTTTCATGATCAACAGACCGTGTGTTTCTAAAAGGCTAATATTTGTTTATTATCTTGTCTATATACTGTCAAATATTCTTACACACATTGGTTCAGTACATTTTTATTGACTTTGTTATTACCATGTCTCAAAAAGATAAATCTTTCGATGGTAATACTCCCGTTTGTATTCTACATTGTTTGAAATTAGACGTCATTTCTTGATAATTGTGCTTTCATTGATACTATGTTTATATCTTGTTCATAATAACAAATATTCGTTCTTTGATATCCCAAAATATTTTTCTTCATGATAGTTGATATGATCAAATCATTGTTAGATTCTCAAAACATTTCACTCAAATTCAGTTCGTTCATTCAATTTCATTGTTTTGAGAAATCTTTAATGTTCAAAATGCTCAAATCTTATTTTTATTTTTGATGAGAATACATTTTATGATAATGATATCTTGTACTTAACCGTTAAGATAATTGTTGAGCAACAAATTCTTTTTAGGACAAAATACATGGGATTCAGTGTGAGTGCTTAAAAGACTTACATGGATTCACTATAACCAGTGTTTCCTACCCTGGAAGTAATCCTTGAGTGATTAAGGGGAGAAGGGTCAGTGTGCTGAGGTAAAATGGAAAAGAGAGATTGGTTAGAAGTGAGATCAAATGTTTAAAAGAAAGAGTGTGAGAGATCAGAGTAAAAGAATATCAAACTCTGTACCAAACTTTTTTTGAGTCGGACAACCACATAACCTGTTGTTTCACCATTTTTCGTGAACTTCATTGAAAAAGGCAACTATCCCATGCCAACTCTTGCATAATACCCCACTAGCTACTCAATTTTTTCTCAACAAAAGAATGTTTCATATTTTAAAGGTGAAGCAACACATAATGTTGATCCAAACTCTCTCAGTGATTTGATAACGACCCTCTTCTATACATAGTGAAAATTATGTTTTAATATGTATTAGTGTTTCACCATCAGCGATCATACTGAGTCTGTTCAGTTATCGCTGATGACCTTTCTTGTAAACATTTCATATGTATTAGTGTTTCACTATCAGCGATCAGACTAAGTCTGTTCAGTTATCACTGATAGTTTCTGATGTAAACAGTTAACGTAATCCCTGAAGACAATTCTCGCGTCAACAGTTGTTCATAGATGAATCGAAGACGAAGCCACTGAACAAAGACAAGTCTACTCGTGACCTGATGCGGATATCAGTGAAGCAAAGACGACTCTACTTATACGCGAAGGAACATGAGGAAAAGCTTCAGCGATAGTTGAACTTCTTTGTATCTCTAAAGGAAGAGATATTCAGCGATCAAACGATCACGTAGCTTATGCCTCAAGTCTCCTTTTTCTTACCTTGCACAACCATCACGATGTGTCAGAACGGACATACCTCTGCCACAATTTGTACAACAATTCTGTTAACTACACTGTTCATGATACAGCCGAAAGCATGTCTCCTAGAGTCAGACTCTCTCAGCCAATCAATGAAGGACACGTGTAAAGTGCCATGCCATGCATTTAATGCATAGGGTATAAATAGAAAGATCACCTCTCCATATGAAAGTGTGCTCTATTCTTGAACCTTCTTAGAAACCCTTGTTTTCTATATTCTCTAATCCCCCATCCTCTATATTCTTGTGCAACCATCTTAGTGTTTTCTTAAGTTTGTTTAGATTGAGTCTTACTTAATCTTATTCCGCAACAGACTTGTAAATTGTGTTTGATTTATCAATAAAAAAATTATTAAACTTTAAATTATGTGTTTGTATTCAACCCCCCCCCCTTCTACAAACTTGTTAAGCACCTCCGGGACCAACAAGTGGTATCAGAGCAAACTGTTTAATCTGATAAACAAGATCTTGCTTTATTTTCTTCCTTGCTATTCTAAAATGGCACTTAACACAAACACAAACTACTATGATAATGGTTCACTTTCTAAACCTCCTCGATTTAGCAGAGATAACTTCTCTCTTTGGAAAAATCGAATGATTCTATTTCTTGATGGTGCAGATCCCACTATACTTGAGTACGTAGCAAACGAACCATATGAACCTGCCCAAATCATAGCTGTCGTTCCAGCTACTGCCACCACTCCATTTATTCTTGAACGCTATATTGCTAAGGAAATCAGACAATGGAGTGATGAGGACAAAAAGAAGGTTGGTATTCATGCAAGGGCAAAGACCATTATCTCTATGGATCTGCCTAATGAAGTTTTCCATTCCATCATGCATCTTAAAACTTCTAAAGAAATATGGGAAACCATATGTGTTCAATATGAAGGCACCACTGAAATCCAAGAGACTCAAAAGATTAACTTGGTAAGAGTGAATCTCTCTCTGATGTTCATCAGCGGTTTAACTTCTTAATCATTGATCTAAGAACCGTTGGTAGGACCTATTCTAATTCTAAGGTCCTAAGAAAATTCTTAGAATGTCTTCCTGAATGCTGGGACAGTTACTCAATCTGTGTCAAGCTGACAAAAGACTTAAATTCTCTTTCTCTCAGCACCTTGTATGGAATATTGCTTAACTGTGAGCAATCAAACCTGTGGAAGAAGAATCTTATAAAAGATTCTAAAGACTCCAAAAGCACTCCTGTTGCTTTAATCTCTTCAAAGATAATTCCATCTCAGCAATCTACTCTCACCATCACTGAGTTAGATTCTGAATCTGAGGATCTATCAGACACTGATCTTTCAGAGTTTGATGAGTCCTTAGCACTCTTGACAAACTCTTTCAAGAGATTTGCAAGAAAGAGCAATTTCAGAAGAAATAAGCCTCTCTCTCTCACTGACAAGCCAAAATCAACCCCTGTTGATAAGGCTACTGCTACTTGCTTTAACTGTGAAAAAATTGGATACTTTGCAAGTGAGTGCAGGTCGAAGAAAGTCTTCAAACCTTCTACCTCAAGAAGATCCAGTGATGACAAGTACCTAAAGCTGAAAAAAAATATCAAAAGCTGAAAAGCTACAAACGAAAAGGTAAAGGTCTCATTGCTGAAGAACACGACTGGGCTGAATCTGAAGAATCAAGTTCTGATGAAGAAGAAATCGCTAATCTCTTCCTCATGGCTGAGATTAAAGAAGAAGTGGAAGAACCAAATGAAACTTCTATGAGCTATATATCATCTCAGGTATCTATCTCTACTAATCCCTCTCTACCAGAATCAGAGAGAAGTCACGCAGTTGATGTGTTGACGATTGATCTTTACAATGCTCTAAACGGAAATCTTTAGCTGAAAGCAAAAACAATGACTTAACTGAACAGCTGGAAAAATGCCATGAAAAGATCAGAGAACTGACTCTTTCAGAGAAAAGTTTGAAAGATCAAGTTGTTGTAAATAAAATCATCAGCATAGAACGCGAACAAGCCATCGCTGCTCTAAAAGCAGAAAAGGCTACTGTTGAAAAATGGTGTAATTCTTCAAAAAAGATCACTGAGATAATAAATGCTCAAACTCCTGGCGGTGATAAAACCAGTCTTGGTTTTTGGAAACCACAGGATGAGCCAAAAGAAGATTGTTCCATGCTTAAGTCTGGAATATTTGTCACTTCTAAAACCACTTTCAAATATAGAGAATGCTATCACTGTGGATTTACTGACCATATTGCAAGCAAATGTCCAACTTCCACTAAAGCTGATAAATCAGCCAAAGTGAAGATGAATGCCTCCAAGGCTGAGAAGGTCATCAAAGCTGAAAAATTGAACAAGGTGAATAATATCACTAAGGTTAGGAAATTAACCAAAGTGAAGATTACCACTGAAGCTGAATCTTTATCTGCTGTGAAGTTTGTTGAACCTTCCATCTCCACTAACCCCAAAGGACCCATTGAAAAGTGGGTACCAAACAAAGCTTAATATTCCTTATGTGTGCAGGGATCAAAGGGCATCTGGTATCTCGATATTGGATGTTCTCGTCATATGACTGGACAAAAAGACCTGCTCACTGAATAGAAGGAAGAGAAAGGTCCCTCTGTGACCTTCGGTGGAAATGGAAAAGGATATACCCGAGGGTTTGGTGTACTCAGCAATGGGACAACTACCTTCAGAAGAGTTGCTTATGTAGACGGAGTGAAGTACAATCTTTTTAGCACCAGTCAGCTATGTGATAAAGACTATGAAGTTCACTTTTCCAAGAAAGCATGTTCAGTGGTAAATGAGAAAGGAAAACTTGCTCTTAGTGGTTATCGAAGAGAAAATGTCTATGTAATAGATATGGACTCTACTATCCCTGAAAACGTATGTTTTCTCTCTAAAGCCTCTTCTGATGTCAACTGGCTATGGCACAAAAGGCTCTCTCATCTAAATTTCAAAACCCTGAATTCTCTCTCTTTTAAGGAACTGGTTTCTGGTCTTCCTCAGCACTCATATGCTAAAGAATCTCTTTGGTCAACATGTGAAAAAGGAAAACAGACAAAAGCTAGTTTCAAGTCTAAACAAGTTTTCTCAGTGACAAGTCCTCTTCAGCTCTTACATATGGATCTGTTTGGCCCTGTCAACATCCAATCAATAGCTGGAAAGAAATATACACTTGTCATTGTATATGAATACTCTCGCTACACCTGGGTTATCTTTCTTCGCTGCAAGAGTGATACTCCAGGAGAACTAATATCTTTTGTTAAAAAGATGGAAGTGCTGAATAATCTCACTGTTCGTTCAATAAGAAGTGATCATGGAACTGAATTCAAAAACAGTTCTTTGAACATTTTCTTTGAGAACAAGGGAATCTCTCATAACTTCTCTTCAGTGCGAACACCACAGCAAAACGGAGTCGCTGAAAGAAGAAACAAAACGATCATTGAAGCTGCTAGATCAATGCTCAGCGATTCTCACCTCCCTACTCAATTTTGGGCTGAAGCTGTAAACACTGCATGTTTTACTCAAAACAGATCGCTGATAGTAAAGCGATTTGGAAAGACAGCTTATGAACTTTTTCATGGAAGAAAGCCTTCTATCAGCTTTCTTCATATCTTTGGTTGTCAGTGTTTTATCTTAAGCAACAAAGATCAGCTTGGAAAGTTCGACCCAAAAGCTGATGATGGAATATTTCTAGGATATTCCTCCATCTCCAAAGCCTACAGAGTTTTCAACAAGAGAAGACAATCTGTGGAAGAAATAATTCATGTCAGCGAACTCTAAACCAATCGCTGACAATGAAGAGTTAAATGCTTGGATGTTTTCTCACTACAAAGAAACATAACCTTTCTTCTCAAACCATCAGCAAACAAATCATCCTACTACTGATAATTATCCAAACATCATACATCCTAACGCTGAATCCAACTCATGGGTTTCAGCAGAGCCTCTAATCACACTTCTTCCATCAGACCCATCCTCATCTGAACTTCTCTCAGAAAAAAATGGTATGTCTGACACTCAACAGCTATCGTTGATGAACCTCAAGCTTCTTCATCAATAAACATTCCCATTGTTGATCCAACCTCTGAAATGAACGATCATGCTCCGGCTCAGCGATAGACCAGAGATCATCCTATAGATTAAATTTTTTGTGATCCCGATGCAGGTATTCAGACACGACGAAGTTCAGGTAATATCTGTCTCTTTGTTAACTTTATTTCTTTAATATAACCAAGGAAGGCTGATGATGCCCTTAGAGATCCAAACTGGGTCAATGCTATGCAAGAAGAGTTGACTGAGTTCTCTCGCAACAAAGTTTGGAATCTCATTCCTAGACCAAATGGGTGTTTAGAAACAAGTTAGATGAACATGGAACTGTAACCCGCAACAGGGTTCGACTTGTTGCTCAGGGATACAGACAAGAGGAAGGCATAGACTATGATGAAACCTTTGCCCCTGTGGCTAGGCTCGAAGCAATTCGACTATTCTTAGCCTATGCAGTCTATAAAGACTTCATTATGTATGAAATGGATGTAAAATCAGCGTTTCTAAATGGAAAACTGAATGAAGAAGTCTATGTAGAACAACCTCCAGGGTTCTATGACCCTAAGTATCCAAATTATGTTCATAAATTGGATAAGGCTCTCTATCGTCTCAAACAAGCCCCTCGTGCTTGGTATGACACTCTCTCATCTTTTCTTATCTCTGAAACTTTTGAACGTGGCAAAATTGATAATACATTATTTTTTAGAAAGATAAAAGGTCATATTATTCTTGTACAAATATATGTCGATGACATCATATTTGGTTCTACTAACCCATCTCTGTGTACTCGCTTCGCTGAAAGAATGAAGAAAGAATACAAAATGAGTATGATGGGTGAGCTGACATATTTTCTTGGCCTTCAGATCAAACAATTTGACAAAGGTACATTTATCAGCCAAGGTAAGTATGTCAAAGATATGCTGATGAAGTTTGATCTGACACAAACTTCAGCTATGAAGACTTCTATGGCACCTCCTCTGACACTTAACAAAGATCCATCTGGAAACCTGTTAATGTCACTGCCTATAGAGGAATGATAGGCTCCCAGCTGTCTCTTACAGTGAGCCGACCTGACATCATGTACTCTACTTGTTTATGTGCACGCTATCAATCTGAAACCAAGGAATCCCATCTGATCGCTGTTAAGCGAATTTTCAGATATCTCAAAGGAACTCCTAACCTCGGTCTTTGGTATCCCAAAGACTCAGGGTTCGATCTAACTAGATATTCCGATAGTGATTTTGCAGGTTGTAAACTCGATAAAAAGAGCACTACTGGTGGATGTCAACTCTTAGGTGGAAAGCTGGTAAGTTGGACGAGCAAAAAACAAAATTCAGTGTCCACTTCCACAGCCGAAGCTGAATAAATAGCCGCTGGAAGTTGTTGTGCTCAGGTCTTATGGATGAGAAATCAACTATTAGACTATGACCTTCAGCTTTCAAAGATTCCAATCTATTGCGACAACACTAGTGCTATCGCTATAGCAAATAATCCAGTGCTACATTCAAAGACGAAACACATAGAGATCAGATATCATTTTATCAAAGATCATGTGATGAATGGTGATATTGAACTTCACTTTATCCCCACTGACTATCAGCTAGCTGATTTGTTTACCAAACCACTTGATGAGACAAGGTTCAACTTTCTCATCAGTGAGCTTCGAATGCTAGATCTAGAAGAATAAATCTTCAGCGTTCTTGCATTATGTCAGTGATTTAAGCTCCCCTTTATCATTAAATCTCTGATTAAAACTCGGACACGCAGGTATGTTTCTTACTCCAAATCACTGAATCTTCAGTTAGTAAGACGTTTTAAAAATAAAACTTTGATCACTGAAGTTTTCTTCAAATGATTAAAAGCTTTTTGAAAAACATAATCTATCACTGTGTGACACCTGTCAAACTCTGAATCATAAGGTTATCATCCTTGGAAATTATTAGAGTATATTATAGTGTTGTCACTCCTAGAATTTAACTAAAACTATTAGGATAAAAGTTTTTCCGAAATTTTTTGGAAGATGCGTAGAATACCCGGAACAGTCCAGTAGCTGACCGTCATAGTTCAGAAATGTCAAAAATTATGATTAAGGTCCAAAATATATAAAATTATAAAGTTATATTATTTTAATTAAAATATTTTTATTTATCGTTTTGCATAATAGTTATTCTAGCGAAAAAATTGAAAATCGGGTATTTCGGTTCCCAATTATATCTGATATTTATAACTTAGACTATATTATGTTATATTATATATATATATATATATATATTATTGATTAGTGACTAGGACACTTGTCTTTAGCCTATCATTTCTAATTTTATTTAATTTAAAACCAAATTAAGAGTAAATTACTCTTCATTCCTTTCAAAATAAGAATCTCTTCATCTCCCTCTCCCTCTCCTCCCTTTCGGCCGAACTTCAACCCACACCACCACCACCATTTCATTTTGTTGCTCAAAACCAAAATTCAAGCAAGAATCCATCAACAATTTGAAGATAGAATCAAATTTCTTCATCAAATCTTCATGTTTTCATTTTCTATTTTTGGGTTTGAGGAGTAAAAGTTTGCATCTAAATGTTGTATAAATTGGGTTTTTGTTGATAAAATAGACTACATTTGATGTTATAACATCCAAAAATGAGTTTTTGATTCTTGCTTTCAAAGAAAAAAATTAGTTATTATCAAGTTTGGGATTTTGACCATAATGTTGAACTTTGGAAGGAAGATTATCATGAACCATAAAATCTTGGTGTTATTGAATTTATGATTATGTATTCACAATGAAAAATTATTAGAAAAAAAAATATAATATATACTCTTAGGATGGAATCTCTCAAATTCCACATGATTAAGAGTTTACTAGTGATGATAACATCACTTGTTTGGTATTTGGTACATGCATGTATTTGGATGAGCATTATAGATTGCTATGAGTCCATAAAGTATAATTTTCATCTTAAAATCATTCTATATTTGAATAAGATGTGAGAGCATGAGGTTACACTATAACCAAGTGCAAAAACGATCATCTTAACCAATCCTTGCAAGTTTAAATTCAATATATTCGTTGTCTCGAAAATGCATTTTCTTTCATGATACATAACCCAATTTCTACTCATCAAAAATTGTGAATTTTTGATACCAAACTTTAGTTTAAAGTGTTGGCTGTCCATAAAGTCAAGAATCACCCAAAATAATGGAAATTTGGTCATCCAATGGGATTTTAGAAAAAGATGGTGCAATCTGTCCATAAATGACAGATTCATACACCCATCTTCCAAAGGCTATAACTCCCTCAAATTTTATCCAAATTGAGTGAATCTTCTTCTATATAATAGGTCTTTGATTTAGCTTTCCAACCATATATGACTCATTACATAACTCTGAGTTTTAGAATCTCAAAAATAAGCTGCAAGTGAAGTGTGTCACTGGTCTGAAAATCAGTGACAGTCTGTTTTGTGGAATTTATTTGGGGTATCAAAACACCTCTATAAATCATTAAATTTTGCAGATTTGTTCATAACTCGGTACATTATTTCCTGAAATTTTTTGATAAAGATTGTCCTTTGGGAAGGTCAGTTTCCTTAATTATTTTGAAGACTCATTTTCTGGACAGCAAGAACTGAAAATCTAGAAAGATGGTTTTATCATTTTCATGCATTGCATAAAAGTATTCTAAGACCTATATTGGCTTTAAAATAGATTTGGACTAAGATATATACTTATTGGCATTTCAATAATCACTTGGACGGAATACTTGGTTTTTAGGAACGAGTATTGACGGATGACATCTTTCGTTATAGGAAATTTAAGAAGTGACAACTATCGGTGATCACTATCTCTAAAGCATCGAACTTTCTCCGAAAGGTGAGTATTCACAGCCCAACTTTTATCGTTGTAACTGATTTTGGGGTGAAAAGCATGCTTTAGTTGCGTATTTAAAGATTCATGAGAATTGTTTGAAAGTATTGCGAATTGGCAATTTATAAGGCTTTGTTAAAAGCATTTGGAATTATAAGCTATATGATAAGTATGCAATTGATGTGTTGAGTATTAAATGTTAACACCCCGTGACACTACTATTAACTCAAAGAAAATCGGGCCTTTAGTATTAGTGGATAGCGCTATTTGGTGTGACAAGCCCACCTTATGCTGACGAGCAGGGGTGCACTATACTAGAGAAGATGACTAAACATGTGGCTCGAACCACCGCTGAGTTAGTTCATCGGGGGCGTTGAAATTGGTCAAGGGACGGCTTAGTAGTGGCTCAAAGTAATATTATCTTGTATACACTTATCATAAAGAAATTGAATTATGGTACTTATGAATCAAAGAATTGAAGATTGGTTTTTACATGCGATTTACAATGTCAACTTGCATATTAATTGATTTGTGCATATTAATTGATTTACAATCTGAACATCTTTGTAGTTGACCTTGGTTTTTATTCATGCTTTTCAGGAATCAAGAAGGTAATTCCATGATGTTTTAGCAGCGCACTTCATATTTTGAAGCAAGATTATTTTGTTTTATGCGTATCGTTATATTTTAAGTTTGGGAATTGTAAACAATGATGTTATGCCTTGTGTTTCCGCTTTAGCGGGGTGTGACACACTGACTTTTTCTCTTCAGTGATCCTTCTAAAAGAAAAATCAATCTCTGAATTTTTATCAGGGATTCTTTCAAAGGAAAACATATCTCTGACTTTTCTCCAGAGATAATTTCAAAAAGGACAAATGAAACGTTTTTCTCTCTCCTATGACGTCATTTGAACCGACAATCCACGACATGCCTTTTTCGGACACGTTCATCCGTTGCACTTCTATCCAACCAACTTCGTGGGACGTGTCCATGTCATGATGAACATTTGTTTTCCCACCTCTCTCTCTCTCCTACTCTCAAACATATATGAAGGACGTTTTTCCATTCTTATCATTTTACGCTTTCTAGAAATCCTTTTGCGCAAGAAATTCTCTCTCAGGCATTCTCTCTCAAGAAATCTCAAGCATCTGCATCATCCTCATTCAAGATCACCAGGTTACTTTGATCTTATTCCTATTTCAATCTTGTTAATAAAATCCATATGTTCCATCATTATGGGTTTTCTATGAGATTTTTTATCCTATAAAATCATTTTTTTTATTTTATTCATCCAAAATCTTTGGTTTTCTTACTGTTCTTCAAATTTTTTCATTAAGAACACTGTTTTTTAATCTTCAAATATTTTGGTTTTTCTCTGTTTCTTTCCTCAAATAGAAACTGGTAAAACTTTCTTTATTTTTAGACTAAACTTTTCTTCTACTCTTCTTTATTTCCATATTCAGAAATGGCTCAATCCGCTCTTGTTGCTTCCAAGAACGTTAAGTTCGCCATCACTGACTCTGAAGTCCCCAAGAACAATCACCTTGGACGATTAGATTTCGATGGAATCAAATACCCACACCTGGTGGATGCTGCTAAATTCTTGAAGCAATCCTGCATTGCTTATGCCCTCACTGTTGATCCAAAACCCTCCAAAACTCTACTTCAACAGTTTTGGTTCACAGCGGAAGAATCGACCATCACCAACAAGAAAGGTGATCAGGTTCGTGCCATTTCTTTCTGCACTGACCTAGGAAAAGGAATGATGACCGCTTTCAGCTTGAGGAAGGCTCTCAGGTTTCCTGACAAACCTAAGAGTGGGTTTGAAGCTCTTGCAACTGACGCTGAACTCATCCAGTTTCTGGATGATATGGAGTATTGCTGGGACAACAATCCCCGCTCCACAATCCCCAACAAGAAGCTGACTCTCATGAAGAGGCGAACATACCTTCTCAGCTGAACTTTATCTTTTCTCACTTCATTCAATGCATGAGTGGGAAAAGTGGTTCCCTTGATCAGGAAAGCAAGGTATAGCTCCAGATGGCCTACTCAGTGATTGCTGGCAAAAACTTTGACTTTGCCACCGCTATCTTTGATGATCTAAGGTCAAAGATAGAGAAGACGGAGAGGGAGCCCAAGATCCCATATGTACGGTTCATCTGTGCATATCTGAAGTTCCTCTACGCCAACTGTTACCCCAATACTCGTGATGGCTCCTTCGCCAAAGTGGGTCAGCGTTCACTGGAGGTCAAACCACTGGACAACGAGGTAAGTATCTCTACCCTACTCTCTCGCCTCTCTCTCCATTCTTCTACTTCAGCGGTGTCGGTCCACAACAATACTAATATCAAGTTCTTAGAAACAATACAATAACGATTTCCAACCTGTATTGATATATTGAAATGGTTACAAGGTTGATCAGATTTATGCTCTAGATTGTGTTCTCTATATTCTCTCTAATACACCTTTTAGTGTGTGTTTTTGTGTGTGATCGTATCTGAATGTTGATAGAGAGATTGAGAGATACTTGAGATACACCTAATATCTAAACTTAGTGTGTTAGACACACTTCATACAACTTGCAACAACAAGTTGTATTATAAAACTATTATCACTAAATAATATCTAATATCTAGATATTATTTCTAATAACTAAACTAGAAACTAATAATAACTAACTAAGTTACTAGATCTAATATTTATTAGAAATAGATATTTAAACTAAGTTAACTATTACAATAACAAACAATTACATTGACATTTATTACAAACCACATAGACTTTATTATCGAGAGTCGACTTTCCGGCTTTAGCTTCAGATTGTGATCTTCAGTTTGGATGATCTTGAATCCAATGAGACTGTGGTCTAACAATCTCCCCCTTTGGATCAAGATCGTTACGAAAATGATTTTAGCAATTCAGTCTTCTTGTTCTACTCAGAAGATGCAATCTCTTTCTCTAGCACTTAAATCAACATGTCTTTGTCTAACAATCTTCCTCTTTGAAGAGTGGACGTGATTCTTGAAACATGTGATATTTGCCATTTCTTGTGTAGTCATTGTTGGATCCCAGATCTAATCTCGTAACAATGATATAAACAATAAGAGTAATGACAGCGGAAGTAATACAGTTTAATATCAAAGGAGATTCAAATATCACAGTTCATAAAGCAGATAAAGATAAACAAGATATTCTTAGAATAAAGTATTCAAGTTATATTATCAAATATATAACTTCTTAAGCACACTTTGAACAATAAGGTGATGGTCCTATTTATAGGGCCATAAAGTAAGCAGTGTACTTGCATGACGAAAAAGAGCATGTTGAACAGTGACCTACTCTAGAAAGTAAATCTTATCACTAAGTGACGTGTCATCTGTTCTTCTGTTCATTCGTAGAAAACTTCAGTGTGAACATCTTCAGATAGAATGTCTTCAGAGCCCTGACGTTGTCTTCAGAGCCTCTGATGAAGCCATCTCTAATGTCTTCTCTGAAAGTTGCAATCTCTGATAAGTACTTTAGAGGCAGGTTTGTCCTCTGAAGTCTTCATCCTCTGAAGTCTTCATCCTCTGACGTCTTCTTCCTCTGACGTCTTCGTCCTCTGCAGAGTATCTTTTGGAAGTCCTCTGAAATAGGACTGGTATTTTCAACACTTTAACAAACAGATGATTTGGAGCTAACAATCTCCCCCTAAGTGTCGAAAATAAAAGATAAAAATGACAGAGAATTGAATTTTAAACTAGAAAGCATAGAGGAGAAAATTATCCTCTTAAGTATTACTTCTTAAACATTTGGAAGTTTAATACAAAGAAAGTAATAAAAAAATTAAAGAAACAGACTACAATTTGTCACTTGAACAGATTCCATGGAATTTCATGATCAGATCTCTGAAGTTGATCATCGAGTCAATCTCTAAGTCAAGCTTTGCCAGTAAATCTGCTCTGTGCCTTTCTTCCTTTGCATGGATCAATTTCTTTATACCTCTCAAGGTTTCATCAGAGTACTTCGACACTTCCGAAGCTAGAAAGATCTTCTTTTCTTGATTTACTCTGAAGACGAAACCCAGAGGTTCTGCAACGATTGATCCAGTCTTCTGTTCTTTAAGTTTGTCGAATGACTCCACAGGTTCAGTTACCTCCATCTTCTCTTCCCCTAGGTTCAGAGCTATTTGAAAGTCACGTTTTGCTCGGTGTTTGACATAGGCCTCCATTGCCCGTCGGACTTCAACCATGCCCATCCTAATTTCCCTTCTTCCATGATCATACCTGGTAGAGCAATAGGCATATAAATGTGGTAAATCATATGGATTTAGATTTACGAGATCATTGTCATTGAACTCGTAAATCTTCTGATCAGATCGAGTTACCACATAATTCCTATAGATAATCTTGTTGTAAGCAAAGGTTTTTTCTGAGATTTTTTGTTGGTTTTGATGATTGGATCATCTGAGAGGACATGTGCTCTTGGTTTGGTTTTATCTATGATAAATCTTCGCTCATAGTCTGGCATGTCCTCTCTGATTCTTGGATTCAGAGGAATGACCAGTGTGTCTGCCATGTTGAACTCACAGTAAATGTATCTGAAGTGGTCTTCTATAGAAGCTTCGGAATTTGATTCGAGGAATGTGGGAGGTTTATTGAACACTTTTGCTGGAAGTCCGATGCTTGCTTTCTGAACAGGATTCTCTGAAGGAGCCTGTTCATCAACAACCATGGTTTCTGGTTCCATTGTTTGTGGAGGATCTTCTTTTGAGGGTTCAGAGATGTAGCCATCTATCTCTGGTGATTCCCTCAGCTCTGATTTTGTTGAAGTATGATGTGGTTGAGCATTCTTGAAGACATATTCTTCGACATCAACTACTTCAACTTCTTCTTCAACTTCTTTTTCCAGAATCTGATTTTTCTTCTTTTTCAGATTCTGATTCGTAAGCATCTCTCATCACATAAGTTGGTCTTTCTGGTGATGAGATTGCATCTTCTGATGTTGAGAAGTCTATGAGCTGTTCATCTTCTTCTTCTTCGTCCAGAGCTCCAATAGTTTCTTGAGATGCAGCTGTGATTTGTTCAGCTGTGATTGGAACTATTGGAGCACCTGAAGTGGATGGCCCTAAAAAAATGATCGGTATTGGTGACTTTAGAGTGGCCTGAATATCTTCAGCAGAGGTAGAGGTTGAGTGTTTCTCTGTTCCTTTCTCCTTGTGTTGATTTGATTCAGAGGGAGTGGACTCCTTTTGTGTTTCAACAGGTTTAGGAGTAGGAGTCTTCTCCCCCTTATGAAGATCGGATGACCCCTGAGGCTGGTCATCTTCGTCATCAGAATCTTCATATCTAGCCTTCTTTCTCGCTTCTTCAGAGCATGCGACCTTTGGTTCCTTTCTCTTCAATACTCCCTCTGAAGATTTGATATTCTTCAGAAGGTCTTCAATCTTCTTGTTCTGCTGAGTGGTCTTGGAGACGAACTTGCTGGAGATGTTCATTACATTGCTGGTGATCTTCTTCGAGAAGTTGGTCAGGTCAGCTTTTGTAATGAATTTTGTTGTAGCAGGAGCAGCAGCAGAGGAGGTAGGGATTTTTGCAATTACCTCTGTCAGAGAACACAAAACTTCCTCTTTGAATTGAGAGAAGTCTGCATGTGTTGGAGTGGTGGCAGAGGTAGGTGGAATTGCCTGGAGGATCTCTGTTTTCGAGTTTTGAATTTCTCTGGACAATATGGAGTCATTCTTTATGACCAAGCTTTCCAGATCATCCAGTTTTTCGTTCTGATTGAGAACAGTTGTGCGCAGCTCAGAGACCTCTGAAGTGAGCTTTTCAACTTCAGAGTTAGAGGCAGAGGCCTCTGAGGTCTTCTCCATTTGAAGTTTTATCTCCTTCAGAGATTCTCTGATTTCATCACCAAAGATTTTGAACTCCTCTTTGGTAACGTAATCAGAGGGGGTAACCTTAGGATCAACAAATGATTCTAAGTTTCCCTCGAGTTCAGAGGGGCCTTCTTTCGGAGGTGGTTTGATGTTTTCTCCGGAAGGACTTCCCATTAATCCTTGGGGACCCTTTTTCAAGGATTTCCCTATAATGGTTCCGATTGGTCTCTGATCATCAGAGTCAGAATCTGATGATGAGAACCGAATGTGTTTGGAAACCTTGCTGTCCAGTCTAAGGATTCCTTGTCCTAGAAGGTCGTGCCATTCTTTTTCTGACAGGCAATCCTTACGTTCTAAGGGACGGTCCAACTTAGTTTGAGCCACAAAGGCATCATGTGTGGGTGGAGGTGACATACTCTGGGGTGATTGAGTATTTTTATCTTGGTCTAAGTCCTTTTGGGAGGACTTAGCCGTATCAGAGTTTTCCCCTCTGGTGCATGCGTCATAGGCAGAAACAGATGCCTCTAAGCGGTTACGATGGGAAGGGTTAGAGGTGTGCACCTCTGTTTCAATGTCCATTGATGTTGGACCATCTTGGACAGTAAATTTGTTTGCACTGGGATTTGGGCTTTGGATTCTCTCATTTGTGTCATCAAGGACATCTTTTTCTACCTCACCGCCCTCAGATTCTAAGTTTAGAAACTCACCCTCTGGAAATCTCTCTTCCTCACCTTCCTCTGCTCTGACAGAGTTATTCTCTTTGTCAGAGGGAGGGTTCTCAGGTTTTCTCTTCCTCACTCTCTCAGAGCCACCATCTGGTTGCGCTCTGTTAATGTTTTGAGCAGTATCAGAGATATCACTCTCTGATTCAGGCTCAGGCTCAGAACCTAAGTGTGTTGGGGATCCCATCATCGGTTCTGATGATTGGGCAACACGACTAAGTAGGAGATGGGTAGGAGAGTCAGCAGGAATAATCTCAATCATGGTGTGTGGGAAACGTCGGTCATGTGGATAAGAAGGAACCTCTGTGGCTTTGAATGAGTTCATCATAAACAGAAGTGTCATTGGGCCCTCCTCAATGATGGAGAATTTCTCCATTGCTCGTTGAATGACCACAGAGATGAATCGGGGAAACAGTACCGATATTGGTTGTTTTCCTTTGGCCAAGTCCTTGTTCTTCTTGTCCACCGCTGTCAGCATCTCACAGAAGAGAATGTGAGCCATATTGATGCTTCTGTTGAAAAAGAGAGAATACATTATGGCTATTATCGCTGGATGAGTCTGATCCTGACTTCCAATTTTGCAGGTTATTGTTCGGTTGAGAACACTGAACATAAAGTTCCATTTGGGAGGCAGGTACTGACGTCTGAATTGACTGAGGCGTGTTATTTCTTTGTTGTAGCCTAAGTGTTGGAGGAACTAAAGAAGAACTTCTCATGAGATTCACCTGATATGTGTGTGAAAAGTGTTCTCTCAAAACCTAATGAGACAATGAGCCATGGGAACCTTTATATAAGGCCCATTTACAATAAAAAGGCTCAAGCCCACACAACTAATTAAAAAGCCCAAATACAATTTCTTTATAAAACATTCAATTAAATGGGGACTAATTTAAGCTAAGAATCTCCCCCTAATGTTTTATAAAGAAAGCATCATCTTGTAGTCTCCCCCTTGCTTTCTTTAGAAACTTTGGTGTGTCATTCTTCGAGTCTTCAAAGCATCACAAGCTCCCCCTCAAATGTAGGCTCATATTCTTGAAAGACTTAGACGAATTATCCCAATTTGTCCAGCTTTCATGTCTCAACTTTACCACTGTTTTTGACCATCAAGGAGTCTTATTGAGAGAAAACATAAAGCATGCACATTGAACTCCAGCCTCATAGCTTTTCAACAAGCTTTGATTCATCCATTTTGGATGAAAACTG
This sequence comes from Arctium lappa, assembly GCA_023525745.1. Lineage (NCBI taxonomy): Eukaryota > Viridiplantae > Streptophyta > Magnoliopsida > Asterales > Asteraceae > Arctium > Arctium lappa. Next base: position 50,886,747 of record CM042059.1, on the reverse strand, counting down.
AGTGAGTTGTGCAAGATTTTCCTCAGCTGCGCAAAATGGTTGTCAAAACATAAAATTTTACTCTTCGAACCTCGTTGAGTAAACGTTTAAGCACCGAGCCTTAAACTTGAATAACGGAGGAGGGAGTGACAAACAATTTGTCACATTTGTATCTTGAAACCATGAAGAACCGACGAGAGAACACCGTTCTTGAAAGTGGAAAGAGCGCGAGTGAAATGCGATGCTTTTGGTCCAGCACTCTAATGCAGAATTTGAAACAGATTCTGGCATATCAGATCACGGAATTTGAAAAAACTCAAAACATCAAAGTCGTACGTCTGTGTTTTATCGATTCAGCGCAACTGGACTTATGTAAATCGGAGCTTCGAGTAAAAAGTTGTGCGCGTGTTTCTGAAACAGCGCAATGCTGTCAGAAAATTCGAAAATTTCGGACTTCGGGCTCTTGGCTCATTGCGACCTCTGGACCATCGACCTCTGATATGCGTTCTTGGGTCTACCTCTGGTCCTCCCCTTCTGGTCACTGCTCTTCAGATGTTTGGGTCCACAAAGGCTCTGTGGATAACTTAAGAGCATCTCTATGCCTCTTGATAGCATCTCTGAATGTCACAGTTCTGCACGCTCTGAGACAGACTTACAGAAGCTCTGCACATTTGCCTCTGATGTTCCTATTCTGCCTCTGAACTTCTGCGCATGCGTATTTTAGTATCTACAGCTGAGTTTGCTCTGATTAATTTTTTGTACAGAGCCTCTTGGCACAAAACCTCTGAACATCTTCATAGAGGCTCTGCACATGTCTCTGATCAGCCTCTGATCAAGCTGTATTTCAGAGCTCTAAACATTCCACAGAGCATCTCTGAATTTTACGTCTTCTGCACGAACTTTCTGGACAACTTTCAGAGGCTCTGTGATTTGTCACAGAGGCTTTGCACATAACAGCCTCTGCATTTGTCTATTCTGCCCCTCTACAGAGTTCGAAACCTCTGGACATAACTCTCTGTATCACAGCCTCTGGTACCTTTAGCCAGAGCCTCTACTAATCTCTGATCGACCTCTGCATCAATCTTCTGAGTAGCACCGCTCTGAACATAGCACCGCTCTGCATATGTTCAGAGCTTCTCTGATGACATATCTGCATCTTATGCAACTGCTCTCTGCACCTTTGCCCATGGAAAGAAAGGTTTAGATCATTGGAATCAACATGCCTGTCTTCCATGTCTTGGCTTGAGGAATCATCTGCATATCTAAGAAGCTCAAATGAAAAGTCGATGACCAGCCATGACAACAGATCAAAAATTCATTGTGTTATCAACTCCATTGTTTGGCTGGTTGTTTCTTTGAATCTGCACTCTATACTTAGTAGACATATGGATATTTGTACATTTTGCTGCACATTCGTCTAAAACTCTGCAGAATTATGAATTAACAGCATGATCATTTGATGGTAACTCTGAAATAACATTCTTTGACTGCATACCATCGAATTCTGTTGCATTTGACAGATGCATAATCAACATTTGCAGATTTGAATCTGCAAAAAATCACTTGCTGTGAAATATGATCCTTTTTGGCAATGTTCTTCCAAAAGAAGATTTGATAACAGCTCAGTTGATAACTGTTGCACATAAAAGATTTCACATTCCATTTGATTCACAACTTTTGGTACTTCGGTCTGCTTTACATCCTCTTTCAGTGCGTGGCCTTTTCTGGAAGTTGCTGCAATCTTCCTTCTGCAGGATTGATATGTTCCTTGTACTTTGCAGTATTCTTCAGGCATTAATTTCACTATTTCAACAACAACAAATGTAGAATCTGCAATTTCTGCAGATCTTGAACACAACAAATTTTCATAACATGTGCAGATTCTAGACAGTCCGTAAACGTCTACACATGAACATTGAAATCTAATATGTTGTCCAATAACTCTCTGGATCAACAGCAAACAACCTGTTGTAACAACAAATCTGGACAACACCTTTTTGTTATTTTCAAGTTTATGAATTTGTTGCACAATTTAGTTTCGAACAGCAGCAAGAACAACAAACAACTTTCTGTCCAGCAGCTACCACTCGAGTTCAACACGGTTTTTGACATGTAATCAACTTTATTTTGAGAAAACGCAAAACATTAAATTTGTGCATATGTGTCTTAGGTTTTCAAAGCATCTAGAATCTTGAAATTTGGAGCGATAATGAGAGAGATATGATCAAAATGCTACAGCTGCGCAAATCTGACAGCAACTCTGGACACAACAACAAATAGATTCGATTCTTCGATACATAGCTGTTGCTGCATATTTCAAAATCTGGATGGTAGCATGGACAATCTGTTTTGCGATTGGTTTCTCAATTTTGACATCCACAAATCTAAGAATTTGTTGTCACAACATAGATGAACTTCAAGATTAACTCAACAACAACTTGTTGTTTTGCACAGAACAACAAGAAACTTTCTGTTTGGTTTTTTTAATCCTGCATGAACATGAACTAGAACTCCGGATTACATGAACAAATTCAATAAATCTGCTTGTAATTATCCACCTTATATCAACACAGCACCAAATCTTTCTCATACAAACCACATTTTTCTGATCTGAAATTTGGAAATGAAATTAATCCCAATGAGAATCCAACCTTATCTCTCCGAATTTGGATCAAGCAACATTTTCCAAGACCCAAATGAATGAGTCTTTCATTTAATCGATTAATAGCAGCGGAATTTTGAACAAAATCTAGATCAGAGGGAGAGTCCAATCTCGAATGATATCAAGGTTAGATCTGAGATCAACAACCTAACTATCGAGATGCTAAAATAGCAATGGACTAAAACACACACAAGGATGGGATCATAGATCAACCATCTACTTAGTGCTTAACAAATGTTAGACTAATAAATCAGAGAGATCAAGAATACACACATGTAATAAATTTGATCAGATTTAATCCAAATAGAATAAAATCTTCACATAGACATTTCATCAAACATGTGGTGTGCAGAAACAGATTTCTGTAGAATCAATCAAATGTTTTATCAAAGATCATCCAAATCTCATCTATATCAAATAATGGATTTTCAATAAGCACAAAAAAAAGTGAAAAAGTCACAGAAATGATATTTGTGTCAAAGCTCATGTGATTGAATCAATCTAAGCACCAAAACAACAAAATAATCATCTAATCTTCAACTGTTGCCATAGATGACCGAAATGAAGAAAAGTTTCTTCATTTGGCTCTGATACCAATTGTTAGATCCCAATACAGACAACAATTGAAGAACTCCATAAATATACATATAAGAGAGAAACTAGAAGCGTACTCGCGCAATGCAGCGCGATACATCATGATTTTTAATGTTTATTTTTATTTTTTGTTTTTTATTGATTTACAGTACGATTTTGGATGGTTTTTATTGAGTGATAATGGTTTTTTTATATGTAAATTTGTTTAATTTAGGCTTAACAATATAATGTTTTTTATATAAAAAAAATTAAGTAGTTTGTTAAAATTCATTAATTATCTTATATATTTAAAAAAATTGAGATTTAAATTGAGATTTTATCCTGTTTTGATTATGTTTATTAGAATTCAAATTTCATAATTTTAGGATTTGGGGATTAGAGATAAGGATTTTGGAGGATAAGGATGAAATTTATTAATTAGGGTTAAAAGCATTTAAAAGTAGTACATATTGCTTCATTAATTGTTTTTTAATTGAGTGATAATGGTTTTTTATATATAAATTTGTTTAATTTAGGCTTAACAATATAATGTTTTTTATATAAAAAAAATGAAGTAGTTTGTTAAAATTCATTAATTATCTTATATATTTTAAATTTTTTATATTTAAATTGAGATGTTTATCCTGTTTTGATTATGTTTATCAGAATTCAAATTTCATAATTTTAGGGTTTGGGGATTAGAGATAAGAATTCTAGGGGATAAGGATGAAATATATTAATTAAGGTTAAAAGCTTTACAGGTAGTACATTAAGCTTTAGTAGTTATTTTTAAGAGATTTTAAGTAGATAGCTTTAAATGCTAGTACATAAAGCTTAGTGAGTTATAATTAAGAGTTTTTTATGTCATCTTTATAATATAGTATAGATAAAGAAGAATAATCATCATAAACTCATCTCATATGCTTTGATTGATGAACAATTGGAAGAACACCACACTAGGAATTTAAACGACTCTCATGAAATTCACCTGATATGTGTGTGTGAAAAGTGTTCTCTCAAAACCTAATGAGACAATGAGCCATGGGAACCTTTATATAAGGCCCATTTACAATAAAAAGGCTCAAGCCCACACAACTAATTAAAAAGCCCAAATACAATTTCTTTATAAAACATTCAATTAAATGGGGACTAATTTAAGCTAACAATTATATGATGATGCTTTCTTTATAAAAACATTAGGGGGAGATTGTTAGATTAAATTAGCCCCCAATTTAATTGAATGTTTTATAAAGAATTGTATTTTGGGCTTTTGGGTAGTTGATGGGCTTTGGCTATTTGTTTTGTAAATGGGCCCTATTAATAGGTGCCCATGGCTCATTTTCTCATTAGGTTTTGGAGAGAACACATTTGACACACACACACACCTGGTGAATCCATGAGAGTCGATTAATTTCATAGTATGGTGTTCTCTTCCAATTTCCCCTCCATTGATTATCAATCCAAGCATATGAGTTGAGTTATTGATGATTATTGTTCTTAATTTCTCTCTTATATCTTATATTATATGGAGTTCTTCTTTTGTTGCTGGAAATGGGATCTAACAGTAATTCTCCCCCTTTTTGATGTTGAGTGCAACGACTTCATCAAAAATAGATGTAAGAAATGTCAATCTTGCGGTTAGAGCCCCTGATCCGTCTGTTACTGTATTTTAGTTTAGATCATTTGTGTTGACTTTTGTTAGCTTATCTTTATTTCTTGTTTGACCTATAAATAGGTCTTCTTTGCTTTGTTTAGAAGGTAACTAGTCATTTTGTAATCAGAGAGAAAATCCTTTGAGAGAAACCTTGTAATCCTTTCACTTGTGATATCAATACACTTGTGATTTCCTCTTGATTTTCATTGTTCTTGATTGTGTTCTTATAATGATTTGATTGGACTTTATCATTTGGTATCAGAGCAAACAAGAAGAAGCAGATTTGGATCATACGTTTTTGAATATTTTTTAGCGGACTAGTTCTTGTTACTGTTTGATTTTGTATTTTTCATGTTTTTGCACAATTTAATCAAGAAATTGATTAGGTTGTGTACGTTTTATCATTAGGAACAAGTTTTATTCAGATCACATAGCCAAATTCGCATTCTAGTTTGATCAATTTGATCAAATTGTTAGTTTTGTGAACAATAACTTCGAACACTGTAATTCGGACGAAACACTGTAATTTTTGGTTTCTTTTGAAAATTCATTGTCGTAATCTTGTTCAGATTGATATCGTAGACTAATTGTGTGTTTTGCTGAATCAAAAATCAAGTTTTACTCGATTTTTGATCGAACAGTGAAGAACTCGCAAGGAAACCCAAGAACGCGCTAGATCCATAAAAAGCGCAAGTTCTTCCCAAGAACATGCAGATTTCGTGAAACGTGCACGTTCATCGCTAGAACGCGCAAGTCTCTAGAACGCGCAAGTTGGAGATTCAACCTCAAACGCGCTAGTCGAAGTTAGCGAGTTTCCATAACGCGCTAGTCGAAGTTAGCGAGTTTCCATAACGCGCTAGTCGAAGTTAGCGAGTTTCTATAACACGCAAGTTAGTCAGCGAGTTCCATACACCTGGGAGTTTGCCTGCGCGTTTTCCTGTGAGTTTGTCTGCGCGTTTGCCTGCGCGTTTGTCTACAAGTTATCATCTGCGAGTTTCTTAAACGCGCACTGTTCAGCTAGCGAGTTTCTTCGAAATAGTGCTCTGCGAGTTTCTTCGGTCTGCGAGTTTTCTCGAAACAGTGTTGTGCGAGTTTTAGCAGCTTGCGAGTTTGAGTACTTAGTCATTTTTTTGTCCGTTGTTTCAAATTTGATCAGTCTTCAATTTTACACACCAAGTGTAATCTGCACTTCTTGAACGATCATTTCAAATCATATTTCAGTCACAATCATGTCTAGAGATCTACTCAGTATGGGTTCGAAATCCAAACCACCAGTTCTTCAAGCTGATGAATATCCACAGTGGAGGATAAGGATGATTAATTTCTTCAATAATCAAGATAAGAAATTAATGGATTCGATTCTAAATGGTCCACATTTTCCACATGTGACAGTTGCAAGAATTTCTGCTACTGGTAATAATCCTGAAATTCCTGAAAGGATTGTTGCTAGAAATCCTATTCAATACAGTGACACTGATAGGGAGTTAGTGGAAAGGGATGCAATTGCATTGACATATCTGATTATGGCCATCCCTAATGATATTTTCAACCGTGTTGATAGCCGGGAATTTGTTAAGGACGTTTGGGATGAGCTAGAAAAACAGTTCATGGGATCAGCAAAATCTGTCAAGACTAAAAGCAATGAGAGTATAAATGCTTATGAAGGATTCAAGGCAAAAGAAGGAGAATCTCTGAGGGAAGCGTATGATCGCTACAACATCATTCTAAATGATTTAAGAAGTCTGAATCTGAAATAAACTTCAAGTTTATCAAGAATCTTCAGCCAGAGTGGGATGTCTATACTATCCAAATGCAGATAAATAAAGAGATGGATGAAGAAAAGCTGAATGATCTTTTCTGTGCTTTAAATCAACATGAGGACAAGATAAAGGAGCAAGCTTCTGTGAACAAAGAGTTACTTCAGATAAAGGACAAACAAAAGAAGGTAGAAGACTCTTTGGCTCTAATTGCTCAAGACAAGGGAAAGACAGTTAAGTCAAGTTCTGGTTTGGGAAAAAGTTTGAAAAAGAAAGCACTGATCACCAGCATGGTCAACAGTTCAGAGAATGATGAATTGAACGAATTTGCAGAAAAGCTTGCACTTCTGACTTCTAGCTTCCATAAAAGATTTGGTCGGAAGAAATTTTATAACAAGCCGAAGTTCGATTCCTACAAGTACAGCAAGCATAAAGACAGATTTGAAGAAAAGAAAGAGAAAGAGAAGAAAGAGGAGAGAAAGGAAGAAAAGAAAGAAGAGAAAGAAAAGTCGGATAAATGTTTTAACTGTGGAAAGCCCGGTCACTTTATCAAGGACTGTCCATAGAAGCGTGTCAAGAATTACGAGTATTACAAGAAAAAGGCTCAATTGGCGAAAGCTTTGGAAAAGGGCACAACTTTAAAGGCAGAAGATGAGATATGGCTTGGCTACTCCGACGATGATGAAGAGACTGAGGTTGCTAAAGCGAATCTGTGACAACTGTCAAATTTTGATTAATGAGGTCAGCACCCTCAGAATAATTTATAAGTCTTGTCACTTTTTAAATTTTATTAAAAGCCTTTAAGATAAAAAGTTTCCCCGAAAAATTTAGAAGTTGCGTTAAAGACCCGGAACAGTTCCGCATCTGACCGACACTGTCCAGAAATGCCAAATAAGTGAATAAAAGTTCAAAATTCTTAAATTATAAAAATCAGAATTTTAATTACTCTTGCATTGCAAAATTTTCAAAATTATCATTTATTTAGTAAAAATTGAGAATCGGGTGTTTCGGTTCTCAAATATATCTGATATTTTATAGTTTAAAGCTAGTAATTCAATAATGGTATTAAATTAAAGTTTTTTTTTCTTTTTGTATTGGTGAGTCACTAGGACACTTGTCCTAATACTACCAAATGTAATCATTTTAGAAATTAAAAGCCAAATTTAAAAAAAACAAGATCACTTTCATTTCTCATTTTTAACTCTTCACCTCCTCTCTCTCCTCTCTCTCTCTCATTCGGCCGAAAGCCACCACCACCACCACCATTTCCATTGTTTTTTTTTCTTCATCTTCTCCTTCAATTGCTAAGAATAAAAAATCCAACCAAGAATCCATCACCATTTTGAAGTTGGAATCCAAGTCTTCATCTCTTTTGTTAAAGGTAATCATTTAACCCTTCCATTTTTCTTCAAGTTTATAATCAAAAGTGGTATATTTTCATATCTTTTATGTAAATGTTGTATAATCCAAGTTGTGGAAGTGAAATGGGATGCATTAGTATCTATACATTTGCTAATGAACCATTTAATGATCTTCCAATAAAACTAGGGTTTCCATGTGTGTTATTTTGAGATTTTGTCAAAGAGATGATGATTTTATGAAATGTGGTTTTTGGTCTACAAAATTTTAATAATGTTGGATTGAAATTTATGCATTTATGTCAATTTTGTGTATAAATAAACTCTTAGGATGAGATTGTTCAATCTCATATGATTAAAGAGTTCTATATAGTGTTAAACCACTAATCTAGTGTTTATGTTGTCTTGCATGTGGTTGAAAATTTGTTAACAAGATGGTTTACCTTTGATATTTATAAAATATGAGTTTTTGACTCTTGATGCAATGAGTGTTAGTATAAAAATGTTCTTATGAAGTAATTTTCTAAGTTCTACATGATTAAGAACATTGTAACAATATTAATGTCTTATTTTCTTTATATTGTGTTCATGCATGCATTTGGATGAGCATTTAGATTGCCATGAATCCATGATGCATGTGTTAGTTTATCATGTGTTGAAGGGTGAAGACATGGTTTTTAACCAAAAACCATGTCTAATGATCATTATTTGTGGGTTAAAATAGCATTTACATCATTCTAGAATCTGTCCAGAAAATGGACCTCACTTCTAGCTTGCACAACTCACAAACCACATGTCCAAATTTGGGGTTTTTGCTTCTAAACTTCATTTTAGAGTGTTAGCTTTCTAAAAAGTCCAAAAACATAGAATTTGGAGATGATTTGAGCACTTAAATGGATTTTATAAGAAAATGGTGCAATCTGTCCAGTGAAGACAGATTCATACACCTATCTTGTAGAGGCCATAACTCCCTCACTACTCATCCAAATTAAGTGAATCTTTTTCCAAAATGTTAGGATTTTGAGTTAGGTTTGCATCCATATATGGATCACTAGCTAATTCCAAGAATTGATACCTCAAAAGCCTGTTACAAGTGAGGTATGTCACTGATCCGAAAATCAGTGACACTTTATTTTACAAAAAAGATTTGATGCACCAAAAGTTATTCAAAAATTATGAAAAAGTGCAGATTTAATCTAAACATATCATAGTTTCATCATAAAAGTTATGAGTAAATAATTCTCTTGAGAAGTTAAGTTTCCGTGTTGAAATTACCGGATAACTTTCCGGACAGCATGTGCTGAATCCAGAAAAGTTGTTTTATCAAGTTTAAGTAATGTCTTATTATATTTTGGAACTTTGTTTAGACAAAATAATTTAGGACTAAGAAACTTATTTGATGGCATTTCATGAGACAATTGGACATATTGGTTGGACATCGGAATAGGGTATTAATGTGTTTCTTATGGCAACTCTTATATAGGGAAAGTTAAGGCGTGACAAAATTCATTAAGTTTAAAGTAAAGCTTCACTCGTTGCTTGCATCAAGGTGAGTATTCACAGCCCCACTTTTATCGTTTTAATTGATTTTGGGGTGGAAAGCATGTTTAAATTGCGTATTTAAGGATTCATGGGAATTGTTTGAAAGAATTGCGAATTGGCAATTTATAAGGCTTTGTTAAAAGCGTTTGGAAAATTAAGCTATATGATGAGTATGCAATTGATGTGTTGAGTTTTTAATGTTAAGACCCCGTGACACTACTATTAACTCGAAGAAAATCGGGCCTATAGTATTAGTGGGTAGCGCTATTTGGTGTGACAAGCCCACTTTAATGCTGACGAGCAGGGGTGCACTATACTAGAGAAGATGGCTAAACATGTGGCACGAACCACCGCTGAGTTAGTCCATCGGGGGCGTTGTAATTGGTCAGGGACGGCTTAGTAGTGGCTCAACGTAAAATTCGTCTTTGCTTACACTCATCATAAAGAAATTTAAGTTGTGGTACTCATGAATCAAAGAATTGAAGTTGTTTTTTTTACGTACGCTCTACGAATGTTAACTTGCATATAAAAATGATTTGTGCATATTCAAAACCTGTGAACTCACCAACTCTTTGTAGTTGACCTTGGTTTTTATTCATGCTTTTCAGGAATCTAGAGGGTAATCCCATGATGCCTTATCAGCGTACTCGTATTTTCAAGCACAAGACTATTTTCGCGTTAAGCGTATCTTATGTTTAAAAGATTTGGATTTTGTAAACCATAACGATATTATGTTCTCTAAATGTAATGTATTTTGGTTGTTAAATAAATGTTGGTATGTTTATAATCTTGTGTTGTGGCATCGGAGTTGTTACGCCTCGTGTTTTCGCTTTAGCGGGGTGTGACAGATTTGGTATCAGAGCCATAGGTTATAGGGAATACCGGTTTTATTTTAAAAACCACATACTATAACCCTGTTACAAATAAAGTTTTCAAAATTAAGGTACGCTGTAGTATAACTAAAATGTGTTTCACATTATCATATTTTAACTTAAACAAAGCTTGATCACCTTTGTTTAATTTAAGTGTGTATAAAGGGGACATGGATTGGCTATACTAGGAATTACTAAAAATAGAAACTTTTTGATACAAAAATGAGAAGCATGATTGTTATGTTGGTTTGCATGGTACTTTTGTTTATTAATAAAAATTATAGCATGATTGACAATTAAACTTTATTAATTATCGCAGTCATCATGTCTCGATCACCCTCGCACCGAGATCAGTCACTTGACGATTATGACCCATCCGAGCACGAATACACTGATTCTGATCGATCACCGGAAAGATCGGTCACCCCCACCTTGGAGCCGACTTCACCCATTCCACGTAGGGACGAGGCGGGGCCTTCTCGACTTCGGAGTCGGACGGTATCGCCACCACCATGCGCTGATATACCAATGTCCCAACCATCTGGCATGACAACATTAGAAAACTACTGGGTTTCAGGGATGGCTCGAGAAGTAGAGAGAGTTAGAATGGAAGTAGACCATCATGGGCATTCCATCGATGCACTCATGATGATAATGAATTCAAGTGACCAAATCCTAAATGGACTGATATCAATGGTGAGTGCGGACGATCAAGCTATGAGTGGAATTATGAGAGAATTAGTGGAAACTAGGGCGATGGTAGCCTAGTTGCACTCTTGCTTATCGGTGGTGATGGGACTTTTAGTGGTTGTGATAGCGTGGTTGATGGTGTCATTTTTCGGACATTAGTAGCGTGGTTTACTTATGGATATTTGGTCAACTAACTTTCTTTTGAAGATGTGTAACTCGTCATATTAGTACATTATTAAATAGCTTGACTATTATTTTTGGATGAATGATTGAATGTATGGCGTAGTTTTGTAATGATCGTGATTATGTTTATGTTATATTGTTTATGTATGTTTAAGAATTGTGAATTTCAATTCCATAAGGTTGATTTTTGATATATTAGATGTATGATCAATCAAATACAATTTATATTGTATTAAGATTAAGGGATAGGAATAAGGGAAATAAGAATTTGGAATTAAATATTAACGTGGCGTTAAAATAAATTGTGCAATAGAATTATGCCGCCAAGAAGAGAAGATCCTGAGATTGCACGACTCGTATACGAGAAAATCTTAGCTTCACTTCCTAACATAGTCAGTCAGATAGCAGCGGGTTTAAATGCTAACCAACCTAATCAACCAGGAGTCGGTGCAAATATAGAAAAAGAATGTACCTATAAGACTTTTAGGTCTTGTAATCCAAAATAATTTCACGGTACCGAAGGAGCGGTTAGATTATTATCTTGGATTGAAGGAATGGAATCCGTCCTTCACATAAGCAAATGTTCGGAAGCAAATAAGGTGGAATTCGCAGCTTGCTTACTACAAGGGAAAGCACTGACGTGGTGGAACACTCAAGTGCAGACTAGAGGAAGAGAAGCAGCTAACAAACTCACTTGGGAGGAGTTTAAGGAAATGCTTAGGGAAGAATATTGTTCAAGAAGTGAAATGCAGAAACTACACGCAGAATTATGGGAGCATGAAATGAAAGGGAATGACGTTGAAGCGTACACGGCACGATTTCATGAGCTGGCAAAGATGGTGCCACATCTGGTTACGCCAGAAGAGAATCGGGTAGACCGATATGTCTGGGGTTTAGCTCCAGAAATCCGAGGTGATGTGACCTCGGGTAATCCAAAAACCATTCAGGAGGCGGTAAGTCTGGCAACCAAGCTCACCAATAATGCCAATCGATCGGGGCTTTTCTCTCGCGATTCAGTGAAAGGAAAAAGGAAGGTCGAGGAAACTTCAAGGAGACCGTTTGACAGAAGAAGGGGGAAGGAACAGAGAACGATGGGTAATTATGGAATTCAAACTCAAACAGCTGATAAAGGAAAGGAAGTATACCCGAGATGCGACAAGTGCAACAATCGACATTTCGGAAATTGTGTTATTTGTGTCAAATGCAACAAAGGAGGTCATTATACGAAAGATTGTAAGTATGGGGGAAAGCGAGCTTGTTTTGAATGTGGGAGTCAGGATCACTTTAGGAATGCCTGTCCTAAGTTTGTCAGAAGGATGAACGCAAATCGGACTCGACCGACAAACCAGAGGAACCAAAAAGGGCAAGCACGAGGCCGAGTATTTGAAATTGGAGCGGAAGAAGCGAGACAAGATCCGGATGTGATCACAGGTACGTTTCTCTTAAATAATCATCGTGCATCTGTATTATTTGATTCCGGAGAAGATAGAAGCTTTGTGTCATTAAGTTTTAGATCAAAAATTAATCAAATGCCCCAAAAGCTAAAAGAAACGTATGTCATTGAGTTCGCTAACGGACAAGAGGTTAGGGTTGATGATGTATTTTCGAATTGTACCTTGAGTCTAGCTGAAAAGGAATTTAAGATAGATCTAATTCCAATAAAGTTAGGAAGCTTTGATGTAGTTGTGGGCATGGACTGGTTGTCTAATAACCAAGCGGAATTATGTTGCTCCGAAAAGACTCTTCGAATTCCGTTACCTCAAGGAGAAGTACTTATAGTACACGGAGAAAAATCCAAAAGGAAGTTAAGAATAGTATCCTGCATGAAGATGCAGAAGTATTTAAGGAAGGAATATGTTGCGTATTTAGCTCATGTAGTCAATAAAGAGATCAAGGAGAAGTGTTTACAAGATATTCCTGTGGTTCGAGACTTTCCTGAAGTATTTCCTGAAGATCTACCTGGGTTACCTCCACCGAGACAAGTCGAATTCCGTATTGATTTAATTCAAGGAGCTGCACCAGTGGCCAAGTCACCATACCGTTTGGCGCCATCCGAAATGCAAGAACTGTCTGAACAACTCCAAGAACTGCTTGACAAAGGATTCATCAGACCCAGTTCTTCGCCATGGGGAGCTCCAGTCCTTTTTGTTAAGAAGAAAGATGGAACATTCCGAATGTGTATCGATTACAGAGAACTCAATAAGTTAACCCTCAAGAATCGATACCCACTTCCTCGAATTGATGATCTGTTTGATCAACTGCAAGGCGCAACGTACTTCTCAAAGATTGACTTACGATCTGGATATCATCAAATGAGAGTTCGCGAAGAGGATATTGATAAGACGACATTTAGAACTCGTTATGGACATTATGAGTTTCTAGTTATGCCCTTTGGATTAACGAACGCACCGGCAGTTTTCATGGACTTGATGAATAGAGTCTGTCGGCCGTATTTAGACAAGTTCGTGATTGTTTTCATAGACGACATTTTGATTTATTCGCGAAGTAAGGAAGATCATAAGAAACATTTGGAGTTGATCTTAGAACTTCTCAAAGATCAGAAGTTGTATGCTAAGTTATCCAAATGTGAATTTTGGCTTCGAGAGGTACACTTTCTGGGTCATGTGGTTAATGAAAAGGGAATTCATGTTGACCCGGCAAAGGTTGAAGCCATCAAGAAATGGGAAACCCCAAGGACACCAACAGAAATTCGTCAATTTCTTGGTCTAGCGGGCTACTACCGAAGGTTCATAGCGAACTTTTCAAAAATCGCTCAACCTCTGACAGCACTGACACAGAAGGATAAGAAATTTGTCTGGGAAGAAAAACAGAAGGAAGCATTTCAAATACTCAAGCACAAGTTATGTGACGCACCAATTCTTGCGTTACCGGAGGGTACGGATGACTTTGTGGTGTATTGTGACGCATCACATCAAGGCTTAGGATGTGTATTAATGCAGAGGAATAAGGTTATAGCCTATGCGTCAAGACAACTCAAGGTTCATGAAAAGAACTACACCACTCATGACTTGGAATTGGGAGCAGTAGTGTTCGCATTAAAAATTTGGAGACATTACCTATATGGCACTAAATGTACAATCTATACTGATCACAAAAGTCTCCAGCATATTTTTGACCAGAAAATGTTGAACATGAGACAACGAAGATGGGTTGAGCTACTTAATGATTATGAATGCGAAATAAAGTATCATCCTGGTAAAGCTAATGTGGTAGCTGATGCATTAAGCAGGAAAGAAAGAGTAAAACCAATAAGGACACGAGCTTTGGGAATGTTGGTCCAATCAATCCTTAAGACGCAAGTTCGTGAAGCTCAAGAAAAAGCAATGAAAACAGAAAATCTTTGTTGTGAAGCTTTGCATAACCTGGAAAGAGAGTTTGAATCACGATCAGATGGAGTTCGTTATTTCAAGAATAAAGTTTGGATACCAAAGGTTGATGGTCTGCGATCAATTATTTTGGAAGAAGCTCACAAATCAAAGTACTCGGTCCACCCAGGAGCCGATAAAATGTACAAAGGATTGAAGGAATATTATTGGTGGCCGGGAATGAAGAAGGACATTGCTGAATTTGTGAGTAAATGTTTGACTTGTGCAAAAGTCAAAGCAGAGCATCAAAAGCCTTCTGGACTTCTTCAACAACTTGAGATACCACAATGGAAATGGAATCAGGTATCTATGGATTTTATCACCAAACTACCCAGGACTGGAAAAGGGAACGACGCAATTTTGGTCATTGTGGATCGACTTACGAAATCTGCGCATTTTCTCCCTATAAGAGAGGACTTCAAAATAGAAAGGTTGGCATAGTTGTACATAGATGAAATTGTCTCTCGGCATGGAGTACCCCTATCTATCATTTCTGATAGAGATAGTCGTTTCACTTCCCGATTTTGGCAAGCATTTCAGAAAGCGCTGGGTACCAGGTTGGATCTGAGTACTGCATATCATCCACAGACAGACGGACAAACGGAAAGGACCATTCAAACTTTGGAAGATATGCTATGCGCGTGTGCTATAGATTTTGGAGGAAGCTGGGATAAGCATCTGCCGTTAGTTGAATTTTCTTACAATAACAGCTATCACACCAGCATTCAATGTGCGCCATACGAAGCTCTCTGTGGACGTAAGTGTAGATCTCCACTTAGTTGGATAGAAATTGGTGATAGCCAACTGATTGGGCCTGACATTATTCAAGAAACCACCGATAAAATATCAATCATCAAGGAAAGACTCAAAGCCGCAAGAGATCGTCAAAAGAGTTATGCGGATAACCGCAGAAAGCCATTAGAATTCCAAATAGGTGACAAGGTTCTTTTGAAAGTATCACCATGGAAGGGATTAATCAGATTTGGGAAAAGAGGTAAGTTAGGTCCGAGATATATTGGTCCATTTGAGATTCTGGATAGAATTGGACCAGTAGCCTATAAGCTGAGTCTACCTCATGAGTTAAGTGCTATTCATGACACTTTTCATGTGTCAAATTTAAAGAAATGTCTGGTAGACAAAGCAATGCTTGTGTCCCCTGATGAAGTAAAAGTTGATGGGCGCCTTTGTTTTAGAGAGGAACCTATCGAAATTCTTGATCGTGAAATTAAACGTCTTAGGCGCAGCAAAATCCCAATCATCAAGGTTCGTTGGAATTCCCATCATGGACCTGAATATACTTGGGAAAGAGAAGACTTCATGAAGCGCAAGTATCCTAAGTTGTTTGTTGATAAGCCCGTCCAGAAATATCAGTCATAAATTTCGGGACGAAATTCTTTGAAGGAGGGGAGACTGTGACAACTGTCAAATTTTGATTAATGAGGTCAGCACCCTCAGAATAATTTTTAAGTCTTGTCACTTTTTAAATTTTATTAAAAGCCTTTAAGATAAAAAGTTTCCCCGAAAAATTTAGAAGTTGCGTTAAAGACCCGGAACAGTTCCGCATCTGACCGTCACTGTCCAGAAATGTCAAATAAGTGAATAAAAGTTCAAAATTCTTAAATTATAAAAATCAGAAATTTTCAAAATTATCATTTATTTAGTAAAAATTGAGAATCGGGTGTTTCGGTTCTCAAATATATCTGATATTTTATAGTTTAAAGCTAGTAATTCAATAATGGTATTAAATTAAAGTTTTTTTTTCTTTTTGTATTGGTGAGTCACTAGGACACTTGTCCTAATACTACCAAATGTAATCATTTTAGAAATTAAAAGCCAAATTTAAAAAAAAACAAGATCACTTTCATTTCTCATTTTTAACTCTTCACCTCCTCTCTCTCCTCTCTCTCTCTCATTCGGCCGAAAGCCACCACCACCACCACCATTTCCATTGTTTTTTTTTCTTCATCTTCTCCTTCCATTGCTAAGAATCAAAAATCCAACCAAGAATCCATCAAGATTTTGAAGTTGGAATCCAAGTCTTCATCTCTTTTGTTAAAGGTAATCATTTAACCCTTCCATTTTTCTTCAAGTTTATAATCAAAAGTGGTATATTTTCATATCTTTTATGTAAATGTTGTATAATCCAAGTTGTAGAAGTGAAATGGGATGCATTAGTATCTATACATTTGCTAATGAACCATTTAATGATCTTCCAATAAAACTAGGGTTTCCATGTGTGTTATTTTGAGATTTTGTCAAAGAGATGATGATTTTATGAAATGTGGTTTTTGGTCCACAAAATTTTAATAATGTTGAATTGAAATTTATGCATTTATGTCAATTTTGTGTATAAATAAACTCTTAGGATGTGTCAGGATCGAATTCTTAACAAGAATTAATTCTCAGAAACTAATATCAAAGAAGTTGCGGAAAAACACTTTGATATTTAACAAAACAGTAAAACAACACAGAATATGATTATCAAACTGTAAACTTGTATTAAATGCTTGAAGCTACAAGATTACACACTCAACCTCAATATTGATGAACAGGCTCACCAATACGAATTCTACTTCTCTAGAATTAGGATCTATGTCTTGAGGTTGATTTCTCTCAAAAAAAAATTTATCAAAAAGACTATGTTTATCTATTCTATTCCTTATTCTCCTTGGTTTCTAACAAGTCTGAAGTAGGAGAGATATAATTGTTGTTATAAGGAGGAGGTGTACTGTTGTATCCAATACCAGGCTTCATCTTATCATGAATCTGGGCCTTTAGAAGAGAATCCATTGCCTTTGAAGCATATGAAAACTTCTCTATGTCAAGTTTGACTTTGGACAATTCCTCCTTTAGCTTATCACTCTCTTCTAAGGATTTAGACAGTTTAGTCTCTAACTCATTCTTTTCCCACTTCCAGTAGTTTGTATCATAAGAGTGTTGAAGTTCATTGGCTTGAAAGCCTTTGATTTGTTCTTCTAATCTCTCAACTATTAGTACATAGTCTCTTCTATCCTTTTCTAACCTTTTGAGGTCATCACACATACTTTGATTGTGATCCCTGTATCTTTTGACAGTGTCAATGCAAGTTTTAGTGCAAAGGTTAGAAATTACCTCAGATGGGAGATCAGAAACTTCTGCCATAAGAGCTTGATTCTGAATGGCTTCCTCAGCTTGATCACTCCAGTCAAATCCCATTCCTTGTTGAGAAACAAGGGCTTGAGCAGGATTCTTGTTCTGAGTGTAGCCTCCATTCTGAGCTTGTTGGTAGTTGTTGTTAGACACAGCATTCCTGCATTCTCTAGCAAAGTGTCCTTTCATGTGACACTTGTAGCATTCCACCTTGGTTTTGTCAAAACCAGCTCCATCCTCTCTTCTTTGGGAGAAGTTATTCCTTCCTGTTCTTTTAATGAACTTCTTCACCCTCATGGATAGCATGGCCATCTGCCATTTTATATCCATCTCCTCCAGATCATCAGGGTGAAGTTGATCCAGATCATCATTGATTAATGAAGTGTTACTATGACTGGACAAGAAGGCTTCAAAGATTGTTTCAGATCCCTTTTCTGAACTTGCTCCACCAGCAGTACTAACTGCTTCAGGAATGGCAGTAGTATCAGTGGCTGCTGAAAGGAGTGCAGAATTGTGGACATAACCAGTAGGTTTCTTCTTGATCTCTACCTCAGTTTCAAAAACTCTTAGATCATTGTATAGATCATGAAGTTCTTTCTCCTCCAGATTGTCACTCTGCCTATAAGAGACAGTGTACATAGTCCATTCATCCCCAAGAGATCTGAGGAATTTTCTGTTGATGTCATCTTGATCCATCTTTACTCCAACAGTGGCCAGTTCTCCAATGAGTTTGTTGAACCTATCAAATGTTTGAGTCATGGACTCATTCTTTGATGAAGTAAAATTCTCATACTGCTGCTTAAGAACATCTCTTTGATTTCTCTTGATACTCTTAGTTCCAGCAAATCTTTTCTCTAGAGAATTCCAGAGAATTTGAGCATCAGTGCAGTTGCAGAATTGATGCTGATATTCATTAGGGATTGCCAAGAGCAGAGTACTCAAGGCCTTCATCTCTATCTGCCTGATCTTTCTTTCACCATCTGTCTTTGGTGGAGGTCTTTTTCCATCTGGTCCTATTCTTCCAGCTTCAGAAGGACCATTCTCAATGATATCCCACATTGAGTAGTCAGTGAGAAGAATATATTGCCTGATCCTTATCTTCCACATGTCAAACTCACTGGGTTTGAGCATTGGAACCTTGGAGACCAAAGTGCTGTTTGATTCTGTAAGATTTTCCATGATAGATGTTTCTGATTCAATAGGCTTTGATACCACTTGTCAGGATCGAATTCTTAACAAGAATTAATTCTCAGAAACTAATATCAAAGAAGTTGCGGAAAAACACTTTGATATTTAACAAAACAGTAAAACAACACAGAATATGATTATGAAACTGTAAACTTGTATTAAATGCTTGAAGCTACAAGATTACACACTCAACCTCAATATTGATGAACAGGCTCACCAATACGAATTCTACTTCTCTAGAATTAGGATCTATGTCTTGAGGTTGATTTCTCTCAAAAAAAATTTATCAAAAAGACTATGTTTATCTATTCTATTCATTCTATACATATACTGATCAAAAGATAATTACAAAGAATAAACAAATCTTCAGCATATCTTCTATGTATATCTTCTAAGTATATCTGTAGAATATCTTCAGAATATCCAGCTGTCATACATTCCATCCGGATCTCTTTAGCAGCATTAACTTCTACCAGCAGTATTAACTTCTACCAGCAGCATTAACTGTAAGCAGTACTAACTAGCTAAGCAGTACTAACTTTGTTCAAGCAGCACTAACCTTAACTAGCAGTAGTAATTCTACTAGCAGTAGTAATACTTAGCAGTATTAATCTTCATATTGTTCTGGCAGTAGTAACCACTCTTGTACTAGCAGCAGTAACCACACTTAGTAGAATCTTCAGTTCCCAACAGGATGAGATTGTTCAATCTCATATGATTAAAGAGTTCTATATAGTGTTAAACCACTAATCTAGTGTTAAACCACTAATCTAGTGTTTATGTTTAGTGAAGACAGATTCATACACCTATCTTGTAGAGGCCATAACTCCCTCACTACTCATCCAAATTAAGTGAATCTTTTTCCAAAATGTTAGGATTTTGAGTTAGGTTTGCATCCATATATGGATCACTAGCTAATTCCAAGAATTGATACCTCAAGAGCCTGTTACAAGTGAGGTATGTCACTGATCCGAAAATCAGTGACACTTTATTTTACAAAAATGATTTGATGCACCAAAAGTTATTCAAAAATTATGAAAAAGTGCAGATTTAATCTAAACATATCATAGTTTCATCATAAAAGTTATGAGTAAATAATTCTCTTGAGAAGTTAAGTTTCCGTGTTGAAATTACCGGATAACTTTCCGGACAGCATGTGCTGAATCCAGAAAAGTTGTTTTATCAAGTTTAAGTAATGTCTTATTATATTTTGGAACTTTGTTTAGACAAAATAATTTAGGACTAAGAAACTTATTTGATGGCATTTCATGGGACAATTGGACATATTGGTTGGACATCGGAATAGGGTATTAATGTGTTTCTTATGGCAACTCTTATATAGGGAAAGTTAAGGCGTGACAAAATTCATTAAGTTTAAAGTAAAGCTTCACTCGTTGCTTGCATCAATGTGAGTATTCACAGCCCCACTTTTATCGTTTTAATTGATTTTGGGGTGGAAAGCATGTTTAAATTGCGTATTTAAGGATTCATGAGAATTGTTTGAAAGAATTGCGAATTGGCAATTTATAAGGCTTTGTTAAAAGCATTTGGAAAATTAAGCTATATGATGAGTATGCAATTGATGTGTTGAGTTTTTAATGTTAAGACTCCGTGACACTACTATTAACTCGAAGAAAATCGGGCCTATAGTATTAGTGGGTAGCGCTATTTGGTGTGACAAGCCCACTTTAATGCTGACGAGCAGGGGTGCACTATACTAGAGAAGATGGCTAAACATGTGGCACGAACCACCGCTGAGTTAGTCCATCGGGGGCGTTGTAATTGGTCAGGGACGGCTTAGTAGTGGCTCAACGTAAAATTCGTCTTTGCTTACACTCATCATAAAGAAATTTAAGTTGTGGTACTCATGAATCAAAGAATTGAAGTTGTTTTTTTTACGTACGCTCTACGAATGTTAACTTGCATATAAAAATGATTTGTGCATATTCAAAACCTGTGAACTCACCAACTCTTTGTAGTTGACCTTGGTTTTTATTCATGCTTTTCAGGAATCTAGAGGGTAATCCCATGATGCCTTATCAGCGTACTCGTATTTTCAAGCACAAGACTATTTTCGCGTTAAGCGTATCTTATGTTTAAAAGATTTGGATTTTGTAAACGATAACGATATTATGTTCTCTAAATGTAATGTATTTTGGTTGTTAAATAAATGTTGGTATGTTTATAATCTTGTGCTGTGGCATTGGAGCTGTTACGCCTCGTGTTTCCGCTTTAGCGGGGTGTGACAGAATCTGACTCAAGTCCATTACAACTTGATGGCACATTTGAATGATGAGTCAGATTCTGAGGTAAATTCTCATTCTAATTTTTCTGATAATTCTGAATTCTTAAATGATGATGATGAAGCAATGAACTTGATATCCGAGCTTAATCAGTTGAAATCTAAGTTTTTTAAATTAAAGAAAGATTTCAAATAACAAAGGAGTACAATACAAAGACATCAAGATCAGGCTTACATCTTCAAAATCTTGGCTGAAGAAAAAGAAGAAGAGAAAAATGTTATGAAATTGGATATAATCAAACTTCAAACAAGAATATCTGAACAACAAAAAGAAATCATGTCTTTAAAAGAAAAAAATCTTGATCTAACTAGGGGTGTTCGCGGTCCGGTTTGGGCGGTTTTACCCCTCAAACCACAAACCAAACCGCTAGTGGCGGTTTATTTATTTATCAAACCGAGCGGTTTGACATCAAGTGCCTAGACCGGTCAAGTCGGACCGCGGTTTAGGCGGTTTGGTCGACCGGTTTAGGCGGTTTGGACATTTTAGTGGGCTTTAAGGTTTATACATAAAAAACATATAAAATTTTGAATTTTAATGGTTCATTAGCTTGAGTAAATTTGAAATAAAGAAAGTCCACAACAAGTTAACAAAATATCTCAAGACAAAACACCAAAAAGATAATAATATGCAAAGTGCAAATAAAATCCACAACGATTATTATCTTTGGACCTTTTTGTATATATTTAAGTCTAAAGATAAATTGGATATCTGGGCTAAACAATAGATGATATAAAAATGTATATAAAAAAATAATATATATATATATATATTTATATATATATATATATATACAAATATATATATATATATATATATATATATTTGGCGGTCGGTTTGGTCCAAACCGCCCAAAAAAACCTCCAAACCGCAGACCAGACCGGACCGCCAGACCGCCAAAAACGGTCTGGTTTGACTTGGTTCGACCGGTTTGAGCGGTCCAACGGTGTTTTTGAACACCCCTAGATCTAACAATTCAGTATGATATTGTTTTGAAAGACAGGACGGAAGCTTACACAAATATCAAGGAATTGGAAGATCTAAATTACAAAAGAGGTCAAACGGAACAGACTCTTAAAATTCTAACCAACAATCAGAAAGACACTCGTTTCTATAAAGCAAAACCAGGTTTAGGTATCTCTGATGTGGATGTGTTGAAAAAGGCACCCGAAAATCTTTATAATTTTAAAAAGTCGGGTGATGAACCAATTGTTTTAATTCCACACATCATAGAAACATTTGTAAAACCTGAGACTCCTGAGCCTGAATTTCCTAAGATAGAAAAGGAAGAGACAGTAGAAGAAAAGACAGAAATTGAAACTGTATTAGAAACTCAATATTTTAAATCTGTTAAATTTTCTTATGATGAACTGAATACTTCTTACAAAAGTAACAAGGATTCGTTTGTAGAATATGAAAATATCTTTAAAGAAAAACCTGAGTCTTCAAGATCTAATTCAAATTCTAACAAATCTGATTTTGAAAATTCTGAAATAGTCTTGACCTGCTCAATCTTAGAAGATAAAAATGAAAGTGTCATTTCTGATAAGTCTAATTCCGTTTGTACTTCTAAATTTTCTGATCTTGAATATCAACAAGCCTTGGATAAAATTGAAGTTTTACAAAGGCAAATCTCTTATCTCAACAACACAATTGTTGAATTGGAAGATGCAAATGAAAATTTTGAGATGGAACTAGACTCAAGCTTTAATCAAAATGAATCTTTGCAAAAAGAAATCAGAAGTCTAGAATCTCAAATTTTCAAATTATCAAAAGGCAAAAAGGTTATTGTTGATAAAGATATTCCAATTTCTGTGATCAAATGTGAGTTTTCATCTGAATCTAAATATCTTTCTGTACCATCTGTTAACATTTCTAAATCTGTTTCTATTTCAGATGAAACTGTGAAGAAAGACTGTTTGGAGCAAAAGCAGACTATAGTGGAAATGACTGTGAATGAAATGGATAAATGTCAATGTAGTAGAGTAGATAATGCTTGTTCTTCTGTCAAACAACAAAATTTCAATAAAACGAATATCTTTTCCCGAAAAGAGTTGGTGACGCAAGCTACTACTAAATTGTAATGTTCATACTGTCTTAGTAGTTCATTTTCTTGGAAACAAAAGTCTTCAAAGAAAAATAAACATATCCAATTAAAGAACATAAAATCTCTTAATCATTTTAAAGCCAACAATGCTGAGATTTATTCTTTAAAAAAGAAAAATAATGATTTTCGTGTTAATAAACTTGCTGATGTGAAGTTTGTGTGGAAATGGATTCCAAAAGCTAAGCTAAACACACAAACTCCACCAAAAGGACCAAGATTTGAATGGAAAATTAAAGGGTCATCAGCGACTTTAAATACTGTTAAGAGTACTAACAATAAAGGACCCATATTCATATGGGTACCTAAAGTTAAGTGATTTTTTATTTCAGTTGTGTCATGTGTGGATCATTGATTCTGGAGCTTCAAGACACATGACAACGCATAAACACCTGCTGTTCGACTACGTAGATCATTACGCATGTACAGTAAGTTTTGGGAATGAGATGAAAGGATACGTCAGAGGTTATGGGACTATCAAGAATAGTTTGATCACAATATCAAAGGTTCTGTATGTGGAAGGCTTGGCTTACAATTTATTCTCCATAAGCCAATTTGCAGAAAAGAAATGCAAGATATAATTTGAAGCGGATTTTTGCTACATCAAAGATCAAAGTGGAGCAGAACTGATTAAAGCTGGTAGAATGGGATTGTTATATAGTGTTCACTTTCCAACTCTGAAAGCTTCAAAGCCTGTATGTCTAATCTCAAAGACATCAACAGAGGAAACTTGGTTGTGGCATCGGAGACTTTCTCATCAACATTTTCGTGATTTAAACAAGCTGAGGACACAACAGTTAGTGACTAGACTTCCTGAATTGAAGATTGAACAAGACATACTTTGTTCAGCCTGTGCAAAAGGAAAGATGAAGAGAAGTTCACACAAATTAAAGATGTTATCAAACTATAATAAGTGTCTCGAGCTAATTCACATGGACTTGTGTGGACCTATGAGAACTCAATCCATCAACGGAAAGAAATACATATTAGTGATGGTGGATGAATTTTCTCGGTATACTTGGCTAGAGTTTCTAAGACAGAAATCTAAGGCTCCTGATCTAATCATCAAGTTCATCAAGAAGATTCAAGTTCTAATGCAAATCCCTGTAAAGCAACTGAGGAGTGATAATGGAACAGAATTCAAGAATGCTGCCTTGCAAACATTTCTAGAATCTGTTGGCATATCACATAATTTTTCTGCTGTGATGACACCTGAACAAAATGGAGTTGTTGAACTGTAACACCCCGAATTTCGTTTAGCCGTTTTGCAAGGTTGTTTAGAGGAAAAGGAAGTTTTTGGGGCTGTCTACAGGACGCACAGGTCGTGCGCCCTCCTTCAGAGAAAACGCACGGGTCGTGCGTAGAATCCAAGGCCGAGGCACAGTGCTAGCGCACGGGTCATGCACATTTCCTTCTTTGAGGGCGCACAGGTTGCTTTTTGAGGATGTCTTAAATATCTATATTTGAGAGATATTTCATATATCTCAAATCTTAGTTCTCTCTCTCTTCCTTTCTCTCTTTTTCTTCTTTTCGATCTTCAAGTCTCGTTTGGTTGCTAGTTTTCGGTGTTTCTAGCAAGGGGTCGGTGTTTTAAGCTTCACCTCTTCGTCGTGATCGTTATCTGGTTTTTCGGGTTTTATTCTAAAAACCTACTGATGAGTTCCTACTACCATTTTACAAACTTTATACATGTCAAAACTCTTATTTGCGAAATCTGAAGTATTTCTACGGTATGATTTCATGTTCTCTACATTTTGATATAAATGAAGTTTTTGGTGATTTTCAGGGTTCCCGATCAGTTTTGACTAAAATAACGGGTTCCACCTTATCAGAAGTAAAAGGTTGTTTTACTTGCCCATGTTGGTGGCTTATTGAAAGAATGTATATAAACTGATTTTATGATTATCTTTCTTACCAGCAGTTGGTCTGGAAAATGGCATTTTGAAATATAAATGTGTTGATAGCTATTTATCTAGCTTTGTTGGTCACATGAAATATTGTGACAAGTCCGGACTGTACTAGTGGATCCCTAGGTATCGAGTCGACTTATGGCTGGGAAGGATATGCCCCTTCCGTTGTAGTTAGCTACATTTGATCCTCGGGGGCAACTTAGGTACGGTTATATGAGACCCGATCCTAGCCATGGTTCAGATGTAGTCTAATGAACGAGTATGACATGGTTCCTTGGGGGCCCTCCCTCACATCGTAGTATGGACTGAAGAGTTCGTGGCCATGGTTCCATGTATTTAGCTCATAACTCGGATTTGGTGGTCTACTTTGTGTTACACCACAATCCTTGGTAAAATGGTCCTTTTGTCATCGTTTAACGAGTTTTGGACCGAAAAGGCCCGGTTGTGGCGAAATGTTATCTTTTATAAATTAAACCTTTATGAAAAGATTTCCTTATGATACTGATGTTTATATCTCTGATTTTGAATAAACTGTATGTTCTCACCAGGCTTTAAGCCTAACACTTTTTCTCAAATTATGTATAACAGGTTTCCCTTAGCGGTGAGTTGCCAGGGTTTTGAGAGACGGGCTTGGTCTCGAGGCTTCTTGAGATGACTAGTATTGTATCTGGGCAATTGTTAAGTCCCATTCTTTTGGTGAATTATGGATGGACATCTGATGTAATCCAGATAGATGTGTCTAGATTAGTTTGTTGTTGAATTCTATATCTGTACAGGTTTTGTAAAGTCTTAAGGACTGATCCCCTTTATGGGAGGTTTATATCAATTCAAGTGTCATGTTGCCATAATTCCAGGTTTTAATTTATTCTGATTTTTAGAGTGTTACAAGTTGGTATCAGAGCTCTAGTTTAAGCGAACTAGGCATGAATGTAAGATGTCTAGACTTAGACTGAGTTTGATAGGCATTGATTGTGAGATTTGGGTAGAACTTCTAAGATGGGTTAGTCTTAGAATAGACGGAGGTTATGTTAATCAAGCGTGGTGATGATGGTAACAAGAACCCTTATGTGTTATATTTTCATAATCTCACTTAGCTAATGTGATTATGAGGATATTTTACGTGAGTGTAATTGGTTTGCTAATGTTATGACAATTGGTAGACATAACGGTACGTTTCTTTCGTGTGTATTTCAGTTAAACTCTTCCTTACCCTTTCTCGTGCTTGTGTTTATCTACTCTACCTTAGTATGTTGACCGTTAGAGTAGTGCGAAAGTTTCTAAGCGAGTAAGCTAAGGAATGATTGTTGTTTATAGCAATGTCTCTTTGGAATTATAGTAAGTGCGTGGAACGCATTAAGTTAATCATCTTGAGCCAGATTTGTTGGTGGAATTAGAATTATATCTTGTTAGATCGATTATATTTCAAGGAGTTTTGTAAGTAATTAATGGGATGGTTGCCCTATTATGCTTGAGGTATCCGGTTGATTATAGTACGTCAGGATGTTGGGAAGCGTAGTATTAAGATGTTAGTGCCGACCGAATTCATGCATAAAATTTATTTCTAAAATAAGGTTGCATAGATTGCTTTTCATGATCGCCAACCATAAAGTAAATTACCTTATAACGTTTTGGCAAAACATTTAGCACTCAGCATATTTTAAACTATGAGCATAAGCATGCTTAAAATGGTTTTGTTGCACCTGATTACAAATTGTTATCAAAACTCTATTTATTCACGTCTTGTGTTTAAATGCTATTTATGGATGTCGTAATATCTGTGTTTTAACGCTTTTTGAGTTAATGGGCAAGTAGCCGTGGGATTTTGACCTTGACATTGGATCTCTTCCACGTATGTCAATGGTTTTAACGGAAAAGTTATTCCCATACTTTTGAGTAGGAGTTTCTTGGGAATTTTTAGTCGTGTGAGTTTTGTTGAATTCTTGAAGCTTTGTTTTACGAATTCTTTTGTCACATGTGTATATTTTGTGATGCGTAAGTTTAATTTAATTGCGTGCAAGTTATGAGTTCTTTGGGCGTCGTGTCTCATCAAAAATCTTGTCAAAATGGTCGCCTTATCTTGTGTTGCAAAATAGAAATTTGGACACCACTTGATTTTAGCATTAACGAGTTTTATGAAAATCCAGATGAATTATGGTGTCACATTTTACGACTTTGGTGTTGCGTAAATAATTTCAGGAACATGTGCATATGCATCATTGTGTGCGTTAATTTCGGGGTTTTGTTAACAAATGTCAATCGTCGTGTACTATGAGCATTGAATTTAAGTATAACGTTGGTGTGAATGATTGCATAAACGATTTATGTTATTTTTAAAAACAGGACTTTGTTCTGATCGTATTTCCATCATTAACTCTTACTGTTAAAATTTCCGCAAAGCATTTAGCGAGTTAGCGGCATTTTGTCGTGGTAGTTTCTATCTTGGTCAGATGTATTTGTCTTTTCAACGTGAAGCTTCAAACTCGATTTGAAATTTTATTTGCATCCCTGTTATTTTACCGCCATTTGGGGAATAAATTGTTGCATATGTTGAAGTGCAAGAACCTATTTTCACGTTTATAGTATAAAATATTGCGTATGTTTTACTCGGTATTTCTCAAGGTGCGAGTATTTTGTTAAGTTTACGTATTCGGTAACTTGGGTTGTTTTAACATCATAAATTGCTCATGTCGAGCTTGAATATTTCAACAAGTAAATACCGTGGTTTACATGTTCTGGGTGATTTTGTACACGTAAAATCTACATTATGATTTATGCATCTTAGAATATTTGCATTCATGAAACCTTTGGAAAATCTTTGGTCTCAATACGTGTTGAGTTTTGAGAAATCATGTCCTGGTGGTGTGTGTTTTCATAAACATTATTTAAAGACATTTCATTATTTGGGGAACGTTAAATGTCAGTTAAATGTGTTTTAATGTATACGAGGCTTTCGTTGGAAATTTACGTGAAGTGTCGGGCCTTTGGCTCGGGTTTTGACTGAATGAATCGTGTGGACATTTGTCCGGATTTATAAACGCAGTGAAAGATTTTAGCATGATGGAATTTATTCGTGTTTTGGTAAGTTAAAGTTGATTTGTGAAAATAGTGTACATGCGAAAATGTTTATTTTAAAGTGTTTGTGTTTTACATTAGATTGCTAAATGCTGATAAGTTTTGGTTATTTTGAAATGTTTAGTTTTATGAACATGTGAGACACCCATTTTGGGATCTTTGGTTATTTTGGTAAATAAATCATGTTGAAGTGTTTCTTTGATGATTTTACATATATAATTGGAGTTCAATTGACGTAAGTGTCATTTGGTGTATTTGATCTTATAAACCTTTTTCAAAAAATGCCTATTATTGTGTTATTAGGCCTTTCGAAAACATAAGGGTATGAGTTCATTTGGAAAACAATTTGTTTCAACCAACGATGAGATTTGAGTTAATTATACTTTTGGTCATGTTTGCATAATAGTTGGTCAAACGTGTTTTCATATTTATATCGACTTTCATTTGGGTATTTACGTACACTGTTGGGTCGTTGGCTCAGTTTTGACTAAATGGAGACTTGGAGTATGATGGAAATTATTCTATGCCATTAGGTGTCACATGTTTTGGAAGCTTTGGTTTTTCATTTGGAGTCGTGTAGCGTTGTAGACTGTAAAGCTGTAGATCCTTAGACAGTCTGTCTGTTTTGTAAAGCCTGAGGTTTTGGGTTACACTTAGTGACCGCTCGGGTTTGCTAGCGAGTAGACAATAGATGGCACGAGCCACTGAGTTGGAACTCGTCTAGATTGGGTAGACACCCGTGTCCGTAAGCCCTTGAGATGGAACTCGACGGAGTATGGCTAGAGGCGACAAACGGTTTGAAGTTGTGATGTCTGTTATGGCATGGGAACTAAGATCGGGATGCGTGGTGAAATCCAATAACATCACGGGTGGCCCCATTTATTTGTTCTCGCCACCCAAGATGGAAACGTTTAGAGGTCATGCGAGGAAGTTGTATGGGCGGCCTACTTGCGTGTCCTTCTATTCTCTCTGAGTGCGGGTCTCTCCGTCGTAGACCCGGGATATTTTAAACACTAATGTTATATTTTTACCGGCTTTGGTTTTGTAGAGTCGACGGTAAATGATGGTTTTAATATTGGGTTCTCCCCACGTATATTAAGGTTTGAATGAAATGTGCTATTCCTGCATATTGATATTTAGTTTTCTTTCGTTTTTGGTCGTGTGAGTAATTGGGCCTAGTGTCCATGTTTTCGGACGTACGATATGGATAGTGTTACTAATATTTCATACTACGAGTTATACAAGTTGTGTCAAATTATAAAACGTAATTACAACGAAGTATCCGTCTTTGAAAATGCATGACTTTGAAAAGGAGTTGTTTCCATGTTTTAAAATTCATTATTTGAAAGGTTCTGATTTAAAGAGAAGTTCATCAATCTAAATGATTTTACTTATGTAAAACTCTTGAGTTCTCTAGGCGTTAGGCTTAAACCCTTTTATTTTATCTGCATGTGCATCATTTCCTGTTGGGGGTGCGCTTCTAGTAGTGCTTTGAGGAGTCGGGTCTTAGCCTTGAGCTAGAGTAAGTTGTTGGTAAAGTCTTCCACAGGTTGGAGATAGTGTCTACGTATGGGCTTCTGTAGCGCACATCCTTTATAAGTCCGAATGTATAGATTGGTGGTATGTTTAGTAGTTAATCTTTATAATGTGGTTGTAGACGAAGTATTTATGGAAGTATTAAAAAACTCGAATAAGGGCTATTTCCAGATTTAGGGTCAGATCAGAGTTGAGCGATATCAGAATCTGTGTTAACCGATTGCCGGAAAGATGCATTGGTGCGCCTTGTAAGAATATCTTTATAGATATTAGGAATGGATCAGTGAAATCTGAGAATTTTGGGAAGATTAGCGTCGACCGTTAGCTTTGAGTTCGGAACCGTGCAGTTCGAAAGAAATTGGTAGATGGAAAGTTAAGGTCGCTAATTTCCTGGAGATAGTAATTGTCACCTAAGGTTGGGAGGCAACCGTAACCTTGGGAGTAAAGGTTACTTTGAAGTGTTGAGTGTTCGCTCGGTTAGGAGTGAATTATGCCCAAGAAGGGTACCAATGTGGATGTCGGTATTAGGATCTCGTTAATGATTCTGGCATTTGGGTTTGAGACGATCTTCTCTGCGGACAGTGTTCCATTGAGAAGAGTAGATTTCGAGGACGAAATCATTCTAAGGTTGGGAGTATTGTAACACCACGAAAAAACATTTAGCCGTTTTGCGAGGTTGTTTAGAGGAAAAGGAAGTTTTTTGGGGCTGTCTACAGGTCGCACGGGTCGTGCGCCCTCCTTCAGAGAAAATGCACGGGTCGTGTGTAGGATCCAGGGCCGAGGCACAGTGCTAGCGCACGGGTCGTGCGCATTTCCTTCTTTGAGGGCTGTCTTAAATATCTAGATTTGAGAGATATTTCATATATCTCAAATCTTAGTTCTCTCTCTCTTCCTTTCTCTCTTTTTCTTCTTTTCGATCTTCAAGTCTCGTTTGGTTGCTAGTTTTCGGTGTTTCTAGCAAGGAGTCGGTGTTTTAAGTTTCACCTCTTCGTCGTGATCTTTATCTGGTTTTCCGGGTTTTATTCTAAAAACCTACTGGTGAGTTCCTACTACCATTTTACAAACTTTATACATGTTAAAACTCTTATTTGCGAAATCTGAAGTATTTCTACGGTATGATTTCATGTTCTCTACATTTTGATATAAATGAAGTTTTTGGTGATTTTCGGGGTTCCCGATCAGTTTTGACTAAAATAACGGGTTCCACCTTATCAGAAGTAAAAGGTTGTTTTACTTGCCCATGTTGGTGGCTTATTAAAAGAATGTATATAAACTGATTTTATGATTATCTTTCTTACCAGCAGTTGGTCTGGAAAATGGCATTTTGAAATATAAATGTGTTGATAGCTATTTATCTAGCTTTGTTGGTCACATGAAATATTGTGACAAGTCCTGACTGTACTAGTGGATCCCTAGGTATC
Source organism: Arctium lappa (assembly GCA_023525745.1). Taxonomy (NCBI): domain Eukaryota; kingdom Viridiplantae; phylum Streptophyta; class Magnoliopsida; order Asterales; family Asteraceae; genus Arctium; species Arctium lappa. The sequence goes on along the minus strand of CM042059.1, from coordinate 50,855,431 downwards.
GAGTCGACTTATGGCTGGGAAGGATATGCCCCTTCCGTTGTTATGACTGGGAAGGATATGCCCCTTCCGTTGTAGTTAGCTACATTTGATCCTCAGGGGCTACTTAGGTACGGTTATGTGAGACCCGATCCTAGCCCTGGTTCAGATGTAGTCTAATGAACGAGTATGACATGGTTCCTTGGGGGCCCTCCCTCACATCGTAGTACGGACTGAAGAGTTCGTGGCCATGGTTCCATGTATTTAGCTCATAACTCGGATTTGGTGGTCTACTTTGTGTTACACCACAATCCTTGGTAAAATGGTCCTTTTGTCATCGTTTAACGAGTTTTGGACCGAAAAGGCCCGGTTGTGGCGAAATGTTATCTTTTATAAATTAATCCTTTATGAAAAGATTTCCTTATGATACTGATGTTTATATCTCTGATTTTGAATAAACTGTATGTTCTTACTAGGCTTTAAGCCTAACACTTTTTTCTCAAATGATATGTATAATAGGTTTCCCTTAGCGGTGAGTTGCCAGGGTTTTGAGAGACGGGCTTGGTCTCGAGGCTTCTTGAGATGACTAGTATTGTATCTGGGCAATTGTTAAGTCCCATTCTTTTGGTGAATTATGGATGGACATCTGTTGTAATCCAGATAGATGTGTCTAGATTAGTTTGTTGTTGAATTCTATGTCTGTACAGGTTTTGTAAATTCTTAAGGACTGATCCCCTTTATGGGAGGTTTATATCAATTCAAGTGTCATGTTGCCATAATTCCAGGTTTTAATTTACTCTGATTTTTAGAGTTTTACATGAACGCAAGAATAGAACTTTGGTTGAGGTTGCACGGACAATGTTAGCATATTCAGAGCTGCCAATGTTTCTATGGGCTGAGGCTGTAGCAACTGCATGCTTCACACAAAACAGGACTATTATCAATAAACGTTTTAATAAAAGCTCTTATGAATTGATTAATGGTCGTAAGCCTAATGTCAAATTTCTCTGTGTGTTTGGTTGCAGGTGCTATGTTCTTAATGATCGAGAGAACTTATCTAAATTTCAACCAAAAGCCGATGAGGGGATATTCATTGGGTATTCTCTCCGGTCCAAAGCATACAGAGTCTACAATATTCGAACGAAAACGGTGTTCGAAAGTGCAAACGTAACCTTTGATGAAAGACAGACAAGGACTTCAGAACAAAACAGTTCAGAACTCGGATCTAAAGAAAAAGACAAAGCTTCGACATCATCCAGTGTGGAACCTGCTTCAAAACAGACTGAGATTTCTAAATCTTTGACTGATTCAGATTTAGATTTACTGTTTTATGATGCTTTTGATGAATTTCAGAACATACAAGATCAAAATGACATACCTATCACTGATACATCTACTACCACTGCAGATATATCAGGACCCTCTGAAGATAATGGAGAAGCTTCTACATCTCAAGTACAAGAAGTTTCAGACAATTCAACCTCAACAAATGATGAAGATGTTCCATCTACACCTGAAGGAAATGTGTTGGAAACTCTCACTGAAGAAGTTGTTCCAGTGCAAAATACATCAAGTCCAATTATATCTTATTCAGAAGAATCAGAAATTCAAATTACTTCAACTTCTGAAGAACCAGCAATACAAGATGAGTTTGATTCTTCTAATAATCAAACAGAGGTTGATGTATTACCATGCTCACACAGATGGACAAGGGATCATCCTCCAGAAAACATAATTGGTGACCCGTCTGCTAGAGTGATTACCATATCTGCTTTTCCACCGGCAACAGCCAATTTCTGCATGTGTTCAAGTTTTCTGAGCAACCTTGAACCAAAGAAGCCGTCAGAAGCTTTAAAGGATCCAGATTGGATAAATGCAATGCAGGATGTGCTGAATGAGTTCAAAAGAAAAAAAGTATGGAGATTGATACCAAGACCCAAAGAAAAATCAATTGTTGGAACTAAGTGGGTCTTCCGAAACAAAAAGGACGAGGCTGGAATTATCATAAGAAACAAAGCAAGGCTGGTTGAAAAAGGGTACAATCAACAAGAAGGGATTGATTATGACGAAACCTATGCACCAGTTGCTCGGATTGAAGCCATAAGGATATTTCTTGCTTATGCGGCACACAAGAATATCAAAGTTTATCAAATGGATGTGAAGTCTGCTTTTCTCAACGACATTCTTCATGAAGAAGTCTATGTGAGTCAACCTGAAGGCTTTGTGGATCCGAAATTTCCAGATCATGTCTATGTTTTTGATAAGGCACTGTATGGATTAAAACAAGCGCCAAGAGCATGGTATGAAACGCTTTCAGTCTATCTAACTGAGTCAGGTTTTCGGAAAGGTACAATCGACACTACTATTTTTCTCAAAAAGAAAGGTAAGAATTTAATACTTGTACAAATTTATGTTGACGATATAATTTTTGGCTCTACTTCACAAGAATTGTGCGTAGAATTTGAAAATATCATGAAAAAGCGTTTTCAAATGTCAATGATGGGTGAACTCACATTTTTTTAGGCCTGCAAGTTAAGCAAACCCCGTAAGGAATTTTTATAAATCAGGCTAAATATATCAGAGACATGTTGAAGAAATTTGACATGAACTCTACTTCACCTATGAAGACTCCCATGCAAGCCGGCAGTTTATTAGATGCTGATATCTCCAGAAAATCAGTAGATCAACATATCTACAGAAGCATGATTGGATCTCTTCTTTATTTGACAGCAAGTAGGCCAAATATTATGTTTGCAACATGTTTTTGTGCAATGTATCAAGTGAATCCTAAAGAGTCACATCTGTCTGCTGTCAAAAGAATCTTGAGGTATCTCAAAGGCACTCCGAATTTGGGCCTTTGGTATCCAAAAGATTCCAAGTTTGAATTAATTGCATATACTGACGCAGATCATGCAGGAAATAAATTAGACAGGAAAAGTACATCTGGAGCATGTCATTATCTAGGTGATAAACTGGTCATCTGGTCATCAAAGAAACAGAATTGTGTATCCACATCTACAGCTGAAGCGGAATACGTCGCGGCTGCAAGCTGCTGCTCACAGGTTCTGTGGATGAGAACCCAACTGAGAGATTATGGATACACATTCCATAAGGTACCAATCTACTGTGATTCTAAGAGTGCAATAGCCATCACATCAAATATTGTACAACACTCAAAGACGAAACACATAGATATCAGGTATCACATTATAAAAGACCATGTTGAAAAAGGTGATGTAGAAATGCATTTTGTTTCAACTGACTTTGAGGTTGCTGATTTATTTACAAAACCTCTTGATGAAAAGAGATTCAATTTTCTAATAAGCAAACTTGGTATGTTGAACCTTAATGAATAGTAACATCATTCTTTATATTTCTAAGAGGGAGCATTTCATTTACATCTGGTATGCTAGTGTAATACATATTCTCAATTTCAAGAAGCTGGATACTTTTAACAAACCTGGACTCATGCTCAATGATTACCAAAAGTTTTATCTGTTTTCCAGGTTTTGTACTGGACTATGACTTCTGATCAAATCAGATCAGGACTCGTACATCATGATTTGTGCTTGACAGCAAAAATCAAGGGGGAGCTTAATGGAAAAGTCTGTAAGTTTGAAAGTTCTGAAAAGTTTGAAAAGTTTTTCTTGAGAAAAATACTGATTTTGTGCTAAAATGTCAAATTTTGAAAAGAGGCTATTTTGGGAAAGTCAACTCTTTCATTTTTGGAAAGATTTCATTTTCTGAAAAATTTCTCAAAATTTTTCTAAGTAAGGAAACGCGCAAAGCACTATGCATAGCTTAAACGCGCAAGCTGAAGCTAGCGAGTTTGGAAAACGCGCAAGCTGAAGCTAGCGAGTTTGGAAAACGCGCAAGCTGAAGCTAGCGAGTTTGGAAAACGCACATGGTAAAGCTAGCGAGTTTGCTTTAAACGCGCTGATAGAGGCATGCGAGTTTCAGAAACGCGCAAGGCGTTACTTGCGAGTTTGGGCGAGAAAGTTTCTTCAGTCTGCGAGTTTCATCATTCTTATTTCTTAGGCTTGCGAGTTTCACAAAATTTTCACTTAAATTGTTTCTTAAGTGAAAATCACACACCTATTTGTCGATTTTTGAGACAAATACCTTGTTTTTGTTGATATGAGGAAAGAAAACTCAAATCGTGCGAGTTATATGAATGAACAGTGGCTAGCGAGTTACGTAACTAGCGAGTTCTATGAATGAACAGTGGCTAGCGAGTTACGTGACTAGCGAGTTCTATGAATGAACAGTATCTAGCGAGTTCTTTGACTTGCGAGTTCTGTGAATGAATAGTGACTTGCGAGTTATTTGACTAGCGAGTTTTGTCGAGTATATATATATATATATATGTGTTCAGTCTCGTTCTCTCTCATTTCAACTTGCGGGTTTGAGCACTTAGCGATTTTTTCTCTCTGATTTTCTTGCGACTTTCGACTTTTCAGTTATTTTCTTCGAAGATTCTAGTGCAGGTGTATTTTTATCATCATTTGATTGTTTGTTCCTATTTTATCGATTCTAGGGTTTTTTTTTTTTGTTTTGTCGATTGATGTTCTTATATGTTCATCTTCTTGTTCTATTTTTTTTACAGGAACACTAAAATGTTGGATTTGTTCTTTCAAACTAATGTTAGTATTGAAAATTATACTTGATAGAATCTGGGATTGCTCTATATACTATTTTTTTTGCAGGTTTCCATAACTATTGGATTGGTTTGAATCGAACAGTACATTGTTTTTTGGACTGAACAGAAACCCATACTCTGGAATCGAACTGATATTCTGATAAACTCTAATCTGAACTTAAAAGATGAACGCATAAATTCATAATCCTTATTCATCTTGTTCAATATTAAAAGAAGCATAGATATCATTTTTGAAATAAGGTGCAAAATTTTGAGTTTTGAAAATAAAGTTTGAATTTGAATTTCTCAAAACTCAAAAAAAAATTTAAATAAAAAAATAATATTACAAAGTTGTATGTTGGAGTTCATTTCAAAATATGTCAAACAAAGAGACAAATTTTTTGGGTACCTTTGCAAAATTTGTATGATTTTTTTTACAACATTAATTTGACAGAACAAATTCAAAAATATGAAGTGTTATTGTCATTTTTTTTTTAAATTTTTTGTGTGTTGTTGTGTAAGTTTGTTCATTCAAAGTTGCAATTTGTTTTCTGCAACTTACTGTGCTTTCATTGCAAGATATCAAGTACATTGTTCTGTATTTCAATTTTTTTTAAAACAGGTTTTTGGAGCTATACTAACATATTGGATTTTATCCAATACATTTTATGATTTTGCAGAAAATCAATGGCGGAGGAAAATTTTCATGACCAAAGTGTTCAGATGGATGAACATGATCCAAATGTTTCACGAGAAATGCCCATGCCTTCTTCCCGATCTCATTTTTCTGCAGTTGATGCTAATCCTGATCTCCAATTTATCAATCCTCAAGAATATCTTTCTTTGTCACCAAATAATCATCATGTAATATTTGAAAATCTCATGGTCAAGCCAGTGATAAAGGAGATACTGGAAAACCATCCAATCTGTACTTCTTTAACTACAACTGCTACTGTGCCAATGATCTATTTACAACAAGCATGGAGAACCATTGAGCATGTAGTGCAAGGCAACAGAAAGTATTTCACCATTCGCATTGACAACTTCACATCCATCCTGACCTTTCAAAGACTTCGTCTGCTTCTTGATCTACCTTTGCCAGATTCCAGAGAAGGAAAGACAACTTTTGATCCTTATCCGCCTGATCATGAAATGTTTGTTGGTATTCGTGCTCTTGGTTATGTTGGAAATCTTACAAAGATGAGTGACTTTTGGAAGTCAAACTTGCCACCATTCTACTATCAGTTTTTCTCATTGATCAACAAGTGCTTGACTTCACGACACTCTGGGCACGACAATACAAATATTCATACTCTAAGACTGTTCCATGCCATCATTTATGATCTGCATGTTGATTATGCTTTGGCCATCTGGACTGAACTGTATGAGAAATTTCTGAGCAAGAGACATACAAAGAAGCCAAAATATGTCCCTTAAGAGATTTTTACAAATTATTGTCCGAGGCATTTTGACATCCAACCGAGATGTTCCAAAGAGATCACATCATGAAAGTGCCCCAGAAAATGAAATGACTCATCTTCAAAAGCAGAAGCAATCCTTCCCTTTTGAGATGCCAGTCCCTGCTGCACTACTTGCTTATGCCGATCAGAATGCTCCGAGTGTTAGGAAATATAGGGAGTCCATGGGATTGCCAGAGCCGGAGATCCCTACCCAGTACTTAGAACCTGTTAGTCGAGCGGAGTCAGTGAGGGTTCAACATACTACGGGAGTAGTTGAACGGAAAAGTGAGCAGAGAGAAAATATAGAGAGGGGTTAAGGAGTGGGTCGGACTTCTGTACTAGAGGGTGTGGGAACACAGGCACAATCTGCCACACATTTAGTGATTCCTACATCTCAACCTGAGATTGCCATCATTCCTCAATTGGGCACTCAGGAAGAGAATCCCAATGAAAGCCAGAACTCTGAGAAAACAATATCGGTTGGACAAGCAAGTTCTTCTAGTACTTCGGTACCTTCAGCAACATCAGCACAGGATGCAGCAGATCAAGGAAATGATCAAAATGTTAATATTGATGATAACTTGGGTCATAGTTTTGGATTTTTGGAAAATGTTTCATTACACCAAAGTCTTGGTTCTACTGCAAGAGATCCTGACTTGGAAGGTGTTGATTCAATAATCAGGAACATTGTTTCTGACTCTGGAGTTATAAGGCAGGAAGAGGGAGTATTAGTTGAAAACTCAGAAAATGTGAGGACTAGTGTGAATGTAGAAAAAGAACATGGTGAGAGTGTGTGTATCCGAACTTACTGTGTGTTCCAGATTCTAGTTCCTTTTCAATAACAATCAAACAAACAAGATTAACACAATCAAATTACCTTTTTGATTAATCTTCTCAATTCAACAATTATACATTCTCTCTCTAAAACTCTTTCTCTCTCTCTCTACACGATATCTCTCTTAAACGTACAACTGAACTCTACTCTATGAAATACAAAGAATACAAGGTATTTATACTCACTACTAAAATACAAGGAAAAACAAATACAAATACAATACTTTGACTTTTTATTACAAAAAGACTTTGACTTTAATGAGATTTGACTTTCTCAGCTTTGACTTCTTGAATCTTTGACCTTCAGTCTTCTTGATCTTGTATCCAACATATTTATGCACTAACAATCTCCCCCTTTGGATTCAAGATCATTATTGACAGATCTAGCAAATCAGTCTTCACTTTAAGTTCTGTCAGTACAATCTCCCCTTTTTCTTTGACGGTATTCTTTCCAAAACTGTCTTCAAACAATTATCAATCTCTCCAAAACTTTCACAAAACACTTACAGACTTTGGAAAGAAATTATCTTCAGAATCGGCTCGAATTGCTTTAGCAAATAATCTTCAAATAAAATTTCTTCAAATCTTCAGAAATTCTTTGATTATCTTCAAACCTTCCCTTTGAACTTTCTGACTTAAACATTTCAGAAAATCAACTTCACAAAACTTTATCAGATCTTGATATCATCTCTTCCAAACTTCAAAACTTTAACATTTCTTCATATAATCTCCCCCTTTTTGATGATTTGAGCATCTATATCATCAAAACTTTTCTTCAAGAAATGTCTTTGACCATTTTGATCTGTCATACTGAGCCTCTGATTCGGTGATCCATAACCAAGTATTCATCTAGATATTTGCAAATCCAGGCAAAATAAGAATAGGTAACTCCTGAATCAACAGATGAATCAGTTAAAATGCCTGTCAGTAACACAAAGTCACTGTGTGTAACGAATACACAATATAAAGGAGCTTTTTGATGTTCACTCCCCCAGGACTTCCATCCAATCATTGAAATACCCTAAAGGCAATTTCTATGAATGTTATGACAAAGAAATGAATTCTTTGTGTGCTCGTGCAAGTGTAGAAAGAATTAAAGCACAAATGATTGCTTTTTAATAAGGCTCGACATTGTGTAAACCACTGAGACAACAGTAGATAAACACAGACTCTAAGTGCATGATTGAAGTGCGAAGGTGGGGCAGACTTCCTTCTTTTTCAATATCTAGATTTTCCAAATGAAAATCAGATAGATTATGTGTTGCGTCCCCTTGAAAATATGAAACATTTTCTTTTTGAGAAGAAAATGAGTGGTTGGTGGGGTTATAATCAAGAGTTGGCATGGGCTATTTGCCTGTTTCAATAATATTCACCAAGAATTGTGAAGCATTAGTAATGTGGTTGCCCGGCTCAGAAAGTAGTTGGTGCAGAGTTTGATATTCTTTTACTCTGATCTCACACCCTCTTTCTTTTAATCAATAAGCTCACTACTAACCAAACTCTTATTTCCATTTTACCTCGTCACACCCACACTCATTTCTTTTGACTCCTCACACTCAATCACTAAGGGATTAACTTCATGGGTAGGAAACACTGGTTAACGTGAATCCATAGAAGTTTAGTTAATTCCTAGCACAAAGAATCCAAGTTTCCTATAAAGCATGAGTTGCTCAAATGGTTTAACTTTAACAGTTAAAGCTCATATACAAATGTCAGATGTTGATATGCTCAGAAAATATAATCATGAAGATTTAAGCATTTTTAAACATTGAAGTATTTTCAAACAAGTATATTGAAATGAATGAATATGAATGCAAGAGATTTGTTTGAAAATCTGACATTGTATGAAAAATGATCAGAAATGAATGATATATCAATTAAGGCTTATGGTCAAGAATAATGGATATGTGTCTATACGAAACAAAATATAGACATTCTTGAATGAAACGCTTTGAAATGAAATATCGCTCAAAAATCCTTTGAATTACAAGCGGAGTGTCTTACCATCGAAGAAAAATTGTTTCAATTTAGAGACGTGGTAAGAACATGATGAACAAAAATTCAAACCGGTGTGGGTGAATACTTGAAAGTATATAGAAAAAATAATACACAAGTATTTATCTTTGGAAACACACGGTTTGTTTATCAATTAAGCACAAAAAAAATGAAAAACATTTAAAATCACACTTCCAATTCATGAAATCTTTTTAAAGAATCGGAAAGTGGTTTGAACATTTAAAAATATGTTTTCTACACCTGAAAGTTGTTCTTCTTTCAGATATATTTGAGATTAAGATAAGGAATTTACCTTTTCACGCAATCTTAATTCTCAGAAAGTCAAGCTATCGTCATTAATATATGATCTTGGCAGCTTCTCTCATCCTGCAAGTCTCAAAGTCTAGTCAAAAATGTATTCTAAAATAAAATGACATAAAGAAATAAAACGATTAATGTACGATTTCTGATTTGAAGTAATCAGAAATCATAGTCTTACTCCTTTTGACTTATAGGCTCCCCCTAAAATCATGCATCACAAAAATTTTGTCAGTTAAGTAGAATGCAGAAATTAATTTTGCTCCCCCTCAAATGAATGTAGATCATCTAAAATCTTCTCATACTCCCCCTGAGACCATGAACAAATAATTAAAGTGCAAATATCTTTCAGAAAATAAAGATAAAGAAAATGATGAAAAATAACAATTCGTAACTTTAGTAGGTAACAACCGATTACGTCTTAAGATTTAACATATCAAGCTTAGAGACAAGAAAATTAAATCTCTTTTCATCTAAGGGTTTGGTAAATAAATCTGCATGTTGATAATCTGTTTTTACAAAATAAAGTTGTCACACCCCGCTAAAGCGGAAACATGAGGCATAACAGCTCCGATTTCATAGCACAAGATTATAAACATACCAACATTCATTTAACTTTCAAAAGACATTACATTTTTAAGAACGTAGTATTGACATTGTTTACAATTCCCAAACTTAAAATATATCAATACGCATAAAACATAATAATCCTGTTTCAAAATATGAAGTACGCTGCTAAAACATCATGGAATTACCTTCTTGATTCCTGAAAAGCATGAATAAAACCAAGGTCAACTACAAAGAGTTGGTGAGTTCACAGGTTTTAGATATGCACTAATCAATTTATATGCAAGTTGACATTGTAAATCACGTGTAAAAACAAATCTTCACTTCTTTGATTCATGAGTACCATAATTCAATTTCTTTATGATAAGAGTTTGCAAAGATAATATTACGTTGAGCCACTACTAAGCCGTCCCTGACCAATTTCAACGCCCCTGATGAACTAACTCAGCGGTGGTTCAAGCCACATGTTTAGTCATCTTCTCTAGTATAGTGCACCCCTGCTCGTCAGCACTAAGGTAGGTTTGTCACACCAAATAGCGCTATCCACTAATACTATAGGCCCGATTTTCTTCGAGTTAATAGTAGTGTCACGGGGTCTTAACATTTAATACTCAACACATCAATTGCATACTTATCATATAGCTTATAATTCCAAACGCTTTTAACAAGCCTTATAAATTGCCGATTTGCAATACTTTCACACAATTCTCATGAATCTTTATATACGCAATTTAAGCATGCGTTTCACCCCAAAATCAGTTAAAATGATAAAAGTGGGGCTGTGAATACTCACCTTTTAAAGAAAGTGCGGTGCTTTAGAGATAGAGTTCACCGGTAGTTGTCACTCCCTAAGTTTCCTATAACGAAAGATGTCATACGTCAAAACTTGTTCCTAAATCCAAGTAATCCATCCAAGTGATTTATTGAAATGCCAATAAGTATGTGTATTAGTTCAAATTCAATTTAAAGCTAAAAATTGAATTTAGAATACTTAATACAATGAGTCTATAAAATGATAAAGATAACTGATCTTCCAAAGGACTTTCTTTACCAAAATATTTGAGGAATTAATATACTAAGTTGTGAACAATTCTGCAAAATTTCATAATTTATATAGGTGTTTTGGTACCCCAAATAAATTCCACAAAACAGAAAGTCACTGATTTTCAGATCAGTGACACACTTCACTTGCAGCTTACATTAGGGATATCAAGACTCAGAATTATGCAATGATCCATATATGGTTGCAAAGCTAACTCAAAAATCTAACTTTTGGAAAAAATTTCACTCAATTTGGACAAAAATTGAGGGAGTTATGGTCTTTGGAAGATGGGTGAATGATTCTGCCAATTCTGGACAGATTACACCACTTTCTTCTAAAATGAATTTGAGTGACCTAATCTCCATAATTTTGAGTGATTCTTGATGATATGATTCACTAATACCATAAATTGAGTTTTTGTAACAAAAAGCACAAATTTTTATAGCTTATAAACTGACTTATAAAGCTCAAAAAGTGAATGCATGAACCATGACAGCAAGTTGTGATATAGATTAAGCTTGCAAAAAGTGATAAGATGATCATTTAGTCATGGTTTTTAGAATAACACATGACCTCACATCATGAACCAATATACAATAATTTTTAACAATCACTTATGCATCATGGATTCATAGCAACCACCAATGCTCATCCAATCCCATGCATTACAATAACACTTACCAAACAATTGATATCAAGACATTTAAATGCTCTTAATCACATAAGATGGAACAATCTTATTTTAAGATTTTATTTATACTTAAAATTGATACAAATACCTAATTTCCACTCTAAAATTATAAAAATGTCATAGGTAATAATACCACACTTCACAAGATTGAAATATTTGGTAAAAATCTCAAAGATTACATTCAAATCCCCAATTTTTACTTGGAAAATCATACAATGGTTTTACTTTACAATGGTATAATCTACCAATGCATCCCATTTCATTTCCAAAAACAAGGTTATGCAACCACAAGAAAATATGATGAAGAACACATAAACTTTTGATAATAGACTTGAAAAATGAGAGTGTTAAGATGATTACCTGCTCAAAAAGTGATGAAAACTTGTATTGTTGATGAAATAAGGTGGTTCTTTCTTGAAGATTTCTTGAAAACTGAGGGAGGTGAGGGTGTGGTGGTGGTGGCCGGCGATTAGAGAGAAGAGGAGAGGGAGATAAAAAGGTTTGAAAAAAAATGAGAGCATTAAGCTTGTCTTGGTGTTTTAATGCCCTATTTATTTATTTATTTATTTATTTTAAAAGAAAATAACAAGTAAAATGGTATAATTAAGACATGTGTCCTATGACTAATCAAGTAAATCTTTATTTATTTATTTTTTTTATACTTAGCCTATTAAATTGAAATATCAGATATATTTGAGAACCGAAATACCCGATTCTCAATTTTTGTTTAAACAACTTTTATGTAGAAAAAAATGCAAATATTTCAACTAAAATAATATAACTTTATAATTTTGGTCTTAATTGTAATTTTGGCATTTCTGATCTGTGACGGTCTGTTACTGGACTGTTCCGGATATTCTACGCATCTTTCGAAATTTTCGGAAAACTTTTATCTTAATGACTTTTAATTAAAATCTAGGAGTGACAAAACTTATAAAATAATCTAAGGGTGCTAACCTTAATATTCAGAATTTGACAGGTGTCACAAAAGTTCAATTGTTCCTTTTTCTACATTATCTTTTATAAAATGATACCTGACATCAATGTGTTTGGTTTTCGTATGCTGGACAGGATTAGCAGATATGGCAATTGCACTCTTCGAGTCACAATATATTGGAATTTTATCAAATTTGAATCCATAGTCTCGTAGCTGTGTTCGCATCCACAAGACTTGAGAGCAGCAACTTGCAGTAGCTACATACTCCGCTTCAGCAGTCGATGTGGAAACCCATAACTGTTTCTTTGATGCCCAGCTAACGAGCTTGTCTCCAAGAAATTGAACGTGACCAGAAGTACTCTTTCTGTCCAACATGCAACCTGCATGATCTGCATCTGAATATGCAGTCAGTTGAAACCCAGTATCCTTAAGATACCACAAACCAAGGTCTACAGTGCCCTTCAGATATCTAAATATCCGTTTGACAGCAGCCAAATGGGATTCTTTGGGAGCAGCTTGATATCTATAACATAGACATGTTGAGAACATAATATCTGGTCTACTTGACGTTAGATACATTAACGATCCTATCATACCTCTGTATGTTCTAACATCTACACTTTTACCCGAAGGATCAGTGTGGATCTTAGTACCAGGTGCCATCGGGGTACCAATTGGTTTACAATTTTCCATCTTGTACTTCCGAAGAATATCCAAAATGTACTTAGATTGATTTATAAAAATCCCCGTAGAAAACTGTTTAACTTGTAGTCCGAGAAAGAAATTCATCTCTCCCATCATACTCATTTGAAAACTTGACACCATGAGGTTAGAAAAGTTTTTACAATATTTTGGATTAGTAGAACCAAATATTATATCATTAACATATATCTGAATAAGAATAATATCAACTTTTTCCTTCGTTATGAATAAAGTGGTATCAATCTTACCTTTAGAGAAACCAGACTTGACCAAGAATTTGGATAAGACGTCATACCAGGCTCGAGGGGCTTGTTTTAATCCATAAAGGGCTTTGTCCAAGATATATACATGATCTGGCTTGTCTTGATTGACGAACCCTTCAGGTTGAGACACGTACACTTCTTCTTTAAGAATGCCGTTCAGAAAGGCTGTTTTCACATCCATCTGAAAGACTATGAAGTTCTTATGAGTGGCGTAGGCGAGAAACATTCTGATTGCCTCTATGCGCGCTACTGGAGCATACGTCTCGTCATAATCGATGCCTTCTGATGACGACACCATCTTCATCCTTTTTGTTCTTGAATACCCACTTAGTGCCGATCACGGTTTTGCCTTCTGGTTTAGGAAACAGTCTCCAAACATTTAGGGCTTCAAACTGATTGATCTCTTCTTGCATTGCAGATACCCAGTCCGAATCAGCAAGAGCCTCATATACTCGTGTTGGCTCAATCTTGCTGAGGAACGAGTCATGCATACATTGATTAAGTGTCGCTGACCTAGTCTGTACAGGCTTGTTGAGATCTCCAATTACTTGATATAATGGATGCTCTTTGGTCCAGCGATGCTCATGCGGAAGTGGAGTAGATACTGATTGAATTTGATCATCATCTAGAAATCCAATTTCAGAATCTTCAGTTTGAATAACAGGAGGGGGGGTTTAGTTGAAGTCTCAGTTGCAGAAGTATCAGTTGGTACAGCAGATTCAGGCTGTTGAGTAGACAATGTATTACAGCCAACTGAAACAGTTACTTCTGGCTCAACATTTGCTTGTGCATCTTCAACTGTAGGAGTAGATGTTGGAATGTGAGTTTCTGTCTGAACAGGGGATGCTTGTTCAGTTATGACATCTGAAGTGACTAGATGATTGCAAGTTATGTCTTCAGACCTGTCAGTCACAGTAGATTTAGATACATTAGTTCCAAGAAACTCATCATAAAAGAATTCAAATAACAAATCTAAATCAGTTAAATGTGAAGTAGATGTAGAAGCGTTATCCGAATTTGTCGCTGTAGAAGCAGTTTCTGGACTGATCTGCCCAGAAGCTAATACTCTTGTGATAACGGGTTCTGAACTGAGATGATCAGAAGCCATTTCTTCATCGAATGTGACATTAACGCTCTCCACAACTGTCTTTGACTTCTTTAGATAAACACGATATGCAACAGATGTTGAAGAATAACCGATAAAGATGCCTTCGTCCGCCTTAGCACTGAATTTATTCAGACTCTCTCTATCGTTAAGCACAAAACATTTACACCCAAATACGTGAAAATATTTGATAGTTGGTGTTCTGTTGTTGATCAACTCATATGGAGTCTTCTGAAAACGTCGATGTATCATAGACCGATTTTGAGTATGACATGCAGTCCAAACAACTTCTGCCCACAAGAATAGAGGTAAGTCCAATTAGCTAAGCATAGTCCGAGCGGCCTCGACTAGCGTTCGATTTCGCCTTTCGACTACTCCATTTTGTTCAGGCGTTCTAGCAGCAGAATACTGATGTGAAATCCCAACTGATTCGAGATATTCATCAACAATCTTGTTTTTGAATTCTGTGCCATTGTCAGTACGAAGAAACTTGACTGGTCGCTGCATTTTCACCTGGGTCATCTTTAAGAAAGTAATGAGAACTTTCGGTGTCTCATCTTTTGATCGAAGAAATTTTACCCACGTGTATCTTGAGTAATCGTCCACAATAACCAACACGTATTTCTTTCCTCCCAAACCCTGAGTTCTCATTGGACCACACAAATCCATGTGTAACAATTCTAACGGAGAACTAGTGCTTGGTTCAGGCTTCGGTTTGTGAGCGGCTCTCTTCATCTTACCCTTTTCACAAGCTGCGCATAAGTGTTGCCTTTCATATTTCAGCTCAGGAAGTCATTTGACCAACTTCCCACGAACCATCTTGTTAATCCAACGAAAGTTTAGATGAGATAAACGTCTGTGCCAGAGCCAACTTTGCTACGTTGAAGCTTTTGACAATAAGCATACTTGACTATCAATCTGAACTTTGGAGAAATTAATTGTGTAGAGGTTGGTCTTTCGATTTCCAGATAAGAGTTCTGTTCCATCTTCAGTACGAACCGAGCAACTCTTAGACTTGAAGTTGACCTCTAACCCTTTATCGCAGAATTGACCGATGCTAAATAAGTTGTGCCCCAAGCCTTCGACATAACTCACCTTACTTATCGTTATGTTGTCTTGAATGATGTCACCATATCCTAAGATAGGTGAAAGCTGATCGTTCCCGAATCTGACATTACCACTGAATTTCTCTATATAGTTAGACAATAAAGCTTTTTGCCCAGTCATATGCTTGGAACATCCACTATCCAAGTACCACATATGCCGGGTCTGCAAGAGAAATAAGGTAATAATAGATTTAGGTACCCATTTAAAAACGGGCCCTAACAGTTTAGTACAAGATTTTGGTATCTACTTGAAAATGGATCCTTTGTTCTTTTGAAAACTTTGAAAAACATTTGATCTCGAAGAATTAACATGATAAGATCCATACCAATCAGAAAAATTATGAGAATAAGCAAAATCAGTTTTCCGATAATTAGGACGAGAATTAGTAGTAATAGGAGATAATTGAATCAATTGATTTATTGAGTAACGCTTGTAAGAAGTTACAAGGTTTTGTTTATAAGAAGCACATTGACCAACTATATCAGAATCACTACTAACAGATTTAGTACAAGAATTATCAGTAACTGATTCAGATATCTTAGCATCCTTTTGTTTTGGTCTCCATTCTGATTGAGCTTTCAACTTTTTCTTCCTTAAATCTGAAACATAAGATATAGATTTATTAGGAAAAATAGATTTCCGGGATTGAGTTTTCTGTTGTGTACCAGTGTATTTCTGTTTCTGTAATCGCTGTTTCTTATGTTTCTTACCGTGAGCATAGTAATCAGCAGTTACAGAAACTGAATCACCAACCTTAGTTGATGTTTCACCAATATGAACATCACTTAGTAACACTCTTTCATTTTTAAGACAAGTAGAATGACCAGGAAGTTTAGAATGGACATCAAACATATCAGATTCTTCCATGCACCCATCATCAGAATTAAAAGAATCATTTGCAGACTCAAATAAGTCATCAGAATTATCAGAGAAAGTTTGAGGTGCCTTTGAAACTGTAGAACACTTTGTTGATTTAACTTGAAAAACGGTGTTCTTTAAAACTGTAGAAAATACATTTTGTTCTATATCAACCAAAAGTTTTTCATCATATAAAACATTTTCAAGCTCGACTATTTTGCTTTCAAGAATAGATGTAGGAACATAAACCTTTGCAATTGCAGGTTTTTCCTTCATCTCAGAAGCGGAATAACTAACAAAATAGTCGTTTGAAAGAACTTTTGGTGTTTCTGAAAGATAACTATCATTTAAGTTTACATAGTTAAACGGTAGTTGCATTTTTTTTTATTCTTTCTATTTTCAGTTTCTTTGGCCTCAACTTCGTCTGACAATTTGGTAACAAATTTGGGTTTTAAATGAGTATGTTTACCAACACAAGCAAGAAAATCATAGTTATAAAGTGCCGGCTGTTTTCTGATGGCTTTCTTAAGATAATGGGGGTTGTTAAAACCAAGTCCCCATCTTTGCTTAACATCAGTCTCTTCATCAGGAACATTAAGAAAAATGGTTTGATCTGTTTGACCTCTTTTATAAAGTTTAACTTCCAGATCATTTACCTTCTTGTTCAAATTCTTGTTTTCAACCTGCAATTTATAAACAGTTAGTGCAGATTCATTCTTCTCAAACTCATATTTAGACACTTTACCTTCAAACTCAGAAATACTCTTTTCAAAACAATCTACTTTAGATTTAGAATCAAAATCAGACTTGTGTAAAGAATCAATCAGATCTTTGTTAGAAATAACAGACGTATTAAGATCAAAGATCTTCTTGTTCTTTTTAGCAACTTTTTATTTTTCCTTTTTCAGATTATTTTGTAAATTTTGTAGCTCAACCACCATGGTTTCCATTTTGGTAATAAAATCTTTTTCAGATAAGTTTAATACCTGTACATCCCAGTGCAGTGCAATCACAAGTAAATAAGAACAATGATGAACAGATTATATGCCACAACAACTAGTCATATGATTGATATAACTTCAAAGGGTTAAGGTTTACAGAGAGAATTTCTGATTAGGGTATGTAAACCTAATGACTAGTAAACTGAAATAATGAATTTCTAACCTTTCTAATATGTTCCTCACTAATTATGAGATAAATAAGCCTTTATATACTTAGGCTTTACAAGCAATTGGGCTTTATGGGCTTGGGCCCATCTTAATAAAACAACTATCAATTAATTACAAATCAAACCTTTATAAATACTTTATTCCACTTTCAACACTCAGGACTTTCAGTCCTAACAATCTCCCCCTAAAGTTGAATAAAACATTTAACAACTTGATAAGCTTCAGGCCTTGATCTTCTTTCCCTCTTGAAACTTTGAAGAACTTTGGTGTTGCATGTCTTCATGACTTTCCACGCTCCCCCTTGAATAAAGCTCTTGGTCTTCATAGTTTCAACTTTGTAACCAGATTCAATGTACAGTAGCCTCGACTGAACGCACTATCACGCCGCTTTTAACTGTAGAAACTCAATCACATCGGATCAACAGACAAGAAAGATAATGTGAGAGTAACGTGACTTTCCACGGTGCAACTTCAGTTTAAAACAAAGAATCTTTCTTTGAACCGCGAGTTGAATAGACTTTCATCTTAAGAACTTGTTTCAATCAGCTCGTAGGAGGAATAATGAAGAAACTTGTAGCAGACACCACATGATACGGGAAAGAATCAATACAAACTTTGAAAACTTCAATCTTTGAAATCTTCACTATCTTCAGACAAACAAATTTAGCATTAAAATCATATATTCATCTCCTTGATCTCTAGACTGTCTTCAGAACTGAATTTTTTTCTTTCTAAACATTTCTCCCCCTTTTTGATGATTTTGAACATCATGATCATCAAAACTTATTCAATTTCAGCACTTTCTTTGATCTCCCCTCTATGAAAATTTGGCATTCTCCGCCCGTTGATCTGATTATCCGTCAATTCATGAAATGTATATATCCGAATCTTTTCAAATTCAGACATAATGAACAATGTAACCCTGATTCAACAGATGAAACAGCTAGTATGCCTGTAAGTAGCACGGAGCCACTTTGTACAACGGATGTACTTTGGAAAGGAGCTTTTGTGATGTTCACTCCCCCAGGGCTTCCATTCAATCATCGAAAAACCACAAAGTAATTTTCTATGAATGTTATGACAAGAAAACTCATTTCTTGTGTGCTCGTGCAAGTGTAGAAATGATTGAAGCTACTTAGCTTGATCAGGCTAAAAAATGTGTAAACTGTTGAGACAGCAACAGATATTACACGGACTCAATGTGCATGAAAGAGGTGCGAAGGTGGGGCAACTTTCCTTCTTTTTCAATATCTAAATCTTCCGAGTGAAGACTAGATAGAAGATATGCTGCGTCCCCAAAGAAAATGAAACATTTTTTTGTTAAGAAAGAAACGAGTGGTTGGTGGGGTTATAGCAAGAGTTGGCATGGGCTCACTGCCTGTTTCAATGATGGTCACCAAAGAGTGTGAACCAATCAGAATATGTGGTTGCCCGGCTCAGAAAGTGGTTGGTGCAGAGTTTTGATATTCTTTTAACTCTGTTCTCATACCCTCATTCTTTTTACCATTATGCTCACTTCTAACCAAACTCTCATTTTCCATTTTACCGCTCCACACAATGAAAAAAACTCAACCCGATGAGTTATCTCCCCCACTCTTTGATTTATGACCCCTCACCCCTCAAATCACTCTAGGATAACTTCCGGGGTAGGAAACACTGGTTAACGTGAATCCATGGAAGTTCTGTTTAAGTTCTCACACAAAACCCATGTAAGTCCTAAAAATATTAGTAGCTCAATAGTTTAACTTGAACATTTAAGCTCAAATAAGATAACACTGTCAAAAAGTATGCTCAGGAGATTTGAGCAATTGATCTTTGAAAAGACTGAAAAAGTACCAATCAGATCAACTAAACTAGTTAGGGTATCAAAGAATTGAATATTTTGTTTATACGAACAAATATAAACAACTTAGCAATGAAAGCACAAATGATAGATACTCAACAACATTGAATTTCAAACGAGGGTATTATCATCGAAAAATTGGTTCATTATGAGACATGGTAATAACAAATTCAAATAAAGTACTGAACCTATGTGTGTGAATACGTTACAGTATAAGGATAAGATAATACGCAAGTATTGATCTTTAGAAACACACAGTCAGTTAGACATTAAAGCTCAAAAAATGAAAAACATTTAAAATCACACTTCTAAATTCATAAAATCTTTTGAGAATCAGAAGTGGTTTGAACATTTCAGAAACTGTTTTTCATGCTTGAAAGTTGTTCTTCTTTCAAACACTCAGAGATCTATAGATAGAAGATACTTACATTTAAGCTCCCATTCAAATCATTATAGAACGATATATATCTATTAAGCTCCCCCTGGATATTTGCACAATATCCAAGTCTGAACTTTGACGAACAGGTCCTGGTCTGTCATGTAATCAGAAGCCAAACTTCGTTGTAGTCCGGGTTCTAAGCTGATTTTCTTAGAAGCCATCATTCTTCTACTCCCCCTTGACAGTAGGTGCCTGCAACAAAGAATCAGTTTTCGGTTTTGGTACCCACTAGTATTTGGGTCCTCGAATGTTAGTTGCAGTTCTTGTGGGGGAAATAGAATAAGAACCATACCAGAAACGATCACTGGTTTTGTGAATGTGATCATGTGTATGACAATAAGAACAATGGTATTTTATACCTGACAACCTGAGTAATTGATCTCTCGAGTAGATATGATCAGGTTTACCTTTATGCACTTTGTTCTTTTTGACATTGGACGCATGTACACATGATTCTTTTTCTTTCAGCTCATCTTCAACTGGTTTCTTCTTCCAGACCAGTTCCTCTTCTTTGTGTCTCCTTCTTCTTTGGAATGTACCTGAACCATCTATATTGCTATCATAGAAAAGGTTAGTTTTACGAATCTGATCAAAATATTTAACTGCCTGTGTGAAGAGACATATTTCTGATTTGAGCTTGATACATTCTTTTCAAGCACTTTAATCGTTGATGCAAAGTTGTCTCTTTCTTTAACAAGCAAATCAGTCTTCTTCGTGAACTCAGACTTCGTCTTCTGCTCTTTTAGTGCCTTCTCAGATAGTTCAGATAGATTGGCAATCAACCTTTTAATCTCAGTCTCAAAGATGCTTCGTTCTTCTTCGAATCCCTGCTCAACATCATTTCTTTGGCCGGATATTTCCTTGAAGAATCCAACATTCTTCTGTTCAATGGTCTTCTTTTCGTTTGCAAACTTTTCTCTTTCAAGAATGATTACTTTCTCGAAAGCAGAAACTTGCTGAGAGAGTTTTATGCATTTCAGCTCCACTTCCTTCTTCTCATCAGCACATTTTCTCGAGAATTCTGAGAACTTCTTTGCGAAATATTTCTCTTTAGTCTCAAAATCAGATTTTTGTTTAGCAAGCAGTTGCTCCAAATCAGATAAACGCTTTTGAAGTTCTGCATTTGCATCTTTCAGAACAGAGATCTTTTCCTCATAACTTTCAGTAGAGACTAGTTGCTGAGGTTTAGCTTCCAAAATAGAAATATTTCCTTTTAGCTCAGAGTTCTCAGCTTCCAATTCTCTCCCTTTTAAAATCAGATTTGGCACTAACACCAACCATTCAGTACAATCCCACAACTCTTTTCCTGTCATTTTGTTATAAAATATTTGACCAGAAATTTCATTAAAAGTGTCACGAAAAATGTCACAAGAAATACTACTTGTCATATAATTTCTAGCATAATTATTGCCACTCTCTCTTTGCTCCTTTTCCACAGGAGAAGCTTCTGCCGGAATTTGGGATTGCTTTTCTCCTTCAGTCAAAGATAATCTGATGTAGGGACCCACCTCATGTTCGTCAACAAAATCCAGAAAATCAGTTTTCCACCTTTCATATTCTCCTTTGGACCGCAACCTTGGTGGGTACACCATTTTGATCGTTTCAAATAGAATGTATTCGATCCGGCTTTAAAGAGAGATGAAACTTGAAAGTGCAGGGACCAAAAGTGACAAAATGTGAAACTTGAAAGCTAAGGGTCACAAACGACACGCTGAATCCTTGAAGTACGGGGGCTAAAATAAATACACTGCAAAAAGGGGTCCGGTCGAAGCAAAGGACCTGAATATGCAAGATACCGGTCGAAGGTAAGACCGGAGTAAGCAGATATTCGGTCGAATGACAGGACCGGGGATACACTTATCCGGTCGAATGATAGGACCGGGGATATACGTATTCGGTCAAAGGGTTTGACCGGAGGTTACAACTATCCGGTCGAAGGTTAGACCGGAGTAAACAAGTATCCGGTCGAATGAGCAAGACCGGAGTACAGGTGTCCGGTCAAATGGGTAAGACCGGGGAATACTCTTATTCGGTCGAAGGTGCAAGACCGGAGGAACTCTTATTCGGTCGAAGAGGCAAGACCGGAGCACAAGTGTCCGGTCAAATGGGTAATTCCGGGGAAAACTCTTATCAGGTCGAAGGTGTAAGACCGGAGTACAAGAGGCCGGTTGAATGTTCAGGTCAAAAGATTACGATAAACACAAAAAACCAGATAAACACACATATATCGATTAAGACCGAAGAACACGAAGAATTCGACCGAAGAACACGAAGAATTCGACCGAAGAACCCGAAGAATTTATGGGATTCGACCGAAATCAAAACCCAGATCCTTCTCCTTCGATCGAAAGAAACAAACAAACTCAACCAAAAATTGATTCAACCGATATACACAGTCAACAGTAACAAATAATCGACCGAACAGAAATTAACCCTAATAATAATCGACTGAACAAAAGATTTCCAGAAAATTAATCGACCGAACAAAAATCTTACTGTTTTTCCCAAAAAAATCGATCGAACAGATTAAATCTTACTTTTTTTTCCAAAAAAAATCGATCGAATAAAACCAGAAGCAAACAGATATCGATTAAACAGATAACACAGAATGTAACCACTAACAATCAATTAATGCAAGTAAAACAATTAACACAAGTAATTGATCTTAGGGTTTCAGACAAAACTTTTTACTGGATCAAACCTTTTTGCCTATCCACTCTGATACCAATTGTAGATCCCAGTGCAGTGCAATCACAAGTAAATAAGAACAATGATGAACAGATTATAGGTCACAGCAACTAGTCATATGATTGATATAACTTCAAAGGGTTAAGGTTTACAGAGAGAATTTCTGATTAGGATATGTAAACCTAATGACTAGTAAACTGAAATAATGAATTTCTAACCTTTCTAATCTGTTCCTCACTAATTATGAGATAAATAAGCCTTTATATACTTAGGCTTTACAAGCAATTGGGCTTTATGGGCTTGGGCCCATCTTAATAAAACAACTATCAATTAATTACAAATCAAACCCTTATAAATACTTTATTCCACTTTCAACACTCAGGACTTTCAGTCCTAACAATACCTCATTAACTGCCTCATCATCTGACTCGTCAACCTTAACTTCTTTGCCCATGAGACAGATATGAGCTGTTTCTTCTTTCTTGTCATCCTCTTCTCCTTCTGAGTAATCCAGCCAAAACTCATCTTCAACCATTAGAGCAACACCCGCTTCTTGTTGTCTTGCCAAAAGCAACTCGTTCTGATAGTACTGAGAGTTGCGAACTTTCGGCTTTCGACAATCTTTTGCAAAATGACCCATCTTGCCGCAATTGTAGCACTTGATTGAATCAGTTGCTGGCTTTTCAACAACGGTGTAGTCATTCATAAACTTCTTCTTCTCATCTGGTTTCTTCTCCACATATCTATCTTCTTCATACCTCTTACCTACTCTTTTTGTCGGTGCTCGTGGTTCTTTGAACTGGATGAAGAATAGCGTTGAGAATTTGATCCCGGCTTCTTGTAAAATATCTTCTGGAATGCACGGGTCAGCAACAGCATGGCTTGTTTCAAATTCTCTCCATCATCAATATCTGAAACAGAATCTGACTCAGAACTGGTAAGAACTTTCTTCTTTTTCTTCTCTTTCTTCTCTTTCTTCTCTTTCACCTTCTCTCCAGCTACTAATGCAATAGGATCAGGAACTTGTGCTGCCTTCTTCTTCTCAACTCTTTTCTCTTCAACCTCTTCTTCATTCTGTTTCAAAGTCTCAAATACCTCATGTAAAGGAATTTCATTCAAATCCTTCATTTGCTTCATTCTTCTTGTATGCTTCTTCCATTCCGGGCGTAGGATACTCAGAAATTTGACATTGTTTTCCAACTACTTCTTTTTTACTTTATTCTTTGTCAGCTCATTCAGAAGCAATACAAACCTCTCATATATATCTTCCAAACTCTCATTCTCCTTAGCTTTGAATTCCTCATAACTATTGATGCAGTTTGCCACTTTCATTTGATTTCCAACCTTGGATCCCATCATCATCTTTTGCAACTGATCCCACATCTTCTTAGCCTTGCTTTTGTAACTATCAATCTTGATGTAGATCTCATTCGGAATGCTCTGAAGAAGTAATGATCTTGCTTGTTTATCTGCTTTGTATCGGCTTTTCTGTTCTTCAGAATATTGAGAAATATCCACTGTCACTGTTTTCATCTTTTGCTCTCTTTCCTCAGTCCCATCTTCACTATCAGAAGAATCAACATCAGGTACTTGAACTGTTATTGGAGCCATTGGACCTTCAGTGATAGACAGAAGAATATTCTCTCCATTTGAATGCCGATCTATGAAATCCAAGAATCTGTCCTTCCATTGTTCATACTCGCCTTTGAATAAAACTGGAGGCTTTACATCGGTGCCAATTGAAAGTGCATCTTTGGAAGTCATCTTCTTTAAACCTGTTTGAAAAATATATCAATAAGAAACTAGAACTGATCGTTAGTCCAAAATATGAAATCACAAGAAAAATCTTGAAAAGAAATTCAGAGATTTTGAACACAGAAAGAATTTGTGTCCCCCTCCGCAGACTTAGCACTGGGGTCCCGTTACGCGGTTAGCGGGTGGGGTCAAGGGGCAACGCCCTTGCGGGGTCGAGGGGCAGCGCCCCTAGAGAAAAAATTTTCACTATTAAAGGCCATATTACTATTTTGAAAATTTTGACTAAGTACAGAAACTCGCAAGCCTTAAAACTCGCATACTGAGAAACACGCAGATCGAGACGTGCGCGTTTTATAAACTCTCAAGCAAACTCGCAGAGAAACTCGCAAGCAAACTCGCAGACAAACTCGCAAGCAAACTCGTAGATCAAACTCCCAGATCAAATTCGCAGATGATGAAACTCGCAAGTGCCTAAACTCGCTAAAATTGTTCACGCTGAAACTCGCTAACAGAGGTTTGCGCGTTTACTAAACTCGCACGTCGAAGAACTCGCAAACCACCAAACTCGCACGTCGAAGAACTCGCTAACCACTGTTCCTCTCCAAACTCGCTAGCTTCGATTAGCACGTTTGGAGAACTCGCTGACCGCTACTAGCGCGTTCTGGCCCTTAGAAAAATTCTCACTTTTTCAAACTCGCAGGCTTGATTAGCGAGTTTCTTAGAACTCGAAGATAACCCTTGCGCGTTTTAGAACAAAAAATTTTCCTTCGACTTGAGCGTTCTATCTGATGAACCTTGCTCGTTTGACGACGAACTTGCGCGTTCTAGCTGATGAACCTTGCGCGTTTGACGACGAACTTGCGCGTTTGGACGAAGAACTTGCGCATTTTGGAGATCTAGCGCGTTCTTCCTTCTGTCGACCCAAAAACTAACTTTTCCATCAGAAATCGATCCAAACTTGTCCAATTGATCTGAAACTTTGTAGAATCCTTTGAAATCAACCCAAGAACAAGTTCCAATACATGATTTTTACAATTAAACACTTACAAACCACAAAGATTGATGAAACAGTGACAACGACTCGTGTACAAAAATTCAACAAAAATCATGAAATTCGAGTGATTTAAAGTGCAATACTTGAAATTGATTACAAAGACTCAATATATTACACTTTTGTAACGATTCCTAACCAAAATCAGCTCCAAAAACACATCTAATTTCAGAAATCGATTTTCACAGTCAAGAACACAATGTCGACTACTTTCTTGATCTGATTTCACCTTTTGGATCTGCTCTGATACCAATTGTGTGTTCCAGATTCTAGTTCCTATTCAATAACAATCAAACAAACAAGATTAACACAATCAAATTACCTGTTTGATTAATCTTCTCAATTCAACAATTACACTTTCTCTCTCTAAAACTCTTTCTCTCTCTCTCTACAAGATATCTCTCTCAAACGTACAACTAAACTCTACTCTATGAAATACAAAGAATACAAGGTATTTATACTCACTACTAAAATACAAGGAAAAACAAATACAAATACAATACTTTGACTTTTTATTACAAAAAGACTTTGACTTTAATGAGATTTGACTTTCTCAGCTTTGACTTCTTGAATCTTTGACCTTCAGTCTTCTTGATCTTGTATCTAACATATTTATGCACTAACACTTACCATTCTAGAAGGCTAGCCACATCCACTACCTCGCCGCATATGTTGCGAGCAAGAGGTTGAAACCGACATTAGTCGCCCACTAATGCATATGCAAACCTCAGCCAGCCATTCTATTGCCTCTCAACAGGCTATAGTCTCAACTTTTCACGGGGAATTAGCACATACTCTATCTGCCTTTCACTCGGAAATGGCAGGTATTGAAACAAGAACTCAGTTGCCCCCGAGTTTGACTTCTTTCAGTGCACCATTGAGTCTAGAACCGATTGTTACATCTATTTTTCTTCCTAGGACACAACCAATTATATCTTCTATCACCGGTCGTCTTAGTGACCCGGTCGGAACATCTGTAGTAGATCCGTAATCCGGACTACGAGGATCAGGTGCAAGTCCTGTCATTGCTAACATCATGCCAACTTTGAGCACATGCCACACTGTTGTATCTTCAACAACTGTGTTAACGGGAAACTTGAGTAGCCCCGGTGTTACGTTACCCGAATTCGTTTCTCAATGACGCCCTAAAGGTCATTGAAACCTCTTTATCGCAGAAATTTGAGTCGGAGATGAGTAAGGCATCTGAAAAGTTTGAGGAAGAGATTGGAAAGGTGATGAGGATGTTGAAAGGAAAAAATCCAGTTGTTGATGAGCCTGAGCAAACAGTTCCACTACCATCTGTTACACAACCACCACCAGTTCAATCAATTTCTGAGCTGAAATCTCTACTTCTAGCCCAACTGTTATCAGAAGATCCAGCAAATTAAGCCGATGCAGATCCTATTGGTTTACTGAGGCAACAATCCCAACCAATTGTTCCTCAGGTTCCAGTAGATTATGTTACACAATCTCAGTTCAATCAGTTCAAAGATTCGGTAGAGAAGCACTTACAGGATTTAACCACAGCAGTTCAACTTTCTTGCAAGGCTCAATCTGATGCAGTTTTGAAGAAAAGACATGATTGTGATTTTGATCAAGATCATGAGGGGGAGATGAACAAGAGATTGAAAACCGTGGAAGACACTGTTATTATTACTGTTGACGAACAGGGAACTGAAGTAGCTGGAACTATTCATGGAGAACAGTCAGAAAATGAACAAATGGAAGAGAATGTTCCAGAGGCTGAAGTTGAATTGATGATCTATGACAATACAGAATCAAGGGTTGAAAATCCTACGATTGCCACTATTGAGGAAGTAATGCAGATGTTAGGAGTTAATGCTGATAGTTTGTCAACCTAGACGACTATGAAAGTGATGATGATGAACAGGCTGCTGCTAGGTATGTCACTTACTTGAAAGTTAAGGAGGAAGGAATGAACGTTATTGAGCATAATATTGAAAGTGATGGACCTGATCCAGAGAATTCAGTTACTGTTGAAGAATTTGTACAGAATTCTATTGCACAAGGAAATCTGAGTCAAGGAGAGAATGTGTTGGATGATTTATTTGGAGAAACTTTAGATGAAAATTTTGATGATCTTGAAGATGAAGAGTTTGTAGATCTTGATCAAACGTTTCTAGTTCAACAAGCCAAAGTTGTGGAGGTTGCACAGTTTGCTAGTACCATTGATTATACTCCACCATCTTACAGACTATTTGATGAAGACGAGATCTTGACAGCTATTCCGATAGTCTCTCCCATAAGAAACTTCTCTGTCCCTGAAACCATTGATGATTCTGAACCAAAAGTTGCTCTTCCTTTACCCAAAGATTTTGATTCCGAACAACCAGTTGATCAACCCAAGCAAAAACCAAAAGCTGACAAACCCAAAAAGTCAAGAAGATCAAGAATTCCTACCCCAAAGCCCAAACCAAAAGATCTTGAAGAAGAAAGGCCAATCATTATTGATATCCAAGACTTCAGGAATAAGCTGTACAAAGAAAGAAAACAAAGAGAAAAGGAGGAAAGGCAGATAATCAGAGAAGCTAAAGCTGAGTTAAGAAAAGAGGAAGAAGAAGCAGCCAGAGCAAAAGAAAGTGCACTTCCTTACATTCGAAACCCAGATAGTCCAAAGATTTTAAGTGCAGCTGAAACCTCTATACAGTTAAAGCCAAATCCTGTTTTTGTTACTCCTATGGAAGTGGAAGAATTCTCTAAAGCTCACGGTCCATAACTTGAAACAATGCAAGCAGAAGAGCTCTTCACTTATGAAATCAGTAATTTGGGAAATGTGACGTTCAAAAGAGATGTAAGAGTTGGTACTGTTCCATATACTGGATATGATGTTGAAGGAGACTCTTTAAAGTTCATTGAGATCATTAGAAAGTCACTTAAAGTACCATTTCTGGAAGAGTCAACGAAAATCTTTGTTTCTTCTCTGCAGCCTGTTGATGAAGCCTGTTTTTATGGTGTTAGAGATAGAGACAAGGTTTATCAGGCCAACTATATCAGATTTATGAAGAGTCAGAGCAGAATGTCCCCATTTGCTAAAAGACAAGAGATTCTGCAGATTCAAAATGTTCACATTTGCAAGGTTCTTAATGCTTACTATCCAAAGTTCACAGTTCAAAGGAAAGACATGAAGATTAGTACTTTTTCTGAAGCTGATTTTGACAACTTGAACATCTCAGAAATTATGTTCATTGTGAATGAGTTCAGAGACAGGAGAAACAAAAGGAGGTCACAAGCTGTTGCTTATGCTTTGGATGCTATTAAAAGATTTATGACAAGGAGTGTCTACAATGCTTATTAATTTGATTTTCAGCTTGGTTTTGAAACCAATCAGAACAGAGTAAACCTACTGACACCAAACTTCAACCATCCTAAGATCAGAATTCTAGAGCCTTTTCAGGTATCCAAATATCTAGAGTTGGGTGTGATGTATGTTAATACCAAGACTCACAAGATGTAGTTCATGCGAGTATCAGAATTGGCTAAGTATTCAGATGGTACTTTGAAGTATGTGCGGAAAGTGCTCGAAGATAAACTGTTTCTGTCTGAGCTGGAAAGATTTAGATAGAATGAAGCTGTCAGAACTGTTGAGTCTCTTAACATGGAAGCTATGTTAGAAGAGATCAACAAGAAGATTGATTTCAGAGAATACATCAGGAGGTTTGAAGCATATATTGGGATCAGAAGAATCTGTTTTAGAAGATGGGACCAGAGCAAAATTGTCAAATGATCTAAAAGGGGGAGATTGTTACTGTATTTTAGTTTAGATCATTTGTGTTGACTTTTGTTAGCTTATCTTTATTTCTTGTTTGACCTATAAATAGGTCTTCCTTGCTTTGTTTAGAAGGTAACTAGTCATTTTTGTAATCAGAGAGAAAATCCTTTGAGAGAAACCTTGTAATCCTTTCACTTGTGATATCAATACACTTGTGATTTCCTCTTGATTTTCATTGTTCTTGATTGTGTTCTTATAATGATTTGATTGGACTTTATCACCGTCAATTCTAAAGATATTCATCCAGATCTTTTCAAATCCAGACAAAATGGTCGTGTAACACCTGAACCAACTAATGAATCAGTTAACATGCCTGTCAGTAATACTAAGTCACTGTGTGTAACAAATACATATTGGAAAGGATCTGATTTTATGTTGACTCCCCCAGGGCTTCCATTTAATCATCGAAACACCACAAAGGTAATTTCTATAAACGTTATGACAATGATTGCTTATTGGGCTCAAAATTGTGTAAACCACTGAGACAACAGTAAGTTAAACACAGACTCAATGTGCATGATTGATGTGCAAAGGTGGGGCAGACTTCCTTCTTTTCAATATCCAGATTTTCCAAATGAATATCAGATAGCAAATGTGCTGCATCCCCTTTTGAAAATGTGAAACACTTTCTTGTTGAGAAGAAAATGAGTAGATGATGAGGTTTGATCCAGAGTTGGCATAGGTTAGTTGCCTGTTTCAATAATGATCACCAAAGAATTGTGAATCACTAGAATGGTGGCTACCCGGCTCAGAAAAAGTTGGTGCAGAGTTGTGATATTCTTTTAACTCTGTTCTCACACGCTCTTTCTTTTAAACGTTTTGCTTTCTCTAATCACACTCATTTCTTTTCGATTTGCACACTCAATCACTAAGGATTAACTTCATGGGTAGAAATCACTGGTTAAGGTGATTCCATTGAAGTTGTGTTAAGTCCTAGCACACTTATCCCATGTTTTCCTATGAAGCATATAATGCTCAAAATGGTTTAACTTAACAGTTAAAGCTCAATTGAATAAGAAAACATTGAAAATCACACTTCCGAATTATAAAACATGGTTGAAGAATCGGGAAATGATTTGAACGTTTTAGAACGATTATTTCAATGATTGAAAGTTGTCCTTCTTTCAACCATATATGAGATTAAGATAAACGATAATACCTGAATGTATGATCTTACATCTCATGAAGCTAAGCTTAAAGTCATAAAGATATGATCTTTTAAGCTTCTCTCAAAAATTCTGCCAAAGTCTTATGTCAAATGAAAGTAAAATTTATTCACTTAAATTGAAAAGACAAAAAACAGTAAAACTTTTTAAAGTACGAGTTCTGATCAGAAATAATCAGAAGTCATCACCTTTTATACTCCCATAAAATTATGCATTTGAAAAATTATTAGAAAAATTATGCATAAAATTTCAGAAAAGTATGTATGTACTCCCCCTTGATGGTTGATTTCCTCATTCGAGTATCGGAGTACAATCTCTTTTTCAGCACGGAGTAAGGTTTTTTGATCTTTGAAGTGCGGGTCTTGAACTGTTGTGTTCAAAATCCATTATTCTTCCTACTCCCCCTTGACAGTAGGTGCCTGCAACACAGGTTTAGTTTTCTTTGGTACCCACTGATATTTGGGTTCATGAAAGTTAGTTGCAGTTCGTATGGGGGTAACTGAGTAAGAACCATACCAGTAATGGTCACTTGCCTTATGAACAGGATCATGTGTATGAAAATAAGAACAATAGAATTTTTTACCTGACAAACTGATTAATATATCTCTTGAGTAAACAAAATCAGGTTTACCTTTCAGCGCATTGTTCTTCTTGGCAATCGGCGTATGTACACATGAGTTTTTACATTTCAGCTCTTCTTTAACTGGTTTCCTGTTCCAGACCAGTTCAGCTTCTTTCTGGAAGCTTCTTCTCCTTCTTTGTGTACCTGAACAATCAGTATTTCTGTTATAGAAAAGATTAGTAGAATGAATCTGATTAGAAGATTTAACTGACCTTTTGAAAAAAGCAGTTTTCTGATGTGAGCTTGCGGCTGGTTTGTTAGAACCAACTGAATTATTTTTAGGTGAGTGGATTTTTGACTCTAGAGTCGTTCGCTCAGTCACCACCACCATATTGGAAATAATATCTTGAAGCTCTTTTACCTTTGAAGAAAAACTGTCTCTTTCTTTGATAAGGAGCTCAATCTTCTTCTCAAATGCAGACTTCTTTTTCTTCTCTGTCAGTACACTCTTAGATAATTCAGATAGCTTCTCGGTAAGCTTCTTTATCTTTGCTTCAAGGATGCTTCTTTCTTCTTCGAATCCCTTCTTAGCACCCTTCTGATCATTTGCCTTCCTCTCCTTGGCAAACTGATCTATTTCCAATATGATTACTTTCTCAAAGTCTTCAACTTTTTGAGAAAGCATTAAACACTTAAGCTCGAGTGTCTTCTTCTCTTCAACACTCTTCTTGGAAAGGTCTGAGAACTTCTTTTCAAAATCTGATATTTTCTTTTGAAGCTCAGAGTTCTCAGCTTCTAAATCTTTTCCTATTGATGACATCTTTGATCCTGTCATACACTTCTCAATATGTTCCCATATCAGCTTTCCTGTAGCCCTTTCGCGATCTAATGTGAGAAATATCTCTTTTGAAATCTCTTCAGTCATTCCATTCAATAGGAAAGATCGGGCTAATTGGTCAGCTTCATGTCTCTTTTTCTGCTCATCAGGGTATGCATTAAGTCTTAATTGAAGCTGAGCTGGTACTTTTTCTCCATTCTTCTTCACATGAGTATAAGGTTTCGTTGGAATTGTCATTATTCCTTCCCTCAGAGATTTTCTAATTAAATCCTTCATTTCATGTCTTTTAATGAAATCTATGAACCCACTTTTCCACTGATCAATGTCTCCCCTGAAGAGTATTGGTGGCTGGGAGTTGGTTCCAATAGCGAGGGCTTCTGTGGATGACATCCTGTTTAGAATAAGAGAAAACTTGACAGATATGATCATTAATCCAAATAAAATTTGATCACACAATAAATTTTGTCCCCCTAGGCAGACTTAGCACGGGGGTCCGCAAAGTAAGGTTTGCGTTTCACGTGAGAGGCGCAAAGTAAGGTTTGCGTTTCACGTGAGAAGCGCAAAGTAAGGTTTGCGTTTCACGTGAGAAGCGCAAAGTAATCTTTTCGTGAACTGAGGTTTGCGTTCCTGAGGTTTTGAGAGAAGTGAAGTTGAGGTTTGCGATTGCTCTTTAAAGCGAGAAGTGAAGTTGAGATGCTTTGCGTTTGCTTTGAGGAGCGCAAAGTGGGCTTTGCGTTTCACTTGGGACGTGCAAAGTGGGACTTTGCGTTTGATGTGAGACGCGCAAAGTTGGACTTTGCATGCGTTCTTCTTCTGCTTTGCGTATGTTCGTCCTTAAACATCGAAAATCGACTAGAACTTGTTCCTGAAGCGATTAGCAGTACCAAAACACTACCAATATGTCTAGGAACACTTCTAGAACTGAAAGTAAGCACTCGATCTCAATAAAACACACTATTTGAAGAAAGATTTTATCGCACAATGACTTTTTGTTCTCGACAGTTTCCTCACTAAATCCACAAATTGGAACTCGATAAAAGCTTAATACTGAAATTATTCACACACAACTCGATCTAGCATGTATTTCGATCACAACCTGATCGATTTTAACACCTAAAACAGTTAAACACTCGAAATCGATTTTTCAAATGAACACAGAGTCGTTTTCCTGAAAACTTGATTTTTGATCTTAATCAGACTCTGATACCAATTGTCGGTCCACAACAATACTAATATCAAGTTCTTAGAAACAACACAATAATGATTGCCAACCTGTATTGATATATTGAAATGGTTACAAGGTTGATCAGTTTTATGCTCTAGATTGTGTTCTCTATATTCTCTCTAATACACCTTTTAGTGTGTGTTTTTGTGTGTGATCTTATCTGATTGTTGATAGAGAGATTGAGAGATACTTGAGATACACCTAATATCTAAACTTAGTGTGTTAGACACACTTCCTACAACTTGCAACAACAAGTTGTATTATAAAACTATTATCACTAAATAATATCTAATATCTAGATATTATTTCTAATAACTAAACTAGAAACTAATAATAACTAACTAAGTTACTAGATCTAATATTTATTAGAAGTAGATATTTAAACTAAGTTAACTATTACACTAATAAACAATTACATTGACATTTATTACAAACGACATAGACTTTATTATCGAGAGTCGACTTTCTGACTTTAGCTTCAGATTGTGATCTTCAGTTTGGATGATCTTGAATCCAATGAGATTGTGGTATAACAAGCGGCCACGGAGAAGGTTCATTCTTCTGCTAGCCCTGCCGCTACTACTGGTTCCAAACGACCATCAGCTAGTTCCTTTGGTCCTTCGAAGAAGGCCAAAGTGACTAAGGAGACAAGAGCCACTAGTTCAAGGCCTAAGGAAGTTTCTCGACAATCATCCTTGGATGATTTTGGGGTCCTCTCCTCCACATTTGCAGCTGTGATCACATCAACCGTGCCTACGATCTCGGTCGCTGTCACAACAACAGTGACTCAACCTGAAATCTCAGTTCTTCAATCAACTGAGGTACCTTCTCAACCCCAAACTTCTTCTATCCCTGTTACTAGTCCTCCCATCTCTTTGGTCTCTAACCCTTCATCTCATATGCAACAACCTCATGTTGCATTTTTAGGACCTGATGCTCAAACGTTTGAAAGAGACATGCAATTTTTCAACATGTTTAAACAATCAGGTATACCTAAACTCCCCAATACACCTTCCTTATCCCCATCTAATCCTGTTACTCAAAAGCTAACTTTTCTTTCAGGTCGTAGTTTGGCAACTCTTGACGTGAATGTCAACAGTTTGAGTGAAAAGGTGGTTTATCTCACCACCGCCATCAACGAAACCACCAGCGCGGTCAATACCGCTTGTGATGAGCTAAAGACTTTGACAACTACCTGCTCCACCAAAGCTGAAGCCTCTCAAATCTCCACTCTTCAAGAAGATATTGTCAGAGTAAAGGAGGATACTCAGCGACAGATGGATGCTCTATCCACAAAAGTGGATTCCAGCACAACTCTTCTTCAGCAAGTCCTTGACAAGCTGAATGCACCAGCTCCGACTCATTTTCCTTCCTTCACATTGGACGACCGCACCCAACTGAACATAGCTGGTGAATTTATTCGTCAGGCTACTTCAGATCTCCCTGTGATTGAAGGACACCTGGATAGTTTGGAGGCTGAAGTCTGAAAGTTTTCCTCTATACAACCTTCCTCTCCAACGAAAGAGCTCTCCCTAGCTGATAATGACAAAGAGGGGGAGAACACAGCTGAAGAAAATAAAGAGGGGGAGAAAACAGCTGAAGTTGCTGCTAAGGTTTAACAAGAAGATCCTCCCTCTCATGTTGAGGGGGAGAAGGTTGCTGACAAAGCCCCTACTTCTTTCAAAGACTTAGTCGATGAAGAAGAAGAGAAGGAAGATGAAGAAGATCTTGATCTTCAAGATCAAGAGGACGAGCAACCTCACCAAGAAGATGATGACGATGACGATGAAGAAGATCAGTCCTTATGTTGTTCTACAACCGTCACTTCTTTAGTGATAACTTCGAAGGAGGTTGTCACAGTAGGGGGGAGTCATGGAACATCCTCAGGAACCCCTTCCCAAAGCAAATCCAAGGGTGAAGTTGCTAAGGGAAATCTGAAGACAGTTTCACTATCTGAGGAGAATTCTTCTCAGGTATGCCTTTCACTTGTTCCCATATCCTTCTATAAGTTTCCTAACCCTGTTCTCTTCTAGCCTTTATCTCCCTTCTTCCCAATATAAAACCTAACTTTGTTTCTTTCTATTTTCGAACCAGACAGTTCTCTCCCCTGCTTAAGGGTAAAGAACTACAAATAATCCCAGCTCCCATAGCTGATGAAGAAATAATCCCAATCTCTGTAAATGAGATTGATGAAGAAGATGAGGAAGTAGAAGAGTCCTTGCAACATCCAGGAAGGCCCTCTAGACCATCTCACTGGTCAGAGGAAGAGATGAAGAGAAGAGCAGAGATGATCTCTCGTTTAGAGAAAAACGATTGAAGGTCCCTACTCAATCAAAAGATCTAGAGTTCCTGACTGAAGCTGAAATCGAAGAATCTGTCATGGCTGAGAAGTTGATAGCTGATTGTCAAAGAGATGCCTCTCTTGCTCTCAAGATTCAGACCTCTCAAGTCAAAGACAAGAAGCTGAAAAACAAACCAGTGGAAGTCCAGGCTGCTCTATTGAAAGAGATTGAAGAGGAGCGCTCAAAAGAACTAGCGGTCAACGATAACTCAGTTGATTTGTGCAAGCATAAAATCGACTATCGCTATGACCCAATAAAGATCGTAGCAGTCGTTATCTCTGGAAGAAAGAAGAAGGATAAAGTTTCTGTCACTATGGAGATTACCAGAGAGGATGGAAGCTGCAAGGCTATGTTCGTTTCAAAGCTGGAAAGCTTCGGCTACATGGAATGGCTTGAGTTCAAAGATGCGCTGAAGAAATTGAAGTCAATCTACATAGGCCATGTTGAAGGGATAAATGATGCTCTCATCAACAGAGTCGCTGCAATCCTAAAGGTGCCATCTGCTCTTCCTTCTAAGCCAAAGCAAATCAAAAGAAAGCCTGTCTCCTCCTCGTCTGAAAATGTAGTTGTAATAAGAAATGAAACTTCCATCAAATTCTCAAGAGAAGCTCTGTTTATTCCTCCTCCTGAACTTTCATTTCTTGATCTATCTCTGCCCCCTGATGGACCATATGTTGCAGGACAAGTTCTTAAAGAACCTTTTGGAAATCTCTTTAGAGATGATGAGGAAGAGCTCAGATTCCAAAGAGTATCTGAAATTCCTATATGTCTCCCCAGTCATCTCAAGGATCTCTTGTGCTTATGGTGTGACTTCTCTTCTGCTGCTGAGCCAATCAAAGCAATCATTAGCCAAGAATCTTTAGAGCAAAGGCAAAAAGGAAAAGAAATACCTGAGTATATGATCAATCCTCCTAAGGCTTCTTTAGATAGCTGATAGATTAGTTTCCTATTTCTTGTAATCTATTAGTAAAACTTACAGTAGTTATTCCTCACTTGTACTTGTAATTTTCATATCTTGTAATTCTATCTCTGAATTAATGAAAATCTTAGTGATGTACTTAACTCTATCAGTACTGTAAAAGATCCCTCAAAATAGGAATTGGGACATGTATGTTACGAGTCCTAATTATTCCTTTATTTTGAACTATAAAGTAATTTTCTTCAGTTACTTTGTCATTATCAAATAGGGGGAGATTGTTGATCCAAACTCTCTCAGTGATTTGATAACGACCCTCTTCTATACTTAGTGAAAATTACGTTTTAATATGTATTAGTATTTCACCATCAGCGATCAGACTGAGTTTGTTCAGTTATCGTTGATGACCTTTCTTGTAAACATTTCATATGTATTAGTGTTTCACTATCAACAATCAAACTGAGTCTGTTCAGTTATCGCTGATAGTTTCTGATGTAAATAGTTAACGTAATCCCTGAAGACAAGTCACGCATCAACAAATGTTCATAGCTGAATCGAAGACGAAGCGACTGAACAAAGACAAGTCTATTAGTGACCTGATGCCGATATCAGTGAAGCAAAGACGACTCTACTTATACGGGAAGGAACATGAGGAAAAGCTTCAACGATAGCTGAACTTCTTTGTATCTCTAAAGGAAGAGATATTCAGCGATCAAACGATCACGTAGCTTATGCCTCAAGTCTCCTTTTGTCTTACCTTGCACAACCATCACGACGTGTCAGAACTGACATACCTCTACCATAATTCGTACAACAATTCTGTCAACTACACTATTCATGATATGGTCGAAAGCATGTCTCCCAAAGTCAGACTCTCTCAGCCAATCAATGAAGGACACGTGTAAAGTGCCCTGCCACGCATTTAATGCAAAGGGTATAAATAGAAAGATCACCTCTCCATCTGAAAGTGTGCTCTATTCTTGAAACTTCTTAGAAACCCTTATTTTCTATATTCTCTAATCCTCCATTCTCTATATTCTTGTGCAACCATTTTAGTGTTTTCTTAAGTTTGTTTAGATTGAGTCTTACTTAATCTTATTCCACAACAAACTTGTAAATTGTGTTTGATTTATCAATAAACAATTTATTAAACTTTAAATTATGTGTTGGTATTCAACCCCCCCCCCCCCTTTATAAACTTGTTAAGCACCTCCGGGACCAACACATAATCTATTGAATCTTCATTTGGAAGATGTTGATATTGAAAAAGAAGAAAAGTTACCCCACCTTCGACCCTTTGTTATGCATATCGAGTCTATGTAATATCTATTGCTGTCTCAACGGTTTACATACTTTGATCCTGTTTAAGTTTAATTGCTTCAATCATTGCTACACTTGCACGAGCACACAAGGAATAAGTTTTCTTGTCTTAATTTGTCTGAATTTGAAAAGATTCGGATGAATACATTTCTGAATTGACGGCAGAATGTTCTTATCAGATCAGACGACGTTCATATTTTCTTTGGGGGAGATTGTTCATATTTTTCCAAAGAGGGAGTTTATCTTGGTCACTCATGACAACTGTGCTTATTTGTGTCTAAAGGGGAGATATTTCAAAGACAGGGTTGACGTTGAAATGTTTTGATGATTATGATTTCTCATCATTCATCAAAAAGGGGGAGAAATTTAAAGATTTCAAAGTCAGCTTATTGTTTATTATAAAAGGGGAGATATTTTTAAAGAGTAGATTCAAAGAAGGAAGCAAAGTCAAGTGAAAGTCGTGAAGCTGATGAAATTCAAATTTCAAATCTATGTAAAGATTGATGATTACATTGTTGAAGAGATCTTATGAAAGCTTGTTGCACATTGTCACAAGTGAAGGAGATTGTTGAAGGTATTAATGTTTTGAAGATTTCAAAGTTTTGTGAAGAAAGGCAAAGTTGCTGAAGATTCAAAGTTGATGATTTTTCAAGAAAAAGATGACCTGAAGATTAGTGTCATTTTCTTAATCATGAATCCAAAGGAGGAATTTGTTGAGTCAAGAATTGTATTCAAGATTAAAAGGTCAAAGTTGCCATTGTTTGTATTTGTCAAAGTCAATGTAATTGTCAAAAGTCAAAAATAGTCAAAATAGCTTAAAGTCGTTAGATAGTCAAAGTGTAGTTAGTTTAACGCTTTGTAATCTTAGATAGTCAAAGTGTAACACCCCGGATTTCCGTCGTGTAATCTTGTTATTCTTGTGTTAAGCTTTTTCCGTTAGCTCCATGTTTGGTTTGGTGTTGTTTTAGAGTTTTGAGAATTTTAGGGGAGAAACAGTGAATTACGCGAGTTACACCGCGAGTTGAAGTCGCGACACAACCCGCGTAACTCTCTGTGGATATGGGATTTTGGGGAACTACGCGAGTTACACCGCGACTAGAGGTCGCGGCACAACCCGCGTAACCCACTGGATGATTAGGGTTTTTGTGACACGGGCGAGTTATGCCGCGAGTTGAAGTCGCGACATAACCCGCGAGGTTGCTTTGACCGTCTTAAGAGGTCCAGTTTCCCAAATTTCATTAACTCAAATCTCAAATATCTCTTTTCTCTCTCTTCTCTCTCTAAGCTCTCTATCAAGTATTTGATCCGAGGGTTCGGTGTTTTAAGCTTCACCTCTGCGTCGTGATCGTTATCTGGTTTTCCGGGTTTTATTCTGAAAACCTATCGGTGAGTTCCTACTACCATTTTACAAACTTTATACATGTCAAAACTCTTATTTGCGAAATCTAAAGTATTTCTACGGTATGATTTTATGCTCTCTACATTTTGTCATAAATGAAGTTTTTGGTGATTCTCAGGGTTCCCGGTCAGATTTGACTAAAATGACTGGTTCCGCCTTATTAAAAGTAAAATGATGTTTTACTTGTACATTATGTGGTTACGTGAAAATAATGTTTATGAACTCATTTTAATGATTTTCATTCTTACCAGAAGTTGAACTGGGAGTAGCATTTTGTTTATAAAATGTACTTATACCATATATTTATTTATGGTTGATCACATATGTTGTTGTGATGAGTCCTTACCATTACTAGTGGATCCCTAGGTTTTGGAGTAGACTGTTTTGTTGGGAGGTTATATTCCCCATTTTGTAACTATGGATCACATGTTCCTCGGGGGCAACTTGGTACGGTTATGTGAGGCCGGATACTAGCGATGGTTCATGGTGATCCTAGTGAAGAAGTATACATTGGTTTCCCTTGGGAACGCGATCTCACCTCGTAGCACGGACTCTGGGTTCATTGCTGAGGACTCCAAGTGTTTAGCTCATAACTCGGATTTGTGGTCTACTTTGTGTTACACCACTATCCTTGGTAAAATGGTCCTTTTATCACCATATAACGAGTTTTGGACCGAAAAGGCCCGGTCGTGGCAAAACATTATCTTTATAAACTAAACCTTTATGAAAAGATTTCCTTATGATATTGATGTTTATATCTTTTGAGCTTTATAAACTGTGCGTTCTCACCAGGCTTTAAGTCTGACACTTTTTCTCAAATGATGTGTATAACAGGTTTCCATTAGCGGTGGGTACCGGGGTTTTTGGAGAGACGAGTTTTGAGTCTCGAGGTTTTTGGAGATATTTTAGTATTGATGCTGGGCATTGTTAAGTCCATTTTTTTAATGAAATCCTTGTATAGGATTGTATAGTCTAAAGGACTGATCCCGTTTATGGGAAGTTAATGGAATTACCTTCGTCTTTTTGTCAGGTTTTCCATGTTTTAATTTACTCTGATTTTTAGGGTGTTACAGGTTGGTATCAGAGCTCTAGTTTAAGCGAACTAGGCATGAACTAGACTTAGACTGAGTATACTAAGAATTGATCCGCGAGATTTGGGTAGAGATCCTAAGATGGGTTAGTCTTAGAGTCAACGGAAAGTACGTTTATCAGGCGTTGTAGTAGTGGTGACAAGAACCGTTATGTGTTGTATGTTCATAATTTCACTTAGCTAATGTTATTATGAGGATATTGTACGTAAGAGTGCTTGATTTGCTGTTAATATGACAATTGGTAATGTGGTAGTACGTTTTCCTTTTGTGTTTCCTATCTCTCTCTTATCTCTTCCTCTGCCCTGTGTAGCAGTTCAGTTGTAGCAGTTCAGTTATGGTGAATACGCGTGGTAGACCGCGTACTCGTGTTGATGGTCTGCAAGCGACAGCCTCTACAGCGGGTCAGCCGGAAGGAGTTGAGGTTATCGTTCGACCACCCGTTCAGCAAGTACTAGGTGGGGGGGCAGAGGTCATTCCGCGAGCAGACCTGGCTTCGTCCCACCCAGTCGTCAGGGATGCTAATCCCCAGTCAGAGTTGTTGGCCAGCGTGATGTTGGCGATGAGGGAAGAGATGGCGAATCAGCAAGAGTTTCTGCTAAAAGCAATGGAGGACCGCGACGTTAATCATCGGAGAAGTGAGACGGTGGTAGAGAACGTCGTAGCAGGTTCTGGAGGCGATGGTATAAGGGTCACAGTGGTAGAGCGCGGGATTTCTGGTGCTCCGGGGAATAGGAAGAGTTGTTCCTATAAGTCCTTTCTGAGTTGCGGACCGCCAGAATTCTTCGGTTCTGATGACCCAGCATTATGTGTAAAGTGGATCCGAGTGGTTGAGCAAGCTTTTGTCTCTTCCGAGTGTGGTGATGATCAGAGGGTGCGGTTCGGTACCCAACTGCTGAGGAACACTGCACTCATCTGGTGGAATATCATCCAATCCACTCTATCTCCGGAAGTGTTGGCTCAGTTGTCGTGGGCCGAGTTCAAGAAGAAGCTGCTAGAAGAGTTTTGCAACGAGAGAACGATGGACCGAATTGAGAAAGAATTTCGGTCCTTGGTGAAGGGAAGCCTGACGGTGAGGGAGTACACCCGTCAGTTTATGGAAAAGTTTGGTCTGGTGGGGCATGCTGCCTATCTCAACGGCTTGCCAGCGGACATGCAATCGATGGTCCATAATTTCAAGGCTTCTAACCTCCGATTGATGGTGGAGGAAGCTCAATTCATGGAAGAGATGTTCGCGAAGAACAAATCTGAGAATTCTGTGGTGGTGTCTGATAAAAGAAAGTGGGAGAGCAGTTCAGTACCTCCCAAGCGGACCCGACCTTTTATTGGAAACTGCAATTTCGGCAGTTATCAGGAAGCAAAGTGGTGCCCGAAGTGTCGGACCAAGCATCACGGTAACTGTTACAGCAATTATCCAACTTGCTATAAGTGTGGGAAGCCTGGTCATACTGTCAGAGATTGCCCGTTCAGGGGGATCATCTGTTTTGTGTGCAAGGCACCGGGGCACGCGAGGAAAGATTGCCCGAAGCTTGTGTCAGGTAGCGTGCCAGCAAGGAAGGAGAACCCTCCGAAGGTTCCGGGTCGAGCATTTCAGATGACGGCCGAAGAGGCCAGAGCATCCGCTGATGTAGTATCGGGAACTTTTCTTATAAACTCTGTACCTACTCGTATTTTATTCGACACGGGTGCTAGTTTCTCTTTCGTATCTGATTTGTTCCGTCAGAAAATTGCTATGCCCACTACTAGTCTTGAGGATGCGTTAGTAGTAGAAATAGCCGATGGTAGACAAGTTCTGATCCGCGAAGTTTTGAAGCAGTGTGCTCTTAGTATCGAAGGGAGAGAATTCCCGATGGATCTACTACCAATGTCAATTGGGGGTTTTGATGTGGTAATCGGTATGGATTGGTTGTCAAACAATCAGGTAGAGTTCGTGTGTTCCAAGAAGATGATTCGACTTCCCAACGCCTCTGGAGAGGTCGTGGTCATCTATGGTGAAAAGAGGAAGGGTGAAGTGGCAATAATCACAATGGCAAGAGCATGCAAGTGTTTAATAAAAGGATGTTCGTCTTTCCTATCCTATGTGATCGATGCTAAGTTAGAGAAGTCAAAGCTGGAAGATGTGTAGATCCTGCGTGAGTATCCAGATGTCCTTCCGGATGACTTGCCCGGGTTACCACCCGATCGTCAGGTAGAGTTTTGGATTGAACTTGTACCTAGCGCTGCACCGATCGCTAAAGCACCTTATCGTTTAGCGCCGTCGGAGATGCAAGAGATGGTAGCACAACTCCAAGAGCTATTGGAGAAGGGATTTTTAAGACCGAGTTCGTCACTTTGGGGAGCTCCGGTCTTATTTGTCAAGAAGAAGGATGGCACAATGAGAATGTGCATTGACTACCGTGAGTTGAACAAAGCTACAGTGAAGAACAGGTATCCGCTTTCGAGAATAGACGACTTGTTCGATCAACTTCAAGGAACGGGTTGTTTTTCCAAGATCGACTTACGTTCAGGTTATCACCAAGTGAAGGTAAGAGAAGAAGATGTTCCGAAGACAGCTTTCAGAACGCGTTACGGCCATTATGAGTTCCTTGTAATGCGTTTTGGCCTGACGAACGCACCAGCTGTGTTTATGGATTTAATTAATAGAGTATGCCGACCATTCCTCGACAAGTCGGTCATTGTATTCATTGATGACATACTAGTGTACTCCAAAAGTGAGTCAGAACACGAACAGCATCTACGTGAAGTTCTCGAAGTGTTGAGAAAAGAGAGGTTGTACGCCAAGTTTTCCAAGTGCGACTTTTGGCTTAAAGAAGTACAGTTTCTGGGTCACGTAGTCACTCAGGTCAGAGTGAAGGTTGACCCCTCCAAGATTGAAGCTATGATGAATTGGGAGCCTCCTAAGAGTCCATCCGAGATCCGAAGTTTCTTGGGTCTGGTAGAATACTACAGGAGATTTATCCAAGACTTTTCAAAGATCGCTTCTTCCTTGACAGTT
Source organism: Arctium lappa (assembly GCA_023525745.1). Classification (NCBI taxonomy): domain Eukaryota; kingdom Viridiplantae; phylum Streptophyta; class Magnoliopsida; order Asterales; family Asteraceae; genus Arctium; species Arctium lappa. The sequence goes on along the minus strand of CM042059.1, from coordinate 50,812,351 downwards.
CTGACTCAGAAGAATGTGAAGTTTGAATGGACTGAAGCCCAAGAGAAAGTGTTCCAGATCCTTCAAAAGAAGTTGTGTGAAGCTCCTATCTTGACGTTACCTGAAGGGTCGGAAGATTTTGTGGTTTACAGCGACGCTTCAAAGATGGGATTGGGTTGTGTGTTGATGCAACGAGGCAAGCTAATCGCTGATGCCTCGAGGCAGCTTAAGATACACGAGCAGAATTATCCAACCCATGATTTGGAATTAGCGGCGGTGGTGTTCACTTTGAAGCTCTGGCGACACTACCTATATGGCACGAAGTGTACTCTTTTCACAGATCACAAGAGCCTGAAGTATGTCTTTGATCAGAAAGAGTTGAATATGAGGCAAAGGCGGTGGCCTGAGTTGCTGAAAGATTACGACTGTGAATTGCTTTACCATCCAGGTAAGACGAACGTGGTGGCCGATGCGCCAATTCGCAAGGGCTATAGCGGGAGTATTCGGGCTACCCATTCAAGAATCGAGCTTGTGTCTAGTCTTGTTGAGAAGATCAAGACATCTCAGGTGGAAGCATTGTTGGAAGAGAATCTCAAAGATGAAGTCATGACGAAGCAACGTCTACTCTTAACAGAAGATAGCCGTGGAGTGAAACTGGTCAGCGGTCGTGTGTGAGTGCCCAAGTCTGGGGGTAACCGGGAGCTGTTGCTAGAAGATGCACACAAGTCCAAATATTCCATACATCCGGGTAGCACAAAGATGTACAGGGACTTGAAGCTGCATTATTGGTGGTAATGAAACTTGATGTAGCGTGTTACGTTGACCGTTGTGTGACGTGTTCGCAAGTTAAGGCCGAGCATCAGAGACCATATGGGAGTCTTCAATCTTTAGAGATTCCCGAATGGAAATGAGAGCATATCACCATGGACTTCGTGACGAAGTTGCCTAAAACTCTTCGAGGTCACGATACCATTTGGGTGATAGTTGATAGATTGACAAAGAGCGCTCACTTCTTGGTTATGCGCGAGACACTACCGATGGATAAGTTAGCAAAGCTTTATATCGACGAGGTGGTCTCGAGGCTCGGCATACCATTGTCGATCGTGTCGGATCGCGACAGTCGGTTCACTTCGAACTTTTGGGATGGGTTTCAGAAAGAGCTTGGTACTCGAGTGAAGTTGAGTACGGCTTACCATCCGCAAACCGACGGGCAGAGCGAACGAATGATCCAAACCTTGGAAGAAATGTTGAGGTCTTGTGTCATCGATTTCGGGGGTATTTGGGACTCTCACCTGCCTTTGGTGGAGTTTGCTTACAACAATAGCTATCACTCGAGTATCGAAATGGCGCCTTTTGAGGCATTGTATGGGCGAAAGTGTCGGACTCCCGTGTGCTGGCTCGAAGCGGGAGAAAAGCAGTTTGCCGGACCTGAAATCGTGCAAGAGACTGCCGATAAGGTCAAGTGCATTCGTGAAAGAATGAAAGCGGTTCAGGATCGTCAGAAGAGCTATGCCGATAAGAAGAGGAGGCCGATGGAATTTCAAGTGGGCGACCGCGTTATGCTTAAGGTGTCGCCGTGGAAAGGCATTATACGGTTCGGAAGACGAGGGAAGTTGAGTCCCCGTTTCCTCGGACCTTTCAAAGTGCTTAAATGGGTGGGTTTGCAAGCCTACCAGTTGGAACTGCCACCAGAATTGAGCAGAATACACAACACGTTTTATGTTTGCTACCTCCGGAAATGTTTGGCGGTGGAAGACAGCGTCATTCCCCTTTCAGAGTTAAGGGTAGACGAAGGCAACCGTTGTGTGGAAGAACCCGACGCCATCTTAGAGAGAAAGTCTAAGAAGTCTACCATCAACACGCGTACGCGGTCTACCATGCGTATTCACCATGCCAAACTGCTTCATAGAACAGGAAAAGAGATAAGAGAGAGTTGGAATAAACACAAAGCAAACGTACTACCACATTACCAATCGTCATAGCAATAGAAATTCAAACACACTTACGTACGATATCCTCATAATAACATTAGCTAAGTGAGATTATGAACATATAACACATAAAGGTTCTCGTCACGATCACCACAACGCCTGATAAACGTACTTTCCGTTGACTCTAAGACTAACCCATCTTTGAAGATCTACCCAATCTCACAGATCAATTCTTATCATACTCGGTCTAAGTCTAGACATCTTACATTCATGCCTAGTTCACTTAAACTAGAGCTCTGATACCAACTTGTAACATCCTAAAATTCAGAGTAATTTAAAACTTCACAAATAAGGCAATATGACATCTGCATTGCTATAAACTTTTCAAAAAGTGTATCAGTCCTTAAGACTTTACAAAAACCTGTACGGATTTAGAATTCATCAACAGACTAATCTAAACAAAACTATCTAGATTACATCAGTTGACAATCCAAAATTCATCAAAAGAATGGGACTTAACAATACCCAACTATCAACACTTTAGTCATCTCAAAATGCCCCGAGACCCAACTCGTCTCTCAAAACCCAATACATCCACCGCTAAGGGAAACCTGTTATACATATCATTTGATAAAAAGTGTCAGACTTAAATCCTGGTGAGAACATACAGTTTATAAAGCTCAAAAGATATAAACATTTGTATCATAAGATAATATTTCCAAAGAGGTTAAATTTTACAATTGAAACTTTTGCCACAACCGGGCTTTTCCGTTATAAACATGTCATCAAAGGACCAACAATAAAACATTTTACCAAGGATTGTGGCGTAACACAAATTAGGCCAAAATCCGAGTTATGAGCTAAACAATTGGAATCCAAGGATACGAACACATTGGTCTATGCTACGAGGTGAGATCGCGCTCCCAAGGGAAACCAATGTATACTCCTTCACTAGGATCACTATGAACCATGGCTAGTATTCGGCCTCACATAACTGTACCAAGTTGCCCCCGAGGATCATATGCATCCATAGCTACAAAATGGGGAATATGACATCCCAACAATACAGTCGACTCAAAACCTAGGGATCCGCTAGTAATGGTACAGACTCGTCACAACAAACATATGTGACCAACCATAAATAAACATATGGTATAAACACATTTTATAAACAAAATGTCATTTCCTGTTCAACTTCTGGTAAGAATGAAAATCATTAAAAAGGAGTTCTTAAACATTCTTTTCACATATCCACATAATGTGCAAGTAAAACATCATTTTAATTCAATAAAATAAGATCCATCATTTTAGTAAACACAAATGATCGGGAACCCTAAAATCTCCAAAAACTCAAGTTATATCAAATATGTAGAAAACTTAAATCTGAAACCATTGAGATATATAGGAGTTCGAAAAGGTAACTTTTGATATGTATAAAGTTTAAAATGATTAGTAGGAACTCACCCAATAGTTTATACGAAAACCCGAAAAACCAGATATCTATCCTCTTGACAAGACGAAGCTTTCTACACCGGAACCTCAGATCGAAAACTAGATAATAATCACCAAACTCTAAAAAGAGAGAAATAACTAGAGAGAGGATGAGAGAGTTTGATAAAAGTGATGAAAACCCAAATGAGATATTTGATGAAAACCAAATTTAAGTCGGCCAAGCAACCTCGCGGGTTATGCCCCGACCTCAAATCGCGGCATAACTCGCCCGTGCCTTCAAACCCTAAAACCAACAGAGGACTTCGCGACCTATGCCACGACTCCAAGTCGCGAACAAGTCGCGAAACTCACTAGAAGTTCACATTTTCACCGAAAACCATAAACTCGAACGATATACTAAACGGGGTGTTAACGACAACGGTTAAACACAAGATTACGACGGTAGGTATAATGAAAATCCAGGGTGTTACAATCCACCCCAACTTGGGAATGATTTTGTTCCCGAAATCTAAACTATACAAAAAGATGAGGATATCTTCGCTTCATATCCTCTTCGGATTCCCACGTCACATTTGCTCCTCGGTGATGCTTCCACTGCACCTTGACCAATGTGACTTCTTTGTGACGCAACTTCTTAGACTTTCTTTCTAAGATCGCGTCAGGCTCTTTTATACAACGGTTACCTTCGTCTACTTTCAACTCGAAGAGAGGAATAACGCTTTCCTCTTTCGCCAAACACTTCCGAAGGTAACAAATATGAAACATGTTGTGGATTATGCTCAACTCTGGCGGTAGTTCCAATTGGTACGCTTGCAACCCTACTCGCTTGAGCACTTAGAAAGGTCCGAGGAAACGGGGACTCAACTTCCCATGCTTTCCGAACCGTATAATACCTTTCCACGGCGATACCTTAAGCAACACACGATCGCCCACTTGGAATTCCATCAGCCGCTTCTTCTTATCAGAATAACTCTTCTGCCGATCCTGAGCCGCTTTCAATCTTTCACGAATACTTTTGACCTTATCGGCCGTCTCTTGCACGATTTCAGGTCCGGCGAATTTCTTTTCTCCCGCTTCAAGCCAACATACGGGAGTTCGGCACTTTCGCCCATACAATGCTTCAAAAAGTGTCATTCCAATACTCGAGTGGTAGCTATTGTTGTAAGCGAACTCCACCAAAGTTAAGTGAGAGTCCCAGCTACCCCCGAAATCGATTACACAAGACCTCAACATGTCTTCCAATGTTTGGATCGTTCTCTCGCTTTGCCCGTCAGTTTGTGGATGGTAAGCCGTACTCAACTTTACTCGTGTGCCAAGCTCTTTCTGAAACCCATCCCAAAAGTTTGAAGTGAACCGACTATCGCGATCCGACACGATCGACCATGGTATGCCGTGCCTCGAGACCACCTCATCGATGTACAATTTTGCTAGTTTGTTCATCGGTAATGTCTCACGCATGGCCAAAAAGTGAGCGCTCTTTGTCAATCTATCAACTATCACCCAAATGGTATCGTGACCTCGAAGAGTTTTAGGTAACTTTGTCACGAAGTCCATAGTGATATGCTCCCACTTCCACTCGGGAATCTCTAGAGACTGAAGACTCCAATACCGTCGCTGATTTTCGGCCTTAACTTACGAACACGTCACACAACGCTCAACGTAACACGCCACGTCTAGTTTCATTACCGGCCACCAATAATACAGTTTCAAGAACCTATACTACCCGGATGAATGGAATAATTGGACTTGTGTGCATCTTCAAGCAACAGATCACAGTTAGGTCAAAATCTCTAAATCGACAATTATGAGAATCTAGCATATGAATGAGCATTAGTATGTAAGACTAATTAGAAAACTCACCTATAGGGTTTGTGAGTGAAAACCCTAAAATAAGGAAACCCTAGGATGAAAGTGGTAACTCTTGAAGCTTTGCTAAACACTTGGATAATCACTTGGTTGAGAGGGAGAAGTGGGTGAAGTTCAATAAATGCCCTAGATGTGAAGTAGGTCAAGTATTAAATGAGGTAAGAGGGGAGATGAAGAAAATCGTCACTTGGAAGGGATAAATATCGGTTATTGAGAATAATGAGTGAAAATGGGTTGAAAAGGGTTGAAATGCGATTTTAATTGGGAAAACAGATGGGTCGCGCGACCTTTTCCCACAATTGTGCCCTGGGCACTCTCTCCAGGAACTATCGCGCCAAACATACCGGGTCTTCGCCCCCTTTCCGCGAGAATGACACCGCGAGAGTGCCAATGGCACAATTGTCGGGCACTCTCGCGCCATATGTACCGAGAGCATCAACCCTGGTGCGATTGTGCCCCAAGCGATAGTGACCATGTCACTATCGCAGGCAATGTCTCCGAGACTCCTCCGAGCCCCGAAAACTTGACTTTTCCACGATAAATTGATCAACAAATGATAATAAGGTTGTATCAACATTTTTCTAAGGTACGAAAGCTTGCGAATTTAAGCTTGGTGATTTTCTTCACATAATTAGATGTCATAAGCATGAAAGTGTACACCAAAGGGAATATGAGGATAAAATTCACAAACATAAAGTTTCGGGGTGTTACATAGAATCATCGGTTTTTATGGGTTTCCCGAACGAACCAGACGCCAGGAATCTTGGAATCTTCTCTGATCCCTCGCGGGGTCTACCAACCGCCCGTGGGTAGTTATAGGAGACTTCAACGATCTCCCCTCACAAATTGAAAAATGGGGTCTTAATGATCACCCTGAATGGTGCATCCAACGTTTTAGAGAATCCTTTTTGGATTGCTAGTTGACAGACCTTCCCATGAACGACTTTCCATATACGTGGTCCGTCATAAAGGAAGACCAAAAAAAAATTGAACGCCTCAATCGTGCGGTGAGGAATACACAATGGCTTAATCTTTTCCCTGATTATATGGTGGAAAATCTCTTTGCGCCAATTTCGGATCATTCCCCGATTGTCCTCCATACCCAGGTTTGACCACGTTTCCATTCTTCAAAAAATTTCAGATTTGAAAACAAATGGTTGCCGGAGGAATCGTTTGACCAAGTATTCCTTAATGCGTAGACCAACACGAGAAACACTGACTTTCTTCTCAAACTCTCCATGCATGCAAAATTTCTTAACAAATGGGGAAGGATGGGTTCAGTCCTCGCTTTTTCCAAAAGAAGTGGGAGGTCTTGGGAGACGAAATCTTCGATTCCGGCAGATCTTGGCTTGAAAATGGTGCCTTACCCAAGGGAGCAAACGACACCATCATTGCTCTTATTCCCAAGATTGATACTCCCTCGTGCCTTAAAGACTTTAGGCCCATTGCCCTTTGCAATGTTATCATGAAGATTATCACCAAAGTTCTGGCAAATCGGATCAAACTGCTTCTTCCGTCTATCATTTCGGCAAACCAAAAGAATTTCATTAAAAACCTATTGATAACGGAGAATATCATCATTGCTTTTGAGATGCTCCACTCCATGCACCACAATACTCGTAAGAAAGAAGGAGATATGGCCCTTAAAATCGACATAAGCAAAGCTTATGACCGTCTAAATTGGGACTATCTTCGTCATACTTATTAGCCCTTGACTTCCCTCCCCGTTGGTTTAACGTGATCATGATGAGTGTTGAGTCTGTGAAATACTTCATAAAAGTAAACAACGAGATGATCGACCCTATTATCCCCAAGATGGGCATTTGTCAAGGCGACCCGCTCTCCTCGTATCTCTTTATCATGTGCATGAAGGCCTCTCGGCTTACTTGAATTTCGAGAAATTGGAGGCTCGCATTCACGATTGCCAAGCGGCTAGAGGGGCCCCATCCATCTCTCACCTCTTTTTTGTGAACAATGCTTTTTTTTTGCAGAGCCTCGATTGATGAAATCCGACACCTCAAATCCATGTTTTCCACCTATGAAGACGCAATCGGGACAAGCTATTAACTACACTAAATCGGGCATCATGGGTAGTAACAATTAGGCTCTCGATCTCATGCACAGATTCCTTCATATCCTTGGAACCAGCAACCCATCAATACGAGGGGCTACTTAGGTCTCCCATATCTTGTGGGTCGTTCGAAGAAAAATATTTTCCGACATATTCGTGATAGACTTTGGTCAAAACATAAGAAGTGGAAGGAAAAGCCCATTTCTTATGCCGGAAAATCCACATTCATTAAAGTCGTGGCCCTAGCCATTCCGGTTTACTACATGAACGTTTTTCTTATTTCGGCATCTACCATCCAAAACTTGGAACGAGTAATAAATTCTTTTTGGTGGAGCCAAAAATCGGATAGCACACGATCTATTAATTGGCTTTCACGGGACAAGTTGTGCACGCCTCATAAATTTGGTGGTCTTGGCTTTCGCAACTTTACCTTCTTTAATCTATCCATGCTTGGAAAACGAGGTTGGAGACTTATGTCTAATCCTTCTTCTCTAGTTTGATGTTTAATCCTTCTTCTCTAGTTAGCCGAATTTTAAAAGACAAGTATTACCTGCGCAGGGATTTCCTAGAGGCCCACTTGGGACACTCTCCTAGTTTCATATGGAGAAGTATTTGGCACTCCCAACTTGTTCTCAAAATGGGTGTGCGTTGGAAGGTCGGAAACGGACGTTCGATCAATATTTGGGAAGATCCTTGGCTAAGAGATGACGAGAATTTTCAAGTGGAAACGCCGATGGATCCCGCTCGGCCGGAGCTGACAGTTGGGGACTTGATTAATCCACGATCTTTATGTTGGAATATGGATAAAATCAACCACTTATTCTCCCATCAAGATCGCTCCCGGATACTACAACTTCCGCCTCCATCGGGTTCTCACCCAGATAAATTAATTTGGCATTGGGCTCCCGACGGAATTTATTTAGTAAAATTTAGTTATTGCATTATAACGGATAAAATTGCACCGACGTCCCAACTCTTTATAGAGGGAGATTGGAAAAGAATTTGGAAAGCGAACATCCTAAATAAAATTAATTTTTTTATTTAGCGTGCCTTACTTAATGTCCTCCCCACTCAATGTGCTCTCCAATCTAGAGGTGTTCGGGTCCCCTCCCCCCTGCCCCCTTTGCAACCGCAATTTGGAAAACACTTGGTACGTGTTTATCGATTGCCCATTGGTGCGACATGTTTGGCTTGAGGCGGTTTTTGATCGGCGATTGACTCTTATGCTAACGATGCTAATTCTTTTGCCGACCTCCTATATAAACTTTTACAGGTTCATCCCGGTCCCGAGGGGGAAAGCCTTCTTATAACCATGTGGAGTATTTGGTATCGCCGTAACGATATCATTTGAAATGATGGTCCTTGGGACCCGGCCTCGGTGGTGATGTGAGTTTCAAGCCTCTATAAGGATTGGAAGAGCTCTAGAAGTTTGTCCCCACCTCTCTCCAACCCTCACGAGCAGATTAGATCCTCCTCTTGGATCCCACGAGAATTGGTTTTCACAAGTGCAATGTTGATGCTACAATCTCCGACTCACACTCAACAGCGGGTTATGGGGCTGTAAAACCACAACGGTGTTTTCATCGTGACCAAGGCCTCCCCCGTCTCCCTCGTCAACTTCCTTCCATCTGTTCGTGAATGTTAGGCCTTAGCCATCCGAGATGCTCTTCAATGGTTTTCCTATCGAGATCACAAATTCGTTATTTTCGAAACCGATGCTAAGGTTGTAGTGGATGCCATCTACGACTCCTTTAACGAAGACTCCGAATTTGGCGACATCATTAGAGACATTCGCGACTTCCTTAACCACAACCGGAATTTCTCTATCCACGCTGTTACGCGACAAGCAAACGAGCTGACTCACTTGAGTGCGAGACACTCTCATATTCTAACTTGTCCTTCTATCTTTCATGAGATTCCAAATTTCCTAAAGTTATGTATGAACTATTATTGTACCAATTTTCCTATCAATGACATTAATGTAACTCATGTGGTTGATGGCAATGCCAAAGCCCATTAGAGTTCTCATTCATTTGCTTCAAAAAAAAAAGAGCATCTCCAACATATTCTCTAAAATAAAGAAAATGAGATTTATATTCTCTATATTGTTCTCTAAAATAAAGAAAAGTAGAGAATGTTCTAAGCTTAGAAAATTCTCTAAAATTTGTATGTGGAGAGAGATTAATTGTTTATTCATTCTCATCAATAAGATAGAATTATTATTTTGTAGACATTCTTTTTAAAAAGTTTATTAAAAAAATAAATAATGTTAAAATATTTAAAATACTGTTGGAGTTTAAATGTAATTATTTTAAAGATTAACTTTTTGTTCTCTATTTTAAATAAATTTTATGAAATTTATGGGAGATGCTCGGGGTTGTTTATTTACCTCGTAATAGTTCCATGAAGAGACAACTTCTAAATCGTTAAAAGGTAAATCTTGTTTGACAAAAAAAAGCCAACCTCTTAATGGTTCTTAAACCATTTCAATGCTTTTGTATATTGGGCCTCATTTAACTATTCAGCTCCCTAATTTCATTCTGAATAATTAACAAATAATCATATTTTTTACACAATATTATAAGAGCCTTTTAATTATTCTGACAACTTAATTATTTTGCACAAAATCATTCCACAATTATAAAAGAGTCCATACGTCTAAGGGGTTGTTTATTTACCTCTTAATGGTTCCATTAAGAGGCAACCTCTGAATCGTTAAAAGGTGAATCATGTTTGGCAAAAAAAAAAGTCTGCCTCTTAATGGTTCCAAAACCCTTTCAATGATTTTGTATCCTGGGCATCCCTTAACCATTACCAAACAATCATATTTTATTTTGCACTATATGATAGGAGCCTCTTAATCATTTTGACCACTTAATTATTCTACACTAAACCATTCATCAATTGTCAAACAACCCCTAACTATGAGTATAAGGGCCTGTTTGTTAGCAGCTTAATGAGCTTAATGAGACTCACAGCTTATTCAGTCAGCTATATATGACTGTTTGGTAGTGACTTAATGATATAGAAAGTAGCTTATTCAATAAGATTTTAAAGGGGAGCTTTATGCAGAAAGCCAAGTTTTTTCCAAACCAGTCTTTCCCATTAAAAAATACGTTCATTCCATCTATGAAAAAACTCTGTCAAATAAAAACCTTCTAAATCTATACAGACAGATTAATCCACACAGACAACTTTATCCATACAAAACTTAATGGAGAACCAACCAAACGGCCCCTAAGATGTATTGGCCCACTTTTTTCTTTTCTTCTTCTTTTAAGGATTTTGGCTTCTAGTATTATTAGTTTAGTTTTTTTTTTAAATTTCGAACATTTGTTTGAAATAAAAACTTGATACTTTTTCATATCATTTTAATTTACTTATTTTTATAAAAGTTATTTAATAATAATGAAAATATATTTCTATTTATACGGATTAGTGATGGCCAAAAATCGGGCCCGGGATGAGCCGGGCCGGGCCAATCGGGCTTCGGGCCGGGCCGGGCTTCACCAGAATATGTGTGGCCCGTTTAATGTTGGAAAAAACCGGTTATAGGAAAACCGGGCCGGGTCGGGACGTGATCGGGCCGAGCATTTTTCCGTATTTTTTTCAAAAAAAATAATTTCTTTATATAATAATTAATTATTAAGCTTTAAAAAATAAAAAATTGATTGGATCACTAATATACATTTTAAAAATGTGTTTTATTTATAATAAATCACTAAAATACACTTTAAAAATACGTTTTATATATAATTTTAAGTTACAAACTTACAATACAAGTATTTATAGGGGTTTGGGGAGGTAAAAAATACAAAAAAGGTCAAAAAAACGTATATAAACGGTAACTTAACGGATCTTTTTTTTAAATACGAATCGGGTCGGGCCGGGCCGGGCCGTGAACCAGGCTCGGGTCGAGCCGGGCCGGGCCGCCAAATCCTCCAAAAACATGAACCGGTTCATGTTTTAGGGCTCCAAACCCGTTTTCCACCGGGCCGGGCCAGGCTATCAAGCGGGTCGGGCTCTGTTAACCGACCGGGTCGGGTAGGGCCGGGCCGAGATGGCCATCACTAATACGGATCCACCCCAACCCATCTCAAGAAAAAAAATCAAATTCCCCATTTATTATCGCACAAAAATCAAAATCCCCACCCCAACCCATCTCCAGAAAAAAATTGATTTACAACGGCTAAGTGGGGAATGTACTTCCACTTTCTTGTACACAAAACCCTCCTCGTGTTACCCTTTTCTTTACTTCCAGAAAAGAACAACACATTTTGCACTGGATAGTGGATAATATAAAAGCTATTTTTCTTAAGTTATTTACCCCCTCTTTTCTACATTCTTGAACGGATTTCTATTTAGCCTGATTAGGGTTTTCATTATTTTGATAGAAATTTTGAAGATGGTAAACAAAATTTGTTGGATAGTTGCTCTAGGGTTTCTGCTCCTTGCTGTTGTTGTTTCCTCCAAGAATCATGGTAAATATTTGTTCATATCATTTTAACTTTATAGATGAATTGTTAACATCATTAGACTTGGGAATTATAACTTAGATTATCTCCAATGGTACATTTTTATAAGAAAAAAGTGTTGTTCTCGTAAGTCATTAATATTTTTGGAGAAAGAACCTTCCTTTTCATCTTGAATTTTATATGAAATGTTATTTTATTAGTTTTTAAATTGATTCAAAAAGATGTAATAAAATTTAATGGTGAATTGAGACCCACAGAAAAGAAGTTATTGTAAGTATTTTTGTTGTGAGGTTTTACGGAGGTTCTTAATTTGGTGAGTTGGCAATGATGGGGCAACAAAAAAAATAATACAAAAAGTGGGTTCTTATACGTCATTCCATTGGAGATGCCCTTATAAGCCAACAAAATATATTTTCAGCTAAAAACTAAGTTTATCAGCTACAACTACTTTACTAAACATAGCCTAAATGTAAAATGCTAAAGTCTCCCCAATAAATGGAGACTAAAAATGTCGAACTTTAGGTCATAAACTTCATTCGACTAAGTAATGGCATTAGATTGGTTTGACCACAAAAGCGAAAGATTTTGCTGATAAGTGTGAGTACTTGGTGGATTGCTGGGCATGATAGTAAAGTTCGCAAAATGGCATTAGATCTCTTGGTGTGTTTTTTGATTGATATTACATTCTAAACAAACACGAAGAAAAAAACATTTATGTAGGTTCTTTTAATGTCTTTTATGGAGCTAACTTCCTTTGGCCCAATTGGTACTAACCATATCAGGGGTCTTAACCGAAAAAGTTGCTTTGCTCCATGGGGTAAAGGTCATATTTACGTACATCACACACCCTAGACCCCACCCCAGGTGTACTAACCATATTGGGCTTGTTTAGTTGGTTCCAAGTTTCTTGATTAGAACCACAAGGGTTGTGGCGTACTGGTTAAGGTCCTAGGGGATGTGGTGGAATATCCCATCTGCTTAGGGTTCGAATCCAGGCGTACACAACAACTGTGGCCACTAAGGTTTAATGCTGATGTCTTACGGTCATAATTTCCCAAGGGATTAGTCCAGGCATAAGCTAGGACACTCTTCCCAAAAAAAAGTTTCTTGATCAGGTGGTTGTGGGTTTGAGACTTGCTAGTAATAGGGTATGTGTCTTTAGACGTTCAAAAAGTGTATTATTAGAATTGGGGTCTATAGCACATTTTTCACTTGTTTTGTTGATTTTAAGGCTTGTTCTAGGCTTTATTTGTTTTTTTAATGATGCTTCTAGGTTGTAAGTGTTGGTCCCAGAGGTGTTTAACAAGTTTGTAGAAAGGGAGGGGGGGTTAAATACAAACACATAAATTAAAGTTTAATAAATTGTTTATTGATAAATCAAACACAATTTTCAAGTTTGTTGCGGAATAAGATTAATAAAGACTCAATCTAAACAAACTTAAGAAACACAAAGATGGTTGCACAAGAATATAGAGAAAGGGGGGTTTTAGAAGTATAGAAAACAAAGGTTTCTATCTTGGTTCAAGAATAGAGCACACTCTCATATGGAGAGGTGATCATTCTATTTATACCCTATGCGTTAAATGCATGGCAGGGTACTTTACACATGTCATTCAGTGATTGGCGTTGGTAGTCTGACTTTTGGGAGACATGCTTTTGGCCGTATCATGAACACTATAATTGACAGAGTTGTTGTAAGATTTGTGGCAGAGATTTGTCCGTTCTGACACATCATACTGGTTGTGCAAGGTAAGACAAAAGGAAACTTGAGGCATAAGCTTTGTGATCGATTGAACGCTGAATATATCTTTCTTCAGAGATATAAACAGGTTCAACTATCGCTGAAGATTTTCCTCATGTTCTTTCGCGTATAAGTAGAGTTGTCTTTGCTTCACTGATATCCGCATCAGGTCACTGGTAGACTTCTCTTTGTCCAGTGGCTTCGTCTTTGATTCAGCTATGAACATATGTTGACGCGAGACTTGTCTTCAGGGATTACGTTAATGTTTACATCAGAACAATCAGCAATAACTAAATAGACTCAGTTTGATCACTGATAGTGAAACACTAATACATAGAAATGTTTATAAGAGATACTATCAGCGATAACAGAACAGACTCAGTCTGATCGCTGATTGTGAAACACTAATACATATTAAAACGTAATTTTCACTAAGTATAGAAGAGGGTTGTTATCAAATCACTGAGAGAGCTTGGATCAAAAATCTCCCCCTATTTGATAATGACAAGGTAACTGAAGAAAATTACTTTTAAAGTTCAAAATAGGGAATAATCAGGACTCATAACATACATGTCCCAATTAGTATTTTGAGGGATCTTTTACAGTACTGATGGAGTTAAGTACATCACTGAAATTATCATTAATTCAGAGAAAGAATTACAAGATATGAAAATTATAAGTACAAGTGAAGAACTAAATACTGTAAGTTTAACTAATAGATTACAAGAAATAGGAAACTAATCTATCAGCTATCTAAAGAAGACATAGGAGGATTTATCATATACTCAGGTATTTCTTCTCCCTTTTGCTTTCGATCAGAAGATTCTTGAGATATGATTGCCTTGATAGGTTCAGCAGAGGGAGAGAAGTCACACCATAAGCACAAGAGATCCTTGAGATGGCTGAGGGGACAGATAGGAATTTCAGAGACTCTCTGAATCTGAGTTCTTCCTCATCATCTCTGAAGAAGATTCCAAAAGGTTTTTTAAGTACTTGTCCTGCAACATATGGTCCACCAAGGGGCATAGATAGATCGAGAACTGAAAGATTAGGAGGAGGACCGAACAAAGATTCTCTTGAGAACATGATGGAGGTTTCATTTCTTATCACAGCAACATTTTCAGAGGAGGAGGAGACAGGCTTCCTTTTGAATTGCCTTGGTTTGGAAGGAAGAGCAGATGGTACTTTCAACACAGTGGAGACTCTGTTGATGAGGGCTTCTAAAATGTCTTTGACATAGCCTCTGCTGGTTGATTTTGATTTCTTCAGCGCTTCTTTGAACTCTAGCCATTCCATATAAGCGAAGGTTTCCAGCTTTGACACGAACATTGCATTGCAGCTTCCATCCTCTCTAGTAATCTCCATAGTGACAGAAACTCGATCCTTCATCTTTTTCCCAGATATAGTAACAGCTATGATCTTCATTGGGTCAGAGCGATAGTCGATTTTGCTTTTACACCATTCGACTGAGCTATCGCTGACCCTTTGTTCTTTTGAGCGCTCCTCTTCAATCTCTTTCAAAAGAACAGCCTGGACTTCAACTGGTTTCTTTTTCAGCTTTTTGTCTTTGACATGAGAGGACCGAATCTTGAGAGCAAGAGTGGCATCTCTTTGACAGTCAGCTATCAGCTTCTCAGCCCTGAAAGATTCTTCGATTTCAGCTTCAGTCAGGAACTCTAGATCTGTTGATTGAGAGGGGATCTTTAGTCGTTGATTTTCTAGATGAGAAATCATCTATGTTCGTCTCTTCATCTCTTCCTCTGACCAATAAGATGGTCTAGAGGGCCTCCCTGAATGTTGCAGGGACTCTTCTTCCTCATCTTCTTCATCAATCTCTCTTACAAAGATTGGGATTATTTGTTAATCAGCTACAGCGGCTGGGATTATTTGAAGTTCTTTACCCTTCAGCAGGGGAGAGAACTGTCTGGTCAGAAAATGAAAAGAAAGTTAGTTTATTTTAGGGGAAGGAGAAAGATAAAGGCTTAGAAAGAAGCAGGGGTGGGGATTTTATAGAAGGATATTGGAACAAGAGAAAGGCATACCCGAGAAGGATTCTCCTCAGATAGTGAAACAATCTTCAGGCTTCCCTCAGCAGCAGCATCCTTGGATTTTCTTTGGGAAGGGGCTCCTGAGGATGTTCCATGGCTCCCCCTGCTGTGAAAACTTCTTTCAAAGTTATCACTGATGGAGTGACAGCTGAAGAACACCATAAAGACTTGTCTTCTTCATCATCATCATCATCATTTTGATGAGGGTGTTGTTCCTCTTGATCTTGAAGATCAAGAGCTTCATCTTCATCGTCCTCTTCTTCATCTTCTTCGATTAGATCTTCGAGAGAAGGAAGGGATTTAACAGCAACTATCTCCCCCGCAACATGAGAGGGAGTTTCCTTTTGTTGGTCTTCAGCAGCAGCCTCTATCTCCTTATTTTCTTCAGCTTCTTTCTCCCCCTGATTTGTCATTATCACGCATGGAGAGATCTTTGGAAGGAGATGGAGGTCTTGCGGTGGCCAACTTCTGTACTTCAGCTTCCATACTTGACATACATCCTTCAAACACTGGGATGTATGACGTAGCCTGATGAATAAACTCAACGGCAATGTTTAGAGAGGTACAATCGTTCTCTGTGAATGAGGGAGTAGGAGTTGGAGCTGGTGCCTTCAGGTAGGTCAGGATTTGTTGAAGAAGAACTTCACAGGAATCAACCTTGGCAGACAAGACATCAAACTATCGCTTGGAATCCTCATTCACTTGGTTAATCGCAGCTTGAAGAGTGGAGATTTGAGAGGATTCAACTTTGGACGAGTACGTAGCTGTCAATGTCTTCAGCTCTTCACCAGCGGTATTGACTGCGCTAGTGGTGCCATTGATGGCTGTCTTGAAAGAATCCACCTTGATTCTCAAACTGTTGACATTGGCGTCAACAGTGGCCATATTAGGAATTTAAAGAAACGTTAGTTGCTGAGAAACAGGCTTATATGGAGAGTTGGGAGTAGTGTTTAGGGTTATATGTTTACTTGAGTTATCAAACAATTTGTAGAATTGAAGAGATTCGTCAAACGTTTGATTATCAGGTCCTAGGATACCAAACGGTGGCTGTGTAGAAATAGATGGAGGGTTAGAGACCAAAGAAATAGAAGGATTAGAGATGGGGATAGAAGAAGTAGGGAGAGGAGTAGTTACCTCAGTTTGTTGCTGAACTGAGATTGTAGGTTGCGTCACTGTTGTTGTGACAACGACCGAGATCGCTGGCACGGTTGATGATGTCGGTGCTGAGGATGTGGAGGAGATGACCACAAAATCAACCAAGGAAGTTTATCGAGAAACTTCCTCAGGCCTTGAACTAGCGGCGATGTTCTCCTTAATCACTTTGGCCTTCTTCGAAGGACCAAGGGAACTAACAGATGGTCGTTTGGAGGGGGTAGGGGCAGGGATAGCAGAAGAAGGAACCTCTTGTGTGGCCGCTGAAGAAGAAGAAGTGTGGACAGAGAGTCGAGAACGAAGGGTAAAGATACTTACCTCGTTTGCCAGCGGTTTGACCTCCAGTGAACGCTGACCCACTTTGGTGAAGGAGCCATCAGTAGTAGTGGGGTAAATGTTGGCGTAGAGGAACTTAAGATATGCACAGATGAACCGTACATATGGGATCTTGGGATCCCTCTCCGTCTTCTCTATCTTTGACCTTAGGTCGTCAAAGATAACTGTGGCAAAGTCGAAATTTTTGCCAACGATGACCGAGTTGGCCATCTGGAGCTGTACCTTACTGGCCTGATCAAGAGAACCATTTTTCCCACTCATGCATTGAATGACGTGAGAAAAGATGAAGTTCAGCTGAGAAGGCATGTTCGCCTTTTTGATTAGTGTCAGCTTCTTGTTGGGAATTATGGAGCGGGGCTTGTTGTCCCAGCAGTACTCCATATCATCCAAAAACCGGATGAGTTCAGCGTCACTAGGTAGAGATTCAAAGCCACTCTTAGGTTTGTCAGGAAACCTGAGAGCCTTCCTTAGGCTGAAAGCGGTCATCATTCCTTTGCCGAGGTCAGTGTAGAAGGAAATTGCAGGGCCTGATCACCTTTCTTGTTGGTGATGGTCGATTCTTCAGTTGTGAACCAAAACTGTTGAAGGAGAGTTTTGGAGGGTTTTAGATCAACAGTGAGAGCATAAGCAATGCAGGATTGCTTCAGGAATTTGGTAGCATCCACCAGGTGTGGGTATTTGATTCCATCGAAGTCGAGGCGTCCAAGATGGTTGTTCTTGGGACTTCAGATTCAGTGATGGCGAACTTGACGTTCTTGGAGGGAACAAGTGCGGACTGTGCCATTGCTGAATAAGGAAAGAAAAATAGAGAATAGAAGGGAAGGATTAGAGGCTAAAAATAAAGAAGTTTTTACCAGTTTCTATTGGAGGAAAAAAAACGTATAAAAACAAAAATATTTGAAGATTCATACATTGTTTTTAATGAAAAGATGAAGAACAGTAAGAAAACCAAATGTTTTTAGAAGAATAAAATAAAATAAAAATGATTTTATAGGATAAAAATCTTATAGAAAACCCATAATGAAGAGAAATGGTGTTTTGTTAACATGATTTAAATAGAAAGAAGATCAAAGTAACCTGGTAATCTTGAATGAGGAAGATGCAGATGCTTGAAATTTCTTGAGAGAGTTTCTTGCTCAGAAAGGATTTTTAGAAAGCGTAAAAGACAAGAATGAAAAGAAACATTCCTTTTATACATAGAGAGTAAGAGAGAGAAAGAGGCGGGAATACAAATGTTGATCATGACATGGACACGTCTCACGAAGTTGATTGGATAGAAAAGCAACGGACAAACGTGTCAAAAAAAGGCATGTCGTGGATTGTCGGTTCAAAGGACGTCATTGGAGAGAGAAAAACTTTTCATTTTTCCTTTTTGAAATTATCTCTGAAGAAAAGTCAGAAATAGGTTTTCCTTTGAGAGAACCCCTGATGAAAATTCAGAGACTGATTTTTAGTTTATTAGAAGGATCACTGAAGAGAAAGCTCAGTGATAGATTTTGTTTTTCAAAAAGCTTTTAATCATTTGAAGAAGACATCAGTGATCAAAGTTTTATTTAAAACGTCTTACTGACTGAAGATTCAGTGATTTGGAGTAAGAGAACATACCTGAGAGTCAGAGTTTTAATTAGAGAATGAGTGATAAAGGGGAACTTATAATTACTGACATAATGCATGAACTCTGAAGATTTTACTCTTTGAAATTCAGCATTCCAAGCTCACTGATGAGAAAGTTGAATTTTGTCTCATCAAGAGTTTTGGTGAATAAATCAGCAAGCTGATAGTCAGTAGGGATTAAATGAAGTTCAATATCACCATTCATCACATGATCTCTGATCAAATGATATATGTTCTCTATGTGTTTTGTCTTTGAATGTAGCACTGGATTATTTGCTATAGCGATAGCACTAGTGCTATCGTAATAGATGGGAATCTTTGATAGCTGAAGGTCATAGTCCAATAGTTGATTTCTCATCCATAAGACCTGAGCACAACAACTTCCAGCAGCTACATATTCAGCTTCAGCTGTGGAAGTGGACACTGAATTTTGCTTTTTGCTTGTCTAGCTTACCAGCTTTCCTCCTAAGAGTTGACATCCAATAGTGGTTCTCTTTCTATCGAGTTTACAGCCTGCAAAATCACTATCAGAATATCCAGTTAGATCGAAACCTGAGTCTTTGAGGTACCAAAGATCGAGGTTAGGAGTCCCTTTGAGATATCTGAAATTTGGCTTAACAACGATCAGATGGGATTCCTTGGGTTCAGATTGATAGCGTGCACATAAACAAGTAGAGTACATAATGTCAGGTCGGCTCGCTGTACGATACATCAGGGAGCCTATCATTCCTCTATAGGCAGTGACATCAACAGGTTTTCCAGATGGATCTTTGTTAAGTGTTAGAGGAGGTGCCCTAGAGGTTTTCATCGTTGAAGTTTGTGTTAGATCAAACTTCTTCAGCATATCTTTAACATACTTACCTTGGCTGATAAAAGTACCTTTGTCAGATTGTTTAATCTAAAGACCAAGAAAATATGTCAGCTCACCCATCATATTCATTTTGTATTCTTTCTTCATTCTTTCAGCGAAGCTAGTACACAACAATGGGTTAGTAGAACCAAATATGATGTCATAAACATATATTTGTACAAGAATAATATGACCTTTTATCTTTCTGAAAAACAATGTATTATCAATTTTGCCACGTTCAAATTTTTCAGAGATAAGAAAAGATGAGAGAGTGTCATACGAATAACGAGGGGCTTGTTTGAGACAATAGAGAGCCTTATCCAATTTATAAACATAATTTGGATACTTAAGGTCATAGAACCCTGGAGGATGTTCTACATAGACTTCTTCATTCAACTTTCCATTTAGGAATGTTGATTTTACATCTATTTGATAAACAATGAAGTCTTTATAGACTGCATAGGCTAAGAATAGTCGAATTGCTTCGAGCCTAGCCACAGGGGCAAAGGTTTCATCATAGTCTATGCCTTCCTCTTGTCTGTATCCCTGAGCAACAAGTTGATCCTTGATGTGGGTTACAGTCCCATGTTCGTCTAACTAGTTTCTAAACACCCATTTGGTGCCTATTACAGTTTTGTCAGATGGTCTAGGAACGAGATTCCAAACTTTGTTGCGGGAGAACTCAGTCAGCTCTTCTTGCATAGCGCTGACCCAGTTTGGATCTCTGAAGGCATCATCAGCCTTCTTCGGCTCTATAAAATAAATAAACTTTACAAAGAGACAGATATTACTTGAACTTCGTCATGTCTGAATACCTGCATCGGGACCACCAAGAATTTTATCTATAGGGTGATCTCTGGTCCATCGCTGAGCGTGAGCATGATCGCTTACTTCAGAGATTGAATCAACAATTGGAATGTTCACTGATGATGATGCTTGAGGCTCATTAGCTATCAAGTGTTGAGTGTCAGGTATAATATTGTTTTCTGAGAGGTGTTCAGATGAAGATGGTTCCGAGGGAAGAAGTGTGTTTAGAGGCTCTACTGAGATCTATGAGTTGGATTCAGCGTTAGGAGGTATGATGTTTGGATCATCATTAGCAACTGGAGGATCTGAATGCTGGTGGTTTGAGAAGAAAGGTTATGTTTCTCTGTAGTGAGAGAACATCCAAGCATTTAACTCTTCATTGTCAGCGATTGGTTTAATGTTCGCTGAGCGAGTTTCATCAAAGATGACATAAATTGTTTCTTCCACATATTGTCTTCTCTTGTTGAACACTCTGTAGGCTTTGGAGATGGACGAATATCCAAGAAATAATCCATCATCATCTTTTGGGTCGAACTTTCCAAGCTGGTCTTTGTTGTTTAAGATAAAGCACTGACAACCAAAGATATGAAGAAAACTGATAGATGGTTTTCTTCAATGAAAATGTTCATAAGATGTCTTTCCAAATCCCTTTACGATCAGCGATCTGTTTTGAGTAAAACAAGCAGTGTTAACAGATTCAGCCCAAAATTTAGTAGGGAGATGAGAATCGCTGAGCATTGATCTAGCAGCTTCAATGATCGTTCGGTTTCTTCTTTCAGCGACTCCGTTTTGCTGAGGTGTTCTTACTGAGGAGAAATTATGAGAAATTCCCTTGTTCTCAAAGAAATTGTTCAGAGAACTATTTTTGAATTCAGTTCCATGATCACTTCTTATAGAGCGAACAGTAAGATTATTCAGCACTTCCATCTTTTTAACAAAAGATATTAGTTCTTCTGGAGTATCAATCTTGCAGCAAAGAAAGATAACCTAGGTGTAGCGAGAGTATTCATCTACAATGACAAGCGTGTATTTTTTTCCAGCTATTGATTGGATTTTTGTTAGAGCATAAATCTGTTGGATACAAGATCAAGAAGACTGAAGGTCAAAGGTCAAGAAAGTCAAAGCTGAGAAAGTCAACTCTCATTAAAGTCAAAGTCTTTCGTAATAAAAGTCAAAGTTTATTATATTTGTATTTTGTTTTGTTCCTTTGTAACTTGTAGGTATAAATACCTTGTGTTTTCTGTTTTGTAGAAGTAACCAAGTCGTAATCTGATCCAGAGAGAGAATTGTAGAGAGAGAGAGAGTTCTAGAGAGAGAAAGTTTGTATTCGTTTGAATTGAATTTGAAAGTGAAATCAAACAGGTAATTGAATTCTTGTTTGCGTTTCTGTGATTGTTTTTTATTAGAAACTAGAATTTAGGGAATAACAATTGGTATCAGAAAGCTTTATTGTCTAATTATACAGAGAAATTCTGCGAGAATGTCAGATTTGGGAACGACCAAGTTTCACCAATCTTAGGATATGGTGATATCATTCAAGACAACATAATGATTAGGAAGGTGAGTTATGTCGAATGTTGAGGGCACAACTTGTTTAACATCGGTAAATTCTGTGACAAAGGGTTAGAGGTCAACTTCAAAGCTAAGAGATGTTCGGTTCGTTCTGAAGATGGCACATAAGTCTTAGTTGGCAAGTGAAAGAAAAATCTCTACACCATCAATCTTTCAAAGGTTCAGAATGAGAGTCACGTTTGCTTATTATCAAAAGCTTCGATGCAACAAAGTTGGCTTTGGCACCGACGACTATCAAATCTGAATTTTCGTTATATCAACAAGTTGGTAAAAGATAAGTTGGTAAAAGAAATTCTTGAGCTGAGATATGAGAAAGAACACTTGTGTGGTGCATGTGAAAAGGGTAAGATGAAGAGAGCCGCACATAAACCAAAGTCTGAACCAAGCACTAGTTCTCCACTTGAGTTGTTACATATGGATCTCTGTGGTCCGATGAGAAACAAAGCTTAGGAGGAAAGAAATACGTGTTGGTTATTGTGGACGATTATTCAAGATATACGTAGGTCAAATTTCTACGATCAAAAGATGAGACGCCCGAAGTTCTCATTACCTTCTTAAAGACGACCCAGGTGAATATGCAAAGACAAGTCAAGCTTCTTCGGACTGACAACGGCACAGAGTTCAAAAACAAAACAGTCGAAGAATATCTTGACTCGGTCGGGATATCACATCAATACTCTGTTGCACGTACACCTGAACAGAATGGAGTACTCGAAAGGCGAAATCGGACGCTAGTCGAGGCCGCTCGTACTATGCTTAGCCAATCGAACTTACCTCTATTTCTGTGGGCAGAAGTTGTGTCAACTCCATGTCATACTCAAAATCGATCCATGATACACCGCCGTTTTCAAAAGACTCCATATGAGCTGATCAACAACAGAACACCGACAATCAAGTATTTTCATATATTTGGGTGTAAGTGTTTCGTGCTTAACGATAGAGAGAATCTGAACAAATTTAGTGCTTAGGCGGATGAGGGTATCTTCAGTAGTTATTCTTCAACATCTGCAGCATACCGTGTTTATCTGAAGGAGTCAAAGACAGTCGTAGAGAGCGTCAATGTAACATTCGATGAAGAAATGGCTTATGAACAACTCAGTTCAGAACCCGTGATTACTGGAGTATTAGCTTCTGGACAAATCAGTCCATAACCTGTTTTTACAGAGAAAAATTCGGATAACGCTTCTACTTCAGTTTCACATTTATCTGATTTAGATTTGTTATATGAATTCTTTTATAATGAGTTTCTAGGATCTAATTTGCCTAAATCTGCTGTGACTGAAAGGTCTGAAGACACAAGTTGCAATCATCCAGTCACTTCAGAAGTTTTAACTGAACTTGTATCCCCCGTTCAGTCAGACACTGATGAGCCAGTCACTCACATTACAGTTGAAGATACGCAAGTAATTGATGAGCCAGAAGTAACTGTTTCAGTTGGGTGTGATATACTGTCTGATAGTGGATTTTTAGATGATTATCATGTTCAAACTTCATCTACTTCACTCCCTCATGAGCATCGCTGGACCAAAGAGCATCTTTTACATCAAGTAATTGGAGATCTTAACAAGCCTGTACAAACTAGGCCAGCGACTATTAATCAATGTATGCATGACTCATTCCTCAGCAAGATAGAGCCCACGCGATTATCAGAGTCTTTAGCTTATTCGGATTGGGTATCTGCCATGTAAGAAGAATTAAATCAGTTTGAAGCTCTTAAGGTCTCGAGATTAGTTCCAAAACCAGGAGGAAAATCCGTAATTGGTACTAAATGGGTATTCAAGAATAAAAAGGATGAAAATGGTATCATCATAAGAAACAAGGCTAGACTTGTTGGCAAAGGTTACCGGCAAGAGGAAGGCATAGACTACGATAAGACGTATGCTCCAGTAGCGCTTATAGAGGCAATCCGCATGTTTCTAGCCTAAGCAGCTCATAAGAATTTCAAAGTCTATCAGATGGATGTGAAAACGACCTTTCTGAATGGCATTCTTAAGGAGGAAGTATACGTTTCTCAACCAGAAGGGTTTGTCAATCCTGATAAGCTAGATCACGTCTACATTTTGGATAAAGCCCTGTATGGTTTAAAACAAGCCCCTCGAGCATGGTATGATGTTGTATCTAAATTTTTGGTCAAGTCAGGTTTTTCCAAAGGTAAAGTTGATACCACTTTGTTCATCAAAAAGGAAAAAGCTGATATCATCCTTATTCAAATATATGTTGATGATATAATATTTGACTCTACTAATCCTAAATACTGCAAAAACTTTTCTAACCTCATGGTGTCACGTTTTCAAATGAGTATGATGGGAGAGACGAATTTCTTTCTCGGATTACAAGTTAAACAGTTTTCAACGGGGATTTTCATTAACCAGTCTATGTACATTTTGGATATTCTTCGGAAGTTTTGAATGGAAAATTTTAAACCAATTGGAACCCCGATGGCACCAGGTACTAAGATTAACACTGATCCTTCGGGTAAAAGTGTTGATGTTAGAACTTATAGAGGGATGATAGGATCGTTAATGTATCTTACATCACGTAGACCAGATATTATGTTTTCAACATGTTTATGTTCTAGATATCAGGCTGCTTCTAAAGAATCACATTTGGCTGTTGTCAAACGGATTTTTAGATATTTGAAGGACACCGCAGATCTTGGTCTGTGGTATCCTAAGGATACTGGGTTTCAACTTACTACCTATTCAGATGCAGATCATGCAGGTTGCATGTTGGACAGAAAGAGTACTTCAGGTCACATTCAATTTATTGGAGACACGCTCGTTAGCTGGGCATCAAAGAAACAATTATGCATTTCCACATCGACTGCTGAAGCAGAGTATGTAGCTGCTGCCAGTTGATGCTCTCACGTCCTGTGGATACGAACACAGCTGCGAGACTATGGATTCAAGTTTGATAAAACTCCAATATATTGTGACTCGAAAAGTGCAATCGTGATATCTGCTAATCCTGTCCAGCATATGAAAACCAAACACATTGACGTCAAGTATCATTTTATCAAAGATAATGTAGACAAAGGAACAATTAAACTTTATTTTGTAAAAACAGATTATCAGCTTGCAGATTTATTCACCAAACCCTTAGAGAAAAAGAGATTTAATTTTTTTGTTTCTAAGCTTGGTATGTTAAATCTTAAGACGTAATCGGTTGTTACCTAATAAAGTTACGTATTATTTTTTTTCATCATTTTCTTTATCATTATGTTTGAAGGATATATGCACTTTAATTGTTTGCTCATGATCTCAGGGGGAGTAACAGAAGATTTTAGATGATTTACAATCATTTGAGGAGGAGCATAACTAATTTATGCATTTTACTTAAGTGACAAATTTTTTGTAATGCATGATTTTAGGGGGAGCTTATATGTCATATCAAAAGGAGTAAGACTATGATTTCTGATGAATTCAGATCAGAACTCGTACTTTAATCGTTTTACTTCTTTATGTTTTTTACATTTGAATAATTTTTTTGTGTGTGAATAAAGTTGCTTTGACTAGACTTTGAGACTTATGCAGATTGAGAGAAGATGAGACGATCATATTTTTATGACTTCAGCTGACTTCATGAGATCTAAGATTGTACATAAAGGGTTAAATTTCTTATCTTAATCTCATATATGGTTGAAAGACGGACAACTTTCAATCATAGAAAACATGTTCTTAAATGTTCAAACCACTTCCCGATTCTTTAACAGTTTTCATGAATTGGAAGTGTGATTTTAAATGTTTTCATTTTTATTTTGTGCTTACATGTTTAACAAACCTTGTGTTTCCAAAGATAAATACTTGCGTATTGTCTTTTCATATACTTTCAAGTATTCACACACACTGGTTTGATTTCATGTTCAAATAGTTCTTACCATGTCTCATATTTAAACATAATTTCGATGGTAAGACACCCCGCTTGTACTTCAATGAATTTTGAGCGTCATTTCATTTCGAATCGTTCATTTCAAGAATGTCTATATTTTGGTTCATATAGACAATATCCATTATTCTTGACCACAAGCTTTAATTGATATATCAATTCATTTCTGATCATTTTCATACAATGTCAGATTTTCAAACAAGTCTTTTGCATTCCTATTCATTCATTTCATATACTTGTTAGAAAATGCTTCAATGTCTAAAAAAATGCTCAAATCTTCATGATTATATTTTATGACCATACATTCATCTAACATTTTTATATGAGTTTTAACTGTTAAAGTTAAATCATTATGAGCAACACGTTCTTTTAGGATCATACATGGGTTCTTTGTGCAAGGAATTAACTGAACTTCTATGAAATCACGTTAACCAGTGATTTCTACCCAAAAAGTTAATCCATATAGATTGAGTGTGAGGAGTCTAAAAGAAATTAGTGTGGGTGTGATGAGATAAAATGTAAAGGAGAGTTTGGTTAGTAGTGAGCTTAATGATCAAAAGAAAGAGGGTGTGAGATCAGAGTAAAAGAATATCAGACTCTGCACCAACTACTTTCTGAGCCGGGCAGCCACATTACTAGCGTTTCACAATTCTTTGGTGAACGTTATTGAAACAGGCAACTAGCCCATGCCAACTCTTGACTAAACCCCACCAGCTACTCATTTTCTTCTCAAAAAGAAAACGTTTCACATTTTCAAGGGGACGCATCATATAATCTATCTGGTTTTCATTTGGAAAATCTGGATATTGAAAAAGAAGGAAGTCTGCCCCACCTTCGCACTTCAATCATGCACATTGAGTCTGTGTATATCTACTGTTATCTTAGTGGTTTATATTATGTTGAGCCTTAAAAAGAAATTATTTGTGCTTAATTATTTCTACACATGCACGAACACACAAACAATTTGTTTCTTTGTCATAACATTCATAAAAATTGCCTTTGTGGTATTTCGATGATTGGATGGAAGCCCTGGGGGAGCGAACATCAAAAAGCTCCTTTATATTGTGTATCCGTTACACACAGTGAGTTTGTGTTACTGACAGGTATTTTAACTGATTCATTTGTTGATTCAGGAGTTACGTGTTCTTAGTTTGTCTGGATTTACAATGATCTAGTTGAATACATGGTTATGGATCACAGAATTAGAGGCTCTTGGACAGATCAGAATGGTCAAAGACATTTCTTGGAGAAAAGTGTTGATGATATCAATGCTCATATCATCAAAAAGGGGGAGATAAATGGTATCAAGAAATGTTAAAGTGTTTAAATTTTGAGAGATGATTTTCAGAAATGTCCAAGTAAGAAAATTCAAAGTAAAGATTTAAAGAAGATCAAAGGATTTCTGAAGATTTGAGGAAATTTTCTTTGAAGATTATTTGCTAAAGCAATCTGAGCTGATTCTAAAGATAATTTCTTTCAAAAGTCTGAAAGTATCTTGTGAAAGTTTTGGGGAGATTCTTAATCATTTGAAGACAGTTTTGGAAAAAATACCGTCAAAGGAAGAGGGGAGATTGTACTGACAGAGCTTAAAAGTGAAGACTGAATTGCTAGATATTTCAACAGTGATCTTGAATCCAAAGGGGGAGATTGTTAGAGCATAAATCTGTTGGATACAAGATCAAGAAGACTGAAGGTCAAAGGTCAAGAAAGTCAAAGCTGAGAAAGTTAACTCTCATTAAAGTCAAAGTCTTTTGTAATAAAAGTCAAAGTTTATTGTATTTGTATTTTGTTTTGTTCCCTTGTAACTTGTAGGTATAAATACCTTGTATTTTCTGTTTTGTAGAAGTAACTAAGTAGTAATCTGATCCAGAGAGAGAATTGTGGAGAGAGAGAGAGACAGAGTTCCAGAGAGAGAAAGTTTGTAATCGTTTGAATTGAATTTGAAAGTGAAATCAAACAGGTAATTGAATAATTGTGTGTATTTTTGTGATTGTTTGTGATTAGAAACTAGAATCTAGGGAATAACAATGTTGACAGGGCCAAACCGATCCATATGTAAGAGTTCAAGAGGACTTGTCATTGAGGAAACTTGTTTAGACTTGAAACTAGCTTTTGTCTGTTTTTTTTTTCACATGCCGAACAGAGAGATTCTTTAGCATATGAGTGTTGAGGAAGACCATAAACCAGTTCCTTAGAAGAGAGAGAATTCAGGGTTTTGAAATTTAGATGAGAAAGCCTTTTGTGCCATAGCCAGTTGACATTAGAAGAGGCTTTAGGAAGAAAACATATGTTTTCAGTGGTAGTAGAGTCCATATCTATTACATAGACATTTTCTCTACGATAACCACTGAGAGCAAGTTTTCCTTTCTCGTTCACCACTGAACATGCTTTCTTAGAAAAGCGAACTTCGTTGTCTTTGTCGCATAGCTGACTGATGCTTAGAAGATTATGCTTCAGTCCATCTACATAAGCGACTCTTCTGAAGGTAGTTGTCCCATTGCTGAGGACACCAAACCCTCGGGTATAACCTTTTCATTTCCACCAAAGGTCACAGAGGGACCTTTATCTTCTTTGTATTCAGTGAGCAGGTCTTTTTGTCCAGTCATATGACGAGAACATCTACTATCGAGATACCAGATGCCCTTTGATCCCTGCACACATAAGGAAGATTAAGCGTTGTTTGGTACCCACTTTTCGATGGGTCCTTTTGGGTTAGTAGAGATGGAAGGTTCAGCAATCTTCACAGCAGATGAAGATTCCGCTTCAATGATAATCTTCACTTTGGTTAATTTCTTAACCTTAGTGGTATTCTTCACCTTGGTTGATTTTTTAGCTTTGGTGACCTTCTCAGCCTTAGAGGCATTTATCTTCACTTTAGCTGTTTTATCAGCTTTGGTGGCAGTTGGACATTTGCTTGCAATATGGTCAGTAAAAACATAGTGATAGCATTTTCTATATTTGAAAGTGGTTTTAGGACCAGAAGTAGAAAGTTTTGAGAATTTAAGATGAGAGGGGCAAGGTCCAAGAATTCTTTTCTCATGAGATATGGGAGGAATTTTTATTTCTTCAGATCTCTTAGGCTTAAGGTCAATCTTTAGCTTTGGAGGACAGAGATCAAAGATTTCTATCACAGAGCTAGAAGATTGATTTGCTGAAGGTTTAGAAGGAACCTTTAGCTTTGCTTTCCTGGTAGCCTTTTGAGGATGAAGAATGGATTTTCCTTTATCCAAAGACTTAAAGCCTTTGGATATTTCTTCAGAGATGGGATTAGAAGAAGAACAAGGATAAAATTGATTATAAGAAGTGTCAGAGATAGAAGTGACAAACGTTCCAAACTTAAGCATGGAACTTTCTTCTTTAGGCTCATCCTGTGGTTTCCAAAAACCAAGACCAGTTCTATCACTTTCAGGAGTTTGAGCATTTATTATCTCAGAGATCTTTGTTGATGATTTGCACCATTTTTCAACATGAGCCTTTTCTGCTTTTAGAGCAGCAATGGCTTGTTCGCGTTCAATGCTGATTATTTCATTTATAATGACTTGATCTTTCAACTTTTCTTTTAAAAGATTCAGTTCTTTGATCTTTTCATGACATTTCTCTAACTGTTCAGCTAAGTCAACATTTTTTTTCTCAGCTAGAGTTTTGCCGTTTAGAGCATTATAAAGATCAATAGTCAACACATCAACAGCGCGACTTCTCTCAGCTTCAGGTAGAGAGGGATTAGTATAGATAGATACCTGAGATGATATATAGCTCATAGAAGTTTCAGCTGGTTCTTCCAATTCTTCTTTAATCTCAGCCATAAGGTAGAGATTAGCGAATTCTTCTTCATCAGAACTTGATTCTTCTGATTCAGCCCAGTCATGTTCTTCAGCAATGAGACATTTACCTTTTCGCTTGTAGCTTTTCAGCTTTTGATATATCTCTTTCAGCTTTAGGTACTTGTCATCGCTGGATCTTCTTGAGGTAGAAGGTTTGATAACTTTCTTTAACCTGCACTCACTTGCAAAGTGTCTAATCTTTTCACAGTTATAGCAAGTAGCAGAAGCCTTATCAACAGGGGTTCATTTTGGCTTGTCAGTAAGAGAGAGAGGCTTATTTCTTCGGAAATTGCTCTTTCTTGCAAATCTCTTAAAAGAGTTTGTCAACAGTGCTAAGGAGTCATCAAACTATGAAAGATCAGGGTCTGATAGATCCTCAGATTCAGAATCTAACTCAGTGATAGTGAGAGTAGATTGCTGAGATGGAATTATTTCTGAAGAGACTAAAGCAACAAGAGAGCTTTTGGAGTCTTTAGAATCTTTTATAAGATTCTTCTTCAGAATGTTTGATTGCTTATAGTTAAGCAATATTCCATATAAGGTGCTGAGTGAAAGAGAATTTAAGTCTTTCGTTAGCTTAAGACATATTGAATAACTGTCCCAGCTTTCCGGAAGACATTCTAGGAATTTGTTGAAGATCTCAGAACTAGAATAGGTCCTACCAACAGTCCTTAGATCTATGATTAAGCAGTTAAATCGCTGATGAACATCAGAGAGAGATTCATTCTTACCAGCGATGAAACTTTCATACTGTCTTACCAAGTTAATCTTTCGCGTCTCTTGGATTTCAGTGGTGCCTTCGTATTGAACACAAATGGTTTCCCACATTTCTTTAGAAGTTTTAAGATGCATGATGGAATGGAAACTTCATCTGGCAGAGCCATTGAGATAATGGTTTTTGCCCTTGCATCTATACCAACCTTCTTTTTGTCTTCATCACTCCACTGTCTTGTCTCCTTAACTACATAACGTTCAGGGATAGCATGAGTGGTGGCAGTAGCTGGAATTGCTGCTATAATTCTGACAGGTTCATAGGGTCCATTTTCTATATACTCAGGTATAGTAGGATCTGCACCTTCAAGAAATAGCATCATTCGATTTTTCCATAGATAAAAGTTATCTCTGCTAAATCGAGGAGGTTTAGAAAGTGAACCATTATCATAGTAGTTAGTGTTTGTGTTAAGTGCCATTTCAGAATAGCAAAGAAGAGAATAAAGCAAGATCTTGTTTATCAGATTAAACAGTCTACTCTGATACCACTTGTTGGTCCCGGAGGTGCTTAACAAGTTTGTAGAAGGGGGGGGGGATTGAACACAAACATAGAAATTAAAGTTTAATAAATTGTTTATTGATAAATCAACCATAATTTACATGTTTGTTGCAGAATAAGATTAAGACAGACTCAATCTAAACAAACTTAAGAAACACAAAGATGGTTGCACAAAAATATATAGAGAAAGGGGGGTTTTAGAAATATAGAAAACAAAGGTTTCTATCTTGGTTCAAGAATAGAGCACACTCTCAGATGGAGAGGTGATCTTTCTATTTATACTCTATGTATTAAATGCATGGCAGGGTACTTTACACGTGTCATTCAGTGATTGGCGTTGATAGTCTGACTTTTGGGAAACATGCTTTCGGCCGTATCATGAACACTGTAGTTAACAGAGTTGTTGTAAGATTTGTGGCAGAGATATGTCCGTTCTGACACATCGTACTGGTTGTGCAAAGTAAGACAAAAGAAAACTTGAGGCATAAGCTTTGTGATTGATTGATCACTGAATATCTCTTTCTTCAGAGATATAAAAAGGTTCAGCTATCGCTGAAGCTTTTCCTCATGTTCCTTCGCGTATAAGTAGAGTTGTCTTTGCATCACTAATATCCGCATCAGGTCACTAGTAGACTTCTCTTTGTTCAGTGGCTTCGTCTTCGATTCAGCTATGAACATATGTTGACGCGAGACTTGTCTTCAGGAATTACGTTACTGTTTACATCAGAACTATCAACAATAACTAAACAGACTCAGTTTGATCACTGATAGTGAAACACTAATACATAGAAATGTTTATAAGAGATACTATCAGCGATAACTGAACAGAGTTAGTCTGATCGCTGATGGTGAAACACTAATACATATTAAAACTTAATTTTCATAAGTATAGAAGAGGGTCGTTATCAAATCATTGAGAGAGCTTGGATCAACAGTAAGTATCACAAGAGATTAATAGCTAGTTTTCTTTGTCCCAAAACAAGAATTGACATTTGACCTTAATTGACTTTTAGGCTATGTTTGGCAAACTAGTGGATAAGCTAGTTCTTAGCTGAGAAATTAGTCACGTTTGGTAAAAGCTAGCCGGATAAGCCAATTGACAATGCAAAATGACCTAAAAGAAAAATATAAGGTGCATTTATGTAAAATATAAGTGGCATAATTGGGAAAAAAAAGTGAAAAACAAATCCCCAAAGGCTATCTGAAGTAGCTTTTCAAAAAGCTCGCTTATGGATCACCAAACGGAGCTTTTTTCAATAAGATCAAAAAATAAGCTAGCTTATGGCTGCTAAACATGACCTTATGGGTTGTTTGGCAGTTGTTGAATGGTTTGGTGCAGAATGATTAAGAGGTTCTTATGATATAGTGCAAAATGAAATATGGTTGTTTTGTAATTATTCAAGATGAAATTAGGGCGCTTAATGGTTATGGGAGGCACAAGATACAAAATCAATCAGAGGTTTTAGAACCATTAAGAGGCAGACTATTTTTTTGTCAAACAAGATTCACCTCTTAACGATTCAGATGTTACCTCTTAATTATGAACTTCAATATCAGTAAATACGTACAAGAGATTTGTTTAATATCGGCCCGCCTTCGATCTCTTGGTTATTTTCTTCAGATTTTTAGCATTCGTTATCATGAACGCCACATGAACTTTGCCTGCAAATCATTGAATACCGACAATTATACCAAAGAGGTCAAACATGTTTTCTTACATTTTGGTCAATTTGTATTATGATTCTTGATATTGCAGGAAATCAAGCGAACGATCTCTTCGACTTTATAAACTGAAACCGGACATCAAAAAGACTTCCCCAACTAAACAACAGCCCCGTTCTCGGCTGCATAATCTTGCAATACATAAAAGAATGCAGAACGAATTCCAGTGAAAACAACACCATCATCAACTGTCAACCTCCAGAAAACGACTTCACTGAAATCTTCGCTCCAAATTTTGGGGTCGAGCTTCCAACATTTGGCACGATCTCGGGACTCATCATTGGCTGTCATCAAAAGCATTTCGACCCCCCGAAGCCTTCTCACGCATACTCATCCACGATAACATAACTCTTTTGATTATTCGAAACAAGAGACATATTTCAGTTGGCGTGGGGATAATACGTGCCAAAAGACATAAAGGTCCTTACTTTTGTTGTGCTTTATGTAGAAGCAACAACAACAAGAGGAACTCTAGTTTTGTTCTTGATGATCTTGGCAAAGAGATTGAACAAAAGGAAGGTTGTTATAGTGGGACTGGGATTAATTGCAGCAGCTCAGGAGGGCGAAATGGTAATTTCATGTTCATGATCAATGGTGTTTGGATATTGTTTTTTTGGTTGTGTATTTGGTAGAACTGGTTCTTTTGAAAATGTGAAATTTTGGAGCATTCTTTTTTATTAGACTACAAGAATGGAGGAGTTGCATAATTTTTTTTATTCATATGTTGCATAATTTTCTTTTTCATATGTTGCATAATTTTATTTATTTATTCATTTATATTTTGAGTTTGATTCGTATTGAAGTATTGATTCAGGTAAACAAATAGCACAACCAAACAGAAAAAATGAGATTTACTCAGAAAATTGTTGTAACGTATTAGGTCAAATATAATTGTATCCGATATTATCAGATGAGGATATTAAAATGTCAAAGCTTGAAGTCAAAGATTGAAGACAATGCCAAGAGAGAAAGTGAAAGTCAAGATTGTTAATTGTAAAAGTCAAAGTGTATGTTTAATTCCTTGTAATAGATACTTTTTCCTTTGTAATCTTGTAGTTAGATTTCACAAGTTAGATTCTTAGTGTAAGATTTGAGAGTTCATATCTTGTAGAGAGAAAATCTAGAGAGAGAAAGTAGATATTCAATCTAATCTTGTATCTTTCTCTCAGGATCAATAAACAAAGTACTTGTGATTCATTGTTATATGATTGTAATGGGAATTACAAATGTTCACATGCTGAAATGCACATCTAACTCCTTCCAAATCCAATCATCACTGTTCAGATTAAAGGCCGATGAGTTAAGAACAAACCTATTATAACATCCTCTTCCGAGATGGAAAAAGCACTATTAAACCATATTTAAAAATATAGACTATCAAAAATAACAATTGTCTTGAACAATATTTTTTTTTCTTCCAATACTCGCTTCACAATATTAACAAAACCTACAAGTTCTTATCAACAAACCTCTTAGATATGAAGACACTCTGGATCCCCTACTTAGTTTCCCCTTGAATACCTGCCGTGAAGAAAGAAATACGACTGAGCCAAATGCTCAGTGCGTGATACAATATATAACAAACAAATACTCGAATCACACACCGAATAATACAAAATAATCTGAATTTGGGCAATGAACATACTTTATAAGCGAATCTCGAAGTTCTAAGTGTACATGAATGGTAGATTGAGTATAACACATACCACATCCATCTTCAACAACATACTAAGACACCCACAAACAAAGAAAACAAAACTAAGAGAATGTAGACCAAACAAATTGGTTTTAACATACTTGACCAAGCCATAAGAAATGAATATGTCTAAATTCATTATTTAACATCAGTAAATCTTGAAAAATATCAAAACCGTCAAAAACTTATCGGTACATGCCAAACGAATCTAAGGAACTTAAATCAAAATCATACAATGGGATTGTATACCGAACTCAAACAAATAATCGCATACGCTTGTGTTTCATGTCACTCATAGAGAGATACAACAAGTGTCAGAGATAAGCCATACAAACACGTACATTGGAAATGCACATCCAAATGTAGTAAATAATGTGAGATACAGTGTTGGGCACTAAGCCGTCATCCACGCTACAAACAAATCAAATATGCTAGGGCCAACCCATACACCTGAATAATATTACCCGTCACACTGTGGCCAACTCTCATCAGAGCACAAAATTGAAACGAGATATCGTGGACTGATTACACCGCCATCGGTGGTATCACACCATTTGGTGCCCGTAGGTGATTATGTGACATCTGTCCATTAACCAGAATTTTAAGGTTAGCAATCTATGGTCTAATAGAATCTATTTATAAAGTTAAATTCTTTAGTAATTAACTTGATAGATTAAATTAGAATTTTACCCGAAAAATTTCGGAAGTCGCGTAAAATACCCGGTTTGGACTAATAACTGACCATTACATCTCAGAAATGCCAGAAATTATGTTGGAAGTCTAAAATACATAAAATAATAGGATTCCTTTATTTTCAAAATAAAATATATTTATTAATTTATAAAATTCATTTTTTAGCATAAACTAAGAATTGAGGGTTACGATTCTCAAATTTATCTGATTATTTAATCAAGTTTACATCATAATTATAATTTTAATATAATAAAAATTAATTTTGGTGAGTCATGGGCCACATGGCCGAAAATCATGACCCTTCCTCTTTTATTTTTAAATTAAAAACCATTTGAGAGATGGTTAATTTCATTTTCAAATTTCTAATCAACCCCTCATCTCCCTCTCCTCTCTTCTCCTTCTTCCCAATCGGCCACCACACACCACCACCGAATTTCAGAAAATATTCAAGGAAAAATCAAGATTTTGACACCCTATTACATCAAGAATTCAAGTTTGTATCTCCTTTTGTGAAGGTAATCATCTTTATCCTTATTATTCAAGTTTATTTTCAAAGAAATAATATGTTTTTCATCATTTGATGTAGTGGTTATATAATCCTATTCTTGGAAGTGAAATGAGATGCATTTGGTAAAATAAACATTTGCAAAGTAAACTATTGAATGATCTTCCAATAAAATTTGGAATTTAAGTGTGATTTTTTAGATTTTTATCAAAATATCAATCTTATGAAATGTGGTATTATAACCCACGAAATTTTGATGTTATTGGATTGAAAATTTTGTATTTACAACAATTTTTTAGTGTAAAGAAACTCTTAGGATGAGATTGTTCAAATCTCATATGATTAAGAGCATCTAAAGTAGTGTAATATCACTTATTTAGTGATTTTGATGTCATGCATGGGATTGGATGAGGAATTTAGTTGCTATGAATCCATGATGCATATTTGTGTTAGAAGAATCATTGCATAGGGATTTAGGATGTGAGGCCATGAGTTATTAATGAAAACCATGCCAAATGATCATCATAATATGTTAATACATGATTCATTTTGTCAAACAGCTTGCTGTCAAGGATTTTACATCCATTTCAAGCTTTTTAAATCTGTACTTACTCCTTAAAAACTTGGGCTTTTTATTACCAAACTTTAATTTAAGATGTTAGTTATTCAAATAATCAAGAATCACTCAAAATTATGGAGTTTTGATCATCCATTTGCATTTTTGAAGAAAGTAGTGCAATCTGTCCAGAAATGACAGATTGGTACACTCAACTTTCAGAGACCATAACTCTTTCATAATTCTTCCAAATTGAGTGAATTTTTTTCCATATGTTAAGTTTTTGTGTTAACTTTGCAGTCATATATGTCTGTTTGTGTAATTTGAAGTTTTGGTATCCCAAATACATGCTACAAAAAAAAGTGTGCAACTGACACAAAAATCAGTGACCTACTGATTTGTGGGAATTATTTGAGGTATCAAAACATCTCCAAAATTTATGAAATTTTGACTTAATGTTCTTAACTCAGTATATTAGTTCCTATAAAAATTTGGTTATCTTTGATATTTGGGAAGTGTTATTTTGAAGCTCATTTTGTGATCATAAATTCTGGACAGCAAGTGCTGAATCCAGAAAGTTGATCTTAAAAACCTTAAAGATTTATGTTTTGGTGATCATTATTGATATTTTAATCCTAGATTTCTATTTTAGACAACAAAATAAATATAAAGGCATATATTGAGATGTAGGAATGGTTAAGTTAGGATTATAGATGGATGTTTGACATTTTGGTATTCCTTTATGCAAATTACTCTATAGGGATAAAGGTTCCGGGCTAGAGAATTGCATTGTGTTATTTCTTAACATCATCATCATCAACCAAGGTGAGTATTCACAGCCCCACTTTTACTGTTAAAATTGATTTTGGGATGGAAAACATGTTTAAATTGTGTATTTAAAGATTCATGAGAATGTTTATAAAGTATTATGTAATAACAATTTATAAGGCTTTGTTATAAGTGTTTGGAATCATAGTTATATGACATGTATGCTGTTGGTATGTTTAGTATCAAAGAGTTAGTCCCCTTAAGCACTACTATTAACCCAAAAATTGGGCCTATAGTATTAGTGGATAGCGCTATTTGGTCTGACAAACCCACCTCATGCTGACGAGTAAGGGTGCACTATACTAGAGAATATGACTATCCATGTGGCATAGACCACCGTTGAGTTAGTTCATTGGGGCGTTGAAATTGGTCAGGGATGGTTTAGTAGTGGCTCAACGTAATTTTATCATTGCATACCTCTTGTCATATAAACTAAATTGTGATACTCATGAATCAAAGAATTGAAGTTTGTTTTATACGTATGTTTTACAAATGACAACTTGCATATAAAAATGGTTTTGTGCATAACTAAAAACATGTGAACTCACCAACTCTCGTAGTTGACTCTTTTTATTTGAACATGCTTTTCAGGGAACAAGAAGGTTACGAGAAATGATTAAGATTTTAGAATCATCTTACCGCGTGTTTTAGTACTTAATAAGTGATCTTGTAAACAAACTTTTGGATGTATTGAGTTGTTTATTTTTGAGAACTTGATGTATGGTGGTATTTTATCATTTCCTAGTGCTATGTTTATCGAACTGTCATATTCCGTGTTTCTGCTTTAGCGGGGTGTGACAGATTAGTAGCTCGGTATACCCTAACGCATAAACCACAAAAGTATGTCATAACATGTATGATCACACTGAGATGAACAACAAATCATAATAATTAAAATATGAATCAAAAAGGCATTTGACTATACAAAAATATTGACCAATTCCCTTAAAAGCTTTATAATTTTGAACACACTTTATTGAACGACTTACGAATCAAAAAGGAGTTTAAATCACATAAGTTCTTTAATATAACTTCATGTACAAACTTTTACAAAATACTTAGAACAAAAAAACATATGGTGAATCAAATCCAAACGTAGACTAGGGATTTCATACTCACAACTTTTTGAAATCGAATCGTACTAGTTTCAGCACTTTACACGTTTACAAATCCAACACTTCATCATACTTCCGGTAGGTTTTAGGAAACTATATCTAAACGGAAGTTTTAGTTAAATGACTTGTGTTTCCAAAGAATCAAGAATGAGCTGAATCGATAAAATAGATTTTACACGAATTTTTGAAAATAGTTGTGTTGTTCTCGTCTAAAACAAGAACAATTTTGGTAAACCCAGATTTTAGATACCTTAGCATAAAAATCATAGTTTTCTCGTGTGAAAGTAATTCGTAGTAAACATCTTCAGGTTTTCAAAACCATATCGCATTCATTAATCCGATAACCGAGCGATTTGTTATGAATTTTACAAATAACACGAAATTTTCAAAGTGAAATTTACCAGATTTATTATAAATAGAGTATGATATTTCTAACATATTCAAATCTCGAATCATATGTAAACCTAAAGAAGACTCACCCAAGAATACACACGATCAAATGATCCACTAACACACCATCAAATGATCCACTAATTGAACGAAAACGAAAAATAACTTGGTGGAAGTAAGAACACATTATTCACCAAATCGAATGAAACAACCCGAAAGGAAAACAAGGAAACCATACGTATTCAACGAATTAAATAAACACAATTGGAATTAGGAATATGTACACACATATAACAGATTTGATAAACACAAAAGAGGAGAACATAAAGAATCCGTACCTTAGTTAACATCTAAAAATCGCTAATGAAACTCCATCATATTTCTTAAACGAGTCTTTAAAATCACGATCAAAACTTCAAACACTAACCCAACTTCAAACCCTAATATTGATGCTTGAAACACCAAATGCTTCAAAATAATTCTATCTTTTTTTTTCCTTTAGGTTCCTCAAAGATTTAAGTGCAAACTTAATAGAACAATAAAATTTATGAATCCTAATTTGACTACAAAACTGATGACGTGGATTTCATGATTGAGGTTATCCAAAGCTTAAGAGTTTTTCCTATTAAGAAAACTAGTCCCTCTAATTTATAAGGTTTTCAACTTGAATCGATACACTTGTTTGCCTAATATTTTCATATACAATTACAGTATATTAATATCTACCCTCCTTAAAAAATTCCGATCTCAGAATTTAAGTAAACGATATTGAGTAATCTGTTCCTTTATCCAAGAAAAAATATTTCTAGTTTACATGTATCAATCAAATACCAATTTTCTAAATTCTGAGCATAGGTGGTTTTACATTAATTTATCTTGAGGGTTCTCAAAATCGGCCACTAAATACTTTATTAAGATATCTTAATCTCCATGCTATACAAACGCTATGGTTATTACAATCCACACCCTTAAAAGAGTTTGGTCTTCCAAATTCGTCATCGAAAGTCTCAACGTATCAATACTCACAAGCCACAATCCAATCTTAGTACAAGAGATGAAACGCCAAAATCATTTAATTTAGTAGCTAATATCTCAACACGGATGTCACCCTACCATGTCCAAAGTTGTACAAAAATATCCAACAAATATCGCACTTTCTAAATACTATACATCTTGATTCTAGATATAAACTTGAACAACTAATATTTCTTTTGAAATCAACCCTAACTCAAAGCACTTGAATTGAGCATTCTCAAATGTCAAAGCAAACGTCTTTACATTATTTGAAGCATGAAATATAATTATTGTCTTTGAACATGTAAATGATACTTTAGATTCAAGATCTAGAAGGTTATACCTTAAGCATCTCATAATAATTTACCCAAAAACTTATAGTACTATAAATCTATGTCATCCAAAATTCCAACTAATACTTATAAGAAATTCTAGCACTTTTCAAATCCTTGAATAACCTATAATTAGTTCAACAATACTGCTAGGTTCTAAACATATCAAACTGTAACTCCCCTTACGGATAACCAAGGTCAATAATTATAGATATATCATTCATTCGAAGATTCTTAAACATAATCACTTCGGACTATTGGCTTAACAAATCAAACCACTTATTTTAACCATTAAGACTGCCTGCAAGGACCTAAATAACATATTACAATTTTAACAATGAAATTCATCAACCTAAATTATAATCCCAAACCACAAATCATTAATCCTCGAGCTAGCAAGGGAGCCATTTAAGATACCAAAACTAATTCGACCACCACGCTTCCGCTACACAATTAAGAAATCCTCTCTTAATCTACTCATATTCACAGGTCAAACATATTTGGTTTTCTACAAGATAGAACCTAGATCTCTGATACTATTATTGTAACACCCTCTTCCGCGATGGAAACAAAAGGTTACATTCGAATCTAAAACAAATCATCAATAGAAGCATAAACAAAACCATATTTATAAATAAACACTATCAAAAATAACAATTGTCTCGAATGATACATTTTTTCTTCTAATACTTGCTTGCTTCACAACATTAACAAAACCTACAAATTCTTATCAACAAACCTCTTAGATATGAAGACACCCTGGATCTTCTACTCCTTAGATTCCTCTTGAATACATGCCGTAAAGAAAGAAATGAGGCTGAATCAAACGCTCAGTGTGCAAGGAATACAACAAAATTACAAACAAATGCTCGAATCAAACACCGAATAATACAAAAAAAATCTAAATTTTTGGGCAACGAACATATTTTATAGATGAAACTCGAGTTCTAAATGTACTTGAAAGCTAGATTGAGTATAACACATATCACATCCAACATCAACCATATATCGAGATACCCACAAACAAAGAAAACAAAACTAAAAATAGTTAGACCGAATAAATCGATCTTAACATACTTGATCAAGCCGTAACAAAATGAATATATCCAAATTCATTATTTCACATCACTAAATCTTGTCACAAACAAAGAAAACAAAACTAAAAATAGTTAGACCGAATAAATCGATCTTAACATACTTGATCAAGCCGTAACAAAATGAATATATCCAAATTCATTATTTCACATCACTAAATCTTGTCAAAGATCAAAACCGTCAAAAACTAATCGGTACATGACAAACAAATCTATGGAACTTAAATCAAAATCATATAGTAGGATTGTATACCAAACTGGAACAAATAATCACATACGCTTGTGTTTCTGATACAACAAGTATCATACATAAGCCATACATGCATGTACATTGGACATCCACATCCAATTGTACTAAATAATGTGAGATGTGGTGTTGGGCACTACGCCGCCATACACCGTACAAACGAATCAAATATGTTAGGGTCGACGCATACGCCTCATGAATTATCCGTCACACCGTGGCCAGCTCTCATCAAAGCACAAGATCAAAAGGAGACGCCGTGGACTGATCACACCGCCACGGGTGGTGTCACGTATTGGTGCCACAATGACGTGCCTATGTTACTCCCATAGGTGGTGAGTAGCTCGGTATACCCTAACGCATAAACTATAAAAGTATGTCATAACACATGTGATCACATTGAGATGAACAACAAATCATACTAATTAAAAAAGGAATCAAAAAGGCATTTGACTATACAAGTATTAACCAATTCCCTTAAAAGCTTTGTAATTTTGAACACACTTTATTGAACGACTTACGAGTTGTAAAAGAGTTTAAACCATTAACATAACTTCGTAGACGAACTTTTACAAAATATTTAAAACCAAAAAATATGGCGAATCAAATCCAAATGTAGACTAGGAATTTCTTACTCTCAATTTTTTGAAAATCGAATTGTACTAGTTTAAGCACTTTACACGTTTACAAATCCAACATTTTATCATACTTCCAATAGGTTTTAGGAAACTATATCTAAACATAAGTTTTAGATAAATGTCTTGTGATTGCAAAGAATAAAAAAGACCTGATTTGGATTTAAAATAGATTTACACGAATTTTTTATAACAGTTGCGTTGTTCTCGTCTAAAACGAGACCAATTTCGGAAAACCCAGATTTTAGACACCTTAGCACTGAATCATAGTTTGTTCATGTGACAGTAATTCATAGTAGACATCTCCAAGGTTTGAAAACCATATCACATTCATTAATCCGATAACCGAGTGATTTGTTATGATTTTTACAAATAACACGAAATTTCCAAAGTGAAATTCAGTAGATTTATATATAGAGTATGATGTTTCAAGCATATTCAAATCTCTTATCATATGTTAAACTGAAAGAAGACTCAACCAACAATACACACGATCAAATGATCGACTAACACTCGATTAAATGGTTCACTAATCGAATGAAACAACCCGAAAGGAAAACAATGATACCATACGTGTTCAACGAATTAAGAAACACAATTGGAATTAGGAATTCTTACACACATATAAAGGTTTTGATAAACAAAAAAGAGGGGAACATAAAGAATATGTACCTTAACCAACATATAAAAATCGCTGATGAAACTCCATCATATTTCTTAAACAAGTCTTTAAAATCACGATCAAAACTTCAAACACGAACCCAACTTCAAACCCTAATATTGATGCTTGAAACTCCAAAGATTTCAAATAATTCTCTCTTTTTTTTCCTTTGGGTTCCTCAAAGATTTAACTGCAAATTCAATAGAACAATAAAATATGTGAATCCTAATTTGACTACAAAATTGATGGCGTTGATTTCATGATCGAAGTTATCCAAAACTTAAGAGTTTTTCCTATTAACAAAACTAGTCCTCTAATTTATAAGGTTTTCCACTTGAATAAATACACTTAATTGCCTAATATTTTCATATAAAATTACCGGATATAACACCTATAAAAACTTCTGCACATTTGCTTGTCGATTAGACCACCTAATCAAATTGGTGCATCTCTATTATACTTTATATCAAGTAAATACATACTCCATACCAAAAATAAGTCAACCTCATGATCTACAAGCAATTTAACTAAATACCATATATGATGTTTTCATTTAACATAGAAATCTCCCTCCCTCGAAAAAAGAAGATATTGACCACAAATCCCATTGAAGGAAGAAACCAATTCCATTGATACTAGACGTCACTTATATCTCCATTTTACAAAATGATGTCACTGGAACGGTTGAGCA
This sequence comes from Arctium lappa, assembly GCA_023525745.1. NCBI lineage: Eukaryota > Viridiplantae > Streptophyta > Magnoliopsida > Asterales > Asteraceae > Arctium > Arctium lappa. The sequence goes on along the minus strand of CM042059.1, from coordinate 50,769,305 downwards.
AAGGGAAAATTATATCTCATTTGTATTACTGGTAGCGGAAAACCGTATAGTTCTACAAAGTAGCCACGGTGGGGGTGCAAGCTAAGTATACATCTCAACTATGATTGCTATAAGTAATAAAATGGTAAACAAAGATCGTTTTCGCAGGGACTGAACTACTGAGAATCATAGAGTTTGATGAACTTCTTGCACACGTTTTGGTTGTGAGAAAAATTATCGTTTTTGTTGGTGAAATAACTTAAAAATGTGAAATGTAACTTTTGATTTAAAGAATGGGTATGTGTGTAATCTTTCCTTGAAATAAACATAGTAACAAAGTGGTCAGGCACTCAAGTGCATAGGACTTTTTAAAGAAATCCCGATCTCTCAAAAATGAATTTATACAAAATATGCCCACAATTGCCCACGGAGTGCTCACAATCACACACTCTTAATTTTGCGGATTTAACTAAGTTTGACTCAAACGTCAAGTTCCACCAATATGAAAATTTATACCTAAATCTCGTTGTGATATAAATCTTGACTGACATTTGAACCTCAGTAAATCATACAAAACATGTATCTCTACGTGCTTATCAAAGACTTTCTCAAATATTTGTGCATCACTTAAGCCATATTTTTAATCCCCCCTCTCGAAGTCAAGATCTAATATTAACACTTCAAAGTGATCGGCTAATCCGCGTTGAGTTAAGTCCCGACTAAAGAACCAAGTTTAAGAGTAAGTAACGATAACCACACCCAAGTGTTGCCTACTAGTCTCAAATTCACTCACACCCACACCCAAAGAGGTGCTTAAATAATAATTAAAATGAAAGACATAATAGAACAAGAGAAATACTTGTAAAATACTTGCATTAAAATAAAATACAAACTGCTTGAAAGTTAAAGACTATAGATTAAACTACAACTAAAATGCAAGAGAGTTAGACTTCTACATTGTTGCTTGCTTTGTTGATGAATGTCTTTAATGCTTGCACCATGCTTTTTTATATTGTCTAATAAAATGAAACAAACCATGGGACTCTTCCTTAAACTCTTTGGGTAAAGACCATGCAACTATTCACTCCATAACAAAGAGGATATTCGGGGATTTCCAGATCTTCCAAGCTTCTAAAAAATCTTCTTTTTGTTGCTCCCATTATCTAGATAAATGCAATGTCTGTTGATGTCCAAAAATGGTTCGCCCGTGCTCACAGTGGGATGGTTCCTGCCCACAGTCCAATAGTGCAGTCTTCTTGTAACACCCGGAATTTCGTTAAGAGTCTCGACCTTCTTTTAATGTTTTTATCTAGCTTTTATCGCTTAGAAAAGTCTACACTCGAGCCTTTAGTCAAACCGGGTACCTTCCGTGCGTGAAACGACAAGTTTCAAGGCCCGAGAGGTGTTGGGTGACATTGACCAACGACTGTGACACAGTCACTTTTGTCGTGTCACAATTGCACGAAACTCGTGAAACAAAAAGAATGCCACGGGGCTGGGGCGACATTGCCCAGCGACAATGACCATGTCATTGTCGCATGGTCAAAGTCGCAGGTATCCTGCGAGTATAAATTACTCAACCCCGATTTCTAGGTCATTTTGTCTGATTTTTGGGAAGTTTGGAGCTTGTTTCTCTGAAGTTTTGGGGTAACAAATCACCCTCTATCATCTCTCATCTTTAATCCTCTCAACAACCTCATTCAATGTCATTTATAGTGGTTGTGTAGGTGAATTTAAGCTCTCATTGTGAAGATTTCTTCTCTTCAAAAGCTAGTATCATCCTCTCTTTTCTAGAGTTGTGCTAGGGTTTTCAACAAAATGCATATTATGAGTTCATGCTTCCTTTTCTTAAACTTTATACATGTCAGAACATTATATTTTAAGCTCCTAATCATGTCCTCTCATTTTGGTTCAAGTTTATAAGATTTTGACCTAACTTGTATTTTATGAGATTTTAGGTTTTTTAACCCTTTCAACTAATATGATGTGAAATATGGTTTTACTTGCATATTCATGTGGGTTACTTGAAAGGAAATATATATTAACTTTTATAATTCTCATTCTTATGATTGGGTTTCATTGGATAAAATGAACCTTAGTGAGAAACTACATGGATTATTGTTAGTATGGTTTATGACCACATTAAAATGGTTTAACACTCGAAAGGTGTACTTGGTAAGGAAACATATTTGTAAATGAGAAAATGGCCACATTATGGCTCATGTTTGAGTTTAACTTTCTTATCAGCAGTTGAACAACGATATGCATTTTGGGAAACGATTGATACTAATAACTATATGTTTGATTTTAGTTAATCACAAATGTAATTGTGACGAGTCTAGACTATTACTAATGGATCTATAGGTATTGAGTCGACTTTTGTTTGGGATATCTTTCCCCATATGTAGCTAGTTGAGACATTGGGGCCTCAGAGACAATTTGGTATGGTTATGTGGGACCGATTACTAGCCATGGGCCGTAAATGTAATCCTAGTGAATGAGTGTGACTTGGATCCTCGAGTTTCCCTCCCCCACATCTGAGTACAAACCGTCGTTGTTCGTGGCCATGGTTCCAAGTATTGAGCTTACAAGTCGTTGAGCGGCCTACTTTTGTGTTCCGCCACGATCCTTGGAAAATTGGGTCTCCCCCGTCATCGCAAGATGTATTTTGTACCGCAAGATCACTATGAGTATATCAAATCATTTACAAATGCTTTTGGTGAAAAAGATGTCTCACGGTTGCATTTTAATTACTTTCTTAAATTGTCAAATAAAAATGTATGTTCTCACTAGGCTTTAAGCCTAACACTTTTCTTAACTGACATGTAAAACAGGTTCCAATAGCAGAGGGATATAGAAGGTTTGAGTGACGAGCGGGGACTAGAGGCATTTTTGAGATGGTAGTTATATGGAGTCAAAGTGTATAAACAACTTTATTTATTTTGGAATTTGGGTTGACAACCGATGTAATCTAGATATAAATGGTTTAGATTAGTTTGTTGTCAATTTTATTATTAATCAACAGGTTTTGTTAACGCTTTAGACATTTACCCTTTTTAGGTGGCTTACTCCAAATACAAGCGTCATATTGCCAAATTTTATTTACTCCAAAATTTAGGGTGTTACAAGTTGGTATGAGAGCTCTAGTTTAAGTGAACTAGGCATGAATGTAAGATGTCTAGACTTAGGCTGAGATTGTTAAGTAATGATTTGTGAGATCGGGTAGAACTTCTAAGATGGGTTGGTCTCAGAGTGTACGGAAATTATGTTAATCAAGCGTTGTAGTGACGGTGGCGAGAATTCTTACGTATCATATGTTCATAGTTTCGCTTAGTTAACGTTATTATGAGGGTATTTTACGTGAGTATACTTAGTCTGCTATTGTTAGGACAATTGGTAAACGTAGTAGTATGTTTCTTTCGTACTTGTGTGTGTGTGGCAGCCATTACTCCATTATGGTGAACACTTGAAGTCTACTGTTAGCCGATGGAAACGTTCGTGAAGATAGCTCGTGTTAGTGTATAATTGTATCCTAGATTTAATTGTAAAAGTTTTGTAAAGTCTTTGTAATAGAAAAGTCAAAGAAAGTCAAAAGAAGTCAAATGTCAATGTTGTTTAGTAAAAAGTCAAAACAGCTTAGATTGATTTGTAGTGTGTTGTAATTAGAGTTCGATATATTAGTTGCTTAGTGGTTAAGCATTAGGTTAAGAGCTTTCATTGTCATACATTGTAGAGAGAGAAAGTTAGAGAGAGTTTAGAGAGAGAAAGCTTCAAATCTTGTAATTCATAAAAAATCAATGAAATTCATGTCATTTAATTGTCCAATTCAAGAATTAATATCAATTAAACAACAATTAGGATCAAGATTTTAGAGAGAGAGTATAGTGAGAGAAAGTCATATGTCTATTTAATCATAAGTAATGAGCGTACAATTCAATGTGTTACAAGCTTCTCTCAAGCTAAGCTATTTATACCAAGACTTTCTCTCACATCATTACAAAGCAAAACTCACTACAAGGTTCTCTCAAAAGCAAAAAAGTCAAACATAAAAGGCAAACATATTGATCTAAACAAATACAGTAACAATCTCCCCCTTTTAGATCAATTGTGAATAATTGGTCTGACCCAACGTGATAGTCTCCCTTGATGAATCCCGAGCAATGACTCAAAATTTCTGATACCACGCCGAAAGTTGAATCGATCATAAAGGTTATCAACTATCCTTTCAATGTTGAGTCAAAGACGCTTTTCCATACCTTTCTCACCTTGCTTCCTCTTTTCTTTGTTATCTTTAAGCTTAGTCTCCAACTTGTAACACCCTAAAAATCAGAGTAAAATAAAACTTCTCAATGTAGGCAAACTGCTTCACAGAACGGGAAAAGAGATAAGAGAGAGATTGAATAAACACAAATGAAACGTACTACCACATTACCAATTGTCACAGTAACAAAAATTCAAGCACATTTACGTACAATATCCTTATAATAACATTATCTAAGTGAGATTATGAACATATAACACATAAAGGTTCTTGTCACCATCGCCACAACGCCTGATAAACGTACTTTCCGTCGACTCTAAGACCAACCCATCTTAGAAGCTCTACCCAATCTCACGGATCAATTCATATCATACTCGGTCTAAGTCTAGACATCTTACATTCATGCCTAGTTCACTTAAACTAGAGCTCTGATACCAACCTGTAACACCCTAAAAATCAGAGTAAAATAAAACTTCTCAATGTAGGCAACATGACATCTGGCTTGATATAAATTTCTCAAAAGTGTATCAGTCCTTTAGACTTTACGAAAACATGTACGGATTTAGTATTCATCAACAAACTAATCTAAACATAACTATCTAGATTACATTAGTTGACAATCCAAAATTCATCAAAAGAATGGGACTTAACAATGTCCAACTATCAACACTTTAGCCATCTCAAAATGCCTCGAGACCCAACTCGTCTCTCAAAACCCAGTGCATCCCACCGCTAAGGGAGACCTGTTACACATATCATTTGAGAAAAAGTGTCAGACTTAAAGTCTGGTGAGAACATACAATTTATAAAGCTCAAAAGATATAAACATTTGCATTATAAGATAATATTTCCAAAGAGGTTAAATTTTACAATTGAAACCTTTGCCACAACCGGGCTTTTCCGTTATAAACATGTCATTAAAGGACCAACGATAAAACCTTTTACCAAGGATTGTGGCATAACACAAAGTAGGCCAAAATCCGAGTTATGAGCTAAACTATTGGAATCGAAGGATACGAACACATAGGTCCGTGCTACAACGTGAGATCGAGCCCCCAAGCAAAACCAATGTATACTCCTTCACTAGGATCACTATGAACCATGGCTAATATCCGACCTCACATAACCGTACCAAGTTGCCCCCGAGGATCATATGCATCCATAGCTACAAAATGAGGAATATGACATCCCAACAATACAGTCCACTCAAAACCTAGGGATCCGCTAGTAATGGTACTGACTCGTCACAACCACATATGTGACCAACCATAAATAAACATATGGTATAAACACATTTTATTAACAAAATCTCATTTCCAGTTCAACTTCTGGTAAGAATGAAAATCATAAAAAATGAGTTCTTAAACATTCTTTTCACATATCCACATAATGTGCAAGTAAAACATCATTTTACTTCAATAAGGCGGAACCAGTCATTTTAGTCAAAATTGATCGGGAACCCCGAAAATCACCAAAGACTTCATTTATATCGAAATGTAGAGAACATGAAATCATACCGTACAAATACTTCGGATTTCGCAAATAAGAGTTTTGACATTTATAAATTTTGTAAAATAGTAGTAGGAGCTCACCAGTAGGTTTTTAGAATAAAACCTGGGAAACCAGATAACGATCACGACGTAGAGGTGAAGCTTAAAACACCGACCCCTTGCTAGAAACACCGCAAACCAGCAACCAAACAAGACTCGAAGATCGAAAGATGAAAAGAGAGAAAAGGAAGAGAGAGACTGAGATTTTGAGATATTTTAAGAAATATCTCACAATGAAATGGTCGTGCGCCCTCAAAGAAGGAAATGCGCACGGCCCGTGCGCAAGCCTACTGCCTCGCCGCTGGATCATACGCATGACCCGTGCATTTTCTCTGAAGGAGGGCGCACGACCCGTGCACCCTGTAGACAGACTTAGAAACCTCCTTATTCCTCTAAACATCTTCGCAAAACGGCCAAACGAAATTCGGGCTGTTACAATCCTCCCCAACTTGGGAATGATTTCGTCCCGAAATCCCAACTACTCAAAAAGGTGAGGATATCTTCGCTTCATATCTTTCTCGGCTTCCCACGTCAAATTTGCTCCCCGGTGATGCTTCCACTGCACCTTGACCAAAGTGACATCTTTGTGACGCAACTTCTTAGACTTTCTCTCCAAGATGGCGTCGGGTTCTTCCACACAACGGTTACCTTCGTCCACTCTTAACTCTGATAGGGGTATAACGCTGTCTTCCACGGCCAAACACTTTCGAAGGTAACAAACATGAAACGTGTTGTGAATTCTGCTCAACTCTGGTGGCAGTTCCAACTGGTAGGCTTGTAAACCCACCCGTTTAAGCACTTTGAAAGGTCCGAGGAAATGGGGACTCAGCTTCCCACATTTTCCGAATCGGATAACACCCTTCCATGGCGATACCTTAAGCATCACGCGGTCGCCCACTTGGAACTCTACCGGTCGTCTCTTGTTATCGGCATAGCTCTTCTGTCGATCCTGAGCCGCTTTCATTCACGAATGCATTTGACCTTATCGGACGTCTCTTGCACTATTTTAGGTTCGGCGAACTGCTTTTCCCCCGCTTCAATCCAACACACGGGAGTCCGGCACTTTCGCCCATACAATGCCTAAAAAGGTGCCATTCCAATACTCGAGTGTTAGCTATTGTTGTAAACAAACTCCACCAAAGGCAGGTGAGAGTCACAACTACCCCCGAAATCAATGACACAAGACCTCAACATGTCTTCTAAAGTCTGGATCGTTCTCTCGCTTTGCCCATCGGTCTCTGGATGGTAAGCCGTACTCAACTTAACTCGCGTACCAAGCTCTTTCTGAAACCCATCACAAAAGTTTTAAGTGAACCGACTGTCGCGATCTGACACGATCGACAATGGTATTCCATGCCTCGAGAGCACATCATCGATATAAAGTTTTGTAACTTATCCATCGGTAGTGTCTCGCGCATAGCCAAGAAGTGAGCGCTCTTTGTCAATCTATCAACTATCCCCCAAATGGTATCGTGGCCTCGAAGTGTTTTAGGAAACTTCGTCATGAAGTCCATGGTGATATGCTTCCACTTCCACTCAGGAATCCTAAAGACTGAAGACTCCCATACGGTTGTTGGTGTTCGGCCTTAACTTGCGAACACGTCACACAACGCTCTACATAACGTGCCACATCAAGTTACATTACTGGCCACCAATAATGTAGTTTCAAGTCCCTGTACATCTTTGTACTCCCTGGATGAATGGAATACTTGGACTTGTGTGCATCCTCAAGAAACAGATCACAGTCACCCCCAATCTTGGGTACCCACACGCAACCGCTGAACAGTTTTACCCCATGGCTATCTTCCGTTAAGAGCAACCGCAGCTTCGTCATGACTTTTTCTTTGAGATTCTCTTCTAACAATGCTTCAACTTGCGATGCTTTGATCTTTTCAACAAGACTAGACACCAACTCGATTCTCGAATGGGTAGCCCGAATACAACCGCTGTAGTCCTTCCGACTCAACGCATCGGCTACCACGTTTGCCTTACTAGGATGGTAAAGCAGCTCGCAATCGTAATCCTTGAGTAACTCGAGCCACCGCCATTGCCTCATATTCAACTCTTTTTGATCAAAGACATACTTCAGGCTCTTATGATCTGTGAAAAGTGTACATTTTGTGCCGTAGAGGTAGAGTCGCCAAAATTTCAAAGCGAACACCACCGCTGCTAACTCTAGATCATGGGTAGGATAATTCTTCTCGTGAATCTCGAGTTGTCTCGATGGATAGGCAATCACCTTGCCCCTTTGCAGCAACACACAACCCAAACCCATTTTCGAAGCGTCGCTATAAACCACGAAGTCTTCTGACCCTTCAGGTAATGATAAGATCGGAGCTTCACATAACTTCTTTTGAAGGATACGGAAAGCCTTCTCTTGGGTTTCGGTCCATTCAAACGCCTCATTCTTCCGAGTCAAAACTGTCAAGGAAGAAGCGATTTTCGAAAAGTCTTGGATAAATCTCCGATAGTACCCCGCCAGACCCAAGAAACTTCGGATCTCTGACGGACTCTTGGGAGATTCCCAATTCATCATAGCTTCAATCTTGGAGGGATCCACTTTCACTCCGTCTCGAGTGACAACGTGACCCAAAAGTCACACTTGGAAAACTTGGCGTACAACCTTTATTTTCTCAGCACTTCAAGCACTTCACGTAGATGTTGTTCGTGTTCTGACTCACTCTTGGAGTACACGAGTATGTCATCAATGAATACAATGACCGATTTGTTGAGAAATGGTCGGCATACTCTATTCATCAAGTCCATAAATACCGCCGGTGCGTTTGTTAAGCCAAAAAGAATTACAAGAAATTCGTAATGGCCGTAACGTGTTCTGAAAGATGTCTTCGGAATATCTTCTTCCCTCACCTTCACTTGGTGATAACCCGAACGTAAGTCGATTTTGGAAAAACAACCCGCTCCTTGAAGTTGATCGAACAAGTCGTCTATTCTCGGAAGCGGATATTTGTTCTTTACTGTAGCTTTGTTCAACTCACGATAGTCAATGCACATTCTCATCGTGCCATCTTTCTTTTTTACAAACAAGACCGGAGCTCCCTAGGGTGACGAACTCAGTCTTATAATTCCCTTCTCCAACAGTTCTTGAAGTTGTGCCATCATTTCTTGCATTTTTGAGGGCGCTAAACATTAACGAGCTTTAGCAATTGGTGTTGCTCCAGGCACAAGGTCAATTCAAAACTCCACTTGACGATCGGGTGGTAACCCGGGCAAGTCGTCCGGAAAGACATCTGGAAACTCACGCACAATCTTCACATCTTCCAGCTTTGATTTCTCTAACTTGGCATCGATCACATAGGCTAGGAAAGACGAACATCCTTTTACTAAGCACTTGCGTGCCTTTGCCGTTGTGATTGTTGCCACTTCACCTTTTCTCTTTTCACCATAGATGACAATGACTTCGCCAGAGAGGTTGGGAAGTTGAATCAACTTCTTGGAACATACGATCTCGGCATGATTGTTTGCCAACCAATCCATGCCGACCACAACATCAAAACCCCCGATTAACATCGACAGTAGATCGATCGAGAATTCTCTCCCTTCGATACTAAGAGTACACTGCTTTAGAACATCGTGGATCAGAACTTGATTACCATCGGCTATTTCTACCACTAATGCATCCTCAAGACTAGTAATGGGCATAGAGACAGAACTAATCAGATACGAAAGAGAAACTGGAACCTGTATCGAATAAAATACGAGCAGGTACAAAGTTTATAAGAAAAGTACCCGATACCACATCAGCGGATGCCTTGGCCTCATCGGCTGTCATCTGAAATGCTCGACCCGGAACCCTAGGAGGGTTTTCCTTCCTTGCTGGCGTGCTACCCGACACAAGCTTCGGGCAATCTCTTTTCACGTGCCCCGGTGCCTTGCACTCATAACAGACAAGTCCTCTGACCGGGCAATCTCTGATAGTGTGACCAGGCTTCCCACACTTATAACAAGTTTGAGAAGTGGTGTTACAGTCACTGTGGTGTTTAGTTCGACACTTGTGGCACCACCTAGCTTCCTGCTGATTGCTGAAGTTTCGGTTTCCGCCAAAAGGTCGTGATCTCTTGGGATGAGCAGAATTGCTCTCCCAAATTCTCTTATCAGTCACCACCACAACTTTCTCAGCTTTGTTCCTTGCGCACATCTCTTCCATGTACTGAGCTTCTTCAACCGTCTCGCGGAGGTTAGAAGCTTTAGAATTGTGGACCATAGATTGCATGTCCGCGGGTAGATCATTCAGATAGGCCTTCATCTTATCCTTCTCGATTGGGGCAGTGTGCCCCACCAGATCAAACTTCTCCATGAACTGACGGGTGTACTCCCTCACCGTCAGGATTCCCTTTACTAGAGACCGGAATTCTTTCTCGATTCGGTCCATTGTTCTTTCATTGCAGAATTTTTCTAACAACTTTTTCTTGAACTCGGCCCAAGACAACTGAGCCAACACAGCAGGAGATAGGGTGGATTGAACGACATTCCACCAAATGAGCGCGGTATCCCTCAGCAGTTGGGTACCGAACCGTACTCTCTGATCGTCTCCGCATTCGGAAGAGCCAAAAGCTTGCTCGACCGCTCGAATCCACTTCACACACAAGATTGGGTCGTCGAAACCAGAGAACTCTTGTGGTCCGCAGCCCAGAAAAGACTTATAGGAACAACTTTTCCTCTTTCTCGGAGCACCAACAATCCCGTGCTCCTCAACCCTGACCCCAGAACCAGCGCCTCCAGGTCCCGCCACAGTGTTTTCCACAGCCGTCTCACTCCTCCGATTGTTCACATCGCGGTCCTCAATCACTCTCAACAAAAACTGTAGATGCTTTGCCATTTCTTCCCTCATTGCCAACATCATGCTGGCCATCAACTCAGACGGGGAACTAGCATCCCTGATGACTGGGTGGGACGAAGCCAGGTCTACTTGCAGAATGTCCTCTGGCCCCCCACCTAGTCCTTGCTGAACAGATGGTCGCACAACAACCTTAACTCCCTCTGGCTGACCAGCGGTGGAGGCGGTCGCTTCCAGACCATCAACACGCGTACGCGGTCTACCACGCGTATTCACCATGCCAAACTGCTTCACAGAACGGGAAAAGAGATAAGAGAGAGATTGAATAAACACAAATGAAACGTACTACCACATTACCAATTGTCACAGTAACAGAAATTCAAGCACATTTACGTACAATATCCTTATAATAACATTAGCTAAGTGAGATTATGAACATATAACACATAAAGGTTCTTGTCACCATCGCCACAACGCCTGATAAACGTACTTTCTGTCGACTCTAAGACCAACCCATCTTAGAAGCTCTACCCAATCTCACGGATCAATTCTTATCATACTCGGTCTATGTCTAGACATCTTACATTCATGCCTAGTTCACTTAAACTAGAGCTCTGATACCAACCTGTAACACCCTAAAAATCAGAGTAAAATAAAACTTCTCAATGTAGGCAACATGACATCTGGCTTGATAAAAAATTTCTCAAAAGTGTATCAGTCCTTTAGACTTTACGAAAACATGTACGGATTTAGTATTCATCCACAAACTAATGTAAACATAACTATCTAGATTACATCAGTTGACAATCCAAAATTCATCAAAAGAATGGGACTTAACAATGTCCAACTATCAACACTTTAGCCATCTCAAAATGCCTCGAGACCCAACTCGTCTCTCAAAACCCAGTGCATCCCACCGCTAAGGGAGACCTGTTATACATATCATTTGAGAAAAAGTGTCAGACTTAAAGCCTGGTGAGAACATACAATTTATAAAGCTCAAAAGCTATAAACATTTGCATTATAAGATAATATTTCCAAAGAGGTTAAATTTTATAATTGAAGCCTTTGCCACAACCGGGCTTTTCCGTTATAAACATGTCATCAAAGGACCAACGATAAAACCTTTTACCAAGGATTGTGGCGTAACACACAGTAGGCCAAAATCCGAGTTATGAGATAAACAATTGGAATCCAAGGATACGAACACATAGGTCCGTGCTACAACGTGAGATCGAGCCCCCAAGCAAAACCAATGTATACTCCTTCACTAGGATAACTATGAACCATGGCTAGTATCCGGCCTCACATAACCGTACCAAGTTGCCCCCGAGGATCATATGCATCCATAGCTACAAAATGGGGAATATGACATCCCAACAATACAGTCGACTCAAAACCTAGGGATCCGCTAGTAATGGTACAGACTTGTCACAACAACATATGTGACCAACCATAAATAAACATATGGTATAAACACATTTTATAAACAAAATGTCATTTCCATTTCAACTTCTGGTAAGGATGAAAATCATAAAAAATGAGTTCTTAAACATTCTTTTCACATATCCACATAATGTGCAAGTAAAACATCATTTTACTTCAATAAGGCGGAACCAGTCATTTTAGTCAAAATTGATCGGGAACCCCGAAAATCACCAAAAACTTCATTTATATCAAAATGTAGAGAACATGAAATCATACCGTATAAATACTTCGGATTCCGCAAATAAGAGTTTTAACATGTATAAAGTTTGTAAAATGGTAGTAGGAACTCACTAGTAGGTTTTTAGAATAAAACCCGGGAAACCAGATAACGATCACAACGTAGAGGTGAAGCTTAAAACACCGACCCCTTGCTAGAAACACCGCAATCCAGCAACCAAACAAGACTCGAAGATCGAAAGAAGAAAAGAGAGAAAAGGAAGAGAGAGACTGAGATTTTGAGATATTTTAAGAAATATCTCACAATGAGATATTTAAGGCAAACTCTAAAAAGCAGCCTGACAGGGCGCACGACCCATGCGCCATCAAAGAAGGAAATGCGCACGACCCGTGCGTAAGTCCACTGCCTCGCCGCTGGATCATACGCACGACCACCCTTGCGTTTTCTCTAAAGGAGGGCGCATGACCCGTACGCCCTGTAGACAGACTTAGAAACCTCCTTATTCCTCTAAACATCTGTGCAAAACGGCCAAACTAAATTCGGGGTGTTACACAACTGCAACTTTATCATTTTTAAAGCTCCATCTGAAAACTTGGCGATTTCTGAAAGTCTGAAGAACCTTTTATTGTTCTCAGAGTTCTTGTAAACCACACCAAGTTCAGGCTTGTTAAGCACGATAAACAAACTGTAATCATCAATGTTCTCCAAGCTAAGATCAGGCTTTATCATGTTGAATTTCCTTTGGTTTGTCTCTATTCCAAGCTGGAAGTCATAGCAGTAAGTGAAATTAACTTGCCTTCTCATAAACCTCTTCACAGCATCCAGTGCAACAAGAATGTTGTCCTTCCTTACAGTCATATTCCTGAAGAGATGATACAGATACTCGATGTCGTCCACATTCCGAAAACAAAAATCAGCTTAAGAGAAAACACATTATGTTAAGTCTCTTTGGTGCACATGTAATATTGGATACCTTATGCGAACAAACTGAACAAGTCTCACAAGCTTTAACGAAAAAATCCCAGACTTGTTTCTCACAATACTCTCCCATTGTCTAACCTAGTTCATCATTCTTGCATATTCTTCTTGATAATCTGGATGTTGGTCTGAGAGACCCAAGACTTTAAATCAATCCATCTCTCTGATCCTGTGAACAAAAATATTCTTCATCCCTTCTTCAAGCAATGGTTGCCTCAAATCTATTCCTCAACAATCTGACTTGAGCATCAATAAGTACACGATGTAAAAAGGGTTGATTAGAAGGACCGACTTGGGTTTCAACAGGGTTAGAAGGAAAGAAAGGTTCATTTTCAATTTCGGTATTAAGGTTGGGTAGTTTTTCAGATCTGGGTGGTTCATCTTGGTTTGGGCTTGGGAATCTTTGTGGGCTAGGTAAGTTTGTTTGGGTAGATGGAATAGGTTGGCTAGAAGGAATTAATTGAGTTATGGTTGGTTGGGTAGTTTGGGTAGGTTGGGTAGTTTGGGTAAGTTGGATAAGTGTATCAGGTTGACTAGGTTGGATGATTTGGATTTCTGGGCTTGATGTAGGTTGGTTTATTTGGCTAGATAGGTTAGAAGGTTGGTTGGAAGGTTCGATGACAGCCATTTCTTTAAATGATGGAATTTCAGATTTTTGAAGAGTGGTTTCTCGAAGATATGTGTTCACAGGACTGAGCTGGACGTCTTTCTGAGAGCATGCAAGGATGTCCAGAGTGTTTGCTTCACCTTCTTCAAACAAATCTCTTTCTTCTTCTTTAATTTTCCAGAACTTCTCATGCTTTTCTCCGAAAGATTCTTCATCATCAGAAGAAAGGTCTATAGCATAAATCTCCTCTAATCCAGTGAGCCTGATGATCTCTTCTTTAGTAGCAACCACAGGCTTTTCAACCAATAGATCTAATTCTTCATTGACGTATAACATTAGCTCCATTCTTTGACCTTCACCCAAATCCATCTGATCATCACCAACTAGATCAATCATATCAGTATCTTCACCCCTTTCTGAACTACCAGCAACACGCTTAGATTCTGAAGAAGTTCGTTGTCTCTTACTTATCTCCCCATCATGGTCATGATTTGAATCATGATCATGACTTTTCTTTGGACCTGCTTGAATCTTACAAGAATCCTGAAATGCTCTAGTCAATTCATTGATATGCTGAACCATTTCTGTCTTGAATGCATTGAACTCTGTAATGGAAACAACTTCAGTTCGGGCTTGAGGTTGGTGAGTTCTAACTAATCCAATCAAGTCAGCATCTGAATCCTCAACGGGTGCCTGAGACAATAATATGGCATAAAGTAGTCATTTCAGCTCTTCCATCGATAGATCATCATTCTGAACGGGTTGTGGTGGAGGTGGATGAGTAGGCTCTTCCACCGTTGGGCCTTTCCCCTTTAACAAACTTCTGACTTTGGCAATCTCCGCCAGAAAATTCGTTGTTAAGCGCTCAGTGATACGGTTTTCAACAGCCTTTAAGGCGCCGTCAAGACGTTCCTTTGACACGAAGTCGGGTAAAGTAACACCAGCGTCACTTAGACTTCCCGTTAACACAACTGTTGAGGTTCCAACAGTGTGGTCTGTGTTCATCGCTGGAATTTCGTTAACAATGATAGGACTTCCACCTGATCCTTGTAGTCCAGACTGCGGATCTACTACAGGTGTTCCGACCGTGTCACTATAACAACCGGTGGTAGTAGAAAGTATTGGTTGTGTCCTAGGAATGAATAAAGATGTATCAATTGGTTCTAGACTTAAATGTTCACTAAAAGAAGTCAAACTCGGGGGCAGTTGAGCTATTGTTTCAATACCTACCATTTTTGAGTGAACGATAGATATATTATGTTCTAATTCCCCGTGTAAAGATGAGACTACAACCTATTGAGAGGCAGTAGAATGGCTAGCTATGGTGTGCATTTGCATAAGTGGGCGACTTATGTCTTGTACTTCCGATTGCAACACATGCAACGAAGCACTTGATTTGGTTACCCGTCAAGAATGATAGGTTATGTTAACACTCACGCTCTCCATATTCTTTTGCTTCAATTTCTCTTAGTCTAACACTTTCAACATTTTCAACTATATCACCCTGTGATCTCCTTATATCTCCCACAACTTAAGCAATCTCAGTATCAACAATATCAATAACCATGTCCTCATGATGTATAGAAACATCATCTAGGAAGCCAAAACTATGCTGGAGATTCTCATTTTTAATGTGCGCTTCATGAAAAATAACATCTTCAGCTTGATGATCCGATGTAGTTGAAGCAACATGATCTGATGAACTAGTATGCCTATCTGACTCGGTATCAGAATTCACACCCTCATCAGCTATCCTTACATGAGGACTTGATTGACGAATTAAAGTCCTTTCAGGTTCGGATGTGGAAACCTCTAGATGTGTGGAAACTTGTGCCGAGGTCCCCACAGTTTCAGATGTAATGTTCTGAACCCCACTAGTTCCCCTTTCTAAATTTTCTCTCGTCTCTCCCTGCTCCTCAACCCCCATGGTTTCAAGAACCCTCACCGACTCCTCTCGCCTAAGGTTTGAGTTCTGGGTAGGGATTACCGGTGCTGGTATTCCCATAGTCTCTCTATACTCAACTACATACTAAGAGTTCAAATCGGCATATGAGAGCAGAGCTTGTGGAACCGGTATGGAGTAAGGAAACTGCTTTTTCTGCTTTTGAAGATATTTCATCTTAAATTCCGGAGCAAGTTCACGCTGAGTTCATTTCGGAATATCTCTATTCGATCTGATCATACTTCGGATTATCAGTTGTAAGATTCTCTGATAAGGCACATAGATTCTCCGTCCAGAAAACCACTGAATAATCGACGTGTAGATCGTACACGACTGTATGGAATAATCTCAATGTATGCATGTTGCTGTTGTCTAGACCGGAATTTCTTGATGTAAAGCATCGATTGAAGACAGAGAACATTTGATAGTAGAAGGGAGGAAGGTTGGTCTTCTTGAAGTCACTGATCTTGGTAAGTGAACAAGTGTAACCCAAGGCTAGAATGCCTGCAAAGACTTCGGAATCGACAGGGTATTGATCAAATCTGGTTCTTCCCTGTCTAGAATTAGCCTCCGGTAAGTTTAGAATCCATCTGAGTCTTTGATATGTAAGCATAGAAGTAAAGTTTTCAATTCTGAGCCCAAAATACTTGTTGGTTTCACTTTCAACAACATACTCGATCGTCTTGCAGACTTGTTGTAAGTAGATCAGTGGAACAACAGCAGTGTCTATTAGAGCATGGTGAAGTGGATGGCCTTTCAGAATCTCTACCACAAGTGGATTGATACTTAAACTGTCAAAGTCGGCATAGTGGTTGTTACAATACAACAACATGTACTCAGATTGATTTATGAGAGCTTGATCAAGATATTCACCATACTCAGATTGAAAATGAGATCGGGAGGATGGCATAGGTGTCTCTTTAGAGCCATGTGGATCATGTTCATCCATATGGACACTTTGATCATGAATGTGTTCCTCTACCATTGATTACCTGAAAAATATAACAAGTATTGGATAAAATCCAATGTGTTAGTCAAGAAGCTCAAAACATGTTTTTCAGAAAACCATTTTGATACACAAAGTATCAAGTACAGAAACAATTGTACTGTAAAGCTCTAAACAGATAAGCACAAAAAGTTACAAGAATACAAAATGTAACTGTGGAAAGAAAAAGATTAAAAAAACACAAACTTGAACATAGCACTTGAAATTTTGAACTTGTTCTGACAAATAATGTTGTATTGCAAAAAGACATGAAAACATGAAATTTTGTAAATTTTTCTAAGTACTAAACTCTCAAGAGCAATGATTTTGCAAATCTTACCAAAACACTCAGGATCTTAAACTCTCATAACATATATGTTGATCCAAGCTCTCTCAGTGATTTGATAACGACCCTTTTCTATACTTAGTGAAAATTACGTTTAATATGTATTAGTGTTTCACTATCAGCGATCAGACTGAGTCTGTTCAGTTATCGCTGATAGTCTTCTTATAAACATCTAGTATGTATTACTGTTTCACTATCAGTGATCAAACTGATTCTGTTCAGTATCTGTTAGTGTATTATTGTATCCAAGATTTAATAGGAAAAGTCAATTCAAGTAAAGTCAACAAAGTCAATGTATGATTAGTCAATATGAGATTACTTAGCCATTAAGCTTGTAGTTTTAGTCCTTGGTATAAATACCATGTTGTCTTGTAAATAAAGAAGCTAGACATATTGTACGTATATTGTTAGATCTATGACAAAGAAGCTTTCTCTCTCTACACTCTCTCTCCAAAACTCCATTGTTAAATCTTGATTGAGATTGAATTGCTTGAATGTGATTGGGATTTACATTATCAATTGGTATCAGAGCAAACCAAACAAATTCAGAATGATTGGATTTATCAAACTGATTTGATTTTCTGAAAAATTGTCAAGAAAATTCGTTTTTGTAAAAAGTCACTGTTTGATCCGTGGATTTCATGTTTTTGTACAATTAAATCAAGAAATTGATTTGATTGTATACGTTTTATCAACTAAATCATATTTCATTCAGATCACAGAGCCAAATTCGAACTTTAAATCGATCAAATTCATCAAAATGTTGGTTTTTGAAAACTCGAACTCATGCACTGTGTTTTGATTCAAATCGTTGATTTTTGGTGTTTTTAATGGAAATCTTGTGATAGAAAAATGTTCTAATATGCAAATCGATCATATTGTTGCAAGTTTATGTTTCAATTTGCAGGTTTAAGTTGATTTGAATCGATTTCATGAACTGAAGTGTCGAAACGCGCAAGATTCAGAAAACGCGCAAGTTCATCCTAGAACGCGCAAGCTTCATCAAGTGAAGAACGCACAAGCAAAGCCTGCGAGTTCACTATCAAACGCATAAGTCAAAGGATTTGATATTTTGTCTAAAACGCGCAAGCTGAAGCTAGCGAGTTTGCAAAACATGCAAGCTGAAGCTAGCGAGTTTGGTCGAAACGCGCTAAAGAGACGTGCGAGTTTCAGAAACGCGCAAGTGCTTGCCAGCGAGTTTTAGTGTGAATAGTGTTCAGCGAGTTCGTCTGCGAGTTTCATAAAACACGCACGGTTCAGCTAGCGAGTTTGTTTTGAAACAGTGATTAGCGAGTACAGTGATCTGCGAGTTTCAAGACTTAGATTTTTTTTCGAAAATTAAAATCTTTTTGTGATCCAAGTTTGACTTTTTAGTCAACATTTCTGATTTGTTAGGGAACGATCATTTTTTATTTCAAGCATTTCTTTCTAGAGAAATTTTTATTAAGCTAATCTGTCAATATGCCTGTTACAGATGTGAGAGGAAATACCATTTTATCTGCAAGAGATATGGATGTTTTGTACATGCCAGAAATTCCAAAGATGGAAGCTGAATTAGACAAGCTGAAGAATCAGAATTCAAAGCTTCTAAATCAGATTCAGGAGTTCAAATCTAAAGTGTCAAATTCTGATAAAACTCCTGATTGTATAAAGCGTGCTAATCTTGATAAATTTGATTTTGCAGATGTCATAAAGGAAAGAGAGAAAGAGATTAAAGATAAAGATAATCAAATAGAAATGAAAGAAAAAATCATAGGAGTTAAAGAGAAGATTATCATGCAAAAAGAGAGAAAGATAACGAATCTTCAAAGCCAACTTAAGACGACTGAACAGAAGTCATCAGAATCACAAGATGAATCAGTCAAGATTCAACAGAAGTTTAAGGATTTTGAAGATCATATATCTGTTCTGGAAAAGAAAAATGTTGAATTGATAAAAAGCATTAAAGAAGATAAAGTCAAAGAGAAACTTCAAAGCCAACTGAAGACAACTGATCAAAGATCTTCAGAATTGCAATCTGAATTAGTTAAGCTTAAACAGAAGTTTAAGGCTTTTGAAGAGAAGATATCTGCCTTGGAAATACAGAATGTTGAACTGAAAACAAGTCTCCAAGAAGAAAAAGAAAAATCAAATGTGAAGACATCTTCAACTCAACAATCATCTGAGATTTGCAAAAAACTTTACAAGAGAAAAAGGATCTTGAGCTGAGATGCATTAAACTTTCCAAGCAAGTGTCTGATTTTGAAAAGATTCTAATTACTGAAAGAGACACATTTGCTAAGGAAAGAAAAGTTCTTGAAGATAAAAACACTGAATTTCCCAAACAGATCTCAGTTTTACAAGACTTATTAGAAAAAGAAAGACAAATTTTTAAAGAAAAGAAAAAGACTTTTGAATCTAAAAAGAAAAATTCTGAAAAGAGAAATGTTGGGATCTTCAATGAAATTTCTGATAAATCCAAGAACTTACAAAAAGATTTTGAGCAAGAATGTTCATATTTTGAAACTGAAATATCCAAGCTCATGTCCAAAATATATGTTCTATCATCAGATATTCTAAAAGAACAGATGGCTAGATCTGATTTGAAAAAGAAGTTTGACACAATTACTTCTGAAAGAAACATTTTAGCTGCAAAGATGAAAGACTTGGAAGCTGCAAACGTCAATTTATCAGAAAAGATTTCAGCTGATGTGATTAATCAATCACCTGTTGATCTCTCAACAGAATCACTCTGTTCTTTCAAAACAGCTTCAAGTTCAATTAATGACAAAAATGTTTTGAAAAACAAAAGTGTTAAACCAATCATTGTCAAATCAAGTCAGATCAGACCATCAAATCTATTTTATGATAAATCTGTTGATGGATCAGCAAGCTATTATGTAAAATCTCTTGGAAAGTCTTCTCAGAAAAGTCAGATGGTCTGGAGAGTGAAGAGTTCTTCAGATGATGAGAAAATGAAGAACAAAGCATTCGCATCTACATCCAAAGACAAAAAGAACAGAGCACATAAAGGTAAATCCTTTGTTTATCCTGATATGTTTTACTCAACTAATCATCTGATCAGGATTGCTCAAAGGAAGATCTGTTGTTCTTACTGTGGAGAAAATGACTTTGTTCAGAGAGAATCTGCTCATAACTGGTACGGATCTTATAGAATTACTTCTCAGAATTCTGGATTTAAAAGATATACATCTAATGAGAAGTGGATTCTTAAATCTAACATACCAGGACCCAAATACCAGTGGGTACCAAAACCTGTTAAATCTGTTTCGCAGGTACCACGGGTATAGGAGAGCATGATGTTTGACTTCTGATCATGTAAAGATCAGGAATCGTACTTCAAAGTACAAAATTTTGACTTCTGAGTAAATCAACTCAGGACTCGGACTTCAAAGTCTAAGAGTTATGGCTCTTGAATAATTCAGTTCAAGACCCATACTTCAAAGTTCAAAGACTGTAACTTCTGATCACATGACAAATCAGGACCCGTTCTTTCATGTTCAAATATGGATATTCTGCAAATATCCAGGAGGATCTTACATGACCTAAATCATTTTATCATGATTTGAGGGGGAGCTTAACAGTAAGTATCTTCTAATCTTGATCTTTGATTGTTTGAGAGAAGAACAACTTTCAAGAATGAAAAACCGTTTCTTAAATGTTCAAACCACTTCTGGTTCTCAAAAGATTTTATGAATTTAGAAGTGTCATTTTAAATGTTTTTCATTATTGAGCTTTAATGTTTAATTGACCGTGTGTTTCCAAAGACCAATACTTGTGTATTATCTTGTCTATATACTGTAAAGTATTCACACACATCGGTTCAGTACTTCATTTGATATTGTTATTACCATGTCTCATAAAGAAACAATTTTTCGATGGTAATACTACCGTTTGTAAATCACTGTTGTTGAGCAACATTCATCATTTCAAATTTGTGCTTTCATTGCTAAAATTGTTTATATTTGTTCATATAAACAAAGTATCCAATTCTTTGATACCCTAACCATTTCATTTGATCTGATTGATACATTGTCAGATTCTCAAAACAATTCTCTTGATTTCATTTCATTCATTCAATATCTTTGTTTTGAGAAATCTTCAATGTTCAAATGCTCAAATTTCATTCATATTTTTAATGAGCATACATTTTGACAATGTTATCATTTTTATGCATAACTGTTCAAGTTAAACTGTTGAGTAACCATTCTTTTAGGACTTACATGGGATTCATGTGTGAGCTTATAAGAACTTCCATGGATTCACGTAAACCTGTGTTTCCTACCCAGGAAGTAATCCTTGAGTGATTGAGGGGTGAGGGGTCAAAATCAAAGAGTGGGGGAGATAACTCATCCGGTTGAGTTTTTCTCATTGCGTAGAGCGGAAAAATGTAAATAAGAGTTTGGTTAGAAGTGAGCAAAATGTTAAAAAGAAAGAGGATGTGAGAACAGAGTTAAAAGAATATCAGAACTCTGAACCAACCACTTTCTGAGTCGGGCAACCACAAAATATGATTGGTTCACATTCTTTGGTGACCATCATTAAAACAGGCAGTGAGCCCATGCCAACTCTTGCAATTACCCCCACCAACCACTCGTTTCTTTCTTAACAAAGAAATGTTTCATTTTTTTGGGGGACGCAGCATATCTGCTATCTAGTCTTCACTCGAAAGATTTAGATATTGAAAAAGAAGGAACGTTGCCCCACCTTCGCACCTCTTTCATGCACATTGAGTCCGTGTAATATTTGTTGTTGTATCAACAGTTTACACAATTTGAGTCTTATGAAACACAATCATTGTGCTAAATTCTTTCATACACAAGCACGAGCACACAGAAAATTTGTTTTTCTGTCAGAACATTCATAGATAAACCTTGTGTTTTTCAATGATTGAATGGAAGTCCTGGGGAGTCATCATTAAACCAGCTCCTTATATTGTACATTCGTTGTACACAGTAACTCCGTGTTACTGACAGGCACTTTCTAACTGTTTCATTTGTTGAATCAGGGTTACCAAGTTCATTATATCTGAATTTGAAAAGATTCGGATAAATACATTCATGAATTGACGGCTCTGTATCAGATCAAAAGGGAAAATGTTTCTCAAAGGGGGAGAATATCTGTAAAAGGGGGAGATTCAAAGAAAGTGCTGAAATTGAGATAGTTTTGATGATTATGAAGCTCACAATCATCAAAAAGGGGGAGAAATATACAAAGATCAATTTCAAAAGTTATGAAGAACGTTCAAAGACTTCAAAGAAGTTCAGAGTTTCTAAAGTCAAGACATGTGGAGAATTTCTGAATTTTCACATTAGATGAAAAGGAATAATTATGAGATTATTCAAAGTCAAATTCTGAAGATGATTTGAGAAAGATTGTTTTTCCAAAGATGGTCAAGAGATCAAAGAGATGAAGATACAAATTTTCAAAGATTTCAAAGAAGTTTCAAAGAAGTTTTTCAAAGATTTAAAAGTTTTCAAGACTTGTTGACTTTCAAAAGCTACAAAGTATTAAAGACTTTTCAAGATTCTTCAAAGACTAAAAGACTGAAGATTGTTAGAGTCTCAAAGTTCAAGACTATCAGAGACAAAAGTTGAAGAATCAAGCGCTGAAGACTAGTGTCAAATTTTTATTAAATCTTGAATACAAAGGGGGAGAAAGTTAGTGTACTATTGTATCCAAGATTTAATAGGAAAAGTCAATTCAAGTAAAGTCAACAAAGTCAATATATGATTAGTCAATATGAGATTACTTAGCCATTAAGCTTGTAGTTTTAGTCCTTGGTATAAATACCATGTTGTCTTGTAAATAAAGAAGCTAGACATATTGTACGTATATTGTTAGATCTATGACAAAGAAGCTTTCTCTCTCTACACTCTCTCTCTAAAACTCCATTGTTAAATCTTGATTGAGATTGAATTGCTTGAATGTGATTGGGATTTACATTATCAGTATCGCTGATAGTTTTTGACGTAAACAGTAACGTAATACCTGAAGACAAGTCTCGCGTCAACAGATGTTCATAGCTGAATCGAAGACGAAGCTGCTGAACAAAGAGAAGTCCACTAGTGACCTGATGTGGATATCAGTGAAGAAAAGACAACTCTACTTATACGCGAAGGAACATGAGTAAAGTTTCAGCGATCGCTGAACTCTTGATATCTCTGCAGAAAGAGATATTCAGCGATTGAATGATCACTTAGCTTATACCTCAAGTTTCCTTTTGTCTAACCTTGCACAACCTTGTACGATGTGTCAGAACGGACATGTATCTTCCATAATTCGTACACAACTATGTGTACTAAACTGTTCATGATCCGGCCGAAAGCATGTCTCCCAAAGTCAGACTCTCAATGCCAATCTGTGAACGCCATGTAACACCCGCTATTTTGGGGCTGGGTGAAAAGTTGACTATTACCCAAAGTTCAGGGGGGTAAAATGTAACTTGGGTTATATAAATATAAATTAGATTTTAGATATTTTGGAAATATCACAAAATATCATTTTGGTTTTGAGAAGTCAGAGAGAAAGAAGGAGCAGGGAAGAGGTCTTCGGGTTTTTCTCCAAATCAAGGTACGAATCTAGCTTAATGCTTTGATCTGAATGCTTTTAGCCGCGTAGAATCTCGTTGTGAAGGTTTTAAACCGTTCCATTGTGAGATCTGAGTATTTCTCATTTTTATCTGGGTTCTGCATTCGATCTGTTCTTGGTGTTCTTGATGAATCAAGATAAAGGTTCGTTCGACCGATTGGTTCGTTCGACCGATGGGTTCGTTCGACCGGGTGGTCGTTCGACCGATGGGTTCGTTCGACCGGGTGGTCGTTCGACCGGGTATCCCTTCGACCGAGTATCCCTTCGACCGGTCATCCCTTCGACCGGATGTCGGTTCGACCGGGGTTGCTTGTTCGACCGGAACTGTTGTTCGACCGGTTTTTGGAACTCGACCGGATCAGTGTTTTGGCAGTGTGTTGTGTTCTTATTCCTGAGTTTTAAGTCATTAAGTTGTCTTTATTTTGGCTTACCGATTATCGGTGTTGTCATAGGTAGCAATCGTCAGAAGCAGTTTTATTCAGGAAGAAATCTGAGGTGAGTCCTTTAAGCTAAATCGGTTTGTATTACGAATGCTATGTGATAAATGTATTATTTGAAATGTGTAAAACCTGGTTTCAAAGTGACTTATTGTCGTTGGGAAATACCTTCTAAAGATCTCACATTTTCAAGAATCACGATTTATAGAATTGAACTGTTGTTCATATGAATTGCCTGTATAGCTGATTTAATGTGAGTATGCTCTAAAATGACATGCTTTGGCTTTGAATCTTAGTGCAATGGATCCATAGGCACGATGGTCCTATGTCCCCTGTTTTGGGCATTTGGTTCACGACTAGCACAGGATAGGCATCGGGTTGCCATGATAAGTAAGGTGTGGACCTATACGGTCGGGCAGCGTCTCATGGTGCAGTAAGGTGTAATCCCATTATGTGCTTGGTTTCCCCCTGTTTTGGGAACTCTCAAGGATAGATCCAGAGGGGTTGATTTGAATGTTTTGAGCAACAGATCTTGAGGGGTTGAGCTCGTTATGTGATTTTGGGTATTACTTATACCATGTTTAATCACTAATGGTTTATTTGATTTCTTGACTTAGCTCAGGGCTATACTACCGCGCGGCACCATTTGGGTTTAGTACTCTCTTTTTATTTGGCTTGTTCTCACTAGGCTTTAGCCTAACGCTTGCTCTTGGTTGTCATGTTGGCAGGTTATCCTAGCGGCGGGGCTCGTCGGGGCTCGTCGGGGCTGAGGGAGCGACCTTGGGGTCGTGAGAGATTCTTTTGAAGATTTATTTTGGAAGTATAGCGACACCCGTCCCAAATCTAGTTATAATTGTAGATTAATAGGTTGTCGTTTTATGCTTCATTTATATACCACATTAATATCTACTTTGTACCCCGTTGGATTAATATGTATTTTGAAATTGTTACACCTTATTCCGCAAGTTAGTCTTTTGCCGAATTGTCTCTTCGAAATTTTAGTTCCGCAGTTTTTGAGGTGTTACAAGTTGGTATCAGAGCCTTGGTTTAAGTGAACTAGGTATGACTGTAAGATGCCTAGACTTAAGCTGAGACTATTAAGTTACGACTCGTGAGATGGGGTAGATCTTATAAAATAGGATGGTCTTAGGGTCAACGGAAACTTGCACAGGTTGAAAGTTCTAACGATGGTAATAAGCACTCTTGCGTATTATACGTTCATAATTTCATTTAGCTAACGTTATTATGAAAATGTCTTACGTAACCATACTTAAATTACTGTTGTTATAATGATTGATAAGTGTAGTAGTACGTTCTATGTGTTTTCCGTAATCCTTATCCTGTTCTTTTGCAATTGCGTTCAGCAGAACCATGGTTAATACCAGAAATCGTCTGGAAGGCCAAGAGGCCGACATACCTACGGTCGGCCATCCGCTAGCGACCGTAGTGGGGGAAACAGTGCGTGTGAGTAATGCGCTGGGTGGAGGACCCGAGCATATTCCTCGACGAAATATGGAGGCTGATGAGCCTATTATCGAAGAAGTGACGGCCGAAACGAGAATGATGGATCGTATGATGTTGGCCATGAATAGGACCATGGCGCAACAACAGGAAGTGTTCTTGAAACTCCTCGAGGACCGAGACACTAACAACCGTAAGCCCGAAATGGTTGGCGAGAATGTGATTGTTGCAGGATCCGGGGGTACCGGACCTGTAATTTCCCCTGTGGTAACTGCAACCCTGGGCGTCAGTCGAACGACGCGGACTTGCACGTTCAAGGCTTTTCTGGGTTGCCGACCACCAGAATTTAAAGGCTCAGACAATCCGCTAGATTGTATGGCTTGGGTTCGAGAGATGGAACAAGATTTTCGCTCAAGCGAATGTGGGGAGGAGTAGAGGGTAATTTTTGGTTCCCGAATGTTGCGGGGAATAGCTCTAACATGGTGGGATGTGTACTCTGCTTTGCTGGGGCCGACTGTTCTGGACCAATTGTCTTGGTCTACCTTCAAGGAGAAACTGCTAGAAAAGTATTGTAACGAGAGGTCGTTGGACCGAATAAAGGATGAATTCCAGAGCTTGAAGAAGGGAGGTATGTCCGTGAGGGAGTACAGCCGTCTCTTCATGGACAAGCTGGGTTTTGTGGGACATCTGGTCCCGACAGAGAAGGATAAAATCAAGGCTTACATCAAAGGTCTCCCATCGGACATGATGTCGATGGTTCGTGTGACAAAGACCTCCACCCTTCGGGAGGCAATGGAAGAAGCTCAACTTATGGAAGATGCTTACAGTCTCGGACGGGAGCAAGGTGTTCGCCAAGTCGAGAAGCGGAAATGGGAGGGAAGTTCAATGCCCTCGAAGAAACCCTTTTATGCCAACAACAGCACTCAGGGAGGAGCTGATCCTAGACGTGATGCTAGGTGGTGTTCCAAGTGCCGAAGCAAGCATTTCGGCCCTTGCAACTTTGTTCATGGGACGTGCTACAAATGTGGGAAGACGGGTCACACGTTCCGAGATTTCCCTCACAAGTGGCAAATGTGTTTTGAGTGTAAGGAACCAGGGCACGTAATGGCGGAATGCCCGAAGCTCAAGACTGGGGGATTTAGCGGGAAGAAGATGGAACCTCCGCAGTCGACTGGAAGGGCTTTCCAGATGTCGTCAGAGGAAGCTAAAGCATCGACCGATGTGGTGTCGGGTACATTTCTTCTAAATTCCGTACCTACGCGTGTGTTATTTGATTCTGGTGCTAGCTTCTCGTTCATATATGATTTGTTCTGTCAAAGGCTTGCTATGTCTAAGAGTATGCTAGAGATTGCTGTTGTGGTAGAAATAGCAAATGGAGGTCAAGTTCTAATTCATAATATCCTTAAGGATTGCATCTTAGAGCTTATGGGGAAGAAATTTCCCATTAACTTGTTACCAATGCAAATTGGCGGATTCGACGTGTGGTGGGTATGGACTGGTTATCTAAGAACCGGGCTGAAATTGTATGTTCCAAGAAAATGATCCGTTTACCGGTGGCAAACGGAGAAGCGACTATAATCTACGGCGAAGGAAGGAAAGGCGACGTGGCGATTATTTCAGTAATCAAAGCTAGGAAGTGTTTGGTGAAAGGATGTGTATCTTTCTTGGCTTATGCCATCGATACCAAACTCGACCAACGGAAGTTGGAAGAGGTTAGGGTGGTACACGAGTTTCCCGATGTGTTTCCGGAAGACTTGCCTGGGTTGCCGCCCGATCGTGTTGTGGACTTTCGTATTGACCTCATTCCAGGAGCGGCTCCGATCACTCGATCTCCTTATCGTTTGGCTCCTACCGAAATGCAAGAGATGGTGGTTCAACTTCAAGACCTTCTCGAGAAAGGTTTCATCCGACCAAGCTCGTCACCGTGGGGAGCTCCGGTTCTGTTTGTCAAGAAAAAGGACGGTGCGATGAGAATGTGCATCGACTACAGGGAAATGAACAAAGTGACGGTGAAGAACAGGTATCCACTTCCAAGAATCGACGACCTGTTCGATCAACTTCAAGGAGCGGGTTGCTTCTCAAAGATTGATCTTCGATCGGGGTATCACCAAGTGAAGGTAGCAAAGAGCGACATTCCGAAGACGGCATTTAGAACTCGCTATGGGCACTACGAGTTTCTGGTGATGCCATTCGGCCTAACCAACGCACCGGCGATATTTATGGACTTGATGAACCGAGTGTGTCGATCGTTCCTCGACAGATCAGTAATCGTGTTCATCGACGACATCCTAGTCTACTCCAAGAGCGAAGAAGAGCACGAGAAACATCTCCGTGAAGTATTGGAGGTGTTAAGGCGAGAAAGACTCTACGCAAAGTTTTCAAAGTGCGACTTTTGGCTTCCAGAAGTTCAATTTTTGGGGCATATAATTTCAAAGGAAGGAGTAAAAGTGGATCCCGCAAAGATTGAGGCAATGACGAATTGGGAACCTCCCAAGAATCCGTCTGAAATCCGAAACTTCCTAGGTTTGGCAGGATACTACCGGAGATTCATTCAAGATTTCTCGAAGATAGCCTCTTCGTTGACTATCTTGACCCGGAAGAACGTGAAATTTGTGTGGACCGAGAAGCAAGAAGAGGCGTTCCGCACCTTACAGAAGAAGCTTTGTGAAGCTCCTATCCTATCCTTACCAGACGGGACGGAAGATTTTGTGGTGTACAGTGATGCGTCGAAGATGGGTTTGGGTTGTGTCCTGATGCAAAGAGGGAAGGTGATCGCTTACGCATCAAGGCAACTTAAAGTGCATGAAGTCAACTACCCTACTCATGACTTGGAATTGGCAGCAGTGGTGTTTGCACTGAAGTTGTGGCGGCACTACCTCTACGGTACAAAGTGCACTCTTTATACTGATCACAAGAGTCTGAAGCATATCTTTGATCAGAAGGAGTTGAACATGAGGCAGCGAAGATGGTTGGAGTTGTTGAAGGATTATGACTGCGAGTTGCTCTACCATCCGGGTAAGGCAAACGTGGTTGCCGACGCCTTGAGTCAGAAAGTCTGCGGAGGAAATTCTCGTGCTACCTTTGCACGGATTGAAATAAATTCAATGCTTATTGACAGAATCAAGGAATCGCAAGTCGAAGCCTTGCTAGAGGAAAACGTCAAAGGAGAAGTCATGGCGAAACAGCATCTTCTGTTGACTGAAAATAGTCGAGGGATGAAGATTTTCAATGGGCGAGTCTGGGTGCCTAAGATTGGGGGT
The DNA here is from genome assembly GCA_023525745.1 of Arctium lappa. Taxonomy (NCBI): domain Eukaryota; kingdom Viridiplantae; phylum Streptophyta; class Magnoliopsida; order Asterales; family Asteraceae; genus Arctium; species Arctium lappa. The sequence continues at coordinate 50,740,447 of CM042059.1, read as the reverse complement.
AATAGAGAACTTCTTCTCGAAGATGCCCACAAGTCAAAATACTCCATTCACCCAGGAAGCACGAAAATGTACAGAGATTTGAAATTGCATTATTGGTGGCCAATCATGAAGCTCGATGTGGCGCGCTATGTGGAACAGTGTGTGACTTGTTTGCAAGTGAAGGCTGAGCACCAAAGACCCTACGGAAGTTTACAATCCTTGGAAATTCCGGAATGGAAATGGGAACACATCACGATGGATTTCGTGACAAAGCTACCAAAGACCTTGAAAGGTCACGACGCCTTTTGGGTTATAGTTGACCGCTTGACCAAAAGCGCTCACTTCTTGGCCATGCGGGAGACCTTGCCAATGGATAAATTGGCGAAGTTGTATATCGATGAAGTAATTTCCCGGCACGACGTGCCGCTATCTATAGTCTCTGATCGGGATAGTCGGTTCACGTTGCATTTTTGGGATGGCTTACAAAAGGAATTGGGTACACGTGTGAAGTTGAGCACGGCCTACCATCCTCAAACCGACGGACAAAGCGAGAGGACAATCCAGATGCTAGAAGATATGTTAAGATCATGCGTGATCGACTTTGGGGCTAGTTGGGATACGCACCTGCCTTTGGTAGAGTTCGCATACAATAATAGCTACCACTCAAGTATAGGGATGTCACCGTTTGAAGCGTTATACGGTCGCAAGTGTCGAACTCCCGTATGTTGGCTCGAGGCCGGGGAAAAGCAGTTCGCCGGACCGGAAGTTGTACAAGAAACGGCGGACAAGGTCAAGTGCATCCGCGAACGTTTGAAGGCGGCCCAAGATCGACAGAAAAGTTACGCCGATAAGAAAAGACGGCCAATGGAATTCCAAGTAGGAGACCGGGTTATGTTGAAGGTGTCCCCTTGGAAGGGAATTATTAGATTTGGGAAGCGTGGGAAGTTAAGCCCCCGTTTCCTTGGACCGTTCTCTGTGACTAAGCGGGTTGGACTTCAAGCTTATTAGCTGGAACTTCCTCCGGAGATGAAGGGAATTCATAACACGTTCCACGTGTGCTATCTACGAAAGTGTCTAGCAAAGGAGGAGAGTGTCATTCCACTCTCCGAGATCAGAGTAGTGGGGGAAATCGTTGGGTTGAAGAACCTGAGGCAATTTTAGAAAGGAAGACGAAGAAGCTTCGTCACCGGGAAGTCACAATGATCAAGGTTCAGTGGAAGCACCATCGAGGTGCCAATGTGACTTGGGAAGCAGAAGAGGACTTGAGGCGGAGGTACCCTCACCTCTTCCCATAGCCGAGATTTCGAGGACGAAATCTTCTCCAAGTTGGGGAGGATTGTAACACCCACTATTTTGGGGTTGGGTGAAAAGTTGACTATTACCCAAAGTTCAGGGGGGTAAAATGTAACTTGGGTTATATAAATATAAATCAGATTTTAGATATTTTGGAAATATCACAAAATATCATTTTGGTTTTGAGAAGTCAGAGAGAAAGAAGGAGCAGGGAAGAGGTCTTCGGGTTTTTCTCCAAATCAAGGTACGAATCTAGCTTAATGCTTTGATCTAAATGCTTTTAGCCGCGTAGAATCTCGTTGTGAAGGTTTTAATCCGTTCCATTGTGAGATCTGAGTATTTCTCATTTTGATCTGGGTTTTGCATTCGATCTGTTCTTGGTGTTCTTGATGAATCAAGATGAAGGGTCGTTTGACCGATTGGTTCGTTCGACCGATGGGTTCGTTCGACCGGGTGGTCGTTCGACCGATGGGTTCGTTTGACCAGGTGGTCGTTCGACAGGGTATCCCTTCGATCGGGTATCCCTTCGACCGGGCATCCCTTCGACCGGATGTCGGTTCGACCGGGGTTGCCTGTTCGACCGGAACTGTTGTTCGACCGGTTTTTGGTACTCGACCGGATCAGTGTTTTGGCAGTATGTTGTGTTCTTATTCCTGAGTTTTAAGTCATTAAGTTGTCTTTATTTTGGCTTACCAATTATCGGTGTTGTCATAGGTAGCAATCATCAGAAGCAGTTTTATTCAGGAAGAAATCTGAGGTGAGTCCTTTAAGCTAAATCGGTTTGTATTACGAATGCTATGTGATAAATGTATTATTTGAAATGTGGAAAACCTGGTTTCAAAGTGACATATTGTCGTTGGGAAATACCTTCTAAAGATCTCACATTTTCAAGAATCACGATTTATAGAATTGAACTGTTGTTCATATGAATTGCCTGTATAGCTGATTTAATGTGAGTATGCTCTAAAATGACATGCTTTGGCTTTGAATCTTAGTGCAATGGATCCATAGGCACGGTTTGGGCATTTGGTTCACGTTTAGCATGGGATAGGCATCGGGTTGCCATGATAAGTAAGGTGTGGACCTATACGGTCGGGCAGCGTCTCATGGTGCAGTAAGGTGTAATCCCATTATGTGCTTGGTTTCCCCCTGTTTTGGGAACTCTCAAGGATAGATCCAGAGGGGTTGACTTGAATGTTTTGAGCAACAGATCTAGAGGGGTTGAGCTCGTTATGTGATTTTGGGTATTACTTATACCATGTTTAATCACTAATGGTTTATTTGATTTCTTGACTTAGCTCATGGCTATACTACCGCGTGGCACCATTTGGGTTTAGTACTCTTTTTTTATTTGGCTTGTTCTCACTAGGCTTTAGCCTAACGCTTGCTCTTGGTTGTCATGTTGGCAGGTTATCCTAGCGCTGGGGCTCGTCGGGGCTGAGGGAGCGACCTTGGGGTTGTGAGAGATTCTTTTGAAGATTTATTTTGGAAGTATAGCGACACCCGTCCCAAATCTAGTTATAATTGTAGATTAATAGGTTGTCGTTTTATGCTTCATTTATATACCACATTAATATCTACTCTGTACCCCGTTGGATTAATATGTATTTTGAAATTGTTACACCTTATTCTGCAAGTTAGTCTTTTGCCGAATTGTTTCTTCGAAATTTTAGTTCCGCAATTTTTGAGGTGTTACACGCCACGTGTAAAGTGCCCTGCCATGCATTTAATGCATAGGGTATAAATAGGAAGATCACCTCTTCATCTGAAGAGAGCTCAATCCTTGAACCCCAAATAGAAACCTTTGTTTTCTATATTCTAAATCCCCCATTCTCTGAAATTTTTGTGCAACAATCTTAGTGTTTTCTTAAGTTTGTTTAGATTGAGTCTTACTTAATCTTATTCTGCAACAGACTTGTAAATTGTGTTTGATTTATCAATAAACAATTTATTAAACTTTAAATTATGTGTTTGTATTCACCCCCCCCTTCTACAAACTTGTTAAGCACCTTAGGGACCAACAAGTGGTATCAGAGCAGTTTGTTTAATCTAATAAACAAGATCTTCCTTTATTCTCTTCTTTGCTATTCTAAATTGCACTTAACATAAACACAAACTACTATGATGATGGTTCACTTTCTAAACCTCCTCGATTTAGCAGAGATAACTTTTCTCTATGGAAAAATCGAATGATGCAATTTCTTGAAGGTGTTGATCCTACTATACCTGAATATATAGAAAATGGACCCTATGAACCTGTTAGAATTATAGCTGCAGTTCCCGCTACTGCCACCACTGAAGCTGTCCCTGAACGCTATGTCGTTAAGGAAATAAGACAGTGGAGTGATGAAGACTTAAATTCTCTCTCTCTAAGCACTTTGTATGGAATATTGCTCAACTATGATGTAACACCTCAAAAATCAGAGTAAATTAAAACCTGGAAACCTGACAATATGACGAAAGCAATTCCATTAACTTCCCATAAATGGGATCAGTCCTTAAGACTATACAATTATATACAAGGATTTCATCAAAAGAATGGGACTTAACAATGCCCAACAACAATACTTAAAACATCTCCAAAAACCCCGAGACTCAAAACTCGTCTCTCGAAAACCCCGGCACCCACCGCTAATGGAAACCTGTTATACACATCATTTGAGAAAAAGTGTCAGACTATAAAGCCTGGTGAGAACATACAGTTTATAAAGCTCAAAAGATATAACATCAGTATCATAAAGAAATCTTTTCATAAAGGTTTAGTTCGTAAAGATAACATTTCACCACAACCGGGCCTCTTCGGTCCAAAACTCTTAAACGGTGATAAAAGGACCATTTTACCAAGGAGAGTGGTGTAACACAAAGTAGACCCCAAATCCGAGTTATGAGCTAAATACTTGGAGTCCTCAGCAATGAACCCAGAGTTCGTGCTACGAGGTGAGATCGCGCTCCCAAGGGAAACCAATGTATACTCCTTCACTAGGATCACCATGAACCATGGCTAGTAACCGGCCTCACATAACCGTACCATAAACTCATCACGGAACATGTGATCCATAGCTACATATTTGGGGAATATAACCTCCCAACAAAACAGTCTACTCCAAAACCTAGGGATCCACTAGTAATGGTAAGGACTCGTCACAACAACATATGTGACCAACCATAAATAAATATATGGTAATAAGTACATTTTATAAACAAAATGCTACTTCCAGTTCAACTTCTGCTAAGAATGAAAATCATTAAAATGAGTTCATAAACATTCTTTTTACATAATCACGTAATGTGCAAGTAAAACATCATTTTACTTCAATAGGGCGGAACCCGTCATTTTGGTCAAAACTGACCGGGAACCCCGAGAATCACCAAAAACTTTATTTACAACAAAATATAGAGAACATAAAATCATACCGTAGAAATACTTTAGATTTCACAAATAAGAGTTTTGACATGTATAAAGTTTGTAAAATGACAGTAGGAACTCACCGGTAGGTTTTTGGAATAAAACCTAGAAAACCAGATAACGATCACGATGTAGAGATGAAGCTTAAAACACCGACCCCTCGCTAGAAACACCGGAAACTAGCAACCATATGAACCTTTGAAGATTGAAGGAGAAAAGAGAGAAAAAGAAGAGAGAGAAAAGAATAACCTGAGATTTCAAAAGATCTCAACAAATGAGATATTTAAATCAAGGTTTGCACACAACCCAACACAGCGCACGACCCGTGCGTTTTCCAAAGTGGAGGGCGCACAACCCGTGCGTTTTCCACTGCCTCGCACCCAAAACCTTGCGCACGACCCATGCGTTTTTCCTAAAGGAGGGTGCACGGCCCGTGCGCCCTGTAGACAGAAACATCCATGCCTTATCTTCTTTAACAACCTCGCAAAACCAAACAAAAATTTTGGGGTGTTACATATGAGCAATCGAATCTCCTGAAAAAGAATCTTGTAAAAGATTCTAAAGACTCTAAAAGCACTCATGTTGCTTTAGTCTCTTTAGAGATAATTCCATCTCAGCGATCTACTCTCACCATCACTGAGTTAGATTCTGAATCTGAGGATCTATCAGACCCTGATCTTTAAGAGATTTGCAAGAAAGAGCAACTTCCGAAGAAGTAAGCCTCTCTCTCTTATTGAGAAGCCAAAATCAACGGCTGTTGATAAAGCTATAACTGTGAAAAGATTGGACACTTTGCTAGTGAGTGCAGGTCGAAAAAGGTCTTCAAACCTTCTACCTTAAGAAGATCAAGTGATGACAAATACCTAAAGCTGAAGAACAAATATCAAAAGCTGAAAAGCTACAAGCAAAAAGGTAAAGGTCTCATCGCTGAAGAACATGACTGGGCTGAATCAGAAGAATCAGGTTCTGATGAAGATGTCGCCACTAATCTTTGCCTCATGGCTGAAATTAAAGAAGAAGTGGAAGAAGCATCTGAACCTTCTATGAGCTACATATCATATCAGGTATCTATCTCTACAAATCCCTCTCTGCCTGAAGCTAAGAGAAGTCGCGCTGTTGATGTGCTGACGATTGACCTTTATAATGCTCTAAACGACAAAACTCAAGCTGAGAATAAAAATGTTCATTTAACTCAAGAGCTAGAGAAATGTCATGAAAAGATCAGAGAACTAACTCTTTTACAAGAGAAGTTGAAAGATCAAGTCATTATAAATGAAACCATCAGCATTGAACGCGAACAATCCATCGCTGCTCTAAAAGCAGAAAAGGCTCATGTTGAAAAATGTTGCAAATCATCAACAAAGATCTCTAAGATAATAAATGCTCAAATTCCTGAAAGTGATAAAACTGGTCTTGGTTTTTGGAAACCACAGGATGAAACTAAAGAAGAAGGTTCCACGCTTAAGTTTGGAACGTTTGTCACTTTTTTCTTTGACACTTCTTATAATCAATTCTATCCCTATTCTTCTTCAAATTCTACCCCTGAGGAAAAATCCAAAGACTCTAAGTCTGCGGATAAAGGAAAATCCATTCTTCGTCCTCAGAAGGCTACCAAGAAAGCAAAGCTGAAAGTTTCCTCTAAATCTTTAGTGAATCAATCATCTAGCTCTATGATAGAAATCTTCGATCTCTGTTTGGATTGACCTTAAACCCACGAGATCTGAAGAAATGAAAATTCCTCCCAGATCTCATGAGAAAAGCATTCTTGGACCTGGCCCTGCTCATCTTAAACTTGCAAAACCTTCTTCTTCTGTTCCTAAAACCACTTTCAAAAACAGAAAATGTTATCATTGTGGTTTTACTGACCATATTGCAAGCAAATGTCCAACTGCCACTAAAGCTGATAAAACAGCTAAAGTGAAGATGAATGCCTCCAAGGCTGAAAATGTCACTAAAGCTGAAAAATCGACCAAGGTGAAGAACACCACTAAGTTTAAGAAATTAACCAAAGTGAAGATTACCACTAAAGCTGAATCTTCATCTGTTGTGAAGATTACTGAACCTTCCATCTCCACTAACCTAAAAGGACCCATTGAAAAGTGGGTACCAAACAACGCTTAATCATCCTTATGTGTGCAAGGATTAAAGGGCATCTGGTATCTCGATAGTGGATGTTCTCGTCATATGACTGGTCAAAAAGACCAACTCACTGAATACAAGGAAGAGAAAGGTCCCTCTATGACCTTCGGTGGAAGTGGAAAAGGATATACCCGAGGGTTTGGTGTCCTCAGCAATGGGACAGCTACCTTTCGAAGAGTCGCTTATGTAGATGGACTGAAGCACAACCTTCTGAGCATCAGTCAGCTATGTGACAAAGACTACGAAGTTCGCTTTTCTAAGAAAGCATCTTCAGTGGTAGATAAGAAAGGAAAACTTGCTCTTAGTGGTTATTGCAGAGAAAATGTCAATGTAATAGATATGGACTCTACTACCACTGAAAACTTATGGTTTCTCTCTAAGGCCTCTTATGATGTCAACTGGCTATGGCACAAAAGGCTCTCTCATCTAAACTTCAAAACCATGAATTCTCTCTTTTCTAAGGAACTGGTTTCTGGTCTTCCTCAGCACTCATATGCTAAAGAATCTCTCTGCTCAGCATGTGAAAAAGGAAAACAAACAAAAGCTAGTTTCAAGTCCAAACAAGTCTCCTCAGTGACAAGTCCTCTTCAGCTATTACATATGGATCTATTTGGCCCTGTCAATATCCAATCAATAGCTGGAAAGAAATATACGCTTGTCATTGTGGATGAATTCTCTCGCTATACCTGGGTTATCTTTATTCGATGTAAGAATGATACTCCAGAAGAACTAATATCCTTTGTTAAAAAGATGGAAGTGCTGAATAATCTTACTGTTCGTTCAATAAGAAGTGATCATGGAACTGAATTTAAAAACAGTTCCCTGAATAATTTCTTTGAGAATAAAGGAATTTCTCATAACTTTTCCTCAGTGAGAACGCCTCAGCAAAACGGAGTTGCTGAAAGAAGAAACAGAACGATCATTGAAGCTGCTAGATCAATGCTCAGCGATTCTCATCTCCCTACTCAATTTTGGGCAGAAGCTGTAAACACTGCATGTTTTACTCAAAATAGATCGCTGATAGTAAAGCGATTTGGAAAGACAACTTATGAACTTTTTCATAGAAGGAAGCCTTTTATCAGCTTTCTTCATATCTTTGGTTGTCAGTGCTTTATCTTAAACAACAAAGATCAGCTTGGAAAGTTCGACCCAAAAGCCGATGATGCAATATTTCTAGGATATTCCTCCATCTCGAAAGCCTACAGAGTTTTCAACAAACAAAGACAATCTATGGAAGAAACAATTCATGTCACATTCGATGAAACTCGCTCAGCGAACTCTAAAGCAATCGCTGACAATGAAGAGTTAAATGATTGGATGTTTTCTCACTACAAAGAAACTGAACCCTTGTTCTCAAACCATTAGCATTCAGATCCTCCAGCCGCTGATGATGATCCAAACATTATACCTCCTAGCGCTGAATCTAACTCATGGGTTTCAGCTGAACCTCTAAATACCTTGCTACCATTAGATCTACATCTGTCTGAAAACCTCTCTGATAACAACAGTCTATCCACTACTCAACAGTTAATTGCTGATGAACCTCAAACGTCCTCATCAGTAAACATCCCAATTGTTGATCCAACCTCTGAGTTAAGCGATCATGCTCCTGCTCAGCGATGGAACAGAGATCATCCAATAGATCAAATTCTTGGTGATCCAGATGTAGGTATTCAAACACGACGAAGCTCAGGTAAAATCTGTCTCTTTGTCAACTTTCTCTCTTTAATAGAACCAAAGAAGACTGATGATGCCCTCAAAGATCCAAACTGGATCAGCGCTATGCAAGAAGTGCTGACTAAGTTCTCTCGCAACAATATTTGGAATCTCATTCCTAGACCATCTGATAAAACATTATAGGCACCAAATGGGAGCTTAGAAACAAGTTAGATGAACATGGAACTGTAACCTGGAACAAGGCTCGACTTGATGCTCAGGGATACACACAAGAGGAAGGCATAGACTATGATGAAACCTTTGCCGCTGTGGCTAGGCTCGAAGCAATTCGACTATTCTTAGCTTATGCAGTCTATAAAGACTTCATTGTTTATCAAATGGATGTAAAATCAACGTTTCTAAATGGAAAGTTGAATGAAGAAGTCTATGTAGAACAACCACCAGGGTTCTATGACCCTAAGTATCCAAATTATGTTTATAAATTGGATAAGGCTCTCTATGGTCTAAAACAAGCCCCTCATGCTTGGTATGACACTCTCTCATCTTTTCTTATCTCTGAAAAATTTGAACGTGGCAAAATTGATAATACACTGTTTTTCAGAAGGATAAAAGGTCATATTATTCTTGTACAAATATATGTCGATGACATCATATTTGGTTCTAGTAACCCATCTCTGTGTACTCGCTTCGCTGAAAGAATGAAGAAAGAATACAAAATGAGTAGGATGGGTGAGCTGACATATTTTATTGGTCTTCAGATTAAACAATCTGACAAAGGTACTTTTATCAGCCAAGGTAAGTATGTTAAAGACATGCTGAAGAAGTTTGATCTTACACAAACTTCAGAAATGAAAACTCCCATGGCACCTCCCCTTACACTTAACAAAGATCCATCTGGAAAACCTGTTAATGTCACTGCCTATAGGGGAATGATAGGCTCCATGCTGTATCTTACAGCGAGCCAACCTGACATCATGTATTCTACTTCTTTATGTGCACGCTATCAATCTGAACCCAAGGAATCCCATCTGATCGCTGTTAAGCGTATATTCAGATATCTGAAAGGAAGTCCTAACCTCGGTCTTTGGTATCCCAAAGATTCAGGGTTCGATCTAACTGGTTATTCTGATAGTAATTTTGCAGGTTGTAAACTTGACAGAAAGAGTACCACTGGTGAATGTCAACTCCTAGGAGGAAAGCTGGTAAGTTGGACTAGTAAAAAGCAAAATTCAGTGTCCACTTCCACAGCTGAAGCTGAATACGTAGCCGCTAGAAGATGTTGTTCTCAGATCTTATGGATGAGAAATCAACTATTAGACTATGAGCTTCAGCTATCAAAGATTCCAATCTATTGCAACAGCACTAGTGCTATCGCTATAGCAAATAATCCAGTGTTACATTCAAAGACAAGACACATAGAGATCAGATATCACTTTATAAGAGATCATGTGATGAACGGTGATATTGAACTTCATTTTATCCCTACTGACTTTCAGCTTGCTGATTTATTCACCAAACCTCTTGATGAGACAAGGTTCAACTTTCTCATCAGTGAGCTTGGAATGTTGAATCTCGAAGAATAATTCTTTAGTATTCATGCATTGTGTCAGTAATCATAAGTTCCCCTTTTATCATTTTTCTGATAAACATTCTGACTCTCAGGTATGTTCTCTCCATCCCTACAACTGAATCTTCATTCAGTTAAGATGTTTTTCAAAATATTAACCTTAATCACTGAACTTTCTTCAAATGATTTGAAGCTTTTTGAAAAATACATCCATCACTGATAATTCTAGTCAATGATATTTCTTAAAAGAAAATCTATCCTTATCTTTACCATCAGGGATACGTTCAAAAAGAAAATCTATTGCTGACTTTTCTTCAGCGATAATTTCAAAATGGACAAATGAATAGTCTCCTTCTACTATGACGTCATTTGAACTGACAATCCACGACATTTTTTTTCTGACACGTTCGTCCATTGCTCTTCCATCCAATCAACTTCGTGGGAAGTGTCCATGTCATGACGAGCATTTGTTTTTCCGCCTCTCACACACTCTCTCTCCTCTCTCATGTATAAAAGGAATGTTTTTCCATTCTTATCATTTTATGCTTTCTGGACATACTTTCTAAGAAAGAATTCTCTCTGAATCATTCTAGCATTTCTCAAGCATTTGCATCATCCTCCTCAAAGATCAACATGTTATTCTTGATCTTTTTTTATTCTTATACATAGAACTCTATTTATAGACTGCCATTATGGGTTTATAAGATTCTTACAACATAAAATCATTTTCATTTTTGATTTTATTCTTTAAAAACCATTTTATTTTAATTTGTCTTCATTCAAAATCTTTGGTTTTTCTTCTTGTTCTTGTATCTTATATTAAGAACATTTTTTTAATCTTCAAAATATGTTGATTTTTCTATGTTTCTTTACCAAAATAGAAACTGGACAAATCTTCTTTATTTTTTAGACTAAAACCTTTCTTCTATTCGTCTATCTGTTTACTCTCAGAATGTCTCAATCTGCACTTGTCGCCTCTAAGAACGTCAGGTTCGCCATCGCTGATTCTGAGCTTCCCAAAAACAATCATCTTTCTCGCCTTGACTTTGATGGTGTCAAATACCAACATCTGGTGGAAGTCGCAAAATTTCTGAAGCAATCCTGCTTTGCTTATGCTATCACTGTGGATCCCACACCTTCCAAAGCTCTTCTTCAACAATTCTGGTTTACTGCTGAAGAAACCTCTATCACCAACAAAAGGGTGAACAGGTTCCTGCTATCTCCTTCAGCACTGAACTAGGATCAAGGATGATGATTGCCTTAGGCCTAAGGAAAGCTCTGCATTTTCCTGACAAACCCAGGAATAGATTCGATGCCTTGCCAACTGATGCTGAACTCATCCAATTCCTGGATGCAATGGAATACTCTTGGGAACCCAAGTCAATGACGACGATTCCAAACAAGAAGCTGACTCTTGTGAAGAAGGCACTGATGCCTTCTCAGCTTAACTACATCTTCTCACACTTCATTCAGTGTATGAGTGGGAAGAGTGGGTCACTGGACCAAGCCAGCAAGGTTCAGGTCTAGATGGCTTACTCAGTGATCGTTGGAAGAAACTTCGACTATGCAACAGCTATCTTTGATGATCTAAAGTCAAAGATAGAGAAGACCGAGAGGGATCCCAAGGTCCCCTACGTACGCTTCATATGCGCGTAACTGAAGTTCCTCTACCCTGCTACTTACCCCACTAACTCGGATGCCTCCTTTCCAAAACTGGGTCAGCACTCCCTGGAGGTCAAGACGGTCCCCAACAAGGTAAGTATCTCTGAACTTCGCTTCCGACTCTCTCTCTCTTCACTTATTCTTCTTCAGCGGCCACGCAGAAGGTTCCTTCTTCTGCTATCCCTGCCGCTACCCCTTTCAAACGACCATCAACTGGCTCCCTTGGTCCTTGGAAGAAGGTCAAGGTAACCAAGGAGAAAGCTACCTCTAGCTCAAGACCTAAGGATGTTTCTCAACAAACCTCCTTAGATGCTTTCGTGGGTCTCTCCTCCACATCCTCGGCGATAACCACCACAATCGTGCCAGCGATCTCGGTGGCTGTCACAACAACAGTGACACAACCTACAATCTCAGTTCAGCAACAACCTGAGGTAACTACCCCTATCCCTACATCTTCTATCCCCATCTCTAGTCCTTCTATTTCTTTGATCTCTAACCCTCCATTTATTTCTACTCAACCACAGTTTGGACCCATAGGACCTGAACATCAATCTTTTAAGGAATCGTTACAATTCTACAAAATGTTTGATAATTCAGGTATCCCTATAACCTCAAACACTTCTCCCAACTCACCATATAAGCCTATTTCTCAAAAACTAACTTATATTTCAGGTCCTAGTTTAGCGACTGTTGACACCAATGTGAACAGTTTGAGTGCAAAGGTGGAATCTCTGACTGCCTCTCTAGACAACACCACCAATGTTGTTCAATCAGCTGGTGAAGCACTGAAGACGCTGACAGCCAACTGCGCATCCAAAGCTGACGTTTCTCAAATCGCTACTCTCCAAGAAGCGATGGTCAAAGTTAGGGAAGACTCACAACAACAGTTTGCAGCTCTATCTACAAAGGTTGATTCTTGTGAAGTTCTTCTTCAGCAGATCCTGACTCACCTGAAGGCACCAACTCCAGTTCCTGCTCCTTCATTTTCAGAAGACGATCGCACAACACTAGGTGTAGCTGTGGAGTTTATTCATCAAGCTACGTCAGAAATCCCTAAAATTGAAGACCGACTCAAAGGACTAGAGGCTGAAGTTCAGGTGTTGGCCGCTGCAAAAGCTTCATCTACTTCTAAAGATCTCTCCCTCAATGAAAATGACAAAGAGGGGGAGAAGGCAGCTGAAAAAGATGCGGAGTTTGAAGTCGCTGCTGAGGTCCTACAGAAGGAAACTCCCTCTCAGGTTGAGGGGGAGATAGATGCTGAAAAAGCCCCTCCTTCTCTCGAAGAGATAATCGATGATGAAGAAGAAGAGGACGACGATGAAGATGAAGCCCTTGATCTTGAAGATCAAGAGGAAGAACCTCATCAAAATGATGATGATGACGATGAAGAAGATCCATCGCTATGGTGTTCTTCAGCCGTCACTTCATCAACGATAGCTTCGAAAGAAGTTATCAAAGTAGGGGGGAGCCATGGAACTTCTTCAGGAACCCCTTCCCAAAGCAAAGGTGTTACTGCTAAGGGAAACCTGAAGAAGACTTCACTATCTGAGGAGAATTCTTCTTAGGTATGCCTTTCCCTCGTTCCCTTATCCTTCTATAAAACTCCTACCCCTGTTTCTTTCTAGCCTAAAAATAAATCTAACCTTTTTCTTTTTCTGACCAGATAGTTCTCTCCCCTGCTTAAGCGTAGAGAACTCCAAATAATCCCAGCTGCTGAAGCTGATGATCAACCAATCCCAATCTTTGTAAAAGAGATTGATGAAGAGGAAGAAGAAGAAGAGTCCCTGTAACATCATGGAAGGCCCTCTAGACCATGTCACTGGTCAGAGGAAGAGATGAAGAAAAGAACAGAGATAATCTCTCATTTGGAGAATCAATGTCGAAAGATCCCCTCTCAATCAACGGATCTAGAGTTCCTGACTGATGCTGAAATCAAAGAATCCGTCAGGGCTGAGAAGTTGATTGCTGACTGTCAAAGAGATGCCTCTCTGGCTCTCAAAATTCAGTCTTCTCAAGTCAAAGACAAGAAGCTAAAAAGCAAACCAGTGGAATTCCAGGCATCTCTTTTGAATGAGATTGAAGAGAAACGCCCCAAAGAAAAAGCGGTCAGCGATAATACAGTCGACTGGTGCAAGCACAAAATTGACTATCGCTTTGAGCCAATGAAGATCGTAGCTGTTGCTATCTCTGGGAGAAAGAAGAAGGATAAACTCTCTGTCACCATGGAGATTACCAGAGAGGATGGAAGTTGCAAGGCTATGTTCATTTCAAAGCGGGAAGACTTCGGCTACATGGAATGGCTTGAGTTCAAAGATGCGCTAAAGAAATCAAAGTCAACATACAGAGGCTATGTTGAAAGGGTAAATGATGCCCTCATCAACAGAGTCGCTGCTATAATAAAGGTGCCATCTACTCTTCCTCCAAAGTCCAAGCATATCAAGAGAAAACATGTCTCCTCCTCTTCTGATAATGTCACAGTGATCAGAAATGAAACCTCCATCAAATTCTCAAGAGAAGCTCTGTTCGGTCTTCCTCCCAATCTTTCAGTTCTGGATCTATCTCTGCCTCCCGACGGACCATATGTTGCGGGACAAGTACTTGAAGAACCTTTTGGAATCTTCTTCAGAGATGACGAGGAACAACTCATATTTCAAAGAGTCTCTAAAATCCCTATCTGTCCCCTCGCTCTTCTCAAGGATCTCATGTGCCTATGGTGTACTCTCTCTCCTACTGCTGAGCCAATCATAGCGATCATCTGCAAAAAATCTTTAGAGCGAAGGCAAAAAGGAGAAGAAATACCTGAGTATTTGATAAATCCTCCTAAACCCTCTTTAAGATAGCTGATAGATTTGTTTTCTTTCTTTTAATCTATTAGTTTAACTTACAATAGTTAGTACATCACTTGAACTTGTAATTCTTTTCTTGGATTAATGAGAATTTCAGTGAAGCACTTAACTCTATCAGTAATGTAAAAGATCCCTCAAAATAGTAATTGGGAAATGTATGTTATCAGTCCTGATTATTCCATCATTTTGAATTATAAAGTAATTTTCTTCAGTTACTTTGTCATTATCAAATAGGGTGAGATTGTTGATCCAAGCTCTCTCAGTGATTTGATAACGAACCTTTTCTATACTTAGTGAAAATTACTTTTAATATGTAATAGTGTTTCACTATCAGCGATCAGACGAGTCTGTTCAGTTATCGTTGATAGTCTTCTTATAAACATCTAGTATGTATTAGTGTTTCACTATCAGTGATCAAACTGATTCTGTTCAGTATCGCCGATAGTTTCTGATGTAAACAGTAACGTAATCCCTGAAGACAAGTCTCGCGTCAACAGATGTTTATAGCTGAATTGAAGATGAAGTTGCCGAACAAAGAGAAGTCTACTAGTGACCTGATGCGGATATCAGTGAAGCAAAGACAACTCTATTTATACGCGAAGGAACATGAGTAATGTTTCAGCGATCGCTGAACTCTTGATATCTCCGCAGAAAGAGATATTTTGCGATTGAATGATCACTTAGCTTATACCTCAAGTTTCCTTTTATCTAACCTTGCACAACCTTGTACGATGTGTCAGAACGGACATGTCTCTACCACAATTCGTACACAACTCTGTCTACTACACTGTTCATGATCCGGCCGAAAGCATGTCTCCCAAAATCAGACTCTCAAAGCCAATCTGTGAACGCCACGTGTAAAGTGCCCTGCCATGCATTTAATGCATAGGGTATAAATAGGAAGATCATCGCTTCATCTGAAGCGATCTCAATCCTTGAACCCCAAATAGAAACCTTTGTTTTCTATATACCCATTCTCTGAATTTTTTGTGCAACCATCTTAGTGTTTTCTTAAGTTTGTTTAGATTGAGTCTTACTTAATCTTATTCCGCAACAAACTTGTAAATTGTGTTTGATTTATCAATAAACAATTTATTAAACTTTAAATTCTGTGTTTGTATTCAACCCCCCCCCCCCTTCTACAAACTTGTTAAGCACCTTAGGGACCAACAATATAGATCTTGAAACTTTGTTTAGTATGAAACTCTCATGAATCTGCCCATTATGAAATCTCAAAACTCTCAGACACTATTCATTTGAAAATTTGAAATTTACTGTTAAGACCCAGTCTCATTGGATTCAAGATCATCCAAACTAAAGATCGCAATCTGAAGCTAAAGCCGGAACGTCGACTCTCGATATAAAAGTCTATGCCTATTTGTAATAAATGTCAATGTAATCAATGTATTTGTTTATTATTGTAAAAGTTAACTTAATATCTAGTATGTTAGATATTAGTTAACTTAGGTAACTTAGTTATATATTAACCTAGTTAGACATAATATCTATTTGTTAGATATTATGTAGTTATAGTAGTTTAATACTACAACTTGTTCTTGCAAGTTGTTAGGTAGATTAGATTTTAGATAATATCTATTCTAGATATTATATAAGTGTATCTCTCAATCTCTCATACATCAGATCAATCACACACACAAAAATACACACTCCAGGGTGAAAAAGAGAGAAAACATAGAGAACACATTCAAGCATAATCATTCAACCTTGTAATCATTTCTATATTCCATATAGGTTGGTATTCGTTAATGTTTTGTTGTTAAAGACTTGTTAAGTAGTATTGTTGGACCGACAATTGGTATCAGAGCCTGATTAAGATCAAAACAAGTTTTATGAGAAAAACGACTCTATGTTCTTGAACAAAATTCGATTTTGTGATTTTGAGTGTTTTAGGTGTTAGAATCGATCAGAGTGTGATCGATTTACATGCTAGATCGAGTTGTTGCTATTTAATTTCACTTTAAAGCTTCTATCGAGTTCCAATCTGTGGATTATAAGTGAAAATAGTCGACTGGAAAAACGTAATGTGCCATCAAATTTATTTCGAAAAAGAGTGTTTTAGAGAGATCGAGTGCTTACATTCTGTTCTTGAAGTAATTCTAGACATATTGGTAGAGTTTTGGTTTTGCTAAATCGTTACAGGAACAAGATTCATACGATTTTCAGAAGAACAGGACGAACACCCGCATTCTAGAGGTTGAATAAACCGCATCTCTCAACTTTGCGGGTCCAACTACATACGAATTTCTCTACTTTGCGTGTCTCAAGTGACCCACATACCTCAACTTTGCGTGTCTCAAGTGACCCGCATTCCTTACTTTGCGGTTCCCACTTGACCCGCATTCCTTACTTTGCCGTTCCCACTTGACCCGCAATCCTCAAAACTCGGGTCCTCAAGCACCCGAAATCCTCAAAACTCGGGTCCTCAAGCACCCGAAATCCTTAAAACTCGGGTCCCAAAGCACCCGCATTCCTCAACTTCTTGGTTCATACCTCTGACCCGCATTCCTCAAGACCCGCATTCCTCAAAGACATCTCTTAAATTTAACAAGTCAACTTTGCGTTCCTCAGCTGACCCGCACATCTCCATTGTGCGTGTCCTTCTAGACCCGTAAACCTCTTAGTGCGCTTCTAACTTGAAACGCATACCGTCTCAAAAGCAAAACTTTTAATTCCATACTTAGGATATTCTTCAGAATGACATCCAGAGAAGCTCTCGCAATAGGAACTGACACCAAGCCACCAGTTCTCTTCAAGGGAGAGTACGAACAGTGGAAGGATAGGTTTCTAAACTTCATTGACAGACACGAGCTGGGTGATTATATCAGAACATCTATTGAATAAGGGATTATGACACCACCAATGACGACTCGTGTAATTGATAACGTGCCTACTCAGGTTGAACTGAAGTATCACGAGGTACAAGATGATAACCTCAGAAGAGCCAAAGGCGACAAATTTTCAAATTCATACATCTTACAGGGGATCCCAAATGAAATATACGTCAAGATTGACAGTTACAAGGCTTCAGGTAAAGAAATGTGGGATCAACTCGAGAAAATGATGTTGGGTTCAAAAATTGGAAATCAGCTGAAGATCTCCAACTGCCTAAATAACTATAAAGAATTTAGAGGCAGTGTGGGAGAAACCTTAGAAGAAACCTATGATAGGTTCGTGACGTTGCTGAATGAGCTTAGCAAGAACAAAGTTCACAAATCTCAGAATGAGCTGAATATCAAATTTGTCAATATCGAATTCTTAACAAGAATAAATTCTCAGAAACTAATATCAAAGAAGTTGCGGAATAACACTTTGATATACAATGAAATAGTAAACAAACAGTATATGATTAACAACTTGTAAACTTGTATTGAATGATTAAAATCACAAGATTACACACTCAACCTCAATCTTGAAGAACAAGCTCTTTCAAGACGAATTCTACTTCTCTAGAATTAGGATATATGCCTTGAGGTTGATTCTCTCTAACTATTCTAAACAATACTATATATATATATATATATATATATATATATATATATATACTGAAGATAAAAACTAATTACAATTAATAAAATATCTTCAGAATATCTTCCATCATTATCTCCAAGCTTTCCATAATCTTCAGTCCATCCAGCTGTCATCCTTCCATGCGAATTCTTTATCACATAAGCAGCATTATTCTTTAGCAGCATTAATACTCTGAGCAATATTAACTCTAGCAGTACTAACCATGCTCAACAGCATTAATCTCTTCAAGCAGTACTACTAACCATGCTCAGCAGCATTAATCTCTTCAAGCAGTACTAACTTTGAACTAGCAGTACTAATCTTGTTGAGCAACATTAACCATCAACTAGCAGCATTAATAACAGAAGTACAAACTAGAAGTATTAACTGTTTTCTTCTAGCAGCATTAACTAGAAATATTAATCACAGAAGTACTAACTAGAAGTATTAATTGTTTTCTTCTAGCAGCATTAACTTTGTTCCAGCAGCATTAACTACAACTGGCAACATTAACCACAGAAGTAGTAACCATGATGAATATTAACTTCGGAAGTAGTAACCATGTTGAACTAGAAGTAGTAACCATGATGAACATTAGCTTCAGAAGTAGTAACCATTTTGAACTAGAAGTAGTAACCATGATGAATATTTCAGACCCAACAATCTCCCCCTAACTTAACTTTTCAAAACTGAGAAGTTAAGTTCTTCAACATAGGGTCTTTATGATAATTTCAAAACTTTCTGCAATTACTAGTTCTTCTTGATTCAGTTTCTGCTGTTATCTTCTTTTCTGTTTCTGCTGTTATCTTCTTTTCTGTTTCTGCTGTTATCTTTTTTTTTGTTTTTGCTGTAGTTGCAGCTTTGTTTCAGCTTCTTCACTTATCTCCCCCTCAAAATAAGATTTCGTATCAACTTGATTCTCCTTCTCATGTCTTCTCAAGTTCAAATGTTTAAGTCTCCCCCTTTTTGAAATGATCTTTTCATCTCTTTTATCTCCATAATTTGATTGTGAACTTTCAGACTAATTGTACCAAGTGTATCCATCAATTCTTTGTAGTTAAACTGTCCTCACCTCCTTTAGGTGTGTTTACCACCCTTGAAGGATCCTTGGATCTTTTAGTAGAGATCTTCTGCCTAGCAGAAGCACCTTCTACTCCCTTGGTTTCTTGGCACCTGGGACCTTTAGATAATTACTCATCTAAAGTTGCCATGGGGAAGGTCTTAGATATGTTCACACTCTCCTGTCCTGCACTTTGTGCAAAGTCAGTAGTGTGAGCCTTACAACCCATATTCTCTTGCATCTCCTTATTGATCACCTTCTTGAGGTTGGAAGACACCCCTGTGGTTTCCCTATGGATATTCCCTAAAGGAGAATCCTCCCTTAGAGGGCTTAAAGGCTTAGTGGGTGAAGGTACAAGAAGGGAAGGAGCCTTCTTTACCTGTTTCCTTTTATAAATTTGGGTAATTGGAGAAGTGGGCTTATGAAGTAGGGACTGTGGGATAGATATATAGTGGGAAGGTTGGGTTTTGCAAGTAGTGGGAATGTCTAATGAGGGCCTTGACCCTGCTGCCATACCTTCTTGTGGTTGGGACACCACCATCATTGTTGAGAACAATGGGGTGTCAACTCCTTCAGAGTCCCTAGCAGATCTTCTCATGTTTGAGAAAACCTTGCCTTTAGGGGGTTTAGGTACATATAGCTCATTAAAATGAGGTTAATTCATCAATTCCTTATTAAGTACTTCTTGTACAAACCTTGGATACAGATAAAAGCTTTTTGATTGATATCCAGGTTTGACATTAAATCATTGAAGATCATTTTTAGGTATAGAAAACTTACATTAGCAGTAGTAACACTTATCAGCAGCATTAACACAGACTGACAGTATTCACTGAACTAGAAATAGTAACTACCTTTCAGTATTAGCAACCTGAAACACTTTTTCACTTTTCTTACCTTCTGCTGGATCAAAAGTAACATGTCCTCCATCAAATCTTTTAAAGAATTTGAAGGCAATCCATGTTCCTTGTTATGTGCCAAGAGCAATCATTATCTTCATTCCAAATGCTCTTCCTCTTGAGCTTTTGATTGCCCTGCACACTTGATAAATCAATTAGTCTTTGAGGGAACCCAAGCCAAAGTGGTCTTGGGTTGTCCTTTCTCATTTATATAATCTGTCAGTTTGGTCTGAATGAGTTGTTTAGGAATCTCATGGCTGGAATTCTTTGTCAAGATTATAGGCTTTGCAACCTTAATACTAGTAGAAGCACTATCCTTGTTAGCACTAGTATTGGTTGCAGCAGCACTATTTCTGTTAGCAGTACTATCTGGGATAGCAGTACTAACAGGTTTCTTTACAATTGGAACCCAAACTTGAACAAAGTTGTTTGTTTTCTTTGTCTTTAAATTACTCCTTGGCTTATTTGGAGCATTTTTCTTTGTATGATCAACCTTGTTCTGAGCATGAGACTTTAAAGGTGCTCTTTTCTCAGCCAATTGATTCCTTCTTTTATTCCTATAACCAAAAGAGTTTTGTGGTTTTCTTTGAAAAGTGACTCTTTGGTTGATAGGGTTGAAATAACAGTGTTTGGCAAGATGATTCAATTTGCCACAGATAAAACAAGGTTTTGGTCTATTGATTTTACTCAAATCAACCCCTTGTTTTTGTGCCCACTGATTATTCCAGTTTCTCTGATTTCCCCTTGGTTTATCATGTTTTTGGGGCTCAGATTTATTGCAAGAACACTGTTTGCAAGGGACAGGATTCACAACTGTGGTTTGCTTATAATGGACCTTCTCAGACTTTCCCTCAGTCTTCTCTATGTCCTTAGATTTGACCCAAGTCTTTCCACATCCCTCATTGGTGATAATGTGATTTTCTAGAGGAATCTCACCACTCCCAGTGTTCTCCTTACTCTTTTCACTAGAGTTCTCTTCTTCAGAGTCTGTTTCAACCACCACTTTGTCTAAAGGATCTACCTTAGTAGCTCCAACAGGCAATTCCTTCCTATCCTTGGTCTCTAGTAAGTTTGATATAGGAGGAATGTAATTGTTGTTGTATGGTGGTGGTGTGGTGTTATAGCCTATTCCTCTTCTAAGTTTGTCATGGATTTGAGTTTGGAGCAAAGAGTCCATTGCTTTAGAAGCATTGGAAATTTCTCAATATCCAGCTTGGCTTTCTCAAACTCACTCTTTATCTTCTCATTCTCCTCTTTAGACTTTTTCAACTAAGTTCTAGGTCATTCTTCTCCCAATTCCAGTAATTTGTATCATAAGAATGTTGAAGTTCATTGGCTTGGAAAAATTTGATCTGTTCCTCAAAACTCTCAACAATTCTTACATAGTCTTTTATATCTCTCTCTAATCTTTTAAGGTCATCACTCATTGTCTGGTTGTGATCCCTGTACCTTTTAACAGTTTCCATACAAGTTTTAGAGCAAAGATTAGACATTACCTTTGTGGGGATTTATGTGCTTGAAGAATCTGAAACTTTAGCCATTGATGATTTCTGATTTCAAAGAAGAATGACGATTGCAGGTTTCTGAGAATACTAGCTCTGATACCACTTGTCAGGATCGAATTCTTAACAAGAATAAATTCTCAGAAACTAATATCAAAGAAGTTGCGGAATAACACTTTGATATACAATGAAACAGTAAACAAACAGTATATGATTAACAACTTGTAAACTTGTATTGAATGATTAAAATCACAAGATTACACACTCAACCTCAATCTTGAAGAACAAGCTCTTTCAAGACGAATTCTACTTCTCTAGAATTAGGATCTATGCCTTGAGGTTGATTCTCTCTAAAACTTAGAATGAATGAATAATCCTCAAAAAGTTATATCTAACTATTCTAAACAATACTATATATATATATATATATATACTGAAGATAAAAACTAATTACAATTAATAAAATATCTTCAGAATATCTTCCATCATTGTCTCCAAGCTTTCCATAATCTTCAGTCCATCCAGCTGTCATCCTTCCATGCGAATTCTTTATCACATAAGCAACATTATTATTTAGCAGCATTAATACTTTGAGCAATATTAACTCTAGCAGTACTAACCATGCTCAGCAGCATTAATCTCTTCAAGCAGTACTACTAACCATGCTCATCAGCATTAATCTCTTCAAGCAGTACTAACTTTGAACTAGCAGTACTAATCTTGTTGAGCAACATTAACCATCAACTAGCAGCATTAATAACAGAAGTACTAACTAGAAGTATTAACTGTTTTCTTCTAGCAGCATTAACTAGAAGTATTAATCACAGAAGTACTAATTAGAAGTATTAACTGTTTTTTTTCTAGCAGCATTAACTTTGTTCCAGCAGCATTAACTACAACTGGCAACATTAACCACAGAAATAGTAACCATGATGAATATTAACTTCAGAAGTAGTAATCATGTTGAAATAGATGTAGTAACCATGATGAACATTAGCTTCAGAAGTAGTAACCATGTTGAACTAGAAGTAGTAACCATGATGAATATTTCAGACCCAACAAAATTCCTTAGTATACTTCGTCCTGAATGGAAAAGATTTGCTCGTCAGATGAAGCAGATTAAAGACCTGAATGAGATTCCACTTCACGAGGTGTATGAAACCCTCCGTCAGAATGAAGAAGAGGTGGATGAAATTCTGGATTAGAAGAGACAAAGAGGAAAGGTAATTGAAGACACTGTTGCCCTTGTAGTTAGAAAGAAGAAGAACAAGGCGACTGTATATGAATTAGATGAAGAAGATGAAGGTTGTGCAAACTCAGAATCAAATGAAAATGATCAGCTGAAGCAAGCAATGATGATGTTGACTAGTGCCTTTCAGAAAAGGTTCTACACAAAGCCAACATCAAATAATCAGAGATATTCATCTGGTCCGAACAACTACATCCATAAAGAAAGGATTGAAGGTAGCAGATATGAAGGGAAGAGATTTGATGGCAGAAGATCAGAGGAGAGGAAACCGGAAGAGAGAAGGTTTCAGTCGGAAGGAAAAAGGATTGAGGAGAGGAGGCCAGAAGAAAGGAAATTCAAAGCTGAAGAATCAAGTCAGCCAGAACCGCCTACATGCTACAACTGTGGCAATCCAGGTCACATTGCCAAAGACTGTCGTAGATCAAAAGTCAGAAATTCAGACTACTACAAGAACAAGATGATTCTTGCAAAACAACAAGAGGCAGGCAAGGCACTGATAACTGAGGACGAATACTGGCTCGATCACTCAGATGATGAAGAAGAACATGATGAAGATAGAGAAGAAGCCGTCAACATGTGCTTGATGGGCAAGATTGAATCAGATGCTGAAACTGATTCTGACAATGAAGAAGGGGAGGTATGTAATCTATTTGATTTAGAATTCATGAATAAAATGCATGCCATGAGTATGAAACAAAGAGAGTTAGAATCTAATCTTAAGCAAGATAATGGAGTCATGACAGACAAAAACCAGTTGATACAGAAACTTAGCAATGAAATTGCTGAGAAGAAAGTAATAATTGAGGTTTTACATAAAGATAATGACACCAACGCTAAGGAAAAGACAATAATTCTAAAAGAGAATTCTGATCTTAAGTCTCAACTTCTAAAGAGTGAGATAGATATTTATGAGCTTAAAAAGTTGCATGCTTCTTGTACAAAAGAAAACTTTTCTTTACTTGGAAAACTAAAAAGTTTGGAAGAGAAGTTGTATAAAATGAGTCAAACGGAACAAACTATTTTTCTGAACAAACCCAAAGAGGAGAAAGAGAGATGGGGAATCGGTTATAAGAATCCTCACTGTCTTAAAAAGGGGATGTCTGAAGTTCCAGGACTTTATGATAATCTTAATATGCAATTAGTCCGCAGACTCCCCGCGTTTAAAACTTTTTGGACTAAGCTAGCAAAAGAGGATGAAGCCAATGAAACGGAAAAACGGATGAAAACAACTAAAGTTCATCTTCCATTTTATTATGCGAAGTTGAATAATAGTTATGATGAAAACCCAATATACAAAAAGAAGGAAACTCTTTTAAGTGATTTCTTTCCAAGTTATACTGAAAAGGAAATGGAGGCGAAGCCTATCAAAGGTAAATTATATATCCCTCCTCTCGTTTTAGAATGTAAAATTTATGAACTCGAGACTTCTTTATCAGATGCAAAACTTATAATAAATATTGAACAAAGCGTTTTTACAACCGTTTTTTCAAATACTGTTCTTTCAAAAGCTTCAAACTCTAAGGAGTTGTCTGGTTCATCAAATAAAGGAATTGATTTTTTGAACTCTGACGGTAGTTTAGATAATGGTTCCAATCTCTTTGACTTTAATACAAAACTTCCCAACCATTCATCATTTGTGAAGAAAACTTTAAGAAAAACCAGTAAGCCTGTGAATAGTGTAAAATCAACGAAAGCTTTCGTTGATAAATCAGTCTCTGTGAACGCTAAGAGTGCTAAAGGTAAGAATTTATCTCAGCATTCACAGAAACCGACCACTACTGGAAATTCCAAGAAGAAGCATTCGTTTGTTGCTCCAAGGCTAACTCACCAGCTTTACATGATTCAGATATGAGCAATCAAAGGCCAGAAGCAAATTCTCTGTGGAAACCCAAACGGAACCTTGACAAGACCATCTTAACGTCTAGTAGTGTTAATTGTAATAAGACTTCGCTTACTAAAGATGTTGTAATTGCTGATATTGCTGTTTTGAACCCAAAACTTGCTGTTTCTCGTAAACAATATACAATGAAGCAATTATTTCAGTTATCTTTATCTGCTGGAAAGTCTTCTTTTTATGATAAACATATATCTATCTCTTGTCAAGATTCTGAAGATTAGTTTGAAAATTACCATGTGCATTCATCTCATACCAATTCTTCTCATGCATTTCAAAAGAAAATAGGATCCAATTTGAAATGGATACCAATTTCCAATGGGTACCTAAGGCGAAATCTGTGTTGTAGGCACACAAAGCTTAGAGAGAAAGCGACTTCTGATTATGTACAGATCAGGACTCGTTCTTCAAAGTCAAAATAGGCTTTTAAACACAACAGTTCAAGGCCCGCACTTCAAAGATCAAAAGACCTTACTCCGTGCTGAAAAGAGTTTGTACTCCAATACTCGAATGAGGAAATCAACCTTCAAGGGGGAGTACATATATTTTCTGAAATTTTTATGCATTTCTCAGATATGTTGATCAATATTTGAGAAGGAGTTAGTGTTTATGTTTTTCACTAACATTATTGTCTGATGTATAATTTCAGGGGGAGTAAAAGGTGATGACTTCTGATTATTTCTGATCATAACTCGTACTTTAAAAAGTTCTACTGCTTTTTTGTCTTTTCATTATAAGTGAATAATTATTACTTTGACTTGAGATTAGACTTTTGCAGAATTTTTGGGAGAAGCTTACAAGTTCATATGTTTATGAATTTACGCTTAGCTTCATGAGATGAAAGATCACTCGTTAAGGTATAAACCTTTATCTTCATCTCACATATGGTTGAAAGAAGGACAACTTTCAATCATAAGAAAACATTGTTTTTAATATTCAAAACACTTTCCGATTTTTCCACAGATTTTATATTTTGGGAGTGTATTTTTAAATGTTTTCATGATCAATATTGTGCTTTAACTGAAATAGTTAAACCAATCTGAGCATCACGTACATCTAGGAAAACAAAGAATCATTGTGCTAGGAATTAATACAACTTCTATGGAATCACCTTAACCAGTGATTTCTACCCAAGAAGTTAATCCTTAGTGATTGCGTGTGCAAATAGAAAAGAAATGAGTGTGATTAGAGAAAGCAAAAAGTTTAAAAGAAAGAGCGTGTGAGAACAGAGTTAAAAGAATATCATAACTCTGCACCAACTTTTTCTGAGCCGGGTAGCCACAATTCTACTGATTCACAATTCTTTGGTGATCATTATTGAAACAGGCAACTAACCCATGCCAACTCTTGATCAAACCTCACCATCTACTCATTTTCTTCTCAAATAGATAATATTTCATTTTCAAAGGGGATGCAACACATATGCTATCTGATTTTCATTCGAAAAATCTGGATATTGAAAAGAAGGAAGTCTGCCCCACCTTCGCACTTCAATCATGCACATTGAGTCTGTGTTTAACTTATAGTTGTCTCAGTGGTTTACACAATTTTGAGCCAATAATCAATCATCTGTGCTTAATTCTTTCAAACACAAGCACGAACACACAAGGAATTTGTTTCTTTGTCATAACGTTTATAGAAATAACCTTTGTGGTGTTTTGATGATAAGATGGAAGCCCTAGGGTAGTCAACATCAAACAGCTCCTTTCCAATGTGTATTCGTTACACTCAGTGACTTAGTGTTACTGACAGACATTCTAATTGATTCATTAGTTGATTCAGGTGTTACACGACACATTTGTCTGGATTTGCAAAGATCTAGATGAATCTCTTATGCATTGACGAATCAGGGGCTCTAACCGAAAGATTAACATTTCTTACCACAAATTTTGATGAAGTCGTTGCACTTAACATCAAAAAGGGGAAGAATGACTACACAAGAAATGGCAAAGATCACATGTTTCATGAATCACGTACACTCTTCAAAGGGAAAGTTTGTTAGATTGAAGACATGTTGATTAAAGAGAAAGAGATTGCATCTTCTGAGCTGAACAAGAAGATCGAATTGAATAAATCTTTTTATTAAATGATCTTGATCCAAAGGGGGAGATTGTTAAGACACAGTCTCATTGGATTCAAGATTATCCAAACTAAAGATCGCAATCTGAAGCTAAAGCCGGAACGTCGACTCTCGATATAAAAGTCTATGTCTATTTGTAATAAATGTCAATGTAATCACTGTATTTGTTTATTATTGTAAAATTTAACTTAATATCTAGTATGTTAGATATTAGTTAACTTAGGTAACTTAGTTAGTTATACATTAACTTAGTTAGACATAATATCTATTTGTTAGATATTATGTAGTTATATTAGTTTAATACTACAACTTGTTCTTGCAAGTTGTTAGGTAGATTAGATTTTAGATAATATCTATTCTAGATATTATCTAAGTGTATCTCTCAATCTCTCATACATCAGATCAATCACACACACAAAAATACACACTCCAAGGTGAAAAAAAGAGAAAACATAGAGAACACATTCAAGCTTAATCATTCAACCTTGTAATCGTTTCTATATTCAATACAGGTTGGTATTCGTTAATGTGTTGTTGTTTCTAAAGACTTGTTAAGTAGTATTGTTGGACCGACATTTACAAAGTTCAATTTTGGTGTCATAAAGAAAGAAAGTTCAAAGTGAAAAAGACTAGTGGAGAAATTCAGAAAGTTCAATCCAATCAAGTCTGATGAAAATAAATTATTCAACTATCACTTTCAATGACAAATCAAGATGACTCGAGAAAGTTTGTTTTTCCGAAAACTGATCAGAGATTAAAGAGATGAAGATACAAAATTTTAGAAAGATTACTCAAAGTTCCAAAGATCAAAGAAATTTCAAAGACTTCAAGAAGATTTAAAATTCTTGTTCAAGACTGGATGACTTTACAAAGCAAAGTGAAAGACTTTCCAAGATTCTTCAAAGCATCAAAGTTTGAAGATTGCCAAAGCTTTAAAATTCAAAGTTGTAAAAAAAATTTAAATCTTGAATACAAAGGGGGAGATTGTTAGCGTATAATTGTATCCAAGATTTAATTGTAAAAGTCTTGTAAAGTCTTTGTAATAGAAAAGTTAAAGAAAGTCAAAAGAAGTCACATGTCAATGTTGTTTAGTAAAAAGTCAAAATAGCTTAGTTTGATTTGTAGTGTGTTGTAATTAGAGTTTGGTATATTAGTTGCTTAGTGGTTAAGCATTAGGTTAAGAGCTTTCATTGCCATATATTGTAGAGAGAGAAAGTTAGAGAGAGTTTAGAGAGATAAAGCTTCAAATGTTGTAGTTCATCAAAGATCAATGAAGTTTATTGTTTCACCTATATTTTCCAGAAGTACATTTGCAGCTTCTGTGGGTACAAGTGGTGTGCCTCTGTGTTTGATGATCAGGTCTTGTATGAACAACAGAGACTGAGTTAAGTACTTGTGACTTTCTATCCCCATAAAAATATTCTTTTCGCCTTTGGGATTGATGTACACAAAGCCAAAGGAAGGTGAATTTACGATGGAGTTCGGAAGGATTATGGCAGAGGGGGGTAGGTTATCCTATGGTGGAGGAAAGTTTACCTTTTTGACCCCCAGATCAAGTGTCACTTGAAAGTCGACAATGCTGTAAAAGACTAGCTTTTCCCTCATGGTTCTTTTGATTTTTAGGTGGGCTTCTTGATACTCTTTCTTCCAGCCAAACTTGTCTTCTGTCCACTTGAATAGCTCTGAGAGATCGTGGGGATGAAGATTTGGCAGATCTGCATCAGTGAACGTCCATATTTACCCATCATCTCTCTTCACCGCATACTCATTGAACCCAGAAGTTTTTGCATTTTGTATAGCCAAGTTTTATTGACAGAACCTCTGAGATTTTGGCCATGGAGAAGACACTCATTTTTGTTTTGGCTTTGTCTTTGTAGAATCTTCTCCTCTCCTCTGAAACAATTTGCTCTTAGAGTTTGAAAGAGGGCTGATCATGAACTCCTCAGCTATAGAGGTACTTGTTGACATCTTCTTCTATGTTCTTCTTCTGAGGAAAAGCGAAGGGTTTCCTCAAGATCTCGAGGCCTTGGATTACTTCTGCAACTCTGTCCATAGAAGGTTTGTTTATTGGGTCTAAGATAGGGAGTTCAGAGAAAGGTTGCAGATCAAATGCCTAGTCTTCCTCTTCAAGTTTAATGCCTCTCAGAGCTTCACGTTTGTGGGCATCGAAGGAGATATTCATAAGCTTTTCGGTGCTTGGTGGAGGTGACTTCTTCTTCAGAGGCTCTGTGACAATATCCTTGCCTTTGTTTTTGGCAGTTGGTGGTGTTTGGATTGGGATTGTAGGGATTTGGAATGTGGGAGTGGGAGATAAAGTGCAGAGGCCTGTTGTTGATTTGTCTTCTGAGGTTCAGGCTCTGAGCTTGAAGGGAGTTGTTGGTTCAGGGGTTCTGCTTGAGTTATCAGGCTTTGATTCTTCATTTGCATAGTCTCCCTCTCATGAGGACCAGAGGCATTAGGATCCTGGTCCTCATGTCGTGCCCTCTTCTACGAGGCCTCGGCTTGGCAGGTCGCAGGTTCCTTCCTCTTTCGCCTCTTGCAGAGGTGATCTTCAGCGTGCCTGGAGATCTTCTTTAAAACGTCCTCTGTAGCCAACGGTAGTCTGTTGACTTCATGATCAGACTTAAATTTTATCGTGGCAACAGTCTTCTTCAGATCCTCTGCCACCTTTTTGCCTTAATGGGAGATGTCATCTCCAATGAGGTTGAGATTTCTCAGAACCTTTATCCCTATTGTCTCTAACTCTTCTTTTGTTGTGAGGCCTGAAATGTTAGTGGCAGAGGTGGAGGGTGGAGCTGCAGAAGTGGACGCCTGAGGTTGAAAAGGAACCATAACACTGCGAGTTATGTCCTTGATTTCATATTGAAGTTTGGTCAGATCATCCACCCCAGACTGAACGACTTTTGCCGCAAATGTACCCATTTCCTCCATGCAGATATCCCCCAGGGCCTGAACTACATCTGTATGAATGCTAATCGATCTACCACATTCTTGAATATCTTGCCTTGTCACAGAGTTCTCTGTCAGCTTCTTGATCTCTGCCGAATGTTGTACTGAAGATTGATGAAGAGCTTTCAGAGCCTCTGCGTTGGCTTTCACAGCCTCTGCAAGGACTTTGGTGTTCTGTTGTGATTCCTTCGTGACAGAGCTTTTCAACTCTTCATGTTTTTGGAACACCATGTCAACAAAGGCTTTAAACTCGCCCTTTGTGACGAAGGTGTCCGTGGTGCCCTCTGGAACAACACATGTTCCAGATTGAGCCAATGAGTGTTTGGCACTTCCAGAGCCTGAGATGATGTTGAGCTCTGGAGGATTTCGTTCCAATCCTTGACTTTCCACAAAGGAATCATCTATGGAAGTTCCGTCAGTAGGTTTCTTGGGGGAGGGTTTAGAGGCTCCCTCAAGATCCCTAGTAAGTAAGATACGTGGTTGTTCTAGAACCACAGAGATGGTGTGAGCTCTCTCTGCCAACTCTGAAGCAGTTTGGATTTCACTCAAGTGTTTGACAGAGGCATCCTAGGGCAAATGGACACTTATAACAACACTTTCACCCTTTTGATAGGGTGAAGTGGATTTGTCTTCCCCGGATGGTGGTACAGAGAATGAAGGAATATATTCTGTCCGGTCGACTTGGGTTTGGATCGGACTGTGCAGTCCTGCTTCAATACCTTTTTGCACTAGAACTGCAGAGGTAGTAGTGTGGGTTGCACCAGGAGTTGGTTTAGGTTGTGTGCTCAAGGCATCTTTTATTCCACTCTCCTCCTTCGATTTTTTTTTCTCTTTTTCCTCTTCACTTTGTGAATTTTCTATCACATCTTCAATCTCCATAGCCACGGTTTCGCCCAAATCTCCTTAGTACCTAAGAATGACCTCTTTAGCTATTTCAGAGGCCAAGTTCAAAGGGCTCTGAGGTCTTTCCTCAACGGTTTCTTCAAAAACCAGTGCTCTCTTTCTTGTCTTCTGCAGAGGTTTTTCTCTACACTCTGCAGGTTCAATTCTAGCACATAGAGCCTCAATCTTGGCTTCAGCAAATCTTTCTTTCTCTACGATCTTACGCAGTCTTCTCTTCTTAATCTTCTCAGAGGATTTGACAACCTCTGTCGTTGTTTCTATAGCCTTTTCCTTGGATTTTGGAACCTCTACTTCTTCGGTTCTCTTTTTCTTTTGTTTCTTTTTCTCCTTTTTCGCACTACCCTCCCCTTTAGCTAACTCTCCCTTACTCACACTCACTTTTTGTGCCTCTACGACCATAACTTCAGTCTCCCTTGCTCCCTTATCTCTCAAATACGCAACTACATCTCCTACCTGGAATCCTACGCGAGGAGGGGTTGCAGGACTCGGTTCTGGAGTCCTGTGCCCTCGTATGTAATTCCTAACACCCTCTTCACAACCCAAATATGTCAACAGGCATGTTGACAGAGGTCTTGCGTTCGGAGATCCAGTTGGGAGGGTTGTTTGTCTGTGTGACTTCATCTAATGTATGTTGATAGTCTTACCCTCTGCTGGTAATTTTCCTTCACTAATCAGATCGTCTCCCAGAAGTAGTCCCAAGAATATGCCAAATACGATGTTTTTGGGCTATGTGTCCCTGTCCTGGTCTTGTTGCTTGGAGATGACCACATTCTTAATCTCCCTGAAGATAAGTCCCACATAGTCAAGTGGTAGATCATGGTAGATGCCATATATGATAGCCAGTTTTTTAGGCTCGACTAATCTAGGCTCCCAACCTTTAACGTTAAGCATCTGTTCAAGATGGAGAAAAGCACGTTCCACAGAGGGGGCAGATTCTGTCTTCTGAAGTTTGTTCTTTTAGTGATTGGTACAGCGTATCCAATGAACCGCAGAAACTCTAATAGTTCTTCCTCTGTGGTCTCCTCTGAGAATTTGCGCAGGTTGAGATCTTCCTTGGTGGGGAGCTCAAAGATATCTGACAACTTCCTTCGATTGATACCCAAATCCAATATCTTAGTAGTCGAGGGATGAGTTGCATACCCAATGATACATTGCCCATATCCTTCCATCTTGCATAATGAGCGCTTAGCCAGAACTGTTGAATGTATGATTCAGGGATGTCATTCCTCTTCATAATTAGGGCTTTGACAAGAAAGTAGTTTTGGAGTTTCTTGATTAGGGGTTCGACTTTAGAAGGAAATCCAGAGGGATTTAGGGTGACAAAGTGGTTGTTTGGCTTGTTGTTCATCTGAGTCAAGTGATAGTCATAACTGGTAAAGGAAAGCATTCTGCTTGTGAGAACTTGTTCTTGATCAACAGAGTTTGAATCATTGGTGTTCTTAGAGCCATTGGAGTTCTTGGAAGAACCCGAATGAGAAGCCATTGTTGAAGCAGTGAAAGATTCTTGCAAAGGAATTCTTTAGAGTAAAAAATTGCAGGTAAAAAAAGAAAAGAAGGGTTTATATACTGTGAGGGGTAAAAAGAATTTGGCGGTAAAGATAAGAATTTGAAATCCGTAATGAGTGTAAAAGGTTAAGTATCCGTTTTCAAAGACGAAGGTACAACTATGAACCAATAGAAATGTGCCACGTAAGGATGGGCGGTGCACAATTGAGTACGTGCGCCTCCATCTATTCTCACACGTGTGGCATTTACTATTTCCACATGACAGTGATTTTTAAAAAATAACCCGCATTAAATGACCAAATGGTAAAAGTTTTCAAGTTAAAAATTGCAGAAGCTTTGTGGGATAATAGCTTCTGAGGTCATTTGGTGGGTTCAGGACAAATAAGACCTTGTCATTCGAAGTAAGTTATGAGATGATCGAACACAGATCCAATCATGTGATTAATGGTCAAGAAACCCCTTTTGTGAGCTACAGAGGCTCTCTGATAGATTACAGAGGCTATGTGGAGGTCCTCAGAGATTCTGAGATCTAAAATTTCTAATTTAGGAAATAATTTGGGTGGTGATCACTCAAAAAGTTGTGAAAACATTTTTTGAGGGGTAGTGAGAATTTTTTGAAAAAAATGATGTCGAGCTCCCCTTTGAAATGTCAATGTCTCCTTTTTCAGCTCCCCCTTGATCTGTGCTTGGAATCTTTTGGAACTAGTGATTGATCAAGACAGAGCAAGAGATTCATTTTAACAAAATGGTTTCGAGAAGAAATGAAAATTTATATACGGTAATATAGTATGTACAACAGAGGCTTTGTGCAAGGGTACAGAGGCTCTGTGAATCAACTCATGTTTAGCATCCCAATCTTGCCAACGAGAAAAGTAAATCTTTTCTCATCTAATGCCTTTGTGAAAAGGTCGGCAAGCTTGTAATCTATGGGGACGAAGTACATTTCTATTGTCCCATGCTCCACATGATGTTCCAGAAAGTGATACCTGATGTCGATGTGCTTTGTTTTAGAGTGCTGAACATGATTGGCAGAGATCGCAATCGCACTTTTGGAGTCACAGAGGATCGGGATTTTCTCGATGTCAAATCCATAGTCTCTGAGTTGGGTTCTCATCCACAGAACCTGTGAACAACAACTGGCAGCTGCAACGTATTCCGCTTCTGCCGTAGATGTCGAGACACAATTATGCTTCTTAGAAGTCCAACTCACTAGTTTCCCTCCTAGGAATTGACAACTC
This sequence comes from Arctium lappa, assembly GCA_023525745.1. Taxonomy (NCBI): domain Eukaryota; kingdom Viridiplantae; phylum Streptophyta; class Magnoliopsida; order Asterales; family Asteraceae; genus Arctium; species Arctium lappa. Next base: position 50,707,070 of record CM042059.1, on the reverse strand, counting down.
CCAGAGGTACTCTTTCTGTCTAGCTTGCATCCTCCGTAATCTGAATCTGTATAAACCAAAAGATCAAAGCCAGAGTTCTCCGAATACCAGAGGCCAAGATTCTTAGTCCCTTTTAGGTATATGAAGATGAGATTTTTTGGGGTTAGCTTGAAATCTTGCACAGAGGCATGTGGCGAACATTATATCTGGTCGACTTGAGGTTAAGTACAAAAGAGACATTATCATACCTTTGTAGAGTTTACACTCCACAGATTTGCCCTCTGGGTCTGCATGAAGCTTAGATCCAGTAGCCATAGGGGTTTTCATTGGTGAAGAGTCAGAGAGCTTGTATTTTTAAGTATGTCAGAGACATATTTAGATTGGTTTATGAAAATGCCCTCTATGGTTTGTTTGACTTCCAATCCTAGGAAGAAGGTAAGTTCTCCCATCATGCTCATCTCAAACTCACTTTTCATCAATGACTCAAACTTTTTACAATAAGATACATTTATGGACCCAAAAATAATGTCGTCAACAGAAATATGTACAAGTAGAATCTCACCTTTTCTCTTTTTATAAAATAAGGTTGTATCGGTTGTTCCTCTTTCGAAACCTTTTGCAAGAAGAAAGTTTGAAAGTATGTCGTACCATGCTCTGGGGGCTTGCTTGAGTCCGTACAGAGCCTTGTCCAAGAAGTACACGTGGTTAGGGTACTTGGAGCTTCCAAACCCTGGTGGTTGCTGGACGTATACTTCTTCTTGAATTTGCCCATTCAGAAAGGTTGACTTAACATCCATTTGAAATACTTTAAAACCTCTGTGGGCTGCGAAGGCAAAAAATATTCTTATCGCCTCGAGCCTTGCCAGATCAACACACCATCCTCGTCCATTTTGGCATCCTCATCATAGTCAATTCCTTCTTCTTGGCAATATCTTTTGGCCACCAGTCTTGCTTTGTTTCTGATCAACACACCATCCTCGTCCATTTTGTTCCTGAAGACCCATTTGGTCCCTATTGCAATTTTGCCTTTCGGCAGAGGCACTAGGGTCCATACTTCGTTTCTTTCAAACTGCAGAAGCTCTTCTTGCATAGCTTCTACCCAGTTTGAGTCTCCAATAGATTCAGAGATCTTTTTGGGTTCGATAATACTCACAAAATTTGTATAGTAACAAAAATTTGTAGTACTGGATCGAATTTTGACTCTGTCAAAGGGGTCACCTATTATTTGGCTATGTGGGTGACTTCTGGTCCACTTTGTCATTCGTGGTAGGTGATCATTGGAATCTTCTGAAATCACTTCTGGAGCATGTTCAGTTTCTGGTTGATCACCCTCTGTAGAAGGGAGATCATTTGTACTTGTCATGGGACTTTGGTCATTTTGAGTTGATGTTATGAGCTCTGTTGTGCCTTGTTCAGAGCACTCTGATTGTTTTGATGTTGACCCTTCAGAGATATTTTGTAGATGACCATGTTCTTGATTAATCTTGGAGCCTTGTTAGAATTTGCCCCAAAGTGCTCCCCCTCGGCATTTGCACCTGGTAAAGTATTGGAAGAGGGTGAAGTATTGCTAGGACCTAATAGAGACGTACCTGATTGGTCTGCAGAGGCTTCAACTCCAGAGGCTCTGTGGGCATCCTCTGAGGGTCCATCATCATTGAACATCTCTTCAAATAGATGATGAAGTTCATTTGCTCTAGATGAGTCACCAGAATCCTTATCCTGAAACTTGAGTCCTGATCTTATTTGCTCAGAAGTCACCTGAAACGAGTCATCAAAAGAAACCTTAATACTTTCAAGTATGTGTTTTGATTTGAGCACATAGAGTCGGTATGCCTTGGAGTTTGATGAATAGCCAACAGATTTGGCTTCATCAGCTTTGGGATTGAATTTCCCAATTTGCTCTCTGTGGTTTAACACAAAGCATCTGCAGCCGAAGACATGGAAGTATTTGATATTTGGCTTTCTTTGATTGAGTAGATGGTAAGGGGTCTTTGCATGTCTTTTTACTATCAAAGATCGATTTTGAGTAAAACATGCCGTGGAGATGGCATCTACCCAAAAGGAGATTGGAAGTCCTGAGGCAGTGAGCATGGTCCTTGCGGCTTCAACAAGTGTTCGATTTTTGCGTTCAACAGCACCGTTTTGTTTTGGAGTTCTTGCCTCTGAGAAGTTCTATGAAATGCCCTCTGTCGTGAGATAGGCTTCTATTTTTCAGTTCTTGAACTCTGTCCCGTTGTCACTTCGAATTCTCTTAACCCTGCAATCATGAAGAACTTGTATCCTCTTTAGAAGATTGATTAGTACCTCAGGAACATCTGATTTCTTTCGGACAAATTCCACCCAAGTATATCTAGAGAATTCATCTATGAGGACAAGTATGTACATCTTACCACCTAGACTCTGCACTGATATAGGACCGCAGAGGTCTACGTGAAGCATCTGCAGAGGTCTAGTGCAAGATATGTTTGATTTGGTCTTATGGGCAGCTCTTCTGAGTTTTCCCATTTCACATGCATAGCATAGATGATCTCTGTCGAATTTAATACTTGGTAGCCCCTTTACCAGATCTAGTTTCACAAGTTTGTCAAGAGAATAAAAGTTTAAGTGACAGAACCTGTTGTGCCAGAGCCAAGCCTCTTCGTTCTTCCTTGAGACCAGACAGAGCTTTTCATCTCTGTTGATGGACTTGACGTCCATGAGGTATAGATCACCTTGTCTCTTAGCCTGTAGAAGCTCTGTTGATGTGTCTTCCTTGATCAGAGAGTAGTACTGCTTTTTTGAACATTACATCGAGTCCATTATCACAGAGTTGGCTAACACTTAGGGTCTGTTTGTTATCAACTTACTGAGCTTAATGATACTCACAGCTTATTCAGTCAGCTATATATGACTGTTTGGTAGTGGCTTAATGATATAGAAAGTGGCTTATTCAGTAAAATTTGAAAGGGAGCTTTATGTAGAAAGCCAAGTTTTTTCCAAACCAGTCCCTCCCATTAAAAAACATGTTCATTTCATCTATGAAAAAACCCTCTCAAATAAAAACCTTCTAAATCTATACAGACAGATTAATCCACACAGACAACTTTATTCATACAGAACTTAATGAAAAACCACCAAACAGCCCCTTAGTAGGTTGTGCTTCAGGCCATCCACATATGCAACTCTGTTGGCATCAATATCTCCATTGGCAATGACTCCATGGTCTTTGATCTGACCTTTCTTGTTGTCTCCGACGGTTACAGAACCACCTCCAAGTTTATCTTTGTAAGCGGAGAGCAACCCTCTGTCGCAAGTCATGTGCCTTGAACACCCGGAGTCTAGGTACCAAATGGGCACATGTTGTTTCCTCTGTGGAGAGATTAAGAAGATTTAGGTACCCATTTCCAAATGGGTCCAGGTTTGTTAGGAGTCGTTAAAGTTGCCATAACACCTTTGATTTTGGATTTATCCTCCTTGATAGAGATACCATTTTGTCCTTTCTCACCCATGAATTTGGCATTCTTGGACTTCGGGTGAGATATAAGATAGGAAGGCCTCGAGAAATGTTGATTAAAAGCATGCAAAAGATCAAAACATTTGAAATGAGGAATTTCAGAAGCAAACTTCTTAAATATTTCATTAAAAATGTCAAAGGATGGTACAAAGCAACTTTTACAACAATCCATTTTAGATTTGGGTTTCTTTTTGCAGAAAACTTTGTCTAATCTAAGTTGTCTTTTGTCAAAAACTCCTTTTTGATGTATTTCTAAGTGTACTCTCCCCTGATGATTTTTGTCAATTTCACTGCCACAGAAGCATTATTTTTGTCAATTTTGGGCCACTTTGCCTTCTATTGCCAGGTGAGCTTTTTTTGAAAAGGCTTTGCTAGATTGACAGGTTTTGGAGCTTTGGAAGTTTGAGTGGTCTTTATATTTTCATTTTTCAATTTCTCAAGCTCAAGAGAAGTTTTAGCTTGAAGGCACATATCCAAAAAATCAGGGTAGATGGGTATTCGTGTAGTTCTCTTTTTAGGAGCAACTATTCTGTTAAGAATACCAGAGGGCAACCTATTTTCCTCTGGACCACATGAAACCAACTCAAGTTCCACAGAACTTGTCTCATTACTGACAGAGGGGGACTCAGACTCTGATTCTGAACTTGAGTCGAGAAAGTCTCTTTAGGAGAAGGTTTGACCTTCTGGAAATGCACTGTTTTGTCCTTTTGTAGTGTCCTTGGTAACATTAAGAATTTTTTAAATGCAAGGAATAACCATTGGAACACTAAGACTTTTTAGAAGATCATGCTCGAAGTTTTCTTCTACTTCAGAGATTAGATCAGGATGATCAAAAAAATGGTTTTCATAGGTTTTTTTTCTCAAATCTCTTTCCAAAAACCTTTTTAATAGTTTTTCTTTCACAGAGGCTGGAACAAACTCACGTGCATCAGAGGATAGTTTCTTTTTAGGAACCATGATGCACATAAAGACCATTTGAGTTTGAGTTTCTGGATGACCAAATCTGAAGAACCCTATCTGCTTTTGAGACATATATTTCTTTGGAATAGATTTTCTCTTTGATGAGAGTGCTGATGGTAGAATGTCGTTTTCATACCATACATTTGCCATCTGCAGAGGTTTCCTCAGATATAGAGGTTTTGCGCCTCTTGAATGTGTAAAATAGGTTTGGAACACTTGGTTTTAGAAATTGTCTAGGGAAGAAGATATTTGCTAAAGATTTGTTCCTTTTATTTCCAGTATAAGGGTCAATACCATCGAACCCTATACCTCTGCTGCCAATCTGGGTATTGACCTTTTCATAGACCTTTTAAGCATCCTGATATCTCTTAATTTGAAGATCTCTGCCGAACAGATCTTGATGAAGAACTTCTCTTTCTTTTTGGAATTTTTTTTAAAGAGATGGCGTTTAATCAATCACTCTCACTATTGTTTTGATCCTTGACCTTTACTTTTAAATCTTGATCGAGTTTTAAAACCTTTTCTTTTACACTCTTTTTATCAGTAATGTGCTCAGAAATAAGTGATTTTCTTCCAAGATAAAGCTTGTCCTTTTCTTGGGTAAGAACCCTGGCTTCTCTTTCAAAGAAGGCCAGCTTCTTCTCAAGCTCTGAGCACATGGTTTTATAAGCAAGAAATTCATTTTGTAATTCAAGTTTGTTTTGAGAGTCAGTAATATAAGAGTTAGAAGTAGATACCTCATTCTTCTCGTTAGAAGAATGGACTTCTACCATTCCACAGAAGAGTGCATTGTTGTCCCCTTCATCAGAGGATTCATCAGTTTCAAGGTCCTGTTGTTCTGCCATTAGGGATCTCTGAGTATAGTATTCTGCTTTCTTTTTGAAGAAAGGAGCGTCTCTTATTGGTTTCTCTTTAATGGCAGAGGACCTACACTCTGCGGAAAAGTTGCCAAGCTTTGCCACCTTCATTTTGTTTGGGAACTTAATCAGTACCTCTGCCATCTGATTTCTGTCCACTTCTTCTTTCTTCTTGCCTCTGACCATCGAATTCTTCTCTCCCATACTTTCTTTCTTCACCATATCTTCTGCTTCTGTCTTCTCTTTCCTCTCGTCTTCTGTATTTTAGCTTTCTCTTAAGACCCCTATTGAATTGTCGGGTCATAAGTGCAAGGGTGTTGGCCAGGGCAGCCATATCGATTTCCTCCTCAGATCCTTCCTCACTTTCACTCTCTGCCAAAAGAACCTTTTTCTTCTTTTTCTTCTTCTGAGCATCCTCAATCACCTTTTCCTTTCTTTTGTCCTGACGCTCTGTGGTACTTCCAACCAACGCTAGAGGACCACCGACAGGGGTCATCAACTTCGATATTCTGTTTTCTTGACTTATCAATGTACCAAAAAGGTCAGAGATGGACCATACATCCACATCTAGTGTAGCCTGCATGGACATGGTTAGATGAAGCCATTCGTTATTCAGGCTCTGAAGAAATCTGACATTATTCTCCTCAGAGGTTCTTTCAATGCCATATCTCTTGCACTTGTTTAATAAGGAATTGTACCTGTTGTATGTGCTTTGGATGGATTCACTCGGGAGAGCCTTAAATGCAAAATATTCATTAATACATAGAGCTCTGTTGTTCTTGAGGGTTTTAGCACCACCCTCAAGTTGTTTCTCTAGTTCTAACCATAGGTCCTTCGATGTTTCACAGGAATCAAGAGACTAAAAAATGTCATTTAGGATAGCCATGATGAGTAGTCTTTTGGCTTTCTTTGCAAGTTCATGCATCACACTTTCTTGTTCAGTCCATTCAACTAAGGGTTTTGGATGCTGATATTCAGGAACTTCAGGGGTGTTTGCAGTGGCAGGAACACGAGGAACTGTAGATATTAGAATGTAAGGAGGATTGTGAAGAAACTCAACCAAACCAGGATCAACAACTTCGACAAAGTGCATCATCCTGATTTTTTACTGAGGATATTCATCCCTCATTAGAGTGGGGGGTTTTGATTGAGATCCTGCACTGAAGTAGTTAACTTGGTTTTCCATTTTTAGGTAGAGAGAAAAAACAGAGTATGAAGGGTTCTTTAGAAAAGATCACGAGTTTACTCAACAGGGATGAGTATTCAGAATGAGAAAGATGACTATCAACAACTAAGCTTTGAATCTATCTTCACCAATTAAAACACACTTGCTTTAGAATCTACGTCAAACAGGTTGAAGTAGCTCCAAAAAACAGAGTATGTTTAATAGTGGGGATCAAGGCAAAGAAACAGACTCAAACCACTACCTTGAATGTGGGAAACAAGTATAGAACATGATCTTTTGATATTAAGAATCAAAGAGTGCTCTGATACCAATTGTTGATCCGAAATAATGATGTTCTTTACTTGATGGACTTTTACTACACACAGATTAAAGGATAAGAGTGCGGAAGCATTTCTAATATGTAGAAAAGTAGAACATTCAAGGTAATAGACACACAAATAATCAACAAACAGAATCGTAAGATATAGCAAGGATTTTACTCAAGACACTGTTTTGTTGATAAACTTTTATGAACACCAAGAACACGGACTTGTGTGTGGTGCAAATACTCTCAAGGAAATACAATCTCTTGAATCTGACTTGTGTGTGTGCTTACTTTTTTCTAAACTCTAAGGAGGCCCTCATATATATACAATGAGAATGCACCCTTTAGTACAAGACAACGATTGACATGAAATGATCTGGAAACTTTGAACAGTTGTCTTCACGTGTTCTGCACGTGACCTTGTCTTCAACTGAGTTTGCCATCTTCGATGTCTACAAAGGTTAGCCATCACAGAGGCTCTATGATCTTAAGAGCATTCTCAGGTTACGATTCCTCTGACAGAGCTTTCGATAGAATCTTCTAAGATTGTGGGTTCTATGGTGAACTTGGATGTTCTGATCATGACATCTGCAATTCCTATACTTAGCCTATTTTTCAATACTTCTATACATAGAAGTTGGAGCTAACCGTTCGTTTTTGGGTTTGATTTTGATTGCAATGTGTTTCTATATCATTTTATAATCGTTTTGCATTAATATCTTTCCAAAATCACATCAAGATTGAAGGAATTTGAAGAATTTAATATTTCTTTCTTGTTCTTGAGAAAAAGTGTTTTGTTGAAAATTTTAGAGATTGATTTTGAAAAACTATGTGTTTTTGATCCGTTTTTGTGAAAAAACAATTCTAAAAACAAGTATTAGACATGTTTGCATCTTAAATTTCAAGTTTTAAACTATGAATTTCAAGTTTTAAACTATAAATTTCATTTTTGAAATTTTTGATGTTCATGTGTTCTTAAGTGTTCTTGGTAAAAAACTGTTAAATCTGATTTTGATCCATATTTTTTGATGAGTTGTTCTAAAATGTGTTTGTGATTGATTTGATTTTATATTGGAGAAATTAATATTTGGTTATGAGTTTGAATTTTTTTTACACAGATTCATATGAAGAATTCATTTGCTTCGTGACAAAACTTCTGCAGCATTAAGGAACATTGAAGACTAACAAAGTTGTTGCATTAGTCAAGTCTTTGAAGCATTCAATTGATACATGTAAAGCCAACACGTAAAGTTAACTTTGAGAACTAGCATAGCTTTTATGACGAACTAAACTTTACACTTGCCACACACAGTTGTTCATGACTAACTGAAAGAACTCGCAGACTACCATAAGGAAGAATTCGTAAACTTCTGCGAGAACCATACTTCACGCATAACACTTCTGCGAGAACCATTGTTAGTTCACAGATTTATTGGATTCAAGATCATCAAGATTGAAGATGAAAGATTCAAGAAGTCAAGGTTGAAAAGTCAATTCTCAAATAGTCTAGGTCATTTTGTAATAAATGTCAAAGTTAATTCCCTTGTATTTTTTGTATTTTGTCTTTTCCCTAAATAGATTTTATAGGGTGCTAGGGTTGGTGTGTGTGAGAGGGTGTGCCAAAATAGAATACTGCAGCCGCCAACTAGAGATAGAGAGCATAGAGAGAGAAAAACCTTCAAGAGAGAAAACCTTGTAATCCTTTGATTGAGAAATCTAAAACAGGTTTGATTAATCTCTTGTTGTGTGATTATATCTTTTATTGTGATAAGAAACTTGATTTTTAGGGACAATCAATTGGTATCAGAGCTATTTCCAGATTAAAGTCAATTTTTCCAGAAAATTTTGTTCGACACTGTTGATCATCTTCCAGATTTGATTTTTGAATTTTTGTGTGTTTTTCGAGTTGAAATCACTTGGGTTGAGGTCGAAATCAGTATTGGATTGGTTTTTATTGGTTTAATCGAGTATTGCACTATAATCAATTCACATTTTGATGATTTTGGTGTTTTGTTCTTCACGAGTCCACAAGCATTGTTCCATCGATTGATCCTTCTTACTGTGTTTGTTATTGAAATTAGTTGCTTGAAATCAGTTCTAGATGTGTTTATGATCTTTTTGACAAAGTTTGGGATTGCAAATCGATGTCTAGATAGTTTTTTGGGTATATTAGAGTCGACTTTCGAAGGATAGGTGAAGAACACGTCTTTTCGCCAGTTCATAGTGGGTTTGCGCCAGATTCAAGTGGTTCGAAGCTCTTAGCGCAAAGTTATCTTTTGCGCCAGTCTCTCATCGTGCAAATCATTAGTTTGTGTCACCTGCTCTTCGCACAAAGTTTCTCACCGGTTTTCTCCATCAGTTTCTTGCGCAAAACTTCCTTTGCGCCACCTTTTTCATTGCGAAAAGTCCTTCGCGCGACCCGCTTCTTGCGGAAAACCAGATTGCGCCAGCTTCACTTAGCGCGAAGTTCCTTTTGCGCCATCCCCTTATAGCGCAAAACTTCTTTTGCACCAGATTCACTTAGCGCAAGCCTTTAGCGCATATCTGGATTTTGCGCCAACCTCCCTTTGCGCAAAATATCGTTTGCGCCACAGCCTTCGGCGCAATTCTGTCCTTAGTGCATTTCTATGCTTGGCACCAGATTTTCATTTTCATTTCTTATTTTCAGTCTTAATCTGTATTTATTATATTTTATCTAACTAACGATCAATTTCGAGTTTCTTATTGCATATTTCTAAAACAGGATGACATCAAGAAAAGCTCTCTCTATTGGAACTTCTAAAGATTGAAGAAATGTCCAGTACATTACATTACAAGACATTGGAGAAAAGAAAAGCTAACTAAGAACTGTGAGATCAAAGTATTCTGAAGAATGCTGATTTCAGATAAATTTTCTTTGAAGATACTTTGCTAAAGCATTCTGAGCTAGAGAAAGAGATTGCATCTTCTGAGCTGAACAAGAAGACTGAATTGCTAAAATCTTTTTAGTAATGATCTTGATCCAAAGGGGGATATTGTTAGAGCACAGTCTCATTGGATTCAAGATCATCCAATCCGAAGATCCAATCTGAAGCTACAGCTGAAAAGTCGCTCTCGATATAAAGTCAAATGTCGTTTGTAATAATATAGTCAAAGTTAATTATTGTTTATTGTAATTTTAGCATTTAGTTTAAATTAGCTTAAATGTCTAAATATGATTAGATATTAGTTTGTTAGTTAATATCTAAGTTAGTTAGACATTATATTAGAAATAATATCTAGATGTTGTATCTAGATATTATATTATGTTGGTTGAAGCAAGTGTGCAAGACAATCTAAGAAATAAGATCACTTTTCACACACACACTCAAGGTGAAAAACAAAGAGAAAACACATCAAGCTTTAAATCGAACAAAGATCAAACCTTTGTAACCGTTGAATATTAATCAATACAGGTTCGTAATCGTTTATATATTTGTTGCTAAGAACTTGATATAGTATTGTGGACCGACAATTGGTATCAGAGCCTGATAATTGATTCAAAATCAAGTTTTTCAAAAACCGACTCTTTGTTCTTATTTGAAAATCGATTTCGAGTTCCGGTGTGTTTTAGGTGTTAAAATCGATCAGGTTGTGATCGATTAGGCTGTTAGATCGAGTTGTAGTGGTTTGATTTCAGTTTAAAGCTTAAATCGAGTTTCAATTTAGTGTTTTTGTGGTCTGAAAGTCGTTTGAAAAAGTTACTGTGCCATCAATTTTATCTTCGAAAAAGTGATTTTTATCGAGATCAAGTGGTCACAATCAGTAATAGAAGTATTTTTAGTCATATTGGTAGAGTTTGGTACTGCTAATCGACGAAGAAAAAGGTTTTCAGTTGATTTTCGAAGTACAGGACGAACTCACGCAAACATAGGGAAGAACTTCATGCAAAGTCCAACTCTCGCCACATGCTACTCACGCAAGACCCACTTCACGCCACACACTGATCACGCAAAGCCCACTTTACGCGACCAACGGATCAAGCAAACCTCAACTCTCGCAACCCTCTCATCACGAAAACCTCAACTCTCATGACCAACGGATAATGCAAACCTCAGGCCGTGCGATCAACTCCTCACGAAAAGCACAACTTCACTTTGCGCCAACTCCTTGAAACGCAAAGCTCTACTTCGCGCAATCAACTTGAAACGCAAAGCTTCAGTTTGCACGACCCACTATTCGCGCAAACCTCATCTTGCGCTAGCCTCGCGAAACGCAAAACATCCTTTGGGCCAACCACCTCTAGCGCAAACCTCATTTGCGCCACCTTCTATAAACACAAAGTTTTCCAGACTTAGATCTTTTTTATTCAGAATGACATCCAGAGAAGCCTTTGCAATCGGAACTGACACCAAACCACAGTTCTCTTTAGAGGAGAATACGAACAATGGAAAGATCGATTCCTGAACTTTATAGAAAGACATGAGTTGGGTGAATTCATCAAGAAATCCTTAGAAGAGGGTATTATGGCACCATCTTATGAGACTCGTATGGAAGGAACTGGGGAAACAGAATATGAACTTAAGTATCATGAACTAGAAGGTGATAACCTAAAAAGAGCGAAAGGCGACATATTAGCTAAATCATACATTCTACAAGGAATTCCAAACGAAATCTATGTAAAGATTAACAACTACAAGGCCTCGAGCAAACAAATGTGGGATCAGCTAGAGAAGATGATGTTGGGTTCAAAGGTTGGGAATCAGCTCAAACTTTCCAACTGCCTAAACCATTATGTAGAATTTAAAGGCAGAAGTGGAGAGTCTCTAGAAGGAACTTATGATAGATTCGTGACCTTGCTAAATGAACTAAGAAAGAACAAGGTCATCAAATCTGAAAAGAGCTGAACGTCAAATTCCTCAGCATTCTCCAGCCTGAATGGAAGAGATTTGCCAGGCAGACAAAGCAGATCAAGGATCTGAATGAGATTCCATTTCATGAGGTGTATGAAACCCTCAAACAAAATGAAGAAGAGGTGGATGAAATTCTAGATGAGAAGAGAGAGGAAGTGCAGACAGTTGAAGAAACAGTTGCTCTTGTTGTCAAGAAGAAGAACAACAAGACAATTATGTATGAATAAGAAGAAATTGAAGCTGATACAAACTCTAACTCGGATGACTGTGAACAACTGAAGAAAGCAATGCTTATGCTGACAAATGCTTTTCAGAAGAAGTTCTACAAGAAGCCAAGTTCAAACAGTCAGAGGTATTCTTCTGGTCCTAACAACTATGTCCATAAGGGAAGGGTTGAAGGAAGTAGATATGAAGGAAAGAAGTCTGAAAGGAATAGAATAGAGGAGAAGAAGCCTTAAGAGAGAAGGTATCATGCTGAAGGAAAGAGAATAGAGGAGAGGAAACCGGATGAGAGAAAGTTTAAATCTGAATGTTAGGACACAGTCTCATTGGATTCAAGATCATCCAAAACGAAGATCGCAATCTGAAGTTAATGCTGAAAGTTACTCTTAACCAAAGTCTAGGGTCTATTCTGTAATAAAGTCAAAGTTGTTTTTAATATCTAGATATTATAGTTTTAGATATTAAGTTTTATTATTAGTTTATGTTTTTTATAATATCTTAAAAGATATTATCTATCTCTCTATCAATCGATCAGTTCAACACAATTCACACACACAACACATACTGATAAGGTGTAATTAGAGAGAAAACAAACAGAGCTTAAACTCAAGAACTCAACCGTGTAATCCGCGTTTATATATCGAAACAGGTTGGTTTATCATCTATTGTTTGTTGTTTTGATTATCTGGTAACGATCACGGACTCACAATTGGTATCAGAGCTGATCCAGATCAAAATCAAAAAATTTCAACTCTCTGTGTTCTTCATTTTTTGAAGAACACCGATCTTTAGATCAAAACTTGATTTTGCGGTTATTTTCGAAATCAAAAGGTTGTGTATTGTTGTTGTTGGTAAGGAGAACATACTGTCAAAATTTGATGTGGTAAAATGACCTCTAGTTGGGTTAATTTTAGAGTTACAGGTCAATTTAATCGGAGAAGACGATGTACCGGTCTTCCTAATACCGGTCATTGTACATCACTTCCGGTCAAACATCTCATCCCGGTCAAACCCACTCTCCGGTCCTTTGTTAACAAATTCCTTTCGTCCACTCACACCTCTCTATAGGTCCACTCTCTTTCCACTAAAACAATCACACACTCACACTCTCACACGAAATTTAACACGTGGTCTATCATAATCTCTCACGTGGTCTCTCACACTAAATTTAATCAAGGCATTTCTCAACCAATCAAGAACCTTTACTCACGTGCCCTCCATTTTCCTAACCAATCAAGGCATTTTTGTCCTCCATTTTCCTAACCAATCAAGGCATTTTTCCAATCAAGGCATTTCACATGCAAAACTAAATTTAATATCGGTCCAATCTTTTTACCGGTCAATCAGTTTTACCGGTCAAAAAATTTACTGGTTCTTTACGTCTTACCGGTCGAACCTCACTTTGCGCAATCAACCTCTCGCGCAAACCTTCTCAAAACGCAAAGTTTTTTCAGACTTGGTTAAATTTGGAAATTTTATTTCTGAATTTTTTATCTGTTATTATTTTGGGCTAACAATCCAAACAGTTTTTCTAATATAAACAGAATGTCTTCCTATTTTCCAATGTTGAATAAAGGAGAATACGAAAAGTGGAAAATGAATTTTTTCAGCTTCATAGATAATGATGAACTGGGTCAAGACATGAGATTATCATTGTCTGGAGGAGCACAAAAAAATCATGCTGATTATAGAGCTAGAATTTATCTGATAAAGAGTATTTCTAAAGACATACCTGATTTAATGGATATTCTAGTAACTTCAGGGAAAGAGATATGGGACTATCTTGCATTAAACTCTGAATGGATTGTCTCAGACCGAAACACTTTCTTAAAAGGAAAAGATTTGGAAGCTGAGAATGATGCGCTAAAAGGAAATATTTCTGATCTGGAAGCTCAAATACATAAGCAAGAATCTGTTGAGAGCAATGAGAAGAAATCTAAAGATTTGGAGGATGCAAATGCTGAGCTACAAAAGAAAATATCTGAATTTGAAAAGAAATTCTCAGATCTGTCAAAGAAGGGTGTGAGGAGAAGAAGGTGATTGAGCTTCAAAGTTTAAAGCTTTCTCAACAAGTTGGTCACTTTGAGAAAGTAATCATTTTAGAAAGAGATCGGTTTGCCAAGGAGAAGAAGGCAACTGAACAAAAGATTGCAGGATTCTTAAAAGATATATCAGATGGAAAGAAGGGTGCTAAGAAGGGATTCAAAGAAGAGAGAAGCACCTTTGAAACTGCAATAAAGAAGCTTACCGAGAAGCTATCTGAATTATCAAAGAGTGTACAGACGGAGAAGTGTTAGCTCCAAATCTTATGTTTGTTAAAGTGTTGAAAATACCCAAGTCCTATTTCAGAGGACTTCCAAAGATAGACTTCAGAGGACGAAGACATCAGAGGACAAACCTGCCTCTGAAGTACTTATCAGAGATTGCAACTTTCAGCAGAAGACATCAGAGATGGCTTCATTAGAGACTCTGAAGACAACGTCAGAGCTCTGAAGACATTCTCTCTGAAGATGACGCTGAAGACTCCTGAAGTATCAGAACATATAACCAATCACTTAGTGATAAGATTTACTTTATAGAGTAGGTTACTATTCAAGCATGTCTTAAGCTTACCTATTATGTAAGACACTGTTCAAGCATGCTTCTATTTGTCAGAATAGTACACTGTTTACTTTAAGGTCCTATAAATAGGACCATCACTCCTTTGACAAAAGTGTGCTTTTTGATATCTTGTATAAGAAGAATCAACTCAATATATCTCACAAAGATCTTGTTCTTTCTACTTGCATTATATATTAACTGTGATATTTGAATCTGCTTTTGATATTAAACTATATTGCTTCTGCTGTTTATACTCTTGTTGTTTATATCATTATTGTTATAAGATTAAATCTGGGATCCAACAATTGGTATCAGAGCCTCCTTTGTTTTCTAAACAAAGAAAAATCATATCTGCATACTCGGATAGATTTAATTCTTATTGATTCAAGCTTTTATAATATGTGCATGTTTGTGTAAACCCTGGTTTATTAAACTTCATATGCTCCAGATTTAAAAGTAAATCACAGTTACATCATTTAAATAGAAAGATCTTCATAGAAAAGCATCAGTTCTTCAAAATCTTCATGTTTTCTTCACAAAAATGTCAAACTCAAACATAAGTGCCATTTATACAGACGGATCATTAACCAAACCTCCTACACTTGTAAGGGATGAATATCCTCAATGGAAGATAAGGATGGTAAATTTCTTAGAAGGCATGGACAGGGATCTGTTAAGATCAGTGAACGATGGACCTCACCAACCAATGGTGTTGGTACCAAGAGTTCCAGCAACAATAGATACTACTGAAATCCCTGCTTACTATGAAAAGAAAACTTCAAACTTTACGAATGAAGAAACTAACATGATGATAATGATTCAAAAGCTGTTAGATTACTTATAATGGCCATTCCCAATGATATCTTCCAAGAATTTGATTCTTGCGTGACTTCAAAAGAGATATGGGATCAGTTGTTAAATCAACTTGAATGAGGCCTACAAACTCAAAATAATAGGAGAAATCTTTGTATCAATGAATATCATGATTTTCATGCATTACCCGAAGAAACCTTACATCAAACATACTCAAGGTTTAACATCCTCATTAACAAATGCAGAAAATTTGGGGTCATGAGAACAAAAGAAGAAAACAATGTTCTCTTTCTTAAAAGTCTAAATGAAGAATGGTCACAACTGTCAATGTCGATACAAGCCAATCAAAATCTTGAATCATGGCCATTGACTGACATTTATGGTACCTTGGTAGCACAGGAAAAAGAAGTTGTTAAACAAAAATCAAAAACCTTTTTAGGTGGTCCACTTGCACTCATGTCAAAATAGAAGGGTGTATCACAAGAATGCATAAATGCAGAAAAAGACAATTTTTCAAAAAGGGAATCTAAAAGAAAATCCAAAAAGGTTCTGATGTCTGAAGAAGTTGAACACTCAGATTCTGACTCAGATGATGACATCAATGCCTTTGCCAAATCTCTTTCATTAATCACCCATCAATTTAACAAGAAATTTGGCAAGAAAATCTTTGAAGGAAGAAGAGATGATGAAGAAAGACGAGGAAATCCAGAAAGAAGATTTCAGAAAACTGAATATCAACAAGAGCCCAGATCTACTCTGCATAGTGATCAAAAGGGCATTCATTTCACCAATCATAATTCTACTCAATAATCAAGATCTCAACAATCATTTCAGCCGAGGTATCCTCAACTTGAGAGGTACTTCAAGCCACAATCACAAATACAAGCACAGGAGACAGAATCAGACACTGCTCTTCCATTAAACCAAAACGATGGAAGATGTTTTAGATGTGGAAAGCCAGGCCATTACTCCGCCAACTGCAGAGGTAGACTCATCAAGGATGAAGACTACTACAAAAACAAGTACAAATACAATGTCAAAGAAAGAGTACTTGTAGCAGAGATGGAAGACTGGCTGTCAGACTCAACAAGCGATGGAGAGGAAGAACCCAAAAATCTCTGTGGTATGGCATTCACAGATGATCAAAGTGACGGATCATCAGAGGACTACTTTGAAAAGGTAAACTCTCCTTCCACCTCTGAAAGTGATCTTGAATTGGATGTTATTAAACTAACAGATGAATTTCAAATCCTAAAGCAAAAACTTGTTGAGGAAAAAGAAAAAGCAAAACAAATGACAAAAGATCTTAATTTCTACAAAAGGGAAAAAGATCTTCTTGAATCAGAAAAGAGAGATATTTTTGTTGAAAAATCTGATCTTGAAAAAGCTCAGAAACAAAAGGAAAAATCATTTTCAGAAAAATTCAATTAACTTGAGAAAGTTTTAAAAGTTAAAGAAGAAGAAGTAAAAAAATCTGAAATTGAAAGATGTTAGGGCATAAATATGTTGGATTCAAGATCATAAAGATTGAAGACAAAAGATCAAGAAGTCAAAGCTGAGAAAGTCAACTCATACTGAAAGTCAAAGTCTTTTGTTAATAAAGAAAAAGTCAATGTGTTTGTATTTTTGTTTCTTTGTAGTTTGTCAAGGGTATAAATACCTTTGTTGTCTTTGTAATTAGTAGAACACTCATTGTAAACAAATCAGAGAAGAGGTGATTAGAAAACCATTCTAGAGAGAGAGTGTGTTCATAGAGAGAGAAAGTTAGGAGTTTGTAATATTCGATTGAGATTAATGACATATGATTTACGAATTCTCATCTTGATTACTTGTTAGTGATTAGAACTTGAATATCTGGGATTAACAATTGGTATCAGAGCAGATCCAAAGGTGAAATCAGTTCAAAAAATTCATGATTTTGGTGTTCTTGAAAGGAAATTTGATTTTTGGATTTTTGAGTGTTTTTAGAGCTGATTTTGATTAGGAATTGTCCTAAAAGTGTATTAGATCGAGTCTTTGTAAATCAATTTCAAGTATTGCACTGTAAATCACACGAATTTGTGAGTTTTTGTTAAGTTTTTGTACACAAAGTCGTAAGTCACTGTTTCATCAATCTATGTGATTTGTAAGTGTTTAATTGTAAAAATCGTGTTTTGTAACTTGTTCTTGGGTAGATTCCAAAGGTTCGTTCAAAGTTACAGATCGTTTGGACAAGAAAAGATCGAAATCAGATGGAAAAGTTAGTTTTTGGGTCGACAGAAGGAAGAACGCGCTAGATCTCTCAAACGCGCAAGTTCTTCGTGAAACGCGCTAGTTCGTCGTGAAACACGCAAGATTCATAAGCTAGAACACGCAAGTCGAAGGGTTATTTTTTGGTTTCAAACGCGCAAGGCTATTTGCGAGTTCTAGAAACTCGCTAATCGAATCTAGCAAGTTTGAAAGGAAAAGTTGTTTGCGAGTTCTTCGACGTGCGAGTTTGAAGAGGAATAGTAGAAACGCGCAAGTGAAGCTAGCGAGTTTTGTTGAAACGTGCAAGCTTCGACGTGCCAGTTTGTAAAACGCGCACACCTCTGTTAGCGAGTTTCAACTGAACAACTTTTAGCGAGTTTAGGCACTTGCGAATTTCATCATCTGCGAGTTTGATCTGCGAGTTTGCCTGCGAGTTTGCTTGCGAGTTTGTCTGCGAGTTTGCTTGAGAGTTAATCAAACGCGCAAATCTCGATCTGCGTGTTTCTCAGTCTGCGAGTTTTAAGCTTGAACAGGGACTTGCGAGTTTCTATACTTAGAATATTTTCTGAGAAAATTTTCAAAACTGTAATATGGCCTTTAATAGTGAATTTTTTTTTCTCTAGGGGCGCTGGCCCTCGACCCCGCAAGGGCGCTGCCCCCCGTGCTAAGTCTGCGGAGGGGGACAAAAGTTCTTTCTGTGATCAAAATCTCTGAATTTTTTTTTTAAAGATTTCTGTATTTTTCTTGTGATTTCATTTGGATTAACGATCAAGTTCAAGTTTTTTTTTTGTTTACAGGTATTCAAGATGGGATATCTTTCTGATGGTGATGAAAAGAAGATTCACAAGCTCAAATTAGAAAACAAAAATCTTGCTTCCTCAGTTGACTACTACACAAAGAAGTTAAAGAGATATTCTTATGAAAGGAAGCTACTGAGAGAAGAAGTCAGTGTCTTAAAGAAGATAAATGAAGATCTGCTGAAACAGACTTCTGGGCTTAATGAAGAAAAGGTCTTGTTTTTGGAAGCTGGAAACACTAAGCTAAAGAACAAGATTTCTGAATTAGAAGATCACATTGTTAAGATTTCTGAATTAACTGGGTGTGCTAATGAAGTGAAGATCTTTGAATTAGAACTGCAAATTGTTGAAGAAAGATCAGTTTTTGAAAAAGAAAAGAAAGAGTTTGCTCAGAAATTTTCATAGTTTTCCAGAAAATGTGCTGACGAGAAGAAAGTGATTGAGCTTAGATGTTCTAAGCTTTCTCAGCAAGTGTCTGACTTTGAGAAAGTAATCATCCTGGAAAGAGAGAAGTTTGACAAAGAGAAGAAAATCATTGAGCATAAGAATGTTGGATTTTTTAAAGAAATATCTGATGGAAGAAAGAATGCTGAGAATGGATTTGAAGAAGAAAGAGTTATATTTGAGAAAGAGATAAAGAAGCTTACTAAGAAGCTATCTGAGCTATCTACTTGTGTGCTTAAAGAGCAGCAAACAAAGTCTGAATTTGAGACGAAGATTGACCTTCTTGTAAAAGAAAGAGACAGTTACTCTTCAAAGGTAAAAGAGCTTGAAAATATTGTTTCAAAGGTGGTGGTGACTGAGCAAACGACTCAAGAGTCAAAAATACACTCACCTAGAAATAGTTCAGTTGGTTCTTTCAAGACAGCTGCAAGCTCACATCAGAAAACTCTTTCTTCAAGAAGGTTAGTTAAATATTTTGATCAAATTCGTACAACTAACATTTTCTATGATCAAAATGTAGATGGTTCAGGTGCACATAGAAGAAGAAGAAGATTTTGAAAAAGAGAAGCTGGTTTGGAAGATAAAACTAGTTGAAGATGAGAAGAAGGATGAGAAGAAGGAAGAAAAGAAAGGAAATAAGGAAAAGAAGAAAAGTAACAAATCATTAACAGCCAAGAAGAACAAAGTGCTGACAGGTAAACCTGATCTTGCTTATTCGAGAGATCAAATGTTCAGGTTATCTAAAAAGAGGTATTCTTCTTACTGTCATACATATGATTTTGTTCATAAAGCTAGTGATCGTTACTGGTATGGTTCTTACTCCGTTACTCCCATACGAACTGCAACTAACATACATGGACACAAATACCAGTGGGTAACAAAACCAAAAGCTGATTCTGTGTTGCAGGCACCTCAAGTCAAGGGGGAGTAAGAGAACTAAGGCTTAGAACCCATGCTTCAATGAAGTTTGACTTCTAAACACAACAGTTTAGGACTCGTACTTCAACGATAAATAAGAGATGCTACTCCCGGGCTGATAAGAGAGTGTACTCAGATACTTAGAAGAGGAAATCAAACTTCAAGGGGGAGTACATAAATTTTTCTGGAAATATGTATTCGGAAGATATGATGAACTAAACTTCAAATGGAGTTGTAGATCTTTATCTTTTCCTTTTACTGATAAATTTCAGATGCATATTTTCAGGGGAGTAAAAGGATTATGATTTCTGATTAGATCAGAACTCGTACTTTAATCGTTTTACTGCTTTATGTCTTTTACATTCGAATAAATTTGTGAATAAAGTTGCTTTGACTAGACTTTAAGACTTATGCAGGATGAGACAAGTTGACACGATCATATCTTAATGACTTCAGCTGACTGTATGAGAATTAAGATTGAGCGAAAAGGTAAATTTCTTAACTTAATCTCAAATGTATCTGAAAGAAGGACAACTTTCAGGTATAGAAAACATGTTCTTAAATGTTCAAACCACTTCCTGATTTTTAAACAGATTTTATAATTTGGAAGTGTGATTTTAAATGTTTTCATTGTTATTTTGTGCTTACATGTTAACAAACCGTGTGTTTCTAAAGATAAATACTTGCGTATTGTCTTTTCTATATACTTTCAAGTATTCACACACACCGGTTTGAATTTTTGTTCAAAATGTTCTTACCATGTCTCTAAATTGAAACAATTTTTCTTCGATGGTAAGACACTTCTTTTGTACTTCAAAGAATTTTGAGCGTTATTTCATTTCTAAACGTTCATTTCAAGAATGTCTATATTTTGGTTCATATAGACAATATCCGTTATTCTTGACCATAAACCTTGATTATTATATCATTCATTTCTGATTATTTTTTATACAATGTCAGAACTTCAAACAAGTCTTTTGCATTCATGTTCATCCATTCAATATACTTGTTTGAAAATACTTCAATGGTTTAAAATGCTCATATCTTCATGATTATGTTACTGAGCATACTTATATCTAACATTTGTATTTGAGTTTTAACTGCTATAGTTAAACCATTTGAGAAACTCATGCTTTATAGGAACTATGGGTTTTTTTGTTAGGACTTAACTGAAACTTCTATGGATTCATGTTAACCAGTGTTTCCTACCCAAGAAGTTAATCCTTTAGTGATTGAGTGTGAGGAGTCAAAACGAAATGAGTGTGGGTGTGATGAGGTAAAATTGAAAAGAGAGTTTGGTTACTAGTGCACTTAATGATTAAAAGAAAGAGGGTGTGAGATCAGAGTAAAAGAATATCAAACTCTACACCAACCACTTTCTGAGTCGGGCAGCCACATTACTAATGTTTCACATTTCTTCGTGAACGTTATTGAAACAGGCAACTAGCCCATGCCAACTCTTGACTAAACCCCACAAGTTACTCATTTTCTTCTCAAAAAGAAAATGTTTTATATTTTTTGGGGACGCAACATATAATCTATCTGGTTTTCATTTGGAAAATCTTGATATTGAAAAAGAAGGAAGTCTTCCCCACCTTCGCACTTCAATCATGCACATTGAGTCTGTGTTTATCTACTGTTGTCTCAGTGGTTTACACAACTTTGAGCCTTATTGAAAAGCAATTATCGTGCTTAATTCTTTCTACACTTGCACGAACACACAAAGAACTTGTTTCTTTGTCATAACATTCATAGAAATTGCCTTTGTGGTATTTCGATGATTGGATGGAAGCCCTGGGGGAGTGAATATCACAAAAGATCCTTTATATTGTGTATTCGTTACACACAGTGACTTCTTGTTACTGACAGGCATTCTAACTGATTCATTTGTTGATTAAGGTGTTACATTCCTATTTTGTCTAGATTTGAAAAGATCTGGATGAATACATTGTTCGAATTGGCAAAGAATCAGAGGCTCAGTTGGAAAGATCAGTGGTCAGAAAGAATTTCAAAGACATTTCTTGGTGAAAGTTTTGATGATACAGATGCTCAAATCATCAAAAAGGGGGAGAAGAGTTAAAGAAATGTTTTGAGTCAGATTTTAAAGGTTGAGAGAAAATGTTCAAGAATTTATTGTTAAAGGAAGATTGTTGTTCAAAGACGAAAAGAGTTCAAAGATTTCAGTTTGTTAAAGATAATTTGCTGAAGCAGTCAGGTTTGTTTCTGAAAGAGGTTTGTGTACAACCTTGGGTGAATGTTGAAATTCTTAGAGATCAGACGTTTAGAAGTTTGATGAATGTTTTTGAAGACAAAGCTTATCAAAGAAGAAATTTCATTGTGTTAAGGGGAGTTTGTATATCATGTTTGTTTCAAAAGGAGAGATTACAAGTGAAGATACAGATTGTTGAAAGAGGAGTTACTTCAATCGAGCTTAAAGAGAGAAAATCGCATTGCTAAATCTTTTAGTAATGATCTTGATCCAAAGGGGGAGATTGTTAGGGAATAAATATGTTGGATTCAAGATCATAAAGATTGAAGACAAAAGATCAAGAAGTCAAAGCTGATAAAGTCAACTCTTACTAAAACTCAAAGTCTTTTGTTAATAAAGTCAAAGTCAATGTGTTTGTATTTTTGTTTCTTTGTAGTTTGTCAAGGGTATAAATACCTTTGTTGTCTTTGTAATTAGTAGAAGACTCATTGTAAACAAATCAGAGAAGAGGTGATTAGAAAATCATTCTAGAGAGAGAGAGAGTGTTCATAGAGAGAGAAAGTTGAGAGTTTGTAATATTCGATTGAGAATAATGACATATGATTTACGAATTCTCATCTTGATTACTTGTTAGTGATTAGAACTTTAATATATGGGATTAACAAAAGACTCAATTCTGTTGCCTTAACCAATTTTTTTCCAAAAAGAAAGAGAAATCTTACCTCAATCTCTGGAAAGGAAAGAACTTCAAATCAAAAGTTATCTTGATGCTCAGGATGTTCATATAAAGATAAACTCTCAAATGGATACTCAAGGGCATGGATTCAATGAATTGGATCCACTCATTGGATTGAAGAAAACTTCACTTTCTTCCACTTTCTGTAAAGGAAAGGTCCAGAGCTCTGAATGTCCATCTCTAAACAATTTCAAGAGAATAAAAACCTCAGAGAGATCAAAAACTAGGGCTCTGAACTTTAAAAATGTTGCAGACTCTGAAGTTCAAAACTTTCCAAATTCTATCTTAAAAATAGAAAAAGAAACTTCAGAGGTATTTTTCACAAAACCTCAGAGCAATGATCCTAAAGAGATTTTCAAGTTCAATTCATTTATCAAAGATGAGTCAGAGACATCTGAACAAAGTACCTCTGAAGCAAGTACTTCTGAAGATGAACCTCAGAGTTCACTTAATCCAGATGCCCCTCTGTATTCACCCTTCTCTGATGAGTGCCTCAGAACTACATTTGCGGATGACATCAAGAAAATAAATCAAGAAAACATCATAGCTGATTTAGAGAAGAAAGAAAGCATGAAAAGAATCATCAAAGTCTCCAGACCAAAGAAAATTGAGAAACCACCAGAGGTAGTTATCTCTGGTAAGATTGAACGAGACTTTCTTGACTCTGATTCTGAATCTGATCCAGAGGTAGATGAACAGATTTTCTACAAACCAGAGAAAGTAATTCATAAAAAGATAGATACTATTGGTTCTATAATTTTGAACATTCCTATTTCTATTTTAAATATTAAACCTAGAATACCAATATGTCCTGACTTTGCAGAAATGTGTCTGCAAGCAAAAACTTCTCAAGAACTTGAAAAAGAATTACAAGAAAAGGCAAAGAATAAAACTATCACTTCTCAACTCTACACTTATAAACCAATCAAGTTTACTCCTGGACAAAAAGGAAAATGGCAAGAAATTAACCATTTTGATCCTGTTTGTGCAGTGAGCAACAAAGTGAAGAGGATGTTTCTGAACAAGAGAAGGCAAATTGAAAAGAAGGATGTCTTTCAAGCTAAAAGAAAAGAAGTAGTTAGGAATACTTGTAATATTCCTAGTACTAATTCAAAAAGGAATCATAATTTATCGAATGCATTTAATGAAATGAAATCCCTTGCTTCTACTTCTTCTTGTTCTGTAAAGTGCAATTGCATCCAACTCTTGATGAAACTAAAAAATCACTTTAAAGGTTCTCACTGTTTTCTTAATCAATCTCTGAATGAAAATTCAGAGACAACGCCTCAAAAGAAAAAGGACAATTCTGCCGAAACATCCATAGATAAGAAGGCAAAATTTCAAAAAGATAATCAGAAGTCTAACAAAATATGACCCATAATGAGATGGGTACCTAAGAAAATCTAATATGTCTTGCAGAAACAGTCAATGCCGATCTGGTACTTAGATTCTGGATGTTCAAGGCATACGACTGGAAATAAAAAGTTACTATCCTCTTTCAAAGCTAAATCTGGAGGAGCAGTAACTTTTGGAGACAACATGCAAGGACATATTAAGGGTTATGGTGAGCTTACAAGAGGTAATGTTTTAGTATCAAAAGTTGCTTATGTTGATGGGTTAAAGCATAACTTGATCAGCATAAGTCAACTTTGTGACCATGGTTTTGATGTGAAATTTCAAGAAAAACATTATTCACTACTTCACTCAAAAACAGGTCAAGAAATGCTAAAAGCTGACAAAAAGGGAAATTTATACAAAATGAATTTTTCCAAACACATAACAACTGACTCAGAGAAACTCTGTCTAGTATCTCTGAACAGTGAAGATGTTTAGCTCTGGCATAAAAAGTTCTCACATCTGAACTTTTCTTCACTTGATAAATTGGTCAAACTAAATCTGGTTAAGAGATTGCCATCTCTGAACTTTAACAAAGATCATCTTTGTTCTGCTTGTGAAATGGGAAAAATGAAAAGATCTTCCCACAAGACCAAAAGTGATAATAATTGTCCAAAACCTCTGCATATGCTTCATGTGGACCTCTGTGGTCCTATCTATGTACAGAGCTTGTCAGGTAAAAAGTATATTCTCGTTTTGATTGACGAATACTCTTGATATACTTGGATAGAATTCATCAGAGCCAAGTCTGATGTCCCTAAAATTTTAATAAGATTGTTAAAAAGATTGCAGGTTCTGTTTGATACCAAAGTTCAGAAACTGAGAAGTGATAATAGAACAGAGTTCAGAAATGCAAAAAATCAACTCATATCTTTCAGAGGAAGGCATAACTCCGAACTTCTCTACAACTAGAACACCTCAACAAAATGGTGTTGTTGAGAGGAAAAACAGAACACTGGTTCAAGCTGCAAGAACTATGCTTGCAGGATCAGAACTTCCCACAAACTTTTAGGCAGAGGGAGTAGCAACAGCTTGTTTCACACAAAACAGAGCTACAATTGTCAAAAGATTCCAAAAAACATCTTATGAACTCATTAACAACAGGAAACCTAATGTTAAATATTTCCATGTTTTTGGATGCAGATGTTATATTGTAAATGATAGAGAGTCTCTTGGAAAGTTTGACAAGAAAGTAGATGAAGGCAAATTCATTGGCTATTCTTTAGTCTCAAAAGCTTTCAGAGTGTTCAATCAAAGAACCAGAACAATCCAAGAGAGTATCAATGTGTCTTTTGATGATGACAAAAGTCTGGCCAGCAAAGATATCAACCAAATTGCCAAAAATATCACTGAATCATCAAAGATAAGAGAATCTGAACTCAACAAAATTTTCGAAGATTTCTTTGATGATGAAAATGCAGAGTTTCTTTTCCGAGATATTCATAGAGCAACTTCATAGGAACCGCAAACATCAGGTACAAATCTCTCTGGTCCCTCTGAAGATACAACTTCTGCTTCCTTGAATGAAGGTCCAAGAAATGAATCAACTTCAGAGCCTCGGGAATCAACATCAGAGCCTCTGGAATCAACATCAGAGCCTCTACTCAGCACAACAGAGATGTCTCCAACTGTCATCTCTGAAGCCCAAACTCCACCTCATATATATGCTCCGCTCATAAGATGGACAAAGGATCATCCCCATGATCAGATCATTGGATCACTTTCAGAGGGTGTCAAAACCAGATCAGCCACAATCAATGAATGTTTTTTTGTAAATTTTTTAAGCATCATTGAACCAAAGAAGGTAAATGAAGCTCTTGAAGATCCTCATTGGATCTTTGCAATGCAGAATGAGCTTCAAGAGTTTTAGAGAAACAAAGTCTGGACTTTAGTTCCCCTTCCTAAAGGAAAATTTGCAATTGGAACTAAGTGGGTCTTCAGAAATAAAACGGATAAAGATGGCATTATAATCAGAAACAAAGCTAGGTTGGTTGCTAAGGGATATTGCCAAGAAGAAGACATTGATTATGATGAAACCTTTGTACCTGTGGCTAGGCTAGAAGAAATAAGAATCTTCTTAGCCTATGCTGCACGTAAAGGGTTTAAAGTGTATCAGATGGATGTTAAATCTGCATTTCTGAATGGTAAATTAAATGAAGAAGTTTATGTCCAGCAACCACCTGGTTTTGAGAATACATAGTTTCCAAACCATGTTTATTATCTTGATAAAGCTCTATACGGACTTAAACAAGCTCCAAGAGCATGGTATGCTACTATATCCACATTTCTGATAAATAATGGTTTTGAAAAAGGTACAATAGATACAACCTTGTTCATAAAAAGGCACAAAAATGAGATGCTCTTAGTACAGATATATGTTGATGACATTATATTTGGCTCTACAAATCAAAAGTATTGTGATAAGTTTTCGGAATTGATGAAGAGTAAATTTGAGATGGGTCTTAAGGGAGAATTAACATTCTTTCTAGGCTTACAAGCAAAGCAAACATCAGAGGGTACTTTTATAACTCAATCTAAGTATGTCTCTGACATTTTGAAAAAATACAGACTCAATGATTCAACCTCTATGAAAACCCCTATTGACACAGGAGTCAAGCTTGACTCTGATCTTTCGGGAAAATCTGTTGATGTCAAGACCTACAGAGGCATGATAGGTTCACTATTATACTTAATTGCAAGTAGGCCTGACATAATGTTTGCAACATGTCTTTGTGCTAGATATCAAGCAAATCCAAAAGAATCTCATTTATCTGCTGTGAAACGAATTTTCAGATACCTAAGAGGGTCACCATCATTAGGCCTCTGGTATCCAAAACTTTCTAGTTTTGATTTAACAGCTTACACTGACGCATATCACGCAGGATGCAAGCTTGACAGAAAAAGTACCTCTGGGTGCTGTCAGTTATTGGGAAATAAGCTGGTAAGTTGGACATCCAAGAAGCAAAACTGTGTTTCAACTTCCACAGCAGAGGCAGAATATGTTGCTGCTGCTAGTTGTTGCTCTCAAGTCATATGGATGCAAACTCAGCTCCGAGACTTTGGCTTACAATATGATAGAATTCCAATTCTGTGTGATTCAAAAAGTGCCATAGCCATCTCTGCCAATCCAGTACAACACTCCAAAACCAAGCACATTGATGTAAGATACCACTTTCTGAAAGATCATGTTGAAAAGGGAACAATAGAAATGTATTTTGTACCAACTGAACTTCAACTTGCTGATATTTTCACAAAAGCTTTAGATGAACGAAGGTTCAATTTCTTAATTAGCAAGTTGGGTATGTTGAACATGTCTGCCTAACACATGAAAAGATCAGAGTCTCTGATCCATTCATCAGAGCCTCTGGACTTTTTCACAAATGGTAAAAATCATTCTTTTGTATCTCCAAGCATGTGTCAAGGGGGAGAAGATAAAGACTTCATTCTTTGGTCAAGGGGGAGACAAAGAACCTTTCATCTTTCAAGGGGGAGATAGTGACCTTCTCTGATATTTATATCAGAGTCTCTGATCTTGTCTCTGATATTTATATCAGAGCCTCTAATCTTGTCTCTGATATTTATATTAGAGGCTCGAATCTGGTCTCTGATATTTATATCAGAGCTTCTGATCTTTTCTCATTAAACGAATATTCCAGGAAATTCTTTTAATAATAAATATTTTGGATAACCATTCGATTCTTTTCAAAAAACCCATCTAGCGGTTTTCTGACACCAAGCGGCTCTCCCCTACACACCTCAACGTGTCACCTATTAATTAGGGGATGATGGAACGTCCTTTCTGACATTGGAACTCTCAATAGCCGTTTCCATAACCTCTCCCTCTACCTTTCTTTTTATGTCCATAAAAATCCCTTTTCTCTTCTCATTATTCTTTACGCTCTCAGAATCCCATATTCCAAATCTCTCTTTCTAAGCTTTCATCTTTCTCAAAAAAACCCTGCAACAATGGGAGCTCATTCCCAAACCTCAGATACTCAAGCAAACTTGTTCCAAGCTTGAATATGGCACAGTTCGATGTTCCAGTAAAAGGTAACAACTATTTTCAGGACGTTACCCCAACCAAATACGAGGAGCAGTTTCGCCCAATCCTCGACTTTTTGACCAACTGCGAACTCAACGATGTCCTCACCAAACATGCCTCAAATATTCGCTTTGTCCAACAATGGTGGTATTAAAGTGAATATGATGATGAAAAGGAAGGATTGGTTGGGTACATTGACCTAGGTGAACAAATTATGAACATAAGAATCACCCCACAAACCCTAACTCGCCGATTCAACCTGCTCACAAAAACTGATCTCCAAATAGAAACCTTTGAGAAACCACCAACTCAAGAAGTTCTTCATCAGTTCCTCCACCACTTAGGTTACAACGGGGAAATCACACGCCTAAGTCAATTCAGACGTCAGTACCTGCCTCCCAAGTGGAACTTTATGTTTAGTGTTCTCAACCGAACAATTACCTGCAAGATTGGAAGCCAGGATCCGACCCATCTAGCGATTCTAGCCATAATGTATGCTCTCTTCTTCAACAGAAGCATAAATATGGCTCACATTCTCTTCTATGAGATGCTGACGGCAGTGGACAAGAAGAACAAAGACTTGGCCATAGGAAAACAACCAATTTCGGTACTGTTTCCCAGATTCATCTCTGTGGTCATTCAACGAGCAATGGAGAAATTCTCCATCACTGAGGTGGTCCCAAGGACACCTCTATTTATAATGAACTCGTTCAAAACTACAGAGGTTCCTCCTTATCCAAATGACCGACGTTTCCCACACACCATGATTGAGATAATTCCTGCTGACTCTACTACCCACCTCATACTTAGTCGTGTTGCCCAATCATCAGAACCGATGATGGGATCCCCAACACACTTAGGTTCTGAGCATGAGCCTGAATCAGAAAGTGATATCTCTGATACTGCTCAAAACGTTAACAGAGCGCAACCAGAGGGTGGCTCTGAGAGAGTAAGGAAGAGAAAACAAGAGAACCCTCCCTCTGACGAAGAGAATAACTCTGTCAGAGAAGAGGAAGGTGAGGCAGAGAGAATTCCAGAGGGTGAGTTTCTAAACTTAGAATCTGAGGGCGGTGAGGTAGAAAAAGATGTCCTGGTTGACACACATGAGAGATTACAAAGCCCAAATCCCCGTGCAAACACATTTACTGTCCAAGGTGGTCCAACATCAATGGACATTAAAACATAGGTGCACACCTCGAACCCTTCCCATACCAGCTGCTTAGAGGCATCTTCTTCTGCCTCTAAAGCACGCACCAAAGGGGAAACCTATGATACGGCTAAGTCCTCCCAACAGGACTTTGACCAA
The DNA here is from genome assembly GCA_023525745.1 of Arctium lappa. Classification (NCBI taxonomy): domain Eukaryota; kingdom Viridiplantae; phylum Streptophyta; class Magnoliopsida; order Asterales; family Asteraceae; genus Arctium; species Arctium lappa. The sequence goes on along the minus strand of CM042059.1, from coordinate 50,677,708 downwards.
GTTAAAAATACTCATTTACCCCAGAGTATGTCACCTCCACACACACATGATACCTTTGTGGCTCATAAAACGTTGGACCGTCCCTTAGATCAGAAGAGACCTACGATCCCTCGTAAGGATTGCCTGTCAGAAAAAGAATGGCATGACCTTCTTGCACATGGACTCCTAAGCCTGGACAGCAAAGTTTCCACCCACATTCGTTTCTCATCATCAGATTCTGACTCTGATGATCAGAGACCAACCGGAACCATTATAGGAAAATCCTTGAAAAAGGGTTCCCAAGGATTAATGGGAAGTCCTTCCGGAGTCAATATCAAGCCAACTCCGAAAGAAGGCCCCTCTAAACTCAAGGGAAACTTAGAATCATGTGTTAATCGTAAGGTCACCCTCTCTGATTACGTTACCAAAGAGGAGTTCAGAATCTTTGGTGATGAATTCAGAGAATCTCTGAAGGAGATTAAACTTCAAATGGAGAAGACCTCAGAGGCCTCTGCCTCTAACTCTGAAGTTGCAAAGCTTACTTCAAAGGTCTCTGAGCTGCGCACGACCATAATCTCTCAGAACGACAAACTGGCTGTTCTTGAAAGCCTGGTCATCAAAAATGACTCGGTTTTATCCAGAGAAATTCAGAACTCCACAACAGAGATCCTCTAGGCGATTCCAACTTCCTCTGCCCCAACTCCAACACATGCAGACTTTTCTCAATTCAAAGAGGAAGTCTTGCATTCTTTGGCAGAGGTACTTGCAAAGATCCCTACCTCCTCTACTGCTGCTCCAGCTACATCAGAATTTGTTACAAAGGCTGACCTCACCAACTTCTCCAAGAAGATCACCAACAATGTAATGAATATCTCCAGCAAATTCGTCTCCAAGACCACTTAGCAGAACAAAAAGATTGAAGACCTTCTACAGAATGTCAAATCTTCAGAGGGAGAATTGAAGAGAAAGGAACCAGAGGTCGCATGCTCTGAGGAGGCCCGGAAGAAAGCCTGGTATGAAGATTCTGATGATGATGATGACCAACCTCAGGGGTCATCCGATCTTCATAAGGGGGAGAAGACTCCTACTCCAAAAACTGTTGAAACACAAAAGGAGTCCACTCCCTCTGAATCAAATCAAAGAAGGGAAAAAGGAACAGAGAGACGTTCAACCTCAACCTCTGCTGAAGATAACCAAGCCACTCAAAAGTCACCAGTACCGGACATCTTTCTAGCACCATCCAATTCGAGTACTCCAATAGTTCCAATAATAGCTGCAACTCTAGAAACTATTGGAGCTCTGGAAGAAGATGAAGACGAGCAACTAGTAGACTTCTCTACATCAGAAGATGCATTCTCATCACCAGAAAGACCAACTTATGTGATGAGAGATGCTTACGAATCCGAGGATGAAAGAGCATAATCAGAATCTGAAAAAGAAGAAAAATCATATTATGGAAAAGAAGTTGCTGAAGAACAAATTGAAGTAATTGTTGTTGAAGAGTACATATTCAAGAATGCTCAACCACATCATACTTCAACAGCAACAGAGCTGAGGGAATCACCAGAGATAGATGGTTACATCTCTGAACCCACAACAGAAGATCCTCCACAGACGAAGGAACCAGAAACCATGGTTGCTGATGAACAGGCTCCTTCAGAGAATCTTGTTCAGAAGGCAAGCATCGGTCTACCAGCCAAAGTGTTCACTAAACCTCCTACATTCCTTGAATCAAATCCCGAAGCTTCCATAGAAGACCACTTCACATACATCTACTGTGAGTTCAATATGGCAGACACTCTAGTCATTCCTCTGAATCCAAGGATCAGAGAGGACATGCCGGACTAGGAGCGAAGATTTGTCAGACCAAGAGCACAGGTCCTCTTTGATGATCCAATCATCAAAATCAACAAAATCTCAGAGAAGACCTTTGCTTACAACAAGATCATCTATAGGCACTATGTGGTAACTCGATCTGATAAGAAAATTTACGAGTTCAATGATAATGATCTCGTAAATCTAAATCCATATGATTTACCACATTTATATGCCTAATGCTCTGCCAGATATGATCATGGAAGAAGGGAAATCAGGATGGGCATGGTTGAAGTCAGACGAGCAATGGAGGCCTATGTCAAACACAGAGCAAAACGTGACTTCCAAATTACTCTGAACCTAGGGGAAGAAAAGATGGAGGTAATTGAACCTGTGTAGTCATTCGATAAACTTAAGGAACAGAAGACTGGATCAATCGTTGCAGAACCTCTGGATTTCGTCTACAGAGTCAACCAAGTAAAGAAGATATTTCTAGCTTCGGAAGTTTCAAAGTACTTTGATGAAACCTTGAGAGGTATAAAGAAAATGATCCATGTGAAGGAAGAAAGGCACATAGCAGATTTACTTGCAAAGCTTGACTTAGAGATTGACTCGAGGATCAACTTCAGAGCTCTAATCATGAAATTCCACGGAATCTGTTCAAGTGACAAATTTTAGTTTGTTTCTTTATTTTTGGATATTACTTTCTCTGTATTAAAACTTCCAAATGTTTAAGTAATATTTAAGAGGATATTTTTCTCCTCTACGCTTTCTAGTTTAAATCTTCTATTCTCTGCTATTATTGTATCTTTTATTTTCAACACTTAGGGGGAGATTGTTAGCTCCAAATCTTATGTTTGTTAAAGTGTTGAAAATACCCAAGTCCTATTTCAGAGGACTTCCAAAGATAGACTTCAGAGGACGAAGACTTTAGAGGACAAACCTGCCTCTGAAGTACTTATCAGAGATTGCAACTTTCACCAGAAGACATCAGAGATGGCTTCATTAGAGGCTCTGAAGACAACGTCAGAGATTTGAAGACATTCTCTCTGAAGATGACGTTGAAGACTCCTGAAATATCCGAACAGATAACCAATCACTTAGTGATAAAATTTACTTTATAGAGTAGGTTACTGTTCAAGCATGTCTTAAGCTTACCTATTAGGTAAGACACTATTCAAGCATGCTTCTATTTGTCAGAATAGTACACTGTTTACTTTATGGTCCTATAAATAGGACAATTACTCCTTTGACAAAAGTGTGTTTTTTGATATCTTGTATAAGAAGAATCAACTGAATATATCTCACGAAGATCTTGTTCTTTCTACTTGCTTTATATATGAATTATGATATTTGAATCTGCTTTTGATATTAAACTATATTGCTTCCGTTGTTTATACTCTTGTTGTTTATATCATTATTGTTATAAGATTAAATCTGGGATCCAACAAGAAGAAAAATAAGTTTGCATTTGAGAAGAAGATTGATCTCCTTATCAAAGAACACGAGACAATAGTTTGAGGGCATGCAGAGCTTAAGTATTGGCTTTTAGGGCCTCTGCAATAGTTTGAGAGTTGGCTTGGGACTCTTTGGAGATAGAGCTTTGCAACTCGTTAAGTTTTGTGAGCACCATGTCAACAAAGTCTTTAAACTCGCCCTTTGTGAAAAAAGTGTCGGTGGTAACCTCTGGAACAACACTTGTTCCAGATTTAGCCAACGAGTCTTTGGCACCCGTAGAGCCTGTGGGGATGTTGAGCTATGAGGGATTTCCTTCCAATCCTCAATGTTCCACAGAGGAAGCATCTATGGAAGTTCTATCAACATGTTCTTTGGGGGAGGGTTCAGAGACTCCCTTAAGAGCTATGTTGAATGTATCATGTGGCTGTTCTAGAGCCACAGAATCATCGTGTTCTTTCACCACCAACTCTTAAGTGGTTTGGGTGTCACTCTTGTGTGTGATAGAGGTAACGAATACCTCTGTGTATGGAAGAGTTGTGTCCTGGGGAGAATGGACACGCAAAGCAACACTCTCACGCTTTTGAGAGGGTGAGGTATGTTAGCTCCACTCTCATTGTATAGAAGTATTGAAAAATAGGCTAAGTATGTGAATTGCAAAAGCCTGCCGCTGAACACTCAAGTACACCACAGAAGGTGCAAAGCTCAGAGGTTACTCCGCAGAAGATCTACCAGAAGTCAAACCTGATAATAATTCTTGGATCACAGAGCCTCTGTGATCACTCATAGAGCCTCTGTGATCACTCACAGAGCCTCTGTGAATGCCAACCTCTAGAGATCAATGTTGAAGCTTTTCTAAGAGTTCAAGACAAGGCCACGTGCAGAACACATGAGACCTGCTGTACGAAGATCCTCAAGATCAAAGTAATGGACGTCCCACGATGTTTACTTTCCAGATGGCATTCCATTTATGGAATGTAAGTTTTTGTTTTGTACTAAGGGGTACATCCCTCTTGTATATTAAGGGAGCACCACCTTAGAGCAAAGTAGCACACACGAAAATAGCAGTCTGTATAATCCTTGAGCACATTTTGCACATACCAGTGCATCTTCTTGGTGTTCTTGAGTAATCAATGAAACAGTTCTTTGAGTAACTTTCTTGTGATACTTTACTTCCTGTTCATTAATTACTTGTGTGTTTACTACCTTGCATGTACAATCTTTTCTACACGTATTAAACGCTTCCGCACTCTATTTATTTAATATGTGTGTAGTAAAAGGTTAAATCAAGTTAAAGAACATCACAACTGGGATCAACAATTGGTATCAGAGCAAACTTTGATTTTCAATATCAAAGGATCATGTTCTATACTTGTTTCCAGTACTCAAGGTAGTAGTTTAAGTCTGTTCTTCGTCCCAAACACCATTTACAGTCACACTCTATTTTCTGGAGCTATATCAACCGGTTTGGTATAGAAACAGGTACAAGTGTGTCCTTCATTCAAAGACAGATTCAAAGCTAGTTGGTTGGTCATCTGTTCTTACTGATTCATACACTCATCATTTCTAAAACCATTACTGTTATACCCTTTCCGGTTCGTGCCATACTCTGTTTTTACTCTCTAAACTAAAATGGCAAACACTGTTAACTACTTCAGTGCTGGATCTCAGTCCAAACCTGCCACTCTTCTAAGGGATGAATATCCTCAGTGGAAGATCAGGATGGTGCACTTCCTTGAAGGTGTGGATCCTGGTCTGGTTGAGTTTCTTCACAATCTGTTGATCCAAACTCTCTCAGTGATTTGATAACGACCCTTTTCTATGCTTAGTGAAAATTACGTTTTAGTATGTATTAGTGTTTCACCATCAGCGATCAGACTGAGTCTGTTCAGTTATCGCTGATAGTCTTTCTTATAAACATTTCTATGTATTAGTGTTTCACTATCAGTGATCAAACTGAGTCTGTTCAGTTATCACTGATAGTTCCTAAAGTAAACAACCAACGTAATCCCTGAAGATAAGTCTCGCGTCAACAGATGTTCATAGCTGAATCAAAGACGAAGCTGTTGAACAAAGAGAAGTCTACTAGTGACCTGATGCGGATATCAGTGAAGCAAAGACAACTCTACCAATACGCGAAGGAACATGAGAAAAAGCTTCAGCGATAGCTGAACCTCTTTTTTCTCTGAACTTAGAGATACTCAGCGATCAAACGATCACAAAGCTTATGCCTCAAGTTTCCTTTTGTCTATCCTTGCACAACCTAGTACGATGTGTCAGAACGGACAAGTCTCTGCAATCATTCGTACAACAACTCTGTCTACTACACTGTTCATGACCCGGCCGAAAGCATGTCTCCCAAAAGTCAGTTTATCAAAGCCAATCTGTGAACGCCACGTGTGAAGTATCCTGCCATGCATTTAATGCATAGGGTATAAATAGGAAGTTCTCCCCTTCATCTAAATGGGTGCTTCATCCTTGAACTCAAGATAGAAACCCTTGTTTTCTATATCTCTAAACCCCCATTCTCTGAACTTCTTGTGCAATTATCTTAGTGGTTCTTAAGTTTGTTTAGATTGAGTCTGTCTTAATCTTATTCCGCAACAAACTTGTAAATTGTATTTTGATTCTTCAATAAACAATTTATTAAACTTTAAATTCTGTGTTTGTATTCAACCCCCCCCCCTTCTACAAACTTGTTTAGCACCTTCGGGACCAACAAGTGGTATCAGAGCAGTTTGTTTAAATCTAATAAACAAGATCTTGCTGTATACTCTTCCTTGCTATTCTAAAATGGCATTAAACAGAAACACAAACTACTATGATAATGGTTCACTTTCTAAACCTCCTCGATTTAGCAGAGATAACTTTTCTCTATGGAAAAATAGAATGATGCTATTTCTTGAAGGTGCGGATCCTACTATGCCTGAATATATAGAAAACGGACCCTATGAACCTGTTAGAATTATAGCTGCGGTTCCCACTACTGCCACCACTGAAGCTGTCCCTGAACGATATGTCGTTAAGGAAATAAGACGGTGGAGTGATGAAGATAAAAAGAAGGTAGGCATAGATGCAAGAGCAAAGACCATTATTTCAATGGCTCTGCCTGATGAAGTTTTCCATTCCATCATGCATCTGAAAACTGTTAAAGAAATGTGGGAAACCATATGTGTTCAATATGAGGGCACCACTGAAATCCAAGAGACTCGAAAGATTAACTTGGTAAGACAGTATGAAAGTTTCATCGTTGGTAAGAATGAATCTCTTTCTGACGTTCATCAGCGATTTAACTGCCTAATAATTGACCTAAGAACTGTTGGTAGAACCTATTCTAATTCTGAGGTCCTAACAAAATTCTTGGAATGTCTTCCTGAAAGCTGGGACAGTTATTCAATATGTCTTAAGCTGACAAAAGACTTACATACTCTCTCCTTAAGCACTCTATATGGAATACTGCTCAACTATGAGCAATCTAATCTACTGAAAAAGAATCTTATAAAAGATTCTAAAGACTCTAAAAGCACTCCTGTTGCTTTAGTCTCTTCAGAGATAATTCCATCTCAGCGATCTACTCTCACTATCACTGAGTTAGATTCTGAATCTGAGGATCTATCAGACCCTGATCTTTCAGAGTTTGATGAGTCCTTAGCACTCTTGACAAACTCTTTTAAGAGATTTGCAAGAAATAGTAACTTTCGAAGAAGTAAACCTCTCTCTATTACTGAAAAGCCAAAATCAACTCCGGTTGATAAGGCTACTGCCAGTTGCTATAACTGCGAAAAGATTGGACATTTTGCTAGTGAGTGCAGGTCGAAAAAGGTCTTCAAACCTTCTACCTCAAGAAGATCCAGTGATGACAAATACCTTAAGCTGAAGAACAAATATCAAAAGCTGAAAAGCTATCAGCGAAAAGGTAAAGGCCTCATCGCTGAAGAACACGACTGGGCTGAATCAGAAGAATCATCTTCTGATGAAGAAGAAGTCGCTAATCTTTGCCTCATGGCTGAGATTAAAGAAGAAGTGGAAGAACCATCTGAATCTTCTATGAGCTACATATCATCTCAGGTATCTATCTCTACAAATCCCTCTCTACCTGAAGCTGAGAGAAGTCGCGCTGTTGATATACTGACGATTGACCTTTATAATGCCCTAAACGACAAAACTCAAGCTGAGAACAAAAATGTTCATTTAACTCAAGAGCTGGAGAAATGTCATGAAAAGATCAAAGAACTAAATCTTTTAGAAGAAAAGTTGAAAGATCAAGTCATTATAAATGAAATCATCAGTATTGAACGCGAACAAGCCATCGCTGCTCTAAAAACAGAAAAGGCTCATGTTGAAAAATGGTGCAAATCATCAACAAAGATCTCTGAGATAATAAATGCTCAAACTCCTGATAGTGATAAAACTGGTCTTGGTTTTTGGATACCTCAGGACGATCCTAAGAAAGAGAGTTCCTCGCTTAAGTTTGGAACCTTTGTCACCTTCTTTGACACTTCTTACAATCAACTCTATCCCTGTTCTTCTTCAAATCCCATCCCTGAGGAAAAATCCAAAGACACTAAGTCTACGGATAAAGGAAAGTCCATTCTCCTTCCTCAGAAGGCAACCAGGAAAGCAAAGCTGAAAGTTCCTTCTAAACCTTCAGCTAAGCAATCCTCTAGCTCTGTGATAGAAATTTTTGATCTCTGTCCTCCAAAGCTGAAGATTGACCTTAAACCTTCGAGATCTGAAGAAATGAAAATTCCTCCCAGATCTCAAGGGAAAAGTCTTCTTGGACCTGGCCCTGCTCATCTTAAACTTGCAAAACCTTCTACTTCTGGTCCTAAAACCATTTTTAGATACAGAAAGTGTTATCACTGTGGTTTTACTGATCATATTGCAAGCAAATGTCCAACAGCCACTAAAGCTGATAAAATAGCTAAAGTGAAGAAAAATGCTTCTAAAGCTGAGAAGGTCACCAAGGCTGAAAAATCAACCAAGGTGAAAAATTCCACAAAGGTTAAGAAATTAACCAAAGTGAAGATTACCACTGAATCTGAATTTTCATCAACTGAGAATACTACTGAACTTACCTTATCCACTAACTCTGAAGGACCCATTGAAAAGTGGGTACCAAACAACGCTTAATCTTCCTTATGTGTGCAGGGATCAAAGGGCATCTGGTATCTTGATAGTGGATGTTCTCGTCATATGACTGGACAAAGAGACCTGCTCACTGAATACAAGGAAGAAAAAGGTCCCTCTGTGACCTTTGGTGGAAATGGTAAAGGATTTACCCGAGGGTTTGGTGTCCTCAGCAATGGGACAACTACCTTTCGAAGAGTCGCTTATGTAGATGGACTGAAGCATAATCTTCTAAGCATCAGTCAGCTATGTGATAAAGACTATGAAGTACGCTTTACTAAGAAAGCATGTTCAGTGTTAAATGAGAAAGGAAAACTTGCTCTCAGTGGTCATCGCAGAGAAAATGTCTATGTAATAGATATGGACTCTACTATCACTGAAAACTTATGTTTTCTATCTAAAGCCTCTTCTGATGTCAACTGGCTATGGCATAAAAGGCTCTCTCATCTAAACTTCAAAACCCTGAATTCTCTCTCATCTAAGGAACTGGTTTCTGGTCTTCCTCAGCACTCATATGCTAAAGAATCTCTCTGCTCAGCATGTGAAAAAGGAAAACAAACAAAAGCAAGTTTCAAGTCGAAACAAGTTTCCTCAGTGACAAGTCCTCTTCAGCTCTTGCATATGGATCTATTTGGACCTGTCAACATCCAATCAATAGCTGGAAAGAAATATACACTTGTCATTGTAGATGAATATTCTCGCTACACCTGGGTTATCTTTCTTCGCTGTAAGAGTGATACTCCAGAATAACTAATATCTTTTGTGAAAAAGATGGAAGTGCTGAACAATCTTACTGTTCGTTCAATAAGAAGTGATCATGGAACTGAATTCAAAAATAGTTCTCTGAACAATTTCTTTGAGAACAAGGGAATCTCTCACATCTTCTCTTCAGTAAGAACACCTCAGCAAAACGGAGTCGCTGAAAGAAGAAACAGAACGATCATAGAAGCTGCTAGATCAATGCTCAGCGATTCTCATCTCCCTACTCAATTTTGGGCTGAAGCTGTAAACACTGCATGTTTTACTCAAAACAGATCGCTGATAATAAAGCGATTTGAGAAGACAGCTTATGAACTTTTTGTTGGAAGGAAGCCTTCTATCAGCTTTCTTCATATCTTTGGTTGTCAGTGCTTTATCTTAAACAACAGAGATTAACTTGGAAAGTTCGACCCAAAAGCTGATGATGGAATATTTCTAGGATATTCCTCCATCTCCAAAGCCTACAGAGTTTTCAACAAGAGAAGACAAACCGTAGAAGAAACAATTCACGTCACTTTTGATGAAACTCGCTCAGCGAACTCCAAACCAATCGCTGACAATGAAGAGTTAAATGCTTGGATGCTTTCTCACTACAGAGAAACTGAACCTTTCTTCTCTAACCATCAGCATTCAGATCCTCCAGTCGCTGATGATGATTCAAACATTATACATCCTACCGCTGAATCCAACTCATGGGTTTCAGCTGAACCTCTAAACACACTCCTACCATCAAATCTGCCTTCGTCTGAAAACCTCTTCAGTGAATCTACTCAACAGTTAATCGCTGATGAACCTCAATCGTCATCATCGATAAACATTCAAATTGTTGATCCAACCTCTGAGTTAAGCAATAATGCTCCTGCTCAGCGATGGACCAAAGATCACCCAATAGATCAAATTCTTGGTGATCCAGATGCAGGTATTCAGACACGACGAAGCTCAGGTAATATCTGTCTCTTTGTAAACTTTCTCTCTTTAATAGAACCAAAGAAGACTGATGATGCCCTCAGAGATCCAAACTGGGTCAGTGCTATGCAAGAAGAGCTGACTGAATTCTCTCGAAACAAAGTTTGGAATCTCATTCCTAGACCATCTGATAAAACTGTAATAGGCACCAAATGGGTGTTTAGAAACAAGTTAGATGAACATGGAACTGTAACCCGCAACAAGGCTCGACTTGTTGCTCAGGGATACAGACAAGAGGAAGGCATAGACTATGATGAAACCTTTGCCCCTGTGGCCAGGCTCGAAGCAATTCGACTATTCTTAGCTTATGCAGTCTATAAAGACTTCATCGTCTATCAAATGGACGTAAAATCAGCGTTTCTAAATGGAAAGCTGAATGAAGAAGTCTATGTAGAACAACCACCAGGGTTCTATGACCCTAAGCATGCAAATTATGTTTATAAATTGGATAAGGCTCTCTATGGTCTAAAACAAGCCCCTCGTGCTTGGTATGACACTCTCTCATCTTTTCTTATCTCTGAAAATTTTGAACGTGGCAAGATTGATAATACGTTATTTTTCAGAAAGATAAAAGGTCATATAATTCTTGTACAAATATATGTCGATGACATAATATTTGGTTCTACTAACCCATCTCTGTGTACTCGCTTCGCTGAAAGAATGAAGAAAGAATATAAAATGAGTATGATGGGTGAGCTGACATATTTTCTTGGTCTTCAGATTAAACAATCTGACAAAAGTACTTTTATCAACCAAGGTAAATATGTTAAAGATATGCTGAAAAAGTTTGATCTTACTCAAACTTCAGCTATGAAAACTCCTATGGCATCACCCCTGACACTTAACAAAGATCCTTCTGGAAAACCTGTTAATGTCACTGCCTACAGAGGAATGATAGGCTCTCTGTTGTATCTCACAGCAAGCCGACCTGACATCATGTACTCTACTTGTTTATGTGCACGCTATCAATCTGAACCCATGGAATCCCATCTAATCGCTGTAAAGCGAATTTTCAGATATCTGAAAGGAACTCCTAACCTCGGTCTTTGGTATCCCAAAGACTCAGGGTTCGATCTAACTGGTTATTCTGATAGTGATTTTGCAGGATGTAAACTTGACAGAAAGAGTACCACTGGTGGATGTCAACTCTTGGGAGGAAAGCTGGTAAGTTGGACAAGCAAGAAGCAAAATTCTGTGTCCACTTCCACAGCTGAAGCTGAATACGTAGCCGCTGGAAGCTGTTGTTCTCAAATCTTATGAATGAGAAATCAACTATTAGATTATGACCTTCAGCTGTCAAAAATTCCTATCTATTGCGACAGCACTAGTGCTATCGCTATAGCAAATAATCCAGTGCTACATTCAAAGACAAAACACATAGAGATCAGATATCACTTTATCAGAGATCATGTGATGAATGGTGATATTGAACTTCACTTTATCCCTACTGACTTTCAGCTTGCTGATATATTCACCAAACCTCTTGATGAGACAAGGTTCAACTTTCTCATCAGTGAGCTTGGAATGCTGAATCTTGAAGAATAATTCTTCAGCATTCATGCATTATGTCAGTAATCAAAAGTTTCCCTTCATCATTCTCTGATAAATATTCTGACTCTCAGGTATGATTTCTCAATCCCCACAACTGAATCTTCATTCAGTTGAGATATTTTTTTAAAAAAATATGAAACTTAATCACTGAATCTTTCTTCAAATGATTAAAAGCTTTTTGAAATTAAATTTATCACTGATATTTATATTCAGTGATCCTTTTACAAGAAAATCTATCCCTATTTTTTCATCAGGGATACTTTCAAAAAGAGAAAATTCTATCGCTGATTTTTCTTCAGTGATAATTTCAAAACGGAAAAATGAAACGTCTCTTTCCCATGACATCATTTGAGCGGATAATCCACGACACGCCTTTTCTGACACGTTCGTCCGTTGCTCTTCTATCCAATCAACTTTGTGGAACGTGTCAATGTCATGATGATTTTTTCCCCGCTTCATTCTTTCTCTCTCCTCTATTTCTTTGTATAAAAGGAATTCTTCTCTCCTTTATACGGTTTACGCTTTCAAAACTTTCATAGCAAGAAATACTCTCTTTCAAGAACACTCAAGCAAGTAAACCCAGAATATTGAATCTGCAAATCTTCGTCTTCGAAATAAACAGGTTTATTTCATGTTTATGTACATTGTTTGTCTGCTTTCTATTCTTTAAAATCCTACTCGTTCTTGTTCTTCATGGATTTTATAATTTATTTTGTTTAAAACTAAAAATCATTCTTTCTGATTTTATGTTTTTTTTAAAGTGTTCTTCATTCTTTCTACCCAGAACACTATTTTTCTCTTCCTAAAAATAACTTGATATTCTTCCAGTTTCCCCTCATCTAGAGAAACTGGTAATCATATTATTTTTAAATCATAATCATTTCTTCTATTATGCTTCTTTCCATAACAGAAATGGCACAATCTTCAATCGTTGCTTCCAAGAATGTGCGATTCGCTATCACTGAAGTTGAGATTACTAAATGTAATCATTTGGGAAGACTCGACTTTAAAGCTGACAAATACCCACATCTGGTGGAAGCTGCTGAATTTCTTAAACAATCCTGCATAGCTTACGCGATCACTGTGGATCCTAAGCCTTCAAAGACTCTACTCCAGCAGTTCTGGTTCACTACTGATGCCACTGAACTCACCAACAAAAAGGGTGAACGAGTCCCTGCTATCTCCTTCAGCACGGATTTGGGTCCAGGGAGCATGACCGCTCTTAGCCTCAGGAAATCTTTGAGATTCCCTGACAAACCAAAGAGTGGGTTCGACGCACTCCCCACTGATGCTGAGCTGATCTCCTTTCTGGATGCAATGGGTTATTGTTGGGAAAACAAACCGAGATCTTCTATTCCCAACAAAAAGCTCACCAAGATTCTCAAAGCTCAGATGCCTTCACAACTGAACTTCATCTTCTCCCACATAATTCAGTGCATGAGCGGGAAGAGTGGTTCGCTGGATCAAGCCAGCAAAACACAACTGCAAATGGCCTACTCAGTAATCGTTGGTCAAAACTTTGACTACGCCACTGCCATCTTTGAAGAACTGAGGTCGAGATTAGAGAAGCCTGAACGAGATCCCAAGATCTCGTACGTACGTTTCATATGTACGTACATCAAGTTCCTCTATCCCAACACCTATCCCACCAAAGATGATGGCACTTTTGCCAGGATAGGTCAACGATCACTGGAGGTAAAGCCACTCACCAACGAGGTAAGTATCTCTCTCATTCGTTCTCGTCTCTCTCTCTCCATTCTTCTTCTTTTTCAGCGACCACGCAGACGGTTCCTTCGTCTGCTATCCCTGTCGCTACCACTACTTCCAAACGACCATCAGCTGGTCCGATTGGTCCTTTTAAGAAGGCCAAAAAGACTAAGGAAAGTACTCCTTCTAGTACTATACCTGAGGAAGCTTCTCAACAAGCTACCTTAGATGCTTTTGTGGGTCATTCCTCCACAACTCCAGCAGTCACTCAACCTGCCGTGTCAGCGATTTCAATTGCTGTCACACCATCAGTGACCCCACCTACTATCTCATCTGCTGAGATTAACCCCAACCTTACTTCTATCCCCATAATTCTTCCCTCTCCTTCTTTGGTCTCTGAACCCGCTACCGCCTCTTTACCTATAGGACCTGAACATCAAACGTTTGAGGAATCTTTGCAGTTCTACAAAATGTTTGATACTTCAGGCAAACCTATTATCCTAAACACTTCTTTTCCCACCTCTCCAAATAAGCCCATATCTGAACTAATATCATTTTCAGGTCCTAGTTTGGCGTCTGTTCACACGCATGTCAACAGTCTGGGAGAAAAGGTGGACGCTCTCACCAACACCATCAACAACACCACCAGCGCCGTTAATCAGGCTGGTGAGGAGCTGAAAAGGTTGACAGCCACCTGCTCATCCAAAGCTGAGAACTCCAAACTTTCAGCTGTAGAAGAACAAGTCGTCCAACTCAGAGAGTCCTCTCAACTCTTTCAGGGACGATTTGAGTCTCTTACCACTGAAGTTCGAGATCTCTCTTCTAAGGTTGATCTCTGCACGTCCCTTCTACAGCAACTTCTCCAAAAGGTATCTGAAACAGCTCCAGCGCTGCCTCCCTCCTTCACTGAAGATGATCGGACAAATCTCAACATCGCTGTGGAATTCATCCATGATGCCACATGCGACATCCCTGCAGTTGAAGAACGGGTCACGTGTCTGGAGGCTGACATTCAAGTGCTAAAAGCTTCAACAGCTACTCCAGCAGTTGAGCAACCCCCTACCGCTGATAATGACAAAGTGGGGGAGAAAGCTGAAGAAACTTCTATCGCTGCTGCTGGGGAAGCTAAGACTTCAAAGAAACCTCCCTCTCAATCTGAGGGGGAGAAGGCGAAAGAACCCTCCTCATCTATTCATTCTCTTCTCTTTGAAGATGATGAGTAAGAAGACGATGAAGAGGAAGATGATCTAGATCTTGTTGATCAAGAAAAGGATCAACCCTCCAATGATGACGACGACGATGAAGAAGACCAATCTATGTGGTTCTCCAAGCCAAACGTTTCATCAGGGACAACTTCGCAAGAGGTTTTCAAAGAAGGGGTGAGAGGTGATACATCTTCAAGCGCTCCTTCGCAGAGCAAAGACAAGCAACCAATCGCTGAAGAAGGCTTGAGGACTGGATCACAATCTGAGGGGGAGCATCCTTCTCAGGTATGTCTTTCAATTGTACCACTCTCCTACTCTTTCCAAACCCCTATTTCCTTCTAGCCTTTCTCTTTCTTTTTCTAAAAATATACACTTATCCCTTCTTTCCTTCATTTTTCTATCCAGACAGTTCTCACCCCTTCTTAAGGGTTCTGAACTACAAATAATCCCAGCTGCTATCGCTGAAGAAATAATCCCAATCTCTATCGCTGAGATTGATGATGAAGAAGAAGAAGATTCCCTGGTCCATCTAGGAAGGCCCTCTCAACCATATCATGGGTCAGAGGAAGTGATGAAGAAAAGAGCTGAAATGATCGCTCAACTAGAAAGTCAACGGCTGAAAGTCCCTCTTCAAACATCCTTCTCAGAGCTCGACTTCCTCACTAAAGCTGAACGAGAAGAATCTGCCAAAGCTGAGAAACTGATCGCTGAATGCAGACGAGATGCCCAACTCGCTTTAAAGATTCAATCTTCTCAAGTCAAGGACAAAAAGCTGAAAAGAAAGCCTGTGGAAGTTCAAGCTGCACTGCTGAAAGAAATTGAAGAGGAACGCTCCAAAGAACAAGAGATCAACGATAAGTCTATCGAATGGTGTAAACAGAAGATGGATTATCGCTCTGATCTTCTTCCCATAACAGCCGTGACTATCTCTGGTCGCAAGAAGAAGGATCAACTCTCAGTGACCATGGAGATTACCAGAGAGGATGGAACTCAGAAAGCTATGTACGTTTCCAAACTTGAAGGTTTCAGGTTTACAGAGTGGATAGAATTCTGGGATGCGCTGAAGAAATCGAAATCTACATACAGAGGCTACGTTGAAGGACTTCTTAAAGCTCTCATCAACAGAGTCACTTTTGTACTAAACCTGCCATCTCCTATCCCTCCCAATCCCAAGAAATTCAAAAGAAGAATCGGGTCCTCCTCCTCTGAAGACGTCGCCATCATCAGGAATGAAACTTCTATCAAATTTTCAAGAGATGCACTGTTTGGTCCTCCTCCTGATCTTTCAGTTCTGGATTTATCTCTGCCTCCTGGTGGTCCTTTCCAAGCTGGTCAAGTAATTGATCATCCTTATGGAATATTCTTCAGAGATGATGATGAGGAACTCAGATTTCAAAGAGTCTCTGAGATTCCTATCTGTCCTCTGAATCATCTCAAGGATCTATTATGCTTATTGTGTGACTTCTTCCCTGCTGCTGAGAAAATCAAAGAAATTATCAGCCAAGAATCTTTGGAACGAAGACAGAAAGGAGAAGAGATACCTGAGTATATGATAAATTCTCCTAAATCTTCTTATAGCTGATAGATTAGTTTTCTCTTCTGTAATCTATTAGTTGTACTTACAGTAGTTAGTAATTTACTTGTAATTTTCATTCCTTGTAATTCTATTCCTGAATTAATGAAATTTTAGTAAAGTACTTAACTTCATCAGTGCTGTAAAAGATCCCTCAAAATAGTAATTGGGACATGTATGTTACGAGTCCTGATTATTCCATCATTTTGAATCATAAAGTAATTTTCTTCAGTTACTTTGTCATTATCAAATAGGGGGAGATTGTTGATCCAAACTCTCTCAGTGATTTGATAACGACCCTTTTCTATGCTTAGTGAAAATTACGTTTTAGTATGTATTAGTGTTTCACCATCAGCGATCAGACTGAGTCTGTTCAGTTATCGCTGATAGTCTTTCTTATAAACATTTCTATGTATTAGTGTTTCACTATCAGTGATCAAACTGAGTCTGTTCAGTTATCACTGATAGTTCCTAAAGTAAACAACCAACGTAATCCCTGAAGACAAGTCTCGCGTCAACAGATGTTCATAGCTGAATCAAAGACGAAGCTGTTGAACAAAGAGAAGTCTACTAGTGACCTGATGCGGATATCAGTGAAGCAAAGACAACTCTACCAATACGCGAAGGAACATGAGAAAAAGCTTCAGCGATAGCTGAACCTCTTTATCTCTGAACTTAGAGATACTCAGCGATCAAACGATCACAAAGCTTATGCCTCAAGTTTCCTT
Source organism: Arctium lappa (assembly GCA_023525745.1). Classification (NCBI taxonomy): domain Eukaryota; kingdom Viridiplantae; phylum Streptophyta; class Magnoliopsida; order Asterales; family Asteraceae; genus Arctium; species Arctium lappa. Next base: position 50,660,840 of record CM042059.1, on the reverse strand, counting down.
TTGTCTATCCTTGCACAACCTAGTACGATGTGTCAGAACGGACAAGTCTCTGCAATCATTCGTACAACAACTCTGTCTACTACACTGTTCATGACCCGGCCGAAAGCATGTCTCCCAAAAGTCAGTTTATCAAAGCCAATCTGTGAACGCCACGTGTAAAGTATCCTGCCATGCATTTAATGCATAGGGTATAAATAGGAAGTTCTCCCCTTCATCTAAATGGGTGCTTCATCCTTGAACTCAAGATAGAAACCCTTGTTTTCTATATCTCTAAACCCCCATTCTCTGAACTTCTTGTGCAATTGTCTTAGTGGTTCTTAAGTTTGTTTAGATTGAGTCTGTCTTAATCTTATTCCGCAACAAACTTGTAAATTGTATTTTGATTCTTCAATAAACAATTTATTAAACTTTAAATTATGTGTTTGTATTCAACCCCCCCCCCTTCTACAAACTTGTTTAGCACCTTCGGGACCAACACAATCCTCCTTTAATTCCAATGACAAATGTTCCTCGTGTTCCTGCCACTGCCAATACTCCTGAAATTCCTGAATATCAACACCCCAAACCTGTCCTTGAATGGAGTGAAGAAGAAAAGGCACTACATGAACTTGCAAAGAAAGCCAAAAGACTAATCATAATGGCTATCCCAAATGATATCTTTTAATCTCTTGATTCATGTGAAACTTCAAAGGACCTATGGTTAGAGTTGGAGAAACAACTTGAGGGTGGTGCCAAAACCCTCAAGAACAACAGAGCCTTATGCATAAATGAGTATTTTGCATTTAAAGCTCTGTCGGGTGAATCCATTCAAAGCACTTACAATAGATACAACTCTTTGATAAACAAGTACAAGAGGTATAGGATCCACAGAACCTCCGATGAAAACAACGTCAGATTTCTACAGAGACTAAATGATGAATGGCTTCATTTAACCATGTCCATGCAAGCCACATTGGATCTTGATGTTTGGTCCATATCTGATCTCTTTGGAACTCTGATTAGCCAAGAGAACAGAATTTCCAAACTATCAACCTCTGTCAGAGGTCCTCTGGCTCTTGTGGGAAGTGCCTCAGAAGGCAAAGACAAGGGAAAGAAGGATAAGGCAGCTGAGGAGGCACAGAAGAAGAAAAAGAAGAAGGTACTTGTAGCAGAGAGTGAAAGTGAAGAAGACTCTGAGGAGGAGATTGACATGGCTGCTCTGGCCAAAACTCTTGCACTAATGACCCGACAGTTCAATCGTGGTCTCAAGAAGAAGCCGGAGTACAGAGGAAGAGAAGAAAGAGATGACAGAAGCAGAGGATATGGTGAGGCAAAGAGAAAGGAGTGGTCTGAAGAACCAAGGCAAGAAGAGAGAAATGGACAGAAGTCATACGGCAGAGCTGGTGACAAAATCCCAAAGCAAACTGAAGGCTGCTTCAAATGCGAGAAACCAGGCCACTATGCAGCAGAGTGAAGGTCCTCTGCCAACACAGGGAAACCCACAAGGGACGTTGCCTACTATAAAAAGAAAGCAGAGTACTACACTCAGAAATCCCTAATGGCAGAACAAGAGAAACTTGTAACCGATGAATCATCTGATGAAGAAAATAACGCACTCTTCTATGGAATGCCAGAAGTCCACTATTCTCACAACGAAAGTGAGGTATCCACTTCTAACTCTTGCAACTCAGACTTTGAAAACAAGCTTCTTGAAATATAAAATGATCTTCTAGCTTACAAACATACATGCTAAGATCTTGAGAAAAAGCTTGCCTTCTTTGAAAGATAAACTAGGCTTCTCACAGAGGAGAAAGATAAGCTTTACCTTCAAAACAAAAATCTCACCTCTGAGCATATTTCAACAAAAAAGGATTTGAAGGATAAAATCACAAATCTCGACAGAGCTTTGAAAGAAAAGGTCAAAGAGCTTAAGAAATGTGAGAGTGATCGTTTAAATGCCATTTCTTTGAAAAACTTCTTTCAAAAGGAAAGAGAAGCTCTTCATCGAGATCTATTTGACAGAGATCTCAAAATCAAAAGGTACCAGGATGCTCAAAAAGTCACTGAAAAGGTCAACACCCAAATTGGCAGAAGAGGCATAGGGTTCGATGATGTCGATCCCTATACTGGAAACAAAAGTAACAAATCTTTAGCAAACATCTTCTGCGTTGGAAAATCATTAAAACCAAGTCTTCCAAACCTTCTATCCACATTTAAAAGGCCAAAAACATCCGAAGAACCACATCTGAGAAATCCTTTGTTGATGGTAGATACATGGTATGAAAACAATAATCTACCTTCTTCACTCTCATCAAAGAGAAATTATATTACAAAGAAATATCTGTCTCAAAAACAGATAGGAATCTTCAGATTCGGTCATCCAGAAACACAAACTCAAATGGCTTTTGTATGCATGATGACTCCTAAAAAGGAATTGTCCTCTGAAGCTCCAGAGTTTGTTCCGGCCTCCGTGGAAGAAAAACTTTTTAAAAGATTTCTGGAAAATGACTTGAGAAAGACCTATGAAAACCATTTTCTTAATCATTCTGATATTATCTTTGTTGTAAGAGAAATCTTTGAGAAAGATCTATAAAACTATCTTAACGTTCCTATGGTCATTCCGTGTATTTCATAAACTCTAAATACTTCAGAGGACACCAATGGACAAAGCAAGGCACTTGCAGAAGGTCACAGAGACTTCCTCGATTCAGACTCTGAGTCAGAATTAGAGTCCTCTGTTGAAAATGAGACAAGCTCTGTGGAACTTGAGATACTCCCCTCTGGTCCAGAGAAGAGTAAACTTACCTCTGGCATTCTTAATAGAACAGTTCTTCCCAAAAGGAAAACCACAGGTGTACCTATCTGTCCTGATTTCCTGGACATGTGCTTGCAAGCAAAGACTTCTCTTGAGCTTGAAAGATAGAAAAAGAACAAGATCCCTCATGATTCAAAAGCTCCAAGACCATTAAAACCTTTTCAAGAAAAACTCACTTGGCAACAAAAGAATAAATGGCTCAAAATTGATAAATTTGATGCTTCTGTTGCAGTGAAAGCAAGGAAAGGAGATCAAGGGAGAGTACAACCAAAGATTCACTCAAGAAGAGTTTTTGAAAAAACTCAACGTAGATTAGACAAAGATTTCTGTAAAAGGAAACCCAAATCTAAAATGGGTTGTAGTAAAATTTACTTTGTACCCTCCTTTGACAAATTTAATGAAATTTTCAAGAAGTTTGCTTCAAATGTTCCTTATTGTAAATGCTTTGATCTTATGCATTCTTTGAATCAACATTTCTCGAGGCCCTCCTGTCTTATATCTCACCCCAAGCCCAAGAATGCAAAATTCAAGGGTGAGAAGAGACAAACTGGTACCTCTGCAAATGAGGATAAATCCAAAACCAAAGATGTTAAGGCATCTTCAAAGTCTCATAACAAAAATGGACCCATTTGGAAATGGGTACCTAAATCTCTCTAATCTGTTCACAGGAGAAACAACATGTGCCTATCTGGTACCTAGACTCCGGGTGCTCAAGACACATGACTGGCGACAGAGGGTTACTTTCCTTCTAGAAAGAAAAACATGGAGGAGGATCTGTGACTTTTGGAGATAAGAAAAAGGGACAAATAAAAGGCTATGGAGTCATTGCCAAAGGAGACATCGATGTCAACAGAGTTGCCTATGTGGATGGCCTCAAGCGCAATCTTCTGTGTGTAAGTCAACTCTGTGACAATGGACTCGATGTGATGTTCAAAAGACAGTACTGCTCTCTGTTGAAGGAAGATACAACCATAAAGCTTCTGCGAGCCAAAAGACGAGGTGATTTATACCTCATGGACTTTAAATCAACTAACAGAGAAGAAACGCTCTACTTAGTCTCAAGTAAGAATGAAGAAGCTTGGCTCTGGCACAACAGGTTCTGTCATCTAAACTTTCACACACTTAACAAACTTGTGAAATTAGAACTAGTAAGTGGTCTACCAAGTATTAGATTCGACAAGGATCATCTATGCTCAGCTTGTGAGATGGGCAGACTCAAAAGGGCTGCCCACAAAACCAAGTCCGACATATCTTGCACAAGACCTCTGCAGATGCTTCATGTTGACCTTTGTGGTCTCATTTCTGTGCAGAGTCTTGGTGGCAAGAAGTACATCCTTGTACTCATAGATGATTTCTCCAGATATACTTGGGTTGAATTAGTTCGAAAGAAATCAGATGTTCCTGAAGTACTAATCAATCTTATCAAGAGAATACAAGTTCTTTATGACTGTAGTATAAAAAGAATCCGAAGTGACAATGGAACAGAGTTTAAGAATTCAACCATTGAAGCCTGTGTGTTCCAGATTCTAGTTCCTAATCAATACAATCAAACAAACAAGATTTTAACAATCAAATTACCTGTTTGATTATTCTTTCAAATTCAATACTTTACACTTTCTCTCTCTAGAACTCTCTTTCTCTCTCTACAATCTCTCTCTCATACAATGTACGTCTTCCAACTCCTAACAAATACAAAATAGAAAAACTATTTATTCTACCACCTAATACTAAGAAAACTAAAAAACAAAGACTACAAAGTTTGACTTATTACAAATAGACTTTGATTTTTAATGAGGTTTGACTTTTAGCAACTTTGACTTTCTCAACTATGACCTTCAGTATGCTTGATCTTGTATCCAATATATTTATGCTCTAACAATCTCCCCCTTTGGATTCAAGATCACTGTTGAAAGATCTATCAATTAAGGTCTTCTCTTTAAGCTCTGTCAAACTAATCTCCCCTTTTTCATTTTCAATATTCTTTCCAAGATTATCTTCAAATGATGAACAATCTCCCCAAAGCTTTCACATAATACTTTCAGACTTTGGAAAAAAATTAACTTCAGAATCAGCTCGAATGCTTTAGCAGATAATCTTCAAAGAAAATTTCCTCAAAATCTTCAGAAATTCTTTGAATCTTTATCAAATCTTTAAATCTTTACTTTGAACTTTTCTGACTTGGACATTACATCTTCCCCAAACTCCAAAACTTTAACATTTCTTGTATCATCTCCCCCTTTTTGATGATTTGAGCATCTAATATCATCAAAACTTTTCGTCCAAGAAATGTCGTTTACCATTCTGATCTGTCATACTGAGCCTCTGATTCTGTCAACTCTCCAAGATATTCATCTAGATCTTTTCAAATCCAGACAAAATAAGAACATGTAACTCCTGAATCAACAGATGAATCAGTTAATATGCCTGTCAGTAACACAAAGTCAATGTGTGTAACGAATACACAATATAAAGGAGCTTTTTGATGTTCACTCCCCCAGGGCTTCCATCCAATCATCGAAATACCACAAAGGCAATTTCTATGAATGTTATGACAAAGAAACAAATTCTTTGTGTGCTCGTGCAAGTGTAGAAAGAATTAAGCACAATGATTGCTTTTATAAGGCTCAACATAGTGTAAACCACTGAGACAACAGTAGATAAACACAGACTCTAAGTGCATGATTGAAGTGCGAAGGTGGGGCAGACTTCCTTCTTTTTCAATATCCAGATTTTCCAAATGAAAATCAGATAGATTATATGTTGCGTCCCCTTGAAAATGTGAAACATTTTCTTTTTGAGAAGAAAATAAGTAGTTGGTGGGGTTTAAGCAAGAGTTGGCATGGGCTAGTTGCCTATTTCAATAATGTTCACCAAGAATTGTGAAACATTAGTAATGTGGTTGCCCAGCTCAGAAAGTAGTTGGTGCAGAGTTTAATATTCTTTTACTCTGATCTCACACCTCTTTCTTTTTAATCAATAAGCTCACTACTAACCAAACTCTCTTTTCCATTTTACCTCAGCACACCCACACTCATTTCTTTTAGACTCCCACACTCAATCACTAAAAGATTAACTTCTTGGGTAGGAAACACTGGTTAACGTGAATCCATAGAATTTCAGTTAAGTCCTAGCATAAATAACCCAGTCCTATAAAGCATGAGTTGCTCAAATGGTTTAACTTTATCAGTTAAAGCTCATATACAAATGTCAGATATAAGTATACTCAGTGATATAATCATGAAGATATGAACATTTTAAACCATTGAAGTATTTTCAAACAAGGAAATTGAATGAATGAACATGAATGCAAGAAACTTGTTTGAAAATCTGCCATTGTATAAAATGATCAGAAATGAATGATAAAGCAGTTAAAGCTTATGGTCAAGAATAATTGATAATTGTCTATACGAAACAAAATATAGACATTCTTGAAATAACGTTTCGAAATGAAATATCGCTCAAAATTCTTTGAATACAAACGGAGTGTCTTACAATCGAATAAAAATTGTTTCAATTTAGAGACATGGTAAGAACATGTTGAACAAAAATTCAAACCGGTGTGTGTGAATACTTGAAAGTATATAGAAAAGACAATACTCAAGTATTTATCTTTGGAAACACACGGTTTGTAAACATGTAAGCACAAAATAAAAATAAAACCATTTAAAATCACACTTCCAAATTATAAAACCTGTTTAAGAGTCGGGAAGTGGTTTGAACATTTAAGAACATGTTTTCTATAGCTGAAAGTTGTCCTTCTTTCAGATATATGTGAGATTAAGATAAGAAGTTTACCTTGTCGCTCAATCTTAAATCTCAGAAAGTCAGCTGTAGTCATGTAGATATGATCGTGTCAGCTTCTCTCATCCTGTATAAGTCTCAAAATCTCGTCAAAATTTATTCACAAAAATTTATTCAAAACTTAAAAAAAAATAAAGCAATAAAAACTTTTAAGATACGAGTTCTGATCAGAAATAATCAAAAATCATAGTCTTAGTCCATGTTACTTATAAGCTCCCCCTAAAATCATGCATTACAAAAATTTGGTCAGTTAAGCAAAATGCAGAAATTAGTTTTACTCCCCCTCAAATAAATATAGATCATCTAACAATCTTCTCATACTCCCCCTGAGATCATGAGCAAACCATTAAAGTGCAGGTATCTTTCAGACATAAAGATAAAGAAAAGGATGAAAAATAACAATTTGTAACTTTAGTAGGTAACAACCGATTATGTCTTAAGATTTAACATACCAAGCTTAGAGACAAGAAAATTAAATCTCTTTTCATCTAAGGGTTTGGTAAATAAATCTGCAAGTTGATAATCTGTTTTTACAAAATAAAGTTCAATTGTTCCTTTTTCAACATTATCTGTTATAAAATGATACCTTACATCAATGTGATTGGTTTTGGTGTGTTGGACAGGATTAGCAGATATGGCAATCGCACTCTTCGAGTCACAATATATTGGGATTTTATCATACTTAAAGCCATAATCTCGTAGCTGTGTTCGCATCCACAAGACTTGAGAGCAGCAACTAGCAACAGCTACATACTCCGCTTCAGCAGTCGATGTGGAAACGCATAATTGTTTCTTTGAAGCCCAGCTAACTAGCTTGTCTCCAAGGAATTGTACGTGACCAGAAGTACTCTTTCTGTCCAACATGCAACCTGCATGATCTGCATCTGAATATGCAGTCAGTTGAAACCCTGTATCCTTATGATACCACAAACCAAGGTCTGCAATCCCCTTCAGATATCTAAAAATCCGTTTGACAGCAGCCAAATGGGATTCTTTGGGAGCAGCTTGATATCTAGAACAAAGACATGTTGAGAACATAATATCTGGTCTACTCGATATAAGATACATCAACGAACCAATCATACCTCTATAAGTTCTAAGATCAACACTTGTACCCGAAGGATCAGCGTGAATCTTAGTTCCTGGTGCCATCGGGGTGCCAATAGATTTGCAATCTTCCATTTTGTACTTCCGAAGAATGTCCAAAATATACTTAGACTGTGTTGGATCCCAGATCTAATCTCGTAACAATGATATAAACAATAAGAGTAATGACAGCGGAAGTAATACAGTTTAATATCAAAGGAGATTCAAATATCACAGTTCATAAAGCAGATAAAGATAAACAAGATATTCTTAGAATAAAGTATCCAACTTATATTATCAGATTTATAACTTCTTAAGCACACTTTGAACAATAAGGTGATGGTCCTATTTATAGAACCATAAAGTAAGCAGTGTACTTGTATGACGAGAAAGAGCATGCTGAACAGTGACCTACTCTAGAAAGTAAATCTTATCACTAAGTGACGTGTCATCTGTTCTTCTGTTCATTCTCAACTTGAGCATCTTCAGAGAGAATGTCTTCAGAGCCTCTGACATTGTCTTCAGAGCCTCTGATGAAGCCATCTCTGATGTCTTCATTCTCACGAACATCCAGAGAGAATGTCTTCAGAGCCTCTTACATTGTCTTCAGAGCCTCTGATGAAGCCATCTCTGATGTCTTCATTCTCGAACATCCAGAGAATGTCTTCAGAGCTCTGACGTTGTCTTCAGAGCCTCTGATGAAGCCATCTCTGATGTCTTAGTTGCTGAAAAGTACTTCAGAGGCAGGTGTGTCCTCTGAAGTCTTCATCCTCTGAAGTCTTCGTCCTCTGAAGTGTATCTTCTTGAAAGTCCTCTGAAATAGGACTGGTATTTTCAACACTTTAACAAACAGATGATTTGGAGCTAACAATCTCCCCCTAAGTGTCGAAAATAGAAGATACAAAAAAAATAACAGAGAATTGGATTTTAAACTAGAAAGCATAGAGGAGAAAATTATCCTCTTAAGTATTACTTCTTAAACATTTGGAAGTTTAATACAAAGAAAGTAATAATAAAGAAAGAAACAGACTAATATTTGTCACTTGAACAGATTCCATGGAATTTCATGATCAGAGCTCTGAAGTTGATCATCGAGTCGATCTCTAAGTCAAGCTTTGCCAGTAAATCTGCTCTGTGCCTTTCTTCCTTTGCATGGATCAATTTCTTTATACCTCTCAAGGTTTCATCAGAGTACTTCGACACTTCTGAAGCTAGAAAGATCTTCTTTTCTTGATTTATTCTGAATACGAAACCCAGAGGTTCTGCAACGATTGATCCAGTCTTCTGTTCTTTAAGTTTGTCGAATGACTCCACAGGTTCAGTTACTTCCAACTTTTCTTCCCCTAGGTTCAGAGCAATTTGAAAGTCACGTTTTGCTCGATGTTTGACATAGGCCTCCATTGCTCGTCGGACTTCAACCATGCCCATCCTGATTTCCCTTCTTCCATGATCATACCTGGCAGAGCAATAGGCATATAAATGTGGTAAATCATATGGATTTAGATTTACGAGATCATTGTCATTGAACTCGTAAATCTTCTGATCAGATCGAGTTACCACATAATTCCTATAGATAATCTTGTTGTAAGCAAAGGTCTTTTCTGAGATTTTGTTGATTTTGATGATTGGATCATCAGAGAGGACCTGTGCTCTTGGTTTGGTTTTATCTCTGATAAATCTTCGCTCATAGTCTGGCATGTCCTCTCTGATTCTTGGATTCAGAGGAATGACCAGTGTATCTGCCATGTTGAACTCACAGTAAATGTATCTGAAGTGGTCTTCTATGGAAGCTTCTGGATTTGATTCGAGGAATGTTGGAGGTTTATTGAACACTTTTGCTGGAAGACCGATGCTTGCTTTCTGAACAGGATTCTCTGAAGGCGCCTGTTCATCAGCAACCATGGTTTCTGGTTCCATTGTTTGTGGAGGATCTTCTTTTGAGGGTTCAGAGATGTAGCCATCTATCTCTGGTGATTCCCTCAGCTCTGACGTTGTTGAAGTATGATATGATTGAGCATTTTTGAAGACATATTCTTCGACATCAACTACTTCAACTTCTTTTTCAGAATCTGATTTTTCTTCCTTTTCAGATTCTGATTCGTAGGCATCTCTCATCACATAAGTTGGTCTTTCTGGTGATGAGAATGCATCTTCTTATGTTGAGAAGTCTACGACCTGTTCAGCTTCTTCTTCGTCCAGATCTCCAATAGTTTCTTGATTTGCAGTTGTCATTTCAGCTGTGATTGGAACTATTGGAGCACCTGCAGTGGATGGCCCTAGAAAAATAATTGGGACTGGCGACTTTAGGGTGGCCTGAATATCTTTAGCAGAGGTAGAGGTCGAGTGTTTCTCTGTTCCTTTCTCCTTGTGTGTTTCAACAGGTTTAGGAGTAGGAGTCTTCTCCCCCTTAAGAAGATCGGATGTCCCCTGAGGCTGGTCATCCCCATCATCAGAATCTTCATATTTATCCTTCTTTCTCGCTTCTTCAGAGCATGTGACCTCTGGTTCTTTTCTCTTCAATACTCCCTCTGAAGATTTGATATTCTTCAGAAGGTCTTCAATCTTCTTGTTCTGCTTAGTGGTCTTGGAGACGAACTTGCTGGAGATGTTCATTACATTGCTGGTGATCTTCTTCGAGAAGTTGGTCAGGTCAGCCTTTGTAATGAATTCTGTTGTAGCAGGAGCATCAGCAGAGGTGGTAGGGATCTTTGCAATTACCTCTGTCAAAGAACGCAAGATTTCCTCTTTGAATTGAGAGAAGTCTGCATGTGTTGGAGTGGGGGGAGAGGTAGGTGGAATTGCCTGGAGGATCTCTGTTGTGGAGTTCTGAATTTTTCTGGACAATACGGAGTCATTCTTTATGACCAAGCTTTCCAGAGCATCCAGTTTTTCTGTCTGATTAAGAATCGTGGTGCGCAGCTCAGAGACCTCTGAAGTGAGCTTTTCAACTTCAGAGTTAGAGGCAGAGGCCTCTGAAGTCTTCATTTGAAGTTTTATCTCCTTCAGAGATTCTCTGATTTCATCACCAAAGATTTTGAACTCCTCTTTGGTAACGTAATCAGAGGGGGTAACCTTAGGATCAACACATGATTCTAAGTTTCCCTCGAGTTCAGAGGGGCCTTCTGTCGGAGGTGGTTTGATGTTGTCTCCGGAAGGACTTCCCATTAATCCTTGGGGACCCTTTTTCAAGGATCTCCCTATAATGGTTCCAATTGGTCTCTAATCATCAGAGTCAGAATCTGATGATGAGAACCGAATGTATTTGGAAACCTTGCTGTCCAGGCTAAGGATTCTTTGTGCAATAAAGTCGTGCCATTCTTTTTCTGACAGGCAATCCTTACGTTCTAAGGGACGGTCCAACTTAGTTTGAGCCACAAAGGCATCATGTGTGGGTGGAGGTGACATACTCTGGGGAAAGTGAGTATTTTTATCTTGGTCCAAGTCCTTTTGGGAGGACTTAGCCGTATCAGAGGTTTCCCCTCAGGTGCATGCGTCAGAGGCAGAAACAGATGCCTCTGAGCGGTTAGGATGGGAAGGGTTCGAGGTGTGCACCTCTGTTTCAATGTGCATTGATGCTGGACCATCTTGGACAGTAAATTTGTTTGCACTGGGATTTGGGCTTTGGATTCTCTCATTTGTGTCATCAAGGACATCTTTTTCTACCTCACCGCCCTCAGATTCTATGTTTAGAAACTCACCCTCTGGAAATCTCTCGTGCTCACCTTCCTCTGCTCTGACAGAGTTATTCTCTTCGTCAGAGGGAGGGTCCTCATGTTCTCTCTTCCTCACTCTCTCAGAGCCACCCTCTGGTTGCGCTCTGTTAATGTTTTGAGCAGTATCAGAGATATCACTCTCGGAACCTAAATGTGTTGGGGATCCCATCATCGGTTCTAATGATTAGGCAACACGTCTAAGTAGGAGATGGGTAGGAGAGTCAGCAGGAATAATTTCAATCATGGTGTGTGGGAAACGTCGGTCATGTGGATACGGAGGAACCTTTGTGGCTTTGAATGAGTTCATCATAAAGAGGTGTCATTGGGCCCTCCTCAGTGATGGAGAATTTCTCCATTGCTCGTTGAATGACCACTGAGATAAATTGTGGAAACAGTACCGATATTGGTTGTTTTCCTTTGGCCAAGTCCTTGTTCTTCTTGTCCACCGCTGTCAGCATCTCACAGAAGAGAATGTGGGCCATATTGATGCTTTTGTTGAAAAAGAGAGCATACATTATGGCTATTATCGCTGGATGAGTCTGATCCTGACTTCCAATTTTGCAGGTTATTGTTCGGTTGAGAACACTGAACATAAAGTTCCATTTGGGAGGCAGGTACTGACGTCTGAATTGACTGAGGCGTGTTATTTCTTTGTTGTAGCCTAAGTGTTGGAGGAACTGAAGAAGAACTTCTTGAGTTGGGGGTTTCTCAAAGGTTTTTATTTGAAGATCAGTTGTGGTGAGGAGGTTGAATCAGCGAGTTAGGGTTTGTGGGGTTATTCTTATGCTTAAGCTTTGTTCACCTAGGTTAATATGCCCAACCAGTCCTTCCTTTTCATCGTCGTATTCACTTGAATACCACCATTGTTGGACAAAGCGAAGGGGAATATCTGACGCATGTTTGGTTAGAACATCATTGAGTTCGCAGTTGGTGAAAAAGTCGAGGATTGGGCGAAACTGTTCATCATATTTTGATGGGGTTACGTCCAGAAAGTAGTTGTTTCCTTTGACTGGAACGTCGAACTGTACCAAATTCAAGCTTGGAACAAGTTTGCTTGAGTTATCTGAAGTTTGGGAATTAGCCGCCATTGTTGCAGGTTGAGAAAGATGAAAGCTTAGAAAGAGAGAATCGGCTTTTGGATTTTGAGAGCGTAAAGAGTAATGGGAAGTGAACAAGGGTATTTTATAGCTACAAAAGGAAGGTAGAGGGAGAGGTTATTGAAGCGGCGAATGAGAGTCTTAATTGCAGAAAGAACGTTCCATCATCCCCGAATTGATGGGTGACACGTTTAGGCGTGTAGGGGAGAACCGCTTTGTGTCAGAAAACCGTCAGAAAAGAAACTAGTGGTTATCCAAAAAGATTTATTATTTAAAAGAATTTCCTTGAGGCTCTGATATAAACATCAGAGACAAGATCAGAGGCTCTGATATAAACATCAGAGACAAGATCGGAGGCTCTGATATAAACATCAGAGATAAGATCAGAGGCTCTGATATAAACATCAAAGACAAGATCAGAGGCTCTGATATAAACATCAGAGACAAGATCGGAGGCTCTGATATAAACATCAGAGATAAGATCAGAGGCTCTGATATAAACATCAGAGACAAGATCAGAGGCTCTGATATAAACATCAGAGACAAGATCGGAGGCTCTGATATAAACATCAGAGACAAGATCGGAGGCTCTGATATAAACATCAGAGACAAGATCGGAGGCTCTGATATAAACATCAGAGATAAGATCAGAGGCTCTGATATAAACATCAGAGACAAGAATAGAGGCTCTGATATAAACATCAGAGACAAGATCAGAGGCTCTAATAAACATCAGAGATAAGACCAGAGGCTCTGATATAAACATCAGAGACAAGATCAGAGGCTCTGATATAAACATCAGAGACAAGATCAGAGGTTCTGATATAAACATCAGAGATAAGATCAGAGGCTCTGATATAAACATCAGATACAAGATCTTTTCTCCCCCTTGAAAGATGAAAGGGTCGTTGTCTCCCCCTTGACACATGCTTGGAGATTCATAAGAGTAATTTTTACCATATTTGAAAGTCTAGAGGCTCTGATGAAAGGATCAGAGACTCTACTCGATTCAGAGACTCTGCTCTTTTGTTAGGTAGACATATTCAACATTCTCAACCTGCTAATTAAAAAATTGAACCTTCGTTCATCTAAAGCTTTTGTGAAAATATCAGCAAGTTGAAGTTCAGTTGGTACAAAATAAATCTCTATTGTTCCTTTTTCAACATGATCTTTCAGAAAGTGGTACCTTACATCGATGTGCTTGGTTTTGGAGTGTTGTACTGGATTGGCAGAGATGGCTATGGCACTTTTTGAATCACAGAGAATTGGAATTCTGTCAAATTGTTGACCATAATCTCTGAGCTGAGTTTTCATTCATAATACTTGTGAGCAACAACTAGCAGCAGCAACATATTCTGCCTCTGCAGTTGAAGTGGAAACACAGTTTTGTTTCTTGGATGACCAACTTACCAGCTTATTGCCCAATAACTGACAACATCCAGAGGTACTTTTTCTGTCAAGCTTACATCCGGCATGATCTGCATCAGTGTAAGCTGTTAGATCAAAATTTGAAAGTTTTGGATACCAGAGGCCTAATGTTTGTGTCCCTCTGCGGTATCTGAAAATTCTTTTCACAGCAGTTAAATGAGATACCTTTGGATTTGCTTGATATCTAGCACAAATGCTTGTTGCAAACATTATGTCAGGCCTACTTGCAGTTAAGTATAATAGTGAACCTATCATCCCTCTGTAGATTTTTATATCCACATTCTCTCCTGATGGATCAGAGTCAAGTTTGACTCCGGTGGATAAAGGTGTTCTCATTGAAGTTGAATCATTGAGTTTGTATTTTTGCAAAATTTCAGAGACATACTTAGATTGACTTATGAATGTACCTTCTGAAGTTTGTTTTACTTGTAATCCTAGAAAGAAAGTTAATTCTCCCATGAGGCTCATCTCAAATTCACTCTTCATCAACTCTGAGAACTTGTCACAATACTTTTGATTGGTAGAGCCAAATATAATGTCATCAACATAAATTTGTACTAAAAGCATCTCATTCTTGTACCTTTTGATGAATAAGGTAGTATCAATTGTGCCCTTTTCAAATCCATTGTTAATCAGAAAAGTGGACAGGGTTTCATACCAAGCTCTTGGGGCTTGTTTGATTCCATACAGAGCTTTATCCAAATAATACACATGATTAGGATACTCTGTACTTTCAAATCCAGGTGGTTGTTGGACATAGACTTCTTCATTTAATTTACCATGAAGAAATGCAGATTTAACATCCATTTCATAAACTTTGAATCCTCTGTGTGCATCATAGGCTAAGAAGATTCTGATTGCTTCTAGCCTAGCTACAGGTGCAAAGGTTTCATCATAATCAATGCCTTCTTCCTGGCAATATCCTTTTGCAACCAACCGGGCTTTGTTTCTGATTATTATGCCATCCTCATCCTTTTTGTTTCTGAAAACCCATTTTGTTCCAATTGCAAATTTTCCTTTAGGAAGGGGAACTAGGGTCCAAACTTTGTTTCTTACAAACTCCTGAAGCTCATCCTGCATTGCAAAAATCCAATGAGGATCTTCAAGAGCTTCTTTTACCTTCTTTGGTTCAATAATGCTCAAAAAGTTTACATAGAAGCATTCATTGATGGTGGCAGATCTTGTTTTAACTCCTTCGGATGAGGATCCAATGATTTGATCAATTGGATGATCTTTTGTCCATCTGGTGACTGGAGCAATAATTTGTGCAGTTTGAGATTCAGAGGCTCTGACGTCTAGTGATACCTCTGTTGTATTGTTCAGAGGCTCTGTTGGTGATGCATCTGTTGTACGGTTTAGAGGCTCTGATGGTGATGCCTCTGTTGTACTGTTTAGAGGCTCTGAGTTTTGTTCCAGAAATGTATATTCTTGTTCATCATTTGGTTCTGGAGTTGCTTCAGATACTTCGTGATCATCTTCTGATTCACTTTGCTGATCTGCATTTGGTGAGACAGAAGGTGTTAGTTCAGAGGGCCCTGAAAGGGTTGTACCTGTTTCTTGAGGTTCTTCTGAATTCTCTCCCTGTCTTTCTCTGAAGATAACTTCAGAGATATCTTCATCATCAAAGAAATCTTCAAATATTTTGTCTAATTCAGATTCCCTTGATGATTCAGATATTTGTGATGAACTTTCTTGTTGTTCAAAGCTTTTATTGTCGTCAAAAGTGATATTGATGCTCTCTTGGATAGTCCTTGTTCTAAGATTGAACACTCTGAAAGCTTTTGAGGCTAATGAATATCCAATGAATTTGCCCTCATCAGCTTTCTTGTCAAACTTTCCAAGATATTCTCTATCTTTCAGAATATAGCACCTGCATCCAAAAACATGAAAATATTTAATATTAGGTTTTCTATTGTGAGTGAGTTCATAAGATGTTTTCTGAAATCTCTTCACAATTGTAGCTCTATTCTGAGTGAAGCAGGCAGTTGCTATTGCTTCTGCCCAAAAATTTGTTGAAAGATCTGATTCAGCAAGCATTGTTCTGGCAGCCTCAACAAGTGTTCTGTTTTTCCTTTCAACTACTCCATTTTGTTGAGGAGTTCTTGCTGCTGAGAAGTTAGGGGTAATGCCTTCTTCTGATAGATAAGAATTGATATTGGCATTTCTGAATTCTGTTCCATTATCACTTCTTAGTTTCTGAACTTTGCTGTTGAATAGAACCTGTAATCTTTTCAACAATCTTATTAATATTTCAGGTACATCAGATTTAGCTCTAATGAATTCTATCCATGTATATCTGTACAGAGATAGGACCACAGAGGTCCACATGAAGCATGTGCAGAGGTCTAGGACAGTTGTTTTCACTTTTGGTTTTATGGAAAGATCTTTTCATTTTACCCATCTCACAAGCAGAACAAAGATGATCTTTGTTAAACTTTAGAGATGGTAATCCCTTAACCAAATTAAGTTTAACTAACTTATCAAGTGAGGAAAAGTTTAGATGTGAAAACTTTTTATGCCAGAGCCAGATTTCCTCACTATTCAGAGATACAAGACAAAGTTTCTTTGAATCAGTGTCTGTGATTTTGGTAAAGTTCATTCTGTAGAGGTTACCTCTTCTGTCTGCTCTTAGCATTTCTTGACCTGATTCTGAGTGAAGAAGTGAACAATATTTTCTTTGAAATTTCACATTGAAACCATGATCACAAAGTTGACTTATGCTTATCAGATTGTGTTTTAATCCATCCACATAAACAACCTTTGATACAGAAACATTTCCTCTTGATAATTCACCATATCCTTTAATCTGTCCTTGCTTGTTGTCTCCAAAAGTAACTGCTCCTCCGGATTTTGCTTTGAATGAGGATAGCAGTTCTTTATTTCCAGTCATATGCCTTGAACATCCAGAATCTAGGTACCAGATTGGCATTGACTGTTTCTGCAAGACAGATTATTGTTTCTTAGGTACCCACCTCATTATGGGTCCTTTTGTGTTAGACTTTGGTGGAATGGTATGACTTTTTGGCATCTCATCTTTTGATGTCATGCCTTTCCTTGTCTTCTTTTGAGATTTTGTCTCTGAGATATTTTCCAGAGATTTATTCAAAAGACAGTGTGATCCTTTAAAATGATTTTTCAGTTTCATCAAGAGATAAATGCAGTTACAATTAATGGAACAAGAAGAAGTAGGAGCAAAGTTTTTCCTTTTATTAAAAGCATTTGTTACATTTTGACTTCTTTTGTCACTTTCACTAGGAATATTACTTTTATCCCTAACTAGTTCTTTTCTTTTTGCTTGATAGACAGTCTTCTTTTCAAGTTGTTTTTTCTTGTTCAAAAACATCTTCTTTTCTTTGCTGCTTACTGCACAGACAGGATCAATATGGTTAACTTTTGTCCATTTGCCTTTTTGTTCAGGAGAGAATTTTATTGTTTTATAGGTGTAAGAACCAGAAGTGTTTGTTTTATTCTTTGCCTTTTCTTGCAACTCTTTTTCAAGTTCCAGAGATGTTTTTGCTTGTAAACACCTATTTGCAAAATCAGGACTTATTGGTATTCTGGTTTTGGTTTTCAATACTGAAATTGGAACATTCAAAATACCAGAGCCAACAGTTTCTATCTTTTTGTGAATTATATTTCCTGGTTTACAAAAAATCTGTTCATCAATCTCTAAATCAGATTCTGAATCAGAGTCAAGAAAGTCTCTCTTAGATTTAATAGAGATATCTATCTCTATTGGTTTTTTTATTTCTTTTGATCTAGAGACTTTGATGATCCGTTTCATGCTTTCTTTTCTTTTTAAGTCCTCCATGACATTTTCTTCCCAAATCTTTTGAACATCATCTTTAAACGTAGTTCTGATGTTTTCATCTGACTTTGGTGAATACAGAGGAGCATTCGTATTAAGTGAGTTCTGAGATTCATTTTCAGAAGTACTTGTATCAGAGGTACTTGGTTCAAATGTCTCTGATTCTCTTGAGATGAAGGCATCAAACCTGAAAATTTCTTTGGAATCATAGCTCTGAGGTTTTGTAAAGTGTACCTCTGAAGTTTCTTCTTTTATCTGTAACACAGATTCTTTCATGTCTTTTACTTCAGAGTACTTTGTATTTTTGAAATTTAAAGCTCTTGCTTTTGATCCCTCTGATGTTTTCATTCTTTTGAAATTATTCAGAGATGGATCTTCAGAGCTTTGGACCTTTCCTATACAGAAAGTGGAAGAAAGTGAAGTTTTCTCCAATCCATTAAATGAATTCGACTCATTGAATCCTAGCCCTTGATAGTCCATTTGAGTTTTTATTTTATCGAAAACACTTTGTGCATTGACATAGCTTTTGATTCGTAGATTTTGTCTATCTAGAGATTGATGTAGGATTTCTCTTTCCTTTTGAAAAAAATTGGTTAAGGCAATAGAATTGAGCCTTTCATACTCAGATTTCTTTACTTCTTCTTCTTTTCCTTTTAAAACTTTTTCAATCTCTTTTATTTCTTCCGAAAATGATTTTTCTTTTTGCTTGTTGGTTTCTTCAAGTTTGGTTTTTTCAAGAAAAATTTCTTTCTTTTCTGATTCCAGAAGATTCTTTTCTCTTTTGTAAAAAATGAGCTCTTTTGTTACTTGCTCTCTCTTATCTTTTTCTTCAACAAACTTTTGCTTTAGATCCTGAAGTTCATTAATTAGTTTAAAAGCATCTATTTCAGGATCAGTGTCAGAGGTGTAAAGAGAGTTTACCTTTTCAGAGTTATCTTCGGATGCTTCATCAGTTTGATTTCCATCTGAAAAAGCCATACCACAGAGATTGGTAGGTTCTTCCTCACCATCACTTGTTGAGTCAGACAACCAGTCTTCCATTTCTGCTACAAGAACTCTTTCTTTTACATTGTATTTGTATTTGTTCTTGTAGTAATCTTGATCTTTGACAAGTTTTCCTCTGCAGTTTGCAGAGAAGTGGCCTGATTTTCCACATCTGAAGCATCTTCCATCATTTTGATTTGGTGGAAGAGTGGTAGTGCTTGTCTCTGACTTCTGTTCTTGAGGTTTGAAGTATCTTTGTGGTTGTGGATACCTTGGTTGGAATGGTTGTTGTGGTCTTGTTTGTGGTGTTTCATTTTCATGGTTGAAGTTTGCACCCTTTTGATCACTATATGGAGTGAATCTGGGTTCTTGTTGAAATCTTCTCTCCGGATTTCTTCTTTCTTCATTCTCTCTCCTTCCTTCAAATACCTTCTTGCCAAATTTCTTGTTAAACTGATGAGTGATTAATGCAAGAGATTTGGCAAAGGCACTTATATCTTCATCTGAGTCTGAATCAGTATGGGTTTCTTCTGCTATCAAAACCTTTTTGGATCTTCTTTTTGTTTCCAAACATTTTTGTGACTCTTCACAGTTGTTTTCTTTTGATGTTTGTTTTGAAACAAGTGCAAGGGGTCCACCCAAAGAGGTTTTTGATTTTTGCTTCATAACTTCTTTTTCCTGTGCAACAAGAGTACCATAAATGTCAGTTAATGACCATGACTCAAGATCTTGATTAGCCTGTATAGACATGGACAGTTGTGACCATTCTTCATTCAAGCTTTTCAAAAAAAGAACGTTGTTTTCCTCTTTTGTTCTTATCACTCCAAACTTTCTACATTTGTTTATTAGAATGTTGAATCTTGAGTACGTTTGGTGTAACTTTTCTTCTGGTAGAGCATGAAAATCATGATATTCATTGATGCATAGATTTCTTCTGTTTTTCTGAGTTTGTAGGCCACCTTCAAGTTGATTTAACAACTGATCCCATATCTCTTTTGCAGTTTTACAAGAATCAAGTTCTTGAAAGATATCATTGGGAATGGCCATTATGAGTAATCTAACAGCTTTTGAGTCATTGTCCATCATATTATTTTCTTCATCAGTGAAGTTTGTGGTTTTCTTTTTATAATATGCAGGTATTTCGGCAGTATCTGCTGTTGCAGGAACTCTTGGTACCAACACCATTGGAATGTGAGGTCCAATGTTCACAGATCTAAAAAGATCCCTGTCCATACCTTCTAGAAAATTTACCATCCTTATTTTCCATTGGGGATATTCATCCCTTAAAAGTGTAGGAGGTTTTGTTAATGACCCAGCTGTATACATGGCACTTATGCTTGAGTTTGCCATAAAAAAAATTAAGTGCTGATGCTTTGAGTAATGAACTGTGATTTACTGTCAAATCTAGAGCATATGATGTTCTTGAATAAACTGGGTTTATATGAACATGCACAGATATTGAAAGTTTTAGAATCAATGAGATGTAAATCTATCCGAGTATGCAGATATGATCTTTCTTTGTTTTAGAAACAAAGGAAGCTCTGATACCAATTGTTGGATCCCAGATCTAATCTCGTAACAATGATATAAACAATAAGAGTAATGACAGCGGAAGTAATACAGTTTAATATCAAAGGAGATTCAAATATCACAGTTCATAAAGCAGATAAAGATAAACAAGATATTCTTAGAATAAAGTATCCAACTTATATTATCAGATTTATAACTTCTTAAGCACACTTTAAACAATAAGGTGATGGTCCTATTTATAGGACCATAAAGTAAGCAGTGTACTTGTATGACGAGAAAGAGCATGCTGAATAGTGACCTACTCTAGAAAGTAAATCTTATCACTAAGTGACGTGTCATCTGTTCTTCTGTTCATTCTCAACTTGAGCATCTTCAGAGAGAATGTCTTCAGAGCCTCTGACATTGTCTTCAGAGCCTCTGATGAAGCCATCTCTGATGTCTTCATTCTCATGAACATCCAGAGAGAATGTCTTCAGAGCCTCTGACATTGTCTTCAGAGCCTCTGATGAAGCCATCTCTGATGTCTTCATTCTCGAACATCCAGAGAATGTCTTCAGAGCTCTGACGTTGTCTTCAGAGCCTCTGATGAAGCCATCTCTGATGTCTTAGTTGCTGAAAAGTACTTCAGAGGCAGGTGTGTCCTCTGAAGTCTTCATCCTCTGAAGTCTTCGTCCTCTGAAGTGTATCTTCTTGAAAGTCCTCTGAAATAGGACTGGTATTTTCAACACTTTAACAAACAGATGATTTGGAGCTAACAGACTGATTGATAAAAATCTCCGTAGAAAGTTGTTTAACTTGAAATCCGAGAAAGAAATTCATCTCTCCCATCATACTGATTTGAAAACGTGACACCATGAGGTTAGAAAAGTTTTTGCAATATTTTGGATTAGTAGAACCGAATATTATATCATCAACATAAGTCTGAATAAGAATAATATCATCTTTTTCCTTCTTTATGAATAAAGTGGTATCGATCTTACCTTTAGAGAAACCAGACTTGACCAAGAATTTGGATAAGACGTCATACCAGGCTCGAGGGGCTTGCTTTAATCCATAAAGGGCTTTGTCCAATATATAGACATGATCTGGCTTATCGGGATTAACGAACCCTTCTGGTTGAGACACATACACTTCTTCTTTAAGAATGCCGTTCAGAAAGGATGTTTCACATCCATCTGAAAGACTGTGAAGTTCTTATGAGCGGCGTAGGCGAGAAACATTCTGATTCCCTCTATGCGTGCTACTAGAGCATATGTCTCGTCATAATCAATACCTTCCTCTTGCCGGTAGCCTTTGGCAACAAGTCTAGCTTTGTTTCTGATGACAACACCATCTTCATCCTTTTTATTCTTGAATACCCACTTAGTGCCGATCACAGTTTTACCTTCCGGTTTAGGAACCAATCTCCAAACCTTTAGGGCTTCAAACTGATTGAGCTCTTCTTGCATTGCAGATACCCAGTCTGAATCAGCAAGAGCCTCGGATACTCGAGTTGGCTCAATCTTGCTAAGAAATGAGTCATGCATACACTGATTAAGAGTCACTGACCTTGTCTGAACAGGCTTGTCAAAATCTCCAATTACTTGATGTAATGGATGGTCCTTGATCCAGCGATGCTCATGTGGGAGTGGAATAGATGAATTCTGAACATGATCATCATCTTGAAATCCACTTTCAAAATCTTCAGTTTGAATTACAGGATGGGGGTTGTCAGTTGAAGTTTCATGTGCAGAAGTAGAAGTGGCAACAACAAATTCAGGCTGTTGAGTAGACAAAGTATTACACCCAACTGAAACAGTTACTTCTGGCTCAATATTTTCTTGTGCATCTTCAACTGTAGAAGTAACAATAGGAATATGAGTTTCAGACTGAACGGGGGATACTTGTTCAGTAATGACCTCTGAAGTGACTGGATGATTACAACTTGTATCTTCAGACCTGTCAGTCACAACAGATTTAGATATATTAGATCCTAGAAACTCATCATAAAAGAATTCAAATAACAAATCTAAATCAGTTAAATGTGAAGTAGATGTAGAAGCGTTATCCGAATTTATCGCTGTAGACACAGGTTCTGGACTGATCTGCCAAGAAGCTAATACACCAGTGATAACGGGTTCTGAAATGATTTGATCAGAAGCCATTTCTTCATCAAATGTAACATTGACGCTCTCCACAACTGTCTTTGACTTCTTTATATAAACACGATATGCTGTAGAAGTTGATGAATAACCGATAAAGATGCCTTCGTCCGCTTTAGCACTAAATTTATTCAGACTCTCTCTGTCGTTAAGCACAAAACATTTACACCCAAATATGTGAAAATATTTGATAGTTGGTGTTCTGTTGTTGATTAGCTCATATGGAGTCTTCTGAAAACGGCGGTGTATTATGGAACGATTTTGCGTATGGCATGCAGTCGACACACCTTCCGCCCACAAGAATAGAGGTAGATCCGATTGACTAAGCATAGTCCGAGCGGCCTCGACTAGCGTTCTATTACGTCTTTCTACTACTCCATTTTGTTGAGGGGTTCTAGCAGCAGAATACTGATGTGAAATCCCAATTGAATCGAGATATTCATCAACAATCTTGTTCTTGAATTCTGTGCCATTGTCAGTTCGAAGGAATTTGACTTGTCGCTGTAGTTTCACCTGGGTCGTCTTTAAGAATGAAATGAGAACTTCCGGTGTCTCATCTTTAGATCGAAGAAATTTGACCCATGTGTATCTTGAATAATCGTCCACAATGACCAACACGTATTTCTTACCACCCAAACTCTGAGTTCTCATTGGACCACATAAATCCATATGTATCAGTTCTAACGGAGAACTAGTGCTTGGTTCAGACTTCGGTTTGTGTGCGGCTCTCTTCATCTTACCCTTCTCACATGCTGCGCATAAGTGTTCTCGTTCGTATTTCAGCTCAGGAAGTCCCTTTACCAACTTCCCACGAACAAGCTTGTTGATGTAACGAAAGTTCAAGTGAGATAACCGTCTATGCCAGAGCCAACTTTGTTGTTGTGTAGCTTTTGTCAACAAGCATACCTGATTGTCAATCTGAACTTTAGACAAGTTGATGGTGTAGAGGTTTGTCTTTCTAAGTCCACCCAAGAGTTCTGTTCTGTCTTCAGTACGAACTGAGCAACTCTTAGACTTGAAGTTGACCTCTAACCCTTTATCGCAGAATTGACCTATGCTGAATAAGTTGTGCCCCAAACCTTCGACATAACTCACTTTACTTATCGTTATATTGTTTTGAACGATGTCACCATATCCAAGAATAGGTGAAAGTTGATCGTTTCCAAATCTGACATTACCACTGAATTTCTCTGTATAGTTAGACAATAAAGCTTTTTGCCCAGTCATATGCTTGGAACATCCACTGTCCAAGTACCACATATGCCGGGTCTGCAAGAGAAATCAGGCAATAATAGTTTTAGGTACCCATTTGAAAACGGGCCCTAACAGATTAGCACAAGATTTTGGCATCCACTTGAAAATGGATCCTCTGTTCATTTGAAAACCTTTAAAATCATTTGATCTAGAAGAATATACTTGATAAGATCCATACCAATCAGAAGAATAATGAGAATAAGCAAAATCAGTTTTCCGATAATTATAATGAAATTTAGTAGTAATAGGAGATAATTGAATCAACTGCTTTATTGAATAACGCTTGTAAGAAGTTACAAGGTTTTGTTTATGAGAAGCACATTGATCAACTACATCAGAATCACTACTAACAGATTTAGTACAAGAATTATCAGTAACTGATTCAGCTATCTCAGCATCCTTCTGTTTTGGTCTCCATTTGGATTGAGCTTTCAGCTTTTTCTTCCTTAAATCTGAAACATGAGATGTAGATTTATTAGGAAAAATAGATTTCTGTGACTTAGGTTTCTTTTGTGTACCAGTGTATTTATGTTTCTGTAATCGCTGCTTCTTAAGTTTCTTACCATTAGCATAGTAATCAGCAATTACAGAAACTCTGTCATTACTAACACCACTTGGTAACACTTTGTCATTTTCAAGACAAGTAGAATGATCAGGAAGTTTAGAATGAATGTCAAACATATCAAATTCTTCCATGCTCCCATCATCAGAATTAAAAGAATCATTTGCAGACTCAAATAAGTCATCAGAATTATCAGAGAAAGTTTGAGGTGCCTTTGAAACTGTAGAACACTTTGTTGATTTAACTTGAAAAACAGTGTTCTTTAAAATTGTAGAAAATACATTTTGTTCTATATCAACCAAAAGTTTTTCATCAGATAAAACATTTTCAAGCTCAACTATTTTGCTTTCAAGAATAGATGTAGGAACATAAACCTTTGCAATCGCAGGTTTTGCCTTCATCTCAGATGCGGAATAACTAACAAAATAGTCTTTTGAAAGAGCTTTCGGTGTTTCTGAAAGATAACTATCATTTAACTTGACATAGTTAAATGGTAGTTGCATTTTCTTTTTATTCTTTCTGTTTTCAGTTTCTTTGGCCTCATCTTCATCTGACAATTTGGTAACAAATTTGGGTTTCAAATGAGTATGTTTATCAGCACAAGCAAAAAAATCATAGTTATAAAGTGCCGGCTGTTTTCTGATAGCTTTCTTAAGATAATGGGGGTTGTTAAAACCAAGTCCCCATCTTTGCTTAACATCAACCTCTTCATTAGGAGCATTAAGAAAGATGGTTTGATCTGTTGGATCTCTTTTATAAAGTTTAACTTCCAGACCATTTACCTTCTTGTTCAAATTCTTGTTTTCAACCTGCAGTTTATAAATACTTAGTGCAGATTCATTTTTCTCAAACTCATATCTACTTACTTTACCTTCAAACTCAGAAATCTTCTTTTCAAAATTATCTACTTTAGATTTAGAATCAGAATCAGATTTGCGTAAAGAATCAATTAGATCTTTGTTTGAAATAACAGAAGTATTAAGTTCAAAGATCTTCTTGTTCTTTTTAGCAACCTTTTCCTTTTCATTTTTCAGATTATTTTGTAAATTTTGTAGCTCAACCACCATGGTTTCCAACTTGGTAATAAGATCTTTTGGAGTTAAGTTTAATACCTCATTAACGGCCTCATCATCTGAATCATCATCTTTTTCTTCTTTGCCCATGAGACAGATATGAGCATTTTCTTCTTTCTCATCACTTTCATCCTCAGAATGATCTAACCAAAACTCATCCTCGGCCATTAAAGCAACACCAGCTTCTTGTTGTCTTGCCAGAAGCAACTTGTTCTAATAGTACTGAGAGTTACGTACTTTCGGCTTCCGACAATCTTTAGCATAATGACCCAACTTGCCGCAATTGTAGCATTTAATTGAATCAGTTGCTGGCTTCTCAACAGCAGTGTAGTCATTTGCAAACTTCTTCTTCTCATCCGGTTTCTTCTCACCATACCTATTCTCTTCAAATCTCTTGCCTTCTACCCTCTCTCGGTGATCGTGGTTCTTTGAACTTGATGACGAATAGCGTTGAGAATTTGATCCCGGCTTCTTATAAAGTTTCTTCTGAAATGCACGGGTCCGCAATATCATGGCTTGTTTCAGACTTTCGCCATCATCACTGTCAGACACAGAACCAGACTCTGAACTTGAACTCACTATCTTTTTCTTCTTCTTCTCAATCTTTTCTTTCTTTTCTTTCTTTGTTTCTCCAACCAAAGCAATCGGATCAGGAACTTGTACTGTCTTCTTCTTCTCAGCTCTTTTCTCTTCAACCTCTTCTTCATTTTGTTTCAGAGTCTCATAAACTTCATGAAGAGGAATTTCATTCAAGTCTTTCATTTGCTTCATCCTTCTCGTGTGCTTTTTCCATTCAGGACGAAGAATGCTCAGATATTTTACATTGTTTTCTAGTTGCTTCTTCTTGACTCTGTTCTTTGTCAGCTCATTAAGAAGCAAAGTAAATCTCTCATATGTGTCTTCAAGACTCTCATTCTCTTTTGCCTTGAATTCCTCATAGTTATTGATGCAGTTGGCCACCTTTATCTGATTCCCTATCTTTGATCCCATCATCATCTTTTCCAATTGATCCCACATCTGTTTAGCATTATGTTTGAAGTTGTCAATCTTGATGTAGATATCATTTGGAATGCTTTGGAGTAAAAGAGATCTTGCTTGCTTATCAGCTTTAAATCTACTCTTTTGTTCTTCTGAGTACTGAGAGAAGTCAACTTTAATTGGTTTTGTCTTTATTTCCTTTTCTCCATCTCCATCATCACTTTTACCATCAACATTATTACCATCATGATCATCAACAGGTACATGAATTGTGATTGGTTTCATGGGACCTTCAGTGATCGATAGAAGTATGTTCTCTCCATTTGAATGTCTATCTATGAAATCCAGGAATCTGTCTTTCCATTGTTCGTATTCACCTTTGAACAAAACTGGAGGCTTGACATCTGTTCCGATTGAGAGTGCATCTTTGGAAGTCATCTCGTTTAAACCTGTTTGAAAAATATATCAATAAGAAACTAGAACTGATCGTTAGTCCAAAATATGAAATCACAAGAAAAATCTTGAAATCTGGAAAAATCAGAAAATTCGAAAAATTTGACTAAGTATCAGAACTCGCAAGTCACTACTGAACTCGCAAATCCTAAAACTCGCAGACTGAAGAACTCGCAGACTAAGACTTGCGCGTTCTATAAATTCTCAACCAAACGCGCAGACAAACTCGCAAGTAAACACGCAGATATTTGCGCGTTTTGAGAAACTCGGAAGCAAATACGCAGATCAAACTCGCAGATCGACGAAACTCGCAAACTCCTGAACTCGCTAAGCACTGTTCACACTAGAACTCGCTAACTGTGATGTGCGCATTTCCCAAACTCGCAGATCGAAGCTTGCGTGTTTGAACAAAACTCGCTAGCTACTCTTGCGCGTTTCAATACTTAGAATTATTTCTTGAAGTTTCAAACTCGCTGATCACTGTTTCTCCTCAAACTCGCAGGCCAAAGAACTCGCAAACTACTATTCCTTCTGAAACTCGCTAGCTTTGTTTAGCGAGTTTGATGAACTCGCTGGCCACTACTAGCGCGTTTCTTGAAACTCGCAAGTAGCCTTGCGCGTTTGAGACCAAATTCTTCCTTTCGACTTGCGCGTTCTATTCTGATGAACTAGCGCGTTTCACGAAGAACTTGCGCGTTCTAGCGATCTAGCGCGTTCTTCAATTTTTCGACCCAAAAACTGAGTTTTCCATCTGAATTCGATATATCCTTGTCCAATCGACTCAAAACTTTGCAGAAACCTTTACAATCAATCCAAGAACATTTTACAATACATGAATTTTACAAACAAACACTCACACTACAAATTAATTGATGAAACAGTGAACTTCGACTCGTGAACAAAAACTTAACAAAAATCACAAATTCGATTGATTTTACAGTGCAATACATGAAATTGATTACAAATACTCAATCAAAAACACTATTCGAACACTTTCTATCCAAAATCTGCTCCAAAATCACTCTGAAACTCAGAATTCGACTTTGAACAGTGACAAACACATAGACGATGAACAGTAACTCGTTTCTTGATTTTCTTGATCTGATTTCACCTTTGAATCTGCTCTGATACCAATTGTGTGTTCCAGATTCTAGTTCCTAATCAATACAATCAAACAAACAAGATTTTAACAATCAAATTACCTGTTTGATTATTCTTTCAAATTCAATCCTTTACACTTTATCTCTCTAGAACCCCCTTTCTCTCTCTACAATCTCTCTCTCATACAATGTACGACTTCCAACTCCTAACAAATACAAAATAGAAAAACTATTTATACTACCACCTAATACTAAGAAAACTAAAATACATAGACTACAAAGTTTGACTTATTACAAATACACTTTGACTTTTAATGAGGTTTGACTTTTAGCAGCTTTGACTTTCTCAACTATGACCTTCAGTATGCTTGATCTTGTATCCAATATATTTATGCTCTAACAAAGCCTATCTTTCGACAGAAGGCATATCACAGAACTTCTCTGCTGCAAGGACTCCACAACAAAACGGTGTTGTTGAACGAAAGAACAAAACACTAGTGGAAGCAGCAAGGACTATGCTCACTGCTTTAGGGCTCTCTATTTCTTTCTGGTCTAAAGCCATTTCAACTGCATGCTTCACCCAAAATCGATCCTTGATCGTTAAGAGACATGCAAAGACACCATATCACTTACTACACCAGAGGAAGCCAAACATTAAGTACTTCTATGTCTTTGGCTGCAGATGTTTCGTACTTAACGACAGAGACCAAATAGGGAAATTCATTCCCAAAGCCGATGAAGCCAAATTTGTTGGCTATTTATCAAACTCCAAGGCATACAGAATCTATGTACTCAAATCCAAGCATATACTAGAAAGTATTAATGTTTCATTTGATGATTCTTTTCAGGTGACTTCTGAGCAAATCAGCTCAGGACTCAAACTTCAGGATGAAGATTCTGGTGGAGCATCACGAACAAATGATCTTCATCATCTATTTGAAGATATGTTCAATGATGATGAACCCTCTGAAGGTGACCACAGAGCCTCTGAAGCCGAAGCCTTTGAGGACCAAACAGGTACTTCTCTAACTGGTCCTAGCAATACTTCACCCTCTTTCAGTAATGCTGCAGGTGCAACCATCGAGGGGGAGCACTCAGAGGACAATACAACTCAAGGACCCAAGCTCAATCAAGATCATGATAATCTTCAAAACCTCTCAGAAGGGTCAACACCTGATCAAGGATCTGCAGAGCTCTCTACCTCCACTCATGATGAACAACCAAGTCCTATGGAAAGTACAAATGATCAATTTCTTTCAACAGAAGATGATCTACATCAAAACGAATGTGCTCCTGAACTAACCACTGAAGTTTCCAATGATTACCTACCCCGCATGATAAAGTGGACCAAGAGTCACCCATAGAGCCAAATCATTGGTAATGCCTCTGATAATGTCCAAACTCGATCGAGTACTGCTAGTTTTTATTACTAAACAAATTTTGTGAGTATCATCGAACCCAAAAACATATCTAAAGCTCTTGAAGACCCAAACTGGGTAGAAGCTATGCAAGATGAGCTTCTACAGTTATAAAGAAACGAAGTATGGACCCTGGTGCTTCTACTGAAAGGCAAAACCGCAATAGGGACCAAATGGGTCTTCAGGAACAAAAAGGACAAGGATGGTGTGGTGATCAGGAACAAAGCAAGACTGGTGGCCAAGGGATATTGCCAATAAGAAGGCATTGACTACGAAGAAACCTTTGCCCCTGTGGCAAGACTCGAAGCAATAAGAATCTTTCTTGCCTTCGCAGCCCACAGAGGTTTCAAAGTATATCAAATGGATGTCAAGTTAGCCTTTCTGAATGGGCAGATTCAAGAAGAAGTATATGTCCAACAACCACCAGGGTTTGAGAACTCTAAGTACCCAAATCATGTCTACTTCTTGGACAAGGCTCTGTATGGACTGAAACAAGCTCCCAGAGCCTGGTACGACAGACTTTCAAACTTCCTCCTTGCAAATGGTTTTGAAAGAGGTACAACTGATATTACTTTATTCTATAAGAAGAGAAAAGGTGAGATTCTAGTTGTACAGATCTATGTTGATGACATTATTTTTGGGTTTATAAATGATTTATAATGCAAAAAATTTGAATCATTGATGAAGAGTGAGTTTGAGATGAGCATGATGGGAGAACTCAAACTCTTCTTAGGATTGCAAGTCAAACAAACCACAGAGGGTATTTTCATAAACCAATCAAAATATGTCCCTGACATACTTGAAAAATACAAGCTCTCTGACTCTTCACCAATGAAGACTCCTATGGCTAATGGATCCAAACTTCATGCAGATCCAGAAGGCAATCTTGTGGAGTGTAAACTCTACAGAGGTATGATAGGGTCTCTGGTATATTTAACCGCAAGTAGACCCGATATAATGTTTGCCACATGTATATGTGCAAGATTTCAAGCTAACCCCAAAGAATCTCATTTTTATGCTGTCAAGAGGATCTTCAGATACCTAAAAGGGACCAAAAATCTTGGTCTCTGGTATCCGGAGAGCTCTGGCTTTGATCTCATGGCTTATACAGATTCAGATTATGGAGGATGCAAGCTCGACAAGAAAAGTACCTCTGGGGGTTGCCAATTCCTAGGAGGGAAACTAGTAAGTTGGACTTCCAAGAAACAGAATTGTGTTTCGACCTCTACGGCAGAAGCAGAATATGTTGCTGCTACAAGTTGTTGTTCACAAGTTCTGTGGATGAGGACCCAACCTAGAGACTATGGATTTGATATCGAAAAAATCCCCATCCTCTGTGACTCCAAAAGTGCCATTGCGATCTCTGCCAATCCAGTACAACACTATAAGACCAAGCATATCGATATCAGGTATCACTTTCTGAAACATCATGTGGAGCATGGAATAATAGAGAGTGCTTTGTGCCCACAGACTACCAACTTGCCGACCTTTTCACGAAGGTATTGGATGAGAAAAGATTCACTTTTCTAGTTGGCAAGATTGGTATGCTCAACATGAGTTGACCACGGAGCCTCTGTACCCGTGCACAGAGACTCTGTTGTACATATTTGTATATAACATATTCCTTGTTTGTAAATAATCTCTTTGACTTTCTATATATTACATTTTTTTTGCAAATCTATGTCTTGTGCAAATCTTATCTTTATATGATCCAAGCATAGTTGAAGGGGGAGCAGAACGAACCATCAAAAACCAATCGTGACTATTCAAGGGGGAGCAAGACAGGTCTGCGCAACAAACTACAGAGTGAGGTTAGTTCATCTGAACCAAGGGTCAAAACTCTTTCTCGAGCACTATGCCCTCAGAAAGATCCCTCTTTGTACTAATTTTACAGTCAAAACTTTGAAATGATCAAATCTTTGAAAATCTTTCCTAAAAAGGAAATTTTTGGTCTCAGAACCTCTGAGGTCGACCACAGAGCCTCTGTGATCTATCACAGAGCCTCTGTGATATATCACAGAGTCTCTACACCTCTAAACTGAGGGTGCTTGAGGAAATGCACTTTAAAAGGAACTCGATCATTTCATCGCACTTTTCTCCCTCTTAACATTGCCTATGACCTCAAAAGCCTCTTATCCCCAGAGCTTATGTCATTCTCATCACTTGAGAAAATCAGGTCATGTGTTGCGGGTTATTTTTGAAACTCGCTGTCACGTGAGAAAAGAAAATGCCAGGCGCGTGAGAATAGGGTGGCGCACGTCCTAGATCGTGCACCGCCATCATCTAACGTGGCAATATTTGATTGGATCGTAACCTGTACCGTCATTTTTCTGAAACGTCTTCTTATCCGTTACCACTCATCACGGATTTGAAAATTCTATCTTTTATAGCTCATTCTTTTTACCCTCTCTCTTCATATATAAACCCCTCTCATACTACAAATTTCTTTTTACCTGCTATTTTCTCTCCTTCAAGAATCCCCTTGCAAAAGATTTCTCATTCTCCATTTCTTTCCATGGCATCTCATTCTGCTTCTTCTAAGAACTCCAAGGGATCTTCTGCATCAAACCACTCGATGCATTCTGAAGCTAAAAAGGACGATTCCTAGTCTGTTGAACAAGAACATGTCCTAACAAGTAGAATGCTCTCCTTCACACACCATGACTATCACTCCAGGTAACTGAACCTCAAGCTAAACAATCATTCTTCTTACATTCAACAATTCTGGTTGAGTGCTAAGCATGAGAAACTAGACCGTTATGGCTACTGTGTCATGGAATATGCCCCTGTCAGGATCGAATTCTCAACAAGAATTATGAATACTCAGAAACAATATCAAAGAAGTTGCGGAATAACACTTTGATATTCAATGTAACAGTAAACAAACAGTATATGATTAAAAACTTGTAAACTTGTATTGAATGATTAAAATCACAAGATTACACACTCAACCTCAATCTTGAACAACAGACTCTTTCAAGACGAATTCTACTTCTCTAGAATTAGGATCTATGCCTTGAGGTTGATTCTCTCTAGAACAAAAACTTAGAATTAATTGATTATACTAAACTATTCTATCAATTCTATACATATACTGAATAAAAGATAATTACAATAAATAAAATATCTTCAGTATATCTTCCATTAATATTTTCAGCTTTCCATGTTTATCTTTAAACACGATCTCTTCAGCATTATCTTCACATTATCTCAAAAGCAGCATTAACTACTAAGCAGCACTAACCTCTAGCAGTACTAACTAGCTAAGCAGTACTAACTTTGTTCAAGCAACACTGACTTTGAATAGCAGTATTAATTCAATAGCAGTAGTAATACTCATCAGTATTAAATTTTGAAGTCCTCTGGCAGTAGTAACTCTGAACTAGCAGCATTAACCATACTTAAGCTTTTCTTCAGTTCCCAACAATCTCCCCCTAACTTGACTTTTAGGAAGAGAAGTCAAGTTCTTCAAATGCTTCCAAAATCTTCATTGATCTACTCCAATGTTAGGATCCAGTCCCATGCTCTGATTGATAGTTCTCTGAATTAGGTACTTAGCCATTTCTGAATTTGATGCACAACCCAACTTCTTATTTAGCATGGCATGAAGCTTCAGATTTGTATGGTTGTATATCCTATCCACCAAGTAATACTCCATGTGAAAAGTATCCAATGCCAATTCGTAGACTCCACTCCTTTCATCTAGAGTCCATCCTCTAACAGCCTTAAATGCATCTCTAATTAAATGCTTTACTGCTTCTAGTTTGAACAACATGCACAAATATTCCATAACCAGTTTCACAATTGGTAACCCTGGAGCTTTCAACTGATCTGCATGTACTTTCATACCCACTTCGAACATTTCTTCCAAATCAGATCTTGAACATTCTCTGACAATTTTGTTCCAAGTGTTGTAGACTTCATAGTTGTCATCCTTTGTTTTCAATCTGATATACTCTTTGCCATCCATCTCCATAATATCCCACTGGATAACTTCAGGAGGTTTGAATCCAACAGGTTCAACTGAGATAGGCTTTGGAATTTTATCCATTACCACCTTGTACATGTTTACATCTAAACTCTGTGGTACTTCCTGAGATTCAGCTTCGTTCTTAGGTGCCTCTTCTTCTTCAGCAACCTTTTCCTCTTCCTCTACTCTAGGATTCTTTTCATTCTTCTTTCTTTTGGCCATCATCTTAGTTCTCTTTAGAGTCTTTTGAACTTGCCCTATAGTAGCTTCCTTCTTCTTTTCTTCCCTTTTCTCTGCCTTTTCTTTGATAGGAGTTCCCTCTTCACTTTAAGGGAATGGTTGATTAATATTCACATCATGTCTCTCCTTGGCTTTCTTTTCAAACTCCACATTATCCTTTTCATTGCTTTTCAGCTTTCCCATTTCTTTCTCATATAGGTCCTTGATTTGATCAAAGGTCATCTTCACAAACATTTATTTCTTTACACCAATTGCACTCCTCAAGAAAGTTATCATCTTGTTTCTTTCCTGAGTTGCAAGGTAAGTTTGTGAAGGTCTTCTCTTCTTTGCACTTGTTCTGGCCATCATAGCCTTTCTCAAGCTCATTGCTCTTTGTTTTGCCTTCTCTGTTTCCAACCCTTTCTGGAATGCTTCATTTAACTCATTTGCAAGTGCTCTGGCCATTTCTCTGTCTTTTTCAACCTGCTCCTTTTCTGCTTGATCTAACTCTTCTTGCACTTTCTTTGCTAATGCTTCATCTGACTCAATCATCCTTTGCTTTTTGGATGGTTGATCAGATTCTATCATCTTTGCTTTTCCCTTTTTCCTTGAATTTGCAGCCATTTCTTTCTTCTCTATTTTCTTTGCTCCCCCTTCATTTATGACCACTCCCTTTTCTTTGGGAGTGTCATTCTTTGCTTTGACAAGCATTTCTGCTACTTCAATCTCCGTTGGTGTTAACTCTGTTACTGCTGCTTGTGAAGTTTCAGCAGCACTAACAGTTTCTGCTGCTTGTTTTGTCTCAACTGTAGTAACCATTTCTGCTTCTTGGGTTATAACTGCTGCTGGTGTTGTTTCTGCAGATTTCTTTTCTTCAACAAACTCCCCCTCAATCTGTTGATCTATCTGTTCTGAACTTGAATTCTCCCCCTTTTTGGAAGCATCCTTAGCACTGACCCTTTCTTCAGCACAAATTGCTTCTTTTTCTTTTTAAGTACCAACCTCTTCACCAGTTGCTTGAGTTTGGTAATTTGCACTTGTTGGGACAAAATTACCAGCTTCATTTCTTCTATTTCTTTCCCTTGTTTAAGAACATCTTGGTTGATGTTGCCCATTGTTTCCATCAATTCATAGTAGTTATATATGTCCTCACCTTCTCCAGAAGTGTTACCCTCTTTTGAAGGATCATGGGATCTTTTTGTAATGGAAGCCTTCTGCCTAGCAGAAGCACTATCCACCCATATGGTTTCTTGGCACCTGGGACCTTTGAATGATTGCTCATTCAAAGTTGCCATAGGGAAGGTCTTAGTTATGTTACCATTGTCCTTCTCTGTGCTAGCAGAAGTAGTGGCAGCCTTCTCACCTATATGCTCTTCCTCCTCCTCAGAGAGCACCTCCTTGGGGTTGGGAGACACCCTTTGGTTTCCCTATTTATATTCTGTAAAGGAGAATTCTCCCTTAGAGGGCTTAAAGGCTGAGTGGGTGAAGGTATAAGAAGGGAAGGAGCCTTCTTTACCTGTTTCCTTTTGTATGTTTGGGTGATTGGTGAAGTTGGTTTATCAAGAAGACTGGGGAATTGATTTAGAGTGGGAAGGTTGGGATTGGCTAGCAGTGGGATGGTCTAATGGGGACCTTGACCCTGCTGCCATACCTTCATCAGTGTGGGACACCACCATCATTGTAGAGAACAATGGGGTGTCTACTCCTTCCGAGTCCCTAGCAGATCTTCTCATATTTGAGAAAACCTTGCCTTTAGGGGGTTTAGGTACATATACCCCATCAAAATGAGGCATATCCGTCAATTCGTGGGTGATAACTTCTTCGATAAACCTGGGGTACATATAAAAGCTCTTTTTGCTTCCCAAGTTTGAGACAAGATCACTGAAAATCATTTTAGAAAAATTGTACTTTCTGGCAGTGGCCAAACACACCAAAGCATAAGCAATGGTGCTACTGAACTCACTCCTTCCAGTAGTCTTTTTAGAGATACAGTGCATAAGGGTATGGAGAAAGAAACGCCATTGGGGTGAAAATTTGGCTTTTGAGAACTTGAACACACCCAATGGGCCTCCATACCCCATTCTTGTAAGAGTAGAAAATAGTTCATTATTAGAGATAGAAGTTATACCAGAGGCATCGTCTAGACGTTGACTGATGCGAATTACCTCTTCAGTAACTGTCAAGGGCTTGCCACACACCTTTGTCTTGATCATTTGCACACCATTCTCAGTAACAATGGTGGCATTTGCCCATAATTGCCTTTGATGCTCGATATAGATTGATGGCGATACAGTGAGAGCATGGGCAATATGGGTTGTCTTGAGGAAATCCATAATCTGGTGGAAACCAGTGGCTTGTTTGGGCTTCTGTAGCATCGCGATTTCATTGTGCTCATCTATGAATGCCATTGATGCCATTTATCTTGAACGTTCTTGCCTGAAAGCTTTGAACTTGAGAGAGAAAGGGTTTAGAGCGCAAGTCAACAGTAGGCAATGAGTCGTTATGACTTTTTAGGCGGGCAAAGGGTATTTATAGTATTCGGGACATAAGCAGTATTAACCTAGAGCAGTATTAACTAACAAGCAGTATTAACGGCGAGCATTATTAACCACTAGTAGTATTAACGAACAAGCAGTATTAACTGAGAGCAGTATTAACCACTAGCAGTATTAACTAACTAGCAGTATTAACTGAGAGCAGTATTAAAACTGTACTAGCAGTATTAACCATATATATATCCTGAAAAAGAAGATTAGTAACACCACGAATAAACAATATACAGGTATTTAACCACTTTTTGAGAAGGGACTTATTCAGAGTTGATCATTCCCACACTTGTTACCAAGAAAGTGAATCTACCCACATCAAAGGCTTTGGTGAATAGATCAGCAAACTGGTTATCAGTATGAACTTTTACAACTTGAATAAGTTTCTTTTCATTGCAGTCTCTTATGAAGTGATACCTGATCTCAATGTGCTTTGTCTTTGAGTGCTTGATAGGATTATTCACAATGCTAATAGCACAACTATTATCAATAAAAATTGGAGTGTGTAGAAAGGTTACCACATAGTCCAGCATTTAATTCTGAATCCATAAGACTTGAGAACAGCAACTTGCAACTGCTATGTACTCTGCCTCTGTTGTAGATGTGGACACTGGGGTTTGTTTCTTGCACTGCCATGAAACTAGTCTTGCACCTAAAAACTGACATCGTCCAGAAGTAGATTTCCTGTCCAAGTTTGCTCCACCTAGATCACTATCTGAGTATGCAAGTAGGTCAAATGATGAGTCATGAGGATACCAAAGTCCCAATCTGGGTTGCCCTTTGAGATATCTGAATATCCTCTTAACAGCTTGATAGTGAGATTGCTTTGGCCTAACTTAGAATCTTGCACATACACAGACTGGAAACATTATATCTGGCCTAGAGGCTGTAAGATACATGAGAGAGCCAATCATGGACCTATAATGATGAACATCCATATCCTCCCCCTCAAGATCTGTTGTTATCTGCTTGTGTGTCTCCATAGGTGTGCTAGCAGGTTTTGAATCTGAGAAACCAAACTTGGTTAGAATGTCATGTACATACTTGGACTGACTGATAAAAATACCATCTGACTTCTGTTGAACTTGGAGTCCAAGGAAGAAAGTAAGTTCCCCCATGGAACTCATCTTGAACCTTTGATGCATTAGTTCCTCAAACTCCTTGCACATGTTGTCTCTTGTGGATCCAAAGATAATATCATCAACTTAGATTTGGACCAGCAAGATATCCTTCTTCTTTCTTTTTATAAATAGAGTCTTATCAATGACTCCTCTTTCAAAGCCATTTTCCAAGAGATAGGATGACAGAGTGTCATACCATGCTCTTGGAGCTTGATGCTGTCCATAAAGTGCTTTCTTCAATTTGTATACCCTGTCTGGATAGCTTGGGTTTTCAAACCCTGGTGGTTGACAGACATATACTTCTTCTTCAATTGAGCCATAAAGAAATGCACTTTTTACATCCACTTGATAGACTTTGAATTTCATATAAGAAGCATAACCCAGGAATAATCTAATTGCTTCTATCCTAGCCACAGGTGCAAATACTTCTTCATAATCTATTCCCTCTTCTTGTGTATACCCTTGAGCCACCAACCTTGCTTTGTTTCTTATTACTATGCCTGTTTCATCTCTCTTATTCCTGAAGACCTATTTTGTTCCTATTGCTCTTTGGCATTTAGGAAGGTCTACCAGATCCCAAACATCTTGAAGCTTGAATTGTAGTAGCTCTTCTTGCATTGCTTCTATCCAACTGGACTCTTTCATAGCATCATGTGCCTTCTTAGGCTCAAGCTGGGATAGAAAGCAAGAAAGCACTGTATGCTGTTGGTCTTGCATTTATTGAAGCCTGCTTTGATTTCTTGTCATCATAGGAGAAGATATATCTCATATTACCAGCTGTGGAGGATGATTCTTTTGAATTCTGGTGTGATGACTGGGTTCTTCATTAAGTCCCACCTCTAGATTTGAGTCATTCAACTCAACTGAGGTGTTTTCAGCAGCTACTTCTGGTTCTTGATTTTCTTGATTTTCCTCATCTCTACTTTCTTCTTCACTCTGATTTGGTCCAGTAGATGGTTCCTTTTCACAGTCTTCAACAGAATCCACTGTTGGTATGGGAAAGATCACAGATTGAGATATACTATCTTGAACTTGTGTAGTTCCTGATCCTCCACTCCTTGAACCTGCATAATCATCACTACTGAAACCAAAAGAGTTAGTTAGTGAATCAATGTCAAACAACCACTGAGGACCAAACCCAATAAGATTTGGTGTGTTCTCATTGCATTTGACATTGCCACTTTCTTCAATTATTCTAGAAGAAGAATTAAAAACTCTGTAAGCCTTACTCTGAGATGAATACCCAACAAGAAATCCATCATCTGCTTTGCTATCAAACTTACATAAGTGAGATTTGGTATTGAGAATTGTACAAGGACACCCAAAAGGTTTGAAAAATCCAACGAATGGTTTTCTTTTATTTAAAAGCTCATAAGGGGTCTTGTTCTTTGGCTTGACCACTAGAACTCTGTTTTAGACATAACAGGCAGTATTAACTGCTTCAGCCCAAAAGGTAATTGGCAGTTTTGAATCAGCCAACAGAGATCTAGCATCCTCTATTAGTGTCCTATTTCTCCTCTCAGCAACTCCATTCTGTTGAGCAGTCCTAGGGGCACTATATTGTCTCTCAATTCCTTTTTCTTCACAAAAGGTGTTTAGATCAAGATTTTTAAATTCAGTTCCATTGTCTGATCTAATGACTTTTACTTTTTGATTAGTTTGGATTTCAATTCTTAGGATAAAGGATTTGAACAGTCCACTTGTCTCATCCTTGGTCCTTAGAAAATATACCCAAGTAAATCTAGAGTAATCATCAAGAATAACCAAGCAGTAAGATTTCTTGCCTATACTCATAACATTTGTAGGACCAAACAGATCCATATGTAATAACTGGAGACAAGAAGAAATTGTATTTATCTCTTTGGTCTTATGAGAAGTTTTGTGCTGTTTGCCTTTAAGACAAGCAACACAATGATCGTCACATGAAAAGACTTTTGAAGGTAAACCTCTTACAAGGTTGTTTTTAACAAGTTTGTTCATTGTCTTGAAATTCATGTGACACATCCTTCTGTACCATAGAAAGGATTCATCTACAGAAGCTTTTGAAACAAGACAGTTCAGGGATGAATCACTATCAACATTGTCCATATCTAGACAATAAACATTGTCCTTTCTTGGAGTTCTAAGTAGTATCATGCTTTCATCAACTACCTTGAACCCTGGAGCAAGGATCATACACTCTGTATTAGTAAATAATATGCTATGTTGTTTGTCACAAACCTATGATACACTTAACAGGTTGTACTTTAACTGATCAACATAGTAGACATCCTCAAATGTCATCTTACCTTTTGTAACATTACCTTTTCCACTTATTTTACCACAAGTAAGATTATCTCCGAATGCAACATGTCCTCCATTGATATGCTTGAAATTCTGAAGGCATGACATGTTGCCTGTCATGTGCCTAGAGCAACCACTATCAACTTCCCATATGCTCTTTCCCTTGAGCTGTTGGTTGCCCTGCACATATAATAAATCAGTTAGTATGAATTAGGCACCCAAGCCAAAGTGGTCTTGGGTACCCCTTTCTCATCAAAATACTTACATTCTTTCTTGACAAGATTTTTAAATTTTGACTCCTCATTTCTAGAGTACTTTGTCACAATGATGGGTTTAGAAACACATTTGCTAGAAGCAGTACTGGTTTTAGAAGTACTAACTGCATTAGCAGCACTTGCATGCTTAGCAGTACTAACCTTGTTAGTAGTAGTAACTGTGTTAGCAGTATTAAAATTTTCAGCAGTACTAACACTGGTAGCAGCAGTAATGCTTCTAGCAGCACTATCTCTGTCAGCAGTACTAACAGTTTTAGTGCTTTTAGGCACCCATATTTTGATACTTTCTTTTAAAACCTTTTTCTTCATGGGGCCTTTGGTTTCAACAGATTTCTTCTCCACATGTTTCTTTGCAGTCGTCCTATAACCAACAGGTTTTTGCACAAATCTTTGAAAGTTCATCTGTTGGTTAATAGGATTAAAGAAACAGTACTTAGCCAAATGATTCAGTTTGCCACATATGAAACAGGGTTTTGGTCTGATTATTTTATTCAGATCAACTCCTTGTTTCTGAGCCCATTGATTATTCCAGTTTCTTTGGTTACCTCTTTTTATACCAGAATTTAGGCTCTCGGATTTATTGCAAGCACACTGTTTCAAGGTCCAGGATTCACAACAGTGGTTTGTTTGTAATGGACCTTGTTATCCTTTCCTTTGAAATTCTCTATCTCCTTAGACTTGACCCAGATTTTTCCACATCCCTCATTGGTGATAATGTTGTTTTCTAATGGTATCTCTTTACTCACAGCATTATTCCTATTCTCACTGGCTTCTTTCTCAGTCAAATCCTTAACTACTACCTCATCCAAGGATCTATCTTAAAAGCTTCCTCAGACAAATTCTTTTTCTCCTTGGTCTCTAACAACTCTGAAGTAGGAGAGATATAGTTGTTGTTGTAAGGAGGGGGTGTATTGTTGTATCCAATACCAGGCTTCATCTTATCATGAATTTGAGCCTTTAGAAGAGAATCCATTGCTTTTGAAGCATATGAAAACTTTTCTATGTCAAGCATAACCTTAGACAGTTCTTCTTTCAGCCTGTCATTCTCTTCTATGGACTTAGACAGTTTTGTCTCTAACTCATTCTTTTCCCACTTCCAGTAGTTTGTGTCATAAGAGTGTTGAAGTTCATTAGCTTGAAAGCCTCTGATTTGTTCTTCAAATCTTTCTACTATCAACACATAGTCTCTTCTGTCCTTTTCTAATCTTTTGAGGTCATCACGCATGCTTTGGTTGTGATCCCTGTACCTTTTGACAGTGTCTATGCAAGATTGAGTGCAAAGATTAGAAATTACCTCAGAGGGGAGATCAGACACTTCTGCCATAAGAGCTTGATTCTGAATGGCTTCCTCAGCTTGGTCACTCTAGTCAAACCCCATTCCTTGTTGAGAAACAAGGGCTTGAGCAGGGTTATTGTTTTGATTGTTGCCTACATTCTGAGCTTGTTGGTGGTTGTTGTTTGGAACACCACTTCTGCACTCTCTAGCAAAGTGTCCCTTCATGTGGCACTTATAACATTCCACCTTTGTCTTGTCAAAACCAACTCCATCTTCTCTTCTTTGAGAGAAGTTGTTCCTCCCTGTTCTTTTAATAAACTTCTTTACCCTCATAGATAACATGGTCATTTGCCATTTAATGTCCATCTCCTCCAGGTCATCAGGGTGAAGTTGTTCCAGATCATCATTAATCAAAGAGTTGTTGCTGTGACTGGACAAAAAGGCTTCAAAGATAGTTTCAGTGCCTTTTTCTGAATTCACTCCACTGGCAGCACTAACTGCTTCAGGGTTGGCAGTAGTATCAGTAGATGCTGATAGAAGTGTAACATTGTGAATATATCCAGTGGGCTTCTTCTTGATTTCTACCTCAGTTTCAAAAACTCTTAGATCATTATATAAATCATCAAGTTCCTTCTCTTCCAGATTGTCACTCTGTCTATATGAGACAGTGTACATAGTCCATTCATCCCCAAGAGATCTGAGGAACTTTCTGTTGATATCATCTTGCTCCATCTTCACTCCTACAGTAGCCAGTTCACCAATAAGCTTGTTGAACCTATCAAAAGTTTGAGTCATAGACTCATTCTTTGAAGAAGTGAAGTTCTCATATTGCTGCTTTAGAACATCTCTTTGATTTCTTTTGATGCTTTTAGTTCCAGCAAATCTTTCTCTAGAGCATTCCAAAGAATCTGAGCATCAGTGAAGTTGCAAAATTGATGCTGATATTCATTGGGGATGGCCAAGAGCAGAGTGCTCAAGGCCTTCATCTCTATCTGTCTGATCTTCCTCTCACCATCTGTCTTTGGTGGAGGTCTTTTCCCATCTGGTCCAATCTTTCCTGCTTCAGAAGGACCATTCTCAATGATATCCCTCATTGAGTAGCCAGTGAGAAGAATGTATTGCCTAATTCTGATCTTCCACATGTCAAACTCACTGGGTTTGAGCATTGGAACCTTAGAGACCAGAATACTTTTTGATTCTACAAAGTTTTCCATGATGAATGAATAGATGTTTCTGAGAGAACAAGCTCTGATACCACTTGTCAGGATCGAATTGTCAACAAGATTTATGAATACTCAGAAACAATATTAAAGAAGTTGCGGAATAACACTTTGATATTCAATGTAACAGTAAACAAACAGTATATGATTAATAACTTGTAAACTTGTATTGAATGATTAAAATCACAAGATTACACACTCAACCTCAATTTTGAAGAACAGACTCTTTCAAGACGAATTCTACTTCTCTAGAATTAGGATCTATGCCTTGAGGTTGATTCTCTCTAGAACAAAAACTTAGAATTAATTGATTATACTAAACTATTCTATCAATTCTATACATATACTGAATAAAAGATAATTACAATAAATAAAATATCTTCAGTTGTGACATTTGCCTTCCGGAACCTCCAGGTTAGCACCCGAGCTGTGTAAATCACGGTTAAATATATAGGAACACCCTTCTACGAGCTAATTTTATAGGCAAGGGCTTTAGTTTCCTAAGGTTCCCGGCAGTGCGCTTAGAATATCCGGTCACTGCGCGTAACGGGATACACAGTCTTATAAAATGTCAATCTGATAAAATTAACATTTTATTTTATTAATAGTAATAATAATGAGTGGGTTAATTATAAAATTTAATTAACCAAATATAAATTCTAAATTTTAAGCAATCAAAACAAAAATTTAAGCAAATAATTGAGAATTCACCTACCCATAACCTATCTTTTTATAAAAATTACATTATATATATATAAAACTTAAATAAAAAAATATATATATTTTGTTTAAAGAAATGGCCATGTGGCCGGTTTCCCCCCCCCCCCCCCCTATTCCACATTTTTATTTCCAAATCCTTCACAAATCTACTCACTTTCACCACTCACTTTCTCACTCTAACTTCTCAGTACAATTCACTCTACATTCTATCCTTCATTTTCTCTCAAGAACATCATCAAACCATCATCATCTTCATGAAGTTTCAAGTTTTCCAAGAGTCTTGAGGTAAAACCTACATCTTTTCTTTTATACATACACTTTCAAAAGTGTTATTGTTCTCCTTAAAATATTTTTTTTATCATCTTTGAATCTTAGTGTTTGTAGATTTGTTCCCAACAACGTGTTATATGTCAAAATGGGAATAAAATCCATGATCAAACCAAAGTTAAGATCAAAGGAAGAACTTTTGAAAAATCTAGTGTACATGCATGTGTTTGATACAAACATTTTCTTACTTAGATTCTCCAAAATATGCATAAAACCATCATATGTATATATATATATACATATAGACTAAAATACCTACTCTAAACTTTATGCATGTATATATATCCTTCTTTATAATCTAATAAATGATGTCTTACAAAATTTATGATAAAAAGCTTTGTAAAAACGTTTTCAACCAAGAAACCCCAAAATATAGGTCTAAAGGTGTTAAAATGTTCATAAAATTTAGTTATTTCAATTTTTATTTTCTGTCAGATTCATTGCATGTATTTTGGACATAACTTGAAAAATATGGACTCAAATGCTATGAATCTTCTTCTGGAATTTAATCTAATGAAATACCAATCAAACCCCACTGGAATCACTCAAAAATATTGAGTTTTGACCCCTTAACCTTACCTCTAAAGTTTATGGTGCAATCAGAATCCGACTGGACAAAATCTTGCAATCAATCAACCATAACCATCATGGAAAACCATAAAAAATAATGATTCTTTTTCTGGAAGTAACTTTAATGATCTGGGAACCAAACAAAATTTGATTCACTTGAAAATATAAAGATTTGAGTACTCAACCATCATTAACAAGTTGAGTGTGCAAAAAGCAACTTTCTGTCAGATTGGGACACTTGTCTTAAAACGGATGTAACTCACTCATTATTGGTCCAAATAAGATGAATCTTTTTCTGGAAGTTTATTCCTTGAATAAGGAACAAAACCCAACTTGAATCACCAGAAAAGAGTAAGTTTTGACCCTTCAAATGATCAAGACAACAAGAAGGTGTACACTGCATGGATCCCTGTGACCAATGAACTTTAAGAACATAATTGCCCTATCTAATCAACTCCAAAAAGTGTGTTACCTATGCCAAAAGTTCACCAAGGCAGTAAATTAAACACTATAAAAATTTGCTAAAATAATAACATATGGAAAATGGTTATAGTATCATTA
The DNA here is from genome assembly GCA_023525745.1 of Arctium lappa. Taxonomy (NCBI): domain Eukaryota; kingdom Viridiplantae; phylum Streptophyta; class Magnoliopsida; order Asterales; family Asteraceae; genus Arctium; species Arctium lappa. The sequence goes on along the minus strand of CM042059.1, from coordinate 50,616,532 downwards.
AAAGTAGGCATAAAATTTTGACAGCTTAAGTCAAGGGTCAGATTTGTTAAAAAGAGGATTTTTGGACTTTATAACTTTATAATTTATTCAAAGATTTATATATTTGTACTTGAAATCACATTATAGTATATAATTTAGTAATTAGACTAAAACAACTAATTGAATGATTTTGGACTAAAATATACACTTATTGGCATTTCATAAATCACTCGGAAGGATTATTTGGACTTAGGGACGAGTAATGACGTATTTTCCTTGTGGCATCTTTCGTTATAGGAAATATAGGGACTAACGACCTTCGGTGATCACTTTCTCAAAATCCTCGCACTTTCTCCAAAAGGTGAGTATTCACAGCCCCACTTTTATCGTTTTAATTGATTATTGGGGTGGAAAGCAAGTTTAAATTGCGTATTTAAAGATTCATGAGAATGGTTTTAAAGTATTGCAAATTGGAAATTTATAAGGCTTTGTTAAAAGCGTTTGGAATTATAAGCTATATGATAAGTATGCAATTGATGTGTTGAGTATTAAATGTTAAGACCCCGTGACACTACTATTAACTCGAAGAAAATCGGGCCTATAGTATTAGTGGATAGCGCTATTTGGTGTGACAAGCCCACCTTATGCTGACGAGCAGGGGTGCACTATACTAGAGAAGATGACTAAACATGTGGCTTGAACCACCGCTGAGTTAGTTCATCGGGGGCGTTGAAATTGGTCAGGGACGGATTAGTAGTGGCTCAACGTAATTTTTATCATTGCATACCTCTTGTCATATAAACTAAGTTATGATACTCATGAATCAAAGAATTGAAGTTTGGTTTATACGTATGTTTTACAAATGACAACTTGCATATAAAAATGATTTGTGCATATTTAAAACCTGTGAACTCACCAACTCTTTGTAGTTGACCTTGTTTTATACATGCTTTTCAGGAAGTCAAGAAGGTAGACATCGATGTTTAAGCTACCTGAATATTGTTTTGAAGCAGGCTTACCTTTACGAATATATTCCGTTATGTTTAAGATTTTGGAAATTGTAAATGATGATAAGTATTTTTTTTATGTAATGTTTTAAATAATTAAATTGTATGGTGGTATGAACTTTAATCTTGTGCTATGCGTATCGAGCTGTTATGCCCCGTGTTTCAGCTTTAGCGAGGTGTGACAGATTTGGTATCAGAGCCACAGGTTATAGGGAATACCGGTTTTATTATAAAACCATACACTATAACCTCTATTTCCAAAAAAAAAAAAAAAAAATTGTTTTACAAATAAAATTACGAATTCGAGTATACTACTAGTATGACTAGAATATGTTTCATATTATTATATTCTAACTTAAACGAAGCTTGATCACCCTCGTTTAATTTAGATGTATATAATGGGGACATGGACCGGTTATGCTAGGGGTTACTAAAAATAGAAACTTTTGTTCATGAAAATGAAAAGCATGGCTGTTATGTGAGTTTGCATGGTATTTTTGGGTTTTGATAAATATTTTAGCATGTTTTAACAAATTAAACTTCGTCAATTACCGCAGTCATTATGTCACGGACACCACCTCACCGAGAGCAGTCACCTGACGAGTCAGGCTATTTTCCTCACATACCTAGAGGGGATACTTCTAGGAGTGAGGACTTTGACCCATCCGAGCATAGTTTTTCAGAGTCTGGTCAGTCTCCTGAGAGATCCGTCACACCTTTGACCGATTCATCTTCACAGTCTGTACCTAGAGCGAGAGACCGGGGCATCGCTCGGATGAGTGTGCGGCCACCCGTTCGGGAGACCTTTACCATCCCACGTAGGGATGAAGCTGGGCCCTCCCGACCGAGAAGAAGGAGAGTATCGCCACCGCCATGTGTTGGGATACCGGTGCCACGTCCAGCTGGTATGACAACAGCTGAGAGCTATTGGGTTTCGGGCATGTCCCGAGACATAGAGCTGTTTAGGATGGAGTTAGAGCATCATGGGCATTCCATTGACGCACTCCTGTCTATGTTGAATTCGAATGATCAGATTGTGGATGGGGTTATATCGATGATGAGCATGAGTGACCAGATGGTGAATGGAATTATGGGTGGGCTGGTTGATACTAGGGCGGCGGTGAGGAGGCTGTACGCATGTTTATCCTTAGGGATGGGATTTGTGGTGGTTGTGATCGCATGGTTGATGATGTTTTTCATGCATCGGTAGTCTAGTTTGATAAAGAATATTTGGGATGTTAAACTTTCTTTTGGTAGCATGTAGTCCGTTGTTTTGAACAATTACTTTTTGCATGGCTACTACTTTTGGTTGGATATTAAACTTTTGATGTGGTATCTTTATAATTTTGAAAATGTCTATGAAATGATGATTATGATTACTTACAACGTGTGGTTTTGAAATATATGTTGTTAATATATGATGTATCGAATGTATGTTTAATCAATTGCAATGAATATATATTGTATTAAGAACGTAGAATAGATATAAAATGAGTACGGATATAGTAATAGATGATGATTAGATTTTAATTTGAAACTTTGCCTTAGAATTATGCCTCCAAGAAGGGAAAACCCCGAAATTACGCGACTCGTGTCTGAACAAATCTTAGCTGCACTTCCCAATATAGTTAGACAGGTAGCGGCAGGTTTGAATGCTAATCAAGTTGACAATCCAAGGGTCGGTACAAACGGAGATAAAGAATGTACATATAAGACCTTTAGATCTTGTAACCCGAAAGAATTCCATGGTACTGAAGGAGCTGTTGGATTATTAACTTGGATTGAAGGAATGGAGTCCGTACCCCATATTAGTAAGTGTACAGAAGCAAACAAGGTGGCGTTTACAGCTTGTCTACTGCAAGGGAGAGCGTTGACATGGTGGAATACTCAGGTTCAAACACGAGGACGGGATGCTGCTAACAAAGTCACATGGGATGAATTTAAGGAGATGCTTAAAGAGGAATATTGTCCGAGGAGTGAAATGAAAAAGTTACAAGCGGAGTTATGGGATCACAAAATGAAGGGAAATGATATAGATGCATACACAGCACGATTTCATGAATTGGCAAAGATGGTACCACATTTGGTAACACCAGAAGAGAATCGAGTGGACAAATATATCTGGGGTTTAGCTCCATTAATCCGAGGGGATGTGACTTCGGGAAATCCAAAAACCCTCCAAGAAGCAGTAAACTTAGCAACCAAACTTACCAACAATGCCAACCGTTCGGGACTTTTCACTAATGACAGAGCTAAGGGAAAGAGGAAGATTGAGGAAACTTTAGGGAGACAGTTTGACAGGAGCCGAGGAAAGGAGCAAAGAATAGTGGGGAATTATGGAATCCAAGCTCAGGCTACTGACAAAGGAAAAGGAACGTATCCAAAATGTGACAAGTGTAACAATCATCACACTGGGAATTGTATTATTTGTCACAAATGCAACAGAGGGGGTCATTATGCGAAGGATTGTAAGATTGGGGGAAGACGAGTTTGTTTTGAGTGTGGAAGTCCGGATCACTTCAAGAACACCTGTCCCAAGATGAACAGAAGGCTGAATCTTAATCAAGCTCAACCAGCCAACATGGGGAATCAAAGAGGTCAGGCATGGGGTCGAGTATTTGAAATTGGGGCAGAGGAAGCAAGGCAAAACCTAGATGTGATGTGATTACAGGTACGTTTCTCTTAAATAATCATCCTGCATCTGTATTATTTGATGCCGGGGCAGATAGAAGTTTCGTATCACTAAATTTTAGATCAAAATTAATCGAAAACCCCAAAAGTTAAAAGAAATTTTTGCCATCGAATTTGCTAATGGACAAGAAGTTAGGGTCAAGGATGTAATTTCGAACTATACCCTAAACCTAGCTGAAAAGGAATTTAGTATAGGCTTAATTCCAATTAAGTTAGGAAGTTTTGACATAATTGTGGGCATGGATTGGTTGTCTAAAAAGCAAGCGGAAATATGATGTTCTGAGAAAACTCTTCGAAATCCATTATCAGAAGGAGAAGTACTTTTTGTACATGGAGAGAAGCCCAAAAGGAATTTAAAGATGGTATCATGGATGAAGATGCAGAATTATCTGAGGAAAGAGTACGTTGCATTTCTAGCGCATGTAGTAAATAAAGAGAATAAGAAAAACGCATTCAAGATATTCCTATAGTCCAGGATTTTGCCGAAGTATTTCCTGATGAATTACCCGGATTACCCCCACCAAGACAAGTTGAATTCCGCATAGATTTAATTCCAGGAGCTGCACCAGTATCCAATGTGCGCCATATGAAGCTTTATACGGACGTAAGTGTAGATCCCCACTCAATTGGATGGAAACCAGTGATAGTCAATTGATCGGGCCTGATATTATACAAGAAACCACTGATAAAATATCTACTATCCAGGATAAACTAAAAGCTGCGAGAGACCGTCAAAAAAGTTATGCAGATAACCGTAGAAAGCCGTTAGAATTCCAATCGGGTGATAAAGTCCTTCTGAAAGTGTCACCTTGGAAAGGATTGGTTCGATTTGTGAAAAGAGGTAAATTGAGTCCAGGATATATTGGCCCATTCGTGATGCTAGAAAGAATTGGACCAGTAGCTTATAAACTCAAATTACCACAAGTGATGAGTGCTATACAGGACACTTTTTATGAGTCAAATTTAAAGAAATGTTTAACTGATGAATCATTGGTTATAAATCCTGAAGTGGTTCAGATTGTCGAGCGTTTGCGCTTCGTAGAAAAACCAATTGAAATCGTTGACCGGGAAGTCAAACGCCTGAGGCGTAGTAAAATTTCAATCTTGAAAATTCGTTGGAACTCGAGTCTTGTACCCGAGTACACCTGGGAGCCGGAAGATCATATGAAACTCAAGTATCCCCACCTCTTCACAAAGGATCAGTCCAGAGATAGCAATCATTAATTTCGGGACGAAATTCTTTTAAGGAGGGGAGACTGTGACATCTGCCTTCCGGAACCTCCAGGTTAGCACCCGAGCTGTGTAAATCACGGTTAAATATATAGGAACACCCTTCTACGACCTAATTTTATAGGCAAGGGCTTTAGTTTCCTAAGGTTCCCGGCAGTGCGCTTAGAATATCCGGTCACTGCGCGTAACGGGATACACAGTCTTATAAAATGCCAATCCGATAAAATTAACATTTTATTTTATTAATAGTAATAATAATGAGTGGGTTAATTATAAAATTTAATTAACCAAATATAAATTCTAAATTTTAAGCAATCAAAACAAAAATTTAAGCAAATAATTGAGAATTCACCTACCCATAACCTATCATTTTATAAAAATTACATTATATATATATAAAACTTAAATAAAAAAAATATATTTTTTTTAAAGAATTGGCCATGTGGCCGGTTCCCCCCCCCCCCCCCTATTCCACATTTTTATTTTCAAATCCTTCACAAATCTACTCACTTTCACCACTCACTTTCTCACTCTAACTTCTCACTACAATTCACTCTACTTTCTCTCCTTCATTTTCTCTCAAGAACATCATCAAACCATCATCATCTTCATCAAGATTCAAGTTTTCCAAAAGTCTTGAGGTAAAACCTACATCTTTTCTTTTATACATACACTTTCAAAAGTGTTATTGTTCTCCTTAAAATACTTTTTTTATCATCTTTGAATCTTAGTGTTTGTAGATTTGTTCCCAACAACGTGTTATATGTCAAAATGGGAATAAAATCCATGATCAAACCAAAGTTAAGATCAAAGGAAGAACTTTTGAAAAATCTAGTGTACATGCATGTGTTTGATACAAACATTTTCTTACTTAGATTCTCCAAAAGATGCATAAAACCATCATATGTATATATAAATATATATACATATAGACTAAAATACCTACTCTAAACTTTATGCATGTATATATATCCTTCTTTATAATCTAATAAATGATGTCTTACAAAATTTATGATAAAAAGCTTTGTAAAAACGTTTTCAACCAAGAAACCCCAAAATATAGGTCTAAAGGTGTTAAAATGTTCATAAAATTTAGTTATTTCAATTTTTATTTTCTGTCAGATTCATTGCATGTTAGTATTTTGGGCATAACTTGAAAAATATGGACTCAAATGCTATGAATCTTCTTTTGGAATTTAATATAATGAAATACGAATCAAACCCCACTGGAATCACTCAAAAATATTGAGTTTTGACCCCTCAACCTTACCTCTAAAGTTTATGGTGCAATCAGAATCCGGCTGGACAAAAAATCTTGCAATCAATCAACCATAACAATCATGGAAAACCATAAAAATTAATGATTCTTTTTCTGGAAGTAACTTTAATGATCTGGGAACCAAACAAAATTTGATTCACTTGAAAATATAAAGATTTGAGTACTCAACCATCATTAACAAGTTGAGTGTGCAAAAAGCAACTTTCTGTCAGATTGGGACACTTGTCTTAAAACGGATCTAACTCACTCATTATTGGTCTAAATAAGATGAATCTTTTTCTGGAAGTTTCTTCTTTGAATAAGGAACAAAACCCAACTTGAATCACCAGAAAAGAGTAAGTTTTGACCCTTCAAATGATCGAGACAAGCAGAAGGTGTACACTGCATGGATCCCTGTGACCAATGAACTTTAAGAACATAATTGCCCAATCTAATCAACTCCAAAAAGGGTGTTACCTATGCCAAAAGTTCACCAAGGCAGTAAATTAAACACTATAAAAATTTGGTAAAATAATAACATATGGAAAATGGTTATAGTATCATTAAAAGTAGGATTTTTGGACTTTATAACTTTATAATTTATTCAAAGATTTATATATTTGTACTTGAAATCACATTATAGTATATAATTTAGTAATTAGACTAAAACAACTAATTGAATGATTTTGGACTAAAATATACACTTATTGGCATTTCATAAATCACTCGGAAGGATTATTTGGACTTAGGGACGAGTAATGACGAATTTTCCTTGTGGCATCTTTCGTTATAGGAAATATAGGGACTAACGACCTTCGGTGATCACTATCTCAAAATCCTCGCACTTTCTCCAAAAGGTGAGTATTCACAGCCCCACTTTTATCGTTTTAATTGATTATTGGGGTGGAAAGCAAGTTTAAATTGCGTATTTAAAGATTCATGAGAATGGTTTTAAAGTATTGCAAATTGGAAATTTATAAGGCTTTGTTAAAAGCGTTTGGAATTATAAGCTATATGATAAGTATGCAATTGATGTGTTGAGTATTAAATGTTAAGACCCCGTGACACTACTATTAACTCGAAGAAAATTGGGCCTATAGTATTAGTGGATAGCGCTATTTGGTGTGACAAGCCCACCTTATGCTGACGAGCAGGGGTGCACTATACTTGAGAAGATGACTAAACATGTGGCTTGAACCACCGCTTAGTTAGTTCGTCGGGGGGCGTTGAAATTGGTCAGGGACGGATTAGTAGTGGCTCAACGTAATTTTTATCATTGCATACCTCTTGTCATATAAACTAAGTTATGATACTCATGAATCAAAGAATTGAAGTTTGGTTTATACGTATGTTTTACAAATGACAACTTGCATATAAAAATGATTTGTGCATATTTAAAACCTGTGAACTCACAAACTCTTTGTAGTTGACCTTGTTTTATACATGCTTTTCAGGAAGTCAAGAAGGTAGACATCGATGTTTAAGCTACCTGAATATTGTTTTGAAGCAGGCTTACCTTTACGAATATATTCCGTTATGTTTAAGATTTTGGAAATTGTAAATGATGATAAATATTTTTTTTATGTAATGTTTTAAATATTTAAATTGTATGGTGGTATGAACTTTAATCTTGTGTTATGCGTATCGAGCTGTTATGCCCCGTGTTTCCGCTTTAGCGGGGTGTGACATCAGTATATATTCCATGAATATCTTCAGCTTTCCATGTTTATCTTTAAACACGATCTCTTCAGCATTATTTTCACATTATCTCAAAAGCAGCATTAACTACTAAGCAGCACTAACATCTAGCAGTACTAACTAGCTAAGCAGTACTAACTTTGTTCAAGCAGCACTAACTTTGACTAGCAGTATTAATTCTACTAGCAGTAGTAATACTCAGCAGTATTAACTTTTGAAGTCCTCTGGCAGTAGTAACTCTGAACTAGCAGCATTAACCATACTTAAGCTTTTCTTCAGTTCCCAACAGCCACCCATCCCTCCACCACTCAAATTCTGGACCTTGGAATAAACTGCAGAAGGGTCGCAGAGGTCTTCGAGCTTCCCACTAAGACCCAGCTAAATCTAACAAGATACTCTGACGAGCCCTCTGATGATGAGATTCTGGAGTTCCTTCGGTTCATAGGGTACGCTCACCAATTTCCAAAAGGACCGACTTTAGACGTCAGAACCTTCCACCTCTGTGGAACGTTCTCTTCTCTATTCTAAATCGCTGCTTGACCTGCATGGTAGGCAGCCCTGACCAATCTACCCATACCATACTCGCAATAATGTATGGTGTGTACTACGATTTGCCTCTGGAATATGCAACTCTAATATTCAGGGAAATCAGAAACGCGGTCATAGCTATGTAAGAGGACCAAGCTCGAGGCACAGAACTCAAAAATCTTGTCTTCAACATATTTTTTACCATTCTGCTAGGAGACGCTCTGATAGGCGAAGGGAAGTTACCTACAGAGGGTAAGATGATCAAGGTCTACGACATGAAGTCGCACAAGCCCACAGTTCTCCAATCTGGGTATCCTGGAGCAAGACCTCTGCCAGCACGAATCTTGGCTTACCTGAATAGTGAAGATGGGGTAAAAACTTACATTTGTGGGCACAAGACTCCTGCACCGAGTCCTGCAACCCTCCCACGTGTAGGATTCCAAGTGAGTGAGATAGCAATCTACCTTAGGACAGAGATAGGTGAGCGACCTGTTGTTTGATCAGAGGATGATGAAGGAGCTGAAGTACAGACAGAAGTTATGGGTGAGAAACGAGAAAAGAAGCTTAAAAAGAAAATAACTCCTAAAAAGAGAGTCGCAGAAGAAGAGGCTCCAAAATCCCCAACAGAGGTTGCCAAGCCAAATAAGAAGGCTAAGAAATTGACCAAGGCAACAACCTCTGAACCTATTCCATCTCCATCCATGAGTGAACCTGCAGAGTCCGAACAACCTCTGCAGAGGAAAAGAAGAAAAGCCCAAGTCATTGAAAGTTCTGAGGAATGGCCATCCAGCCCTCTCCGAGTCGCAATGGCCATAGTTGAGGAGATACAGAAGCTGCACTCGGGAACCTTAGTAGAATTCTCAGATTTTGCAGTGACAGACGTTACGGGGCTGTCAAGCTCTGACGATGAGGGTCAAAGAATCACGGAGGAGATAGGAGAAAAAGATGCCCTTGGCACACCACCAAAACAAACTCCCAGTGCAACCCACACTTCTACCCCGCCTAAACCATCTGGACAGAGGATATTTTTTCATCCTCTGTGCCACCATCCGAGGAAACTAAAACCACCTCACCATCTCAAAAGGGTGAGAGTGTTGCTCTGCATGTCCATTTGCCCCATGACACATCTCTTTCACAGACAGAGGTATTCGTTACCTCTGTCACACACAAGAGTGACACCCAAACCACCTCAGAGTTGGTGGTGCGAGAACACGATGATTATGTGGCTCTAGAACAACCACAGGATCCATTCAACATCGATCTTAAGGGAGTCTCTGAACCCTCCCCCAAAGAACGTGTTGACAGAACTTCCATAGGTGCTTCCTCTATGGAACATCGAGGATTGGAAGGAAATCCTCCAGAGCTTATCATAAAAACAGGCTCTGAAGGTGCCAAAGACTCGTTGGCTAAATCTGGAACATATGTTGTTCCAGAGGTTACCTCTGACACCTTTGTCACAAAGGCCGAGTTTAAAGCCTTTGCTGACATGGTGCTCAAAAAACTTGACGAGTTTCAAAGCTCGATCTCCAGAGATTCCCAAGACAACTCTCAAATCCTTGCAGAGGCCCTAAAAGCTAATACTGAAGCTCTACAAACACTCAGTACAAACTGCGCAAAAAGGGCTGATCTTCAAGCTTGTGGAAATGCCATCATTGCACACTCCCATCAGATTGATGTTCTGGGAGACCTTTGCACAGAGGAATTTCCAAAATATGCTATGAACGGAGTTCAGACCGGAGTGGTCGAAATGGCCAGGCTCAGAGAGGAAATAAAGGACATAACTCGCAGGGTTATGGTCCCGGCTCACACACAGGCATCAACCTCTGCCCCAGACCCCTCTGTGTTTGCAACAAAATACGACTTGGAAACCATGGGCAATCAGTTTCTGTAAAACCAAAACCTCCTTCGATCCGACTTCAACGACCAAGGAAAGAAGGTGGCAGTAGACTTGAAAAAAACCGTAGCCACATTTCGATTCAAGTCTGATGTGGAAAATCAACGCCCTATCTTTGGCTGCAGAAGACTCCCTACAGAAGATCAACCAACATGCTGAAGACCACCTCTGTAAAGGAAGAAGAGAAAGGCCCCTGCTACTTGCCAAGCGGAGGCCTCGCAGAAGAGGGCTCACCATGATGATCAGGACCCAGATGCCTCTGGCCCTGGCCATCATGAGGGGGAGAAGGCCTTAATACCAAAAGCACCTGTCATCTCTGCCACTCCTCTCCAAACCCTGCCCTTACAAAAAACATCTTCAGAAGCACACAAATCATAGAATCTCATGCCTAGTGCCTCTGCAGACCCAATACCGTCTTCAACTTTCGAAGGAACAACCTCTGAAGGGTCTCAGAAAGGGAAGGTCAGTGTGGGCTATGAACAGATCGCAGAAGGACTCGCAAAGTTTGTTGAACCCTCAAGTCCTGAACTCATGCCTACTGCACCCACACCTACTGTACAGTTTCAAAGTCTTGATCCAACAAACGCTGCAGATACTTCAGAGACCTCTCCACGGAAGAAAGATCAAAAGGACAGAGTCAAAGAGATTGTTCAATCGATGAACGCCATGAGAGTTCCAATCCCAAGGCCTCCACCGAAAGAACTTAAATTTCAAGAAAACATTCATACCTATCTTTACAGCGCAGAGCCCGAAGCTGTCTTCTTAGCACCAAATCTACATCCCTTAATCAAAGAAGACATCAGAAGACGCTTCGAGCAAACTGCATTAGAAAGGGATGAAGTATTTTCCACAAAAGATATCAAAACCATGATGAGGATCTCTCTGCACTCCTTCGCCAACAAGTCAATCATGTATGCAAAATACTTAGTTGAGAGAAAAGATGGGAAGCAATACACGTTCACCGATGCAGACTTGAAGAACCTCTGTGCCTACGATCTTCCTCAACTACATGCCTTCACAGAGCAAAGACTTGAAAAGCGTAAGGAGTATATGATAGCGAATGGCAGAATCAAGGAGGTGATGCGCGAACATGTAAAATATCACAGCAAAATGGACTTCGAGGTAGTTCTACAACTCGGATTCGAGAAGTTGTCGATCACCAAACCACATGACCAATTCCCCAGAATCGAGAATGTTCCTTCTAACTCCTTAATCACAAAGCCTGAGTTCGGATTCATCTACAGAGACGATGATGGGCTTAAAAAAAATGTATTGGCCAAATCAAAGTCACAAGTATTCGAACAATACTCTGCAGAAGATAAAGAATACGATTCTGAGGAAGAATGGATCTGAGACTGAGCAAGCGGGACCTGCAGAGACAATGATCGGACAGATTGATGCACAACTGAAGTACAGGGAACTCATTCTATCGATGAGAAAAACACTAGCTGAAAGCTTTACCAACCCGATAAATGATTTTCCCCAATGACTTCTGTAATCTTTTGTTGTTCATTCATGTATTTCAATGCTTAATGTAATTGCCTTCTGGAATTTTTCTTTTACGAATGAATATCATTTTTCAGAGGTTGAGTTCCTTTCTCATTTTTTGTTTCTAGCTTAGCCATCGCTCCAACTTCCATTTTTTTTTTCAATACTTAGGGGGAGATTGTTAGATCCACTCTCATTGTATAGAAGTATTGAAAAATAGGCTAAGTATGTGAATTGCAGAAGCCTACCGCTGAACACTCAAGTACACCACAGAAGGTGCAAAGCTCAGAGGTTACTCCGCAGAAGATCTACCAGAAGTCAAACCTGATAATAATTCTTGGATCACAGAGCCTCTGTGATCACTCATAAAGACTTTGTGAAGGCCAACCTCTGGAGATCAACGTTGAAGCTTTTCTAAGAGTTCAAGACAAGACCACGTGAGACCTGTTGTACGAAGATCCTCAAGATCAAAGTAATGGGCGTCCCACGATGTTTACTTTCCAGATGGCATTCCGTTTATGGAATGTCAGTTTTTGTCTTGTACTAAGGGGTACATCCCTCTTGTATATTAAGGGAGTACCACCTTAGAGCAAAGTAGCACACACGAAAATAGCAGTCTGTATAATCCTTGAGCACATTTTGCATATACCAGTGCGTGTTCTTGGTGTTCTTGAGTAATTAATGAAACAGTTCTTTGAGTAACTTTCTTGTGATACTTTACTTCCTGTTCATTAATTACTTGTGTGTTTACTACCTTGAATGTTCAATCTTTTCTACACGTATTAAACGCTTCTGCACTCTATTTATTTAATCTGTGTGTAGTAAAAGGTTAAATCAAGTTAAAGAACATCACAATTGGGATCAACAAGGTAGATTTGGTTTCCCCGGTTTTGGATGGTACAGAAGATGAAGGAATATCCTCTGTCCGGTTGGCTAGGGTTCGGTTCGGACTGTACGGTCCTGTTTCAATACCCCTCTGCACTAGAACTGCAGGGATAGAGGTATGGGTTGCACTGGGAGTTGGTTTTCGTTGTGTGCCCATGGCATCTTTTTCTCCTATCTCCTTCTCCAAATTTTTTTTACCGTCATCTTCAGAGCTTGGAAGCCCCATGACATCTTGTACCTCAATGTTCGCGGTTTCACCCAATCCCACAGAGTGCTGCTGTTGAATTTCCATTTCTATGTCCATTGCGACATGAAGAGGGCTGGGTGATTTTTCTTCTGAGCTTTCAATGATCACCTTTTTTCTTCTCCTCTGTAGAGGTTGTTCAGACTCTGCAGGTTCATTCACTTCAAGGGAAGGGACAGGTTCAGAGGTTGCTGATTTGGTCAATTTCTTAGTCTTCTTCTTTAGCTTGACAACCTCTGTTGGTGACTTTGGAGTCTCTTCTTCTGTGACTCTCTTCTTGGGTGTCCTTTTCTTTTTATGTTTCTTTTCTCGTTTCTCAACTACAGCTTCTGTCCGAACTTCAACTCCTTCACCCTCCTCTGTTCTAACTTCAGCTCCCTCACCTATCTCTGTCCTAAGGTAAACAGCTATCTCACCCACTTGAAATCCTACACGGGGGGGGGGGGGGTGGGGGGTGGGGGGTTGCAGGACTCGGTTCAGGAGTCCTGTGCCCACGAATGTAAGTTCTCACCCTATCTTCACTACCCAGGTAGGACAAAATACGGGCTGCCAGAGGTCTTGCTCACGGATACCAAGATTTTAAAACAGTGGGCTTGTGCGACTTCATGTCATAGACTTTGATCATCTTACCCTCTGCCGGTAAGTTCCCTTCTCCTATCAGAGCATCTCCTAGCAGAAGTGCAAAGAACCTATTGAAAACAAGATTTTTGGGCTCTATGCCTCGAGCTTGGTCCTGTTCCTTGGTTATGACCGCATTTCTGATCTCCCTGAAAATAAGTGTTGCATAGTCCAGAGGCAAATCGTAGTACATTCCATACATTATTGCAAGTATGGTATGGCTAGATTGGTCAGGACTTCCTACCTTGCAAGTCAAGCAGCGATTTAGAATAGAGAAGAGAATTTTCCACAGAGGCGGAAGGTTCTGTCGTCTGAAGTCGGTTCTTTTGGGAATCGGAGTTGCGTACCCTACAAATATGAGAAACTCTAGGATTTCATCTGCAGAGGGTACGTCAGAGTATTTTAACAGGTTTAGCTGGGTATTGTCGGGAAGCTCGAATACCTCTCCGACCCTTCTGTGGTTTATACCAAGGTCCAGTATTTGAGTAGTGGAAGGATGAGTGGCATAACCCATGACACTGTAGCCATAACGATCCAGTTTTTCATGCTTAGCACTCAACCAGAATTGTTGAATGTAAGTTTCAGGAATATCAGTTCTTTTTAGGGTTAGGGCTTTTGTGAGGATGTGGTTCTTCAGGATTTGAAGTAAAGGAGCAGCTTCCTCAGGATATCCCTTGGGTTCCAAGACAACATAGTGATTGTTAGGCTTGAGATTCAGTTGCCTGGAGTGGTAATCATGGTGTGCGAAGGAGAGCATTCTGCGTGTTAGGACATGTTCTTGTTCCACAGAATGGGAATCGACCTTTTTGGCCTTAGAATGCATCGAGTTGTTTGATGCAAAAGAGCCCTTGGAGTTCTTGGAGGAAACAGATTGAGATGCCATGGAAATAGAAGAACAATCGATCCTTTGCAGAAAAGTTCTTGAGAAAAAGAAGATAGCAGGTAAAAAGAAAACGAAGGAGAAGAGGGGTTTATTTATACAGAGAGGGTGGGTAGAAAGAATTAGCGGTAAAAGATAAATATTTGAAGTCCGTCATGAGTGGTAATGGATAAGAGGCCGTTTTTGAAAAACGACGGTCCAGGTTACGAACCAATACAATATTGCCACGTCAAATGATGGCGGTGCACGATCTAGGACGTGCGCCACCTTATTCTGACGCGCGTGGCATTTGCTATTGTCACATGACAGTGATGTTCAAAAAATAAACCGCAGCAAATGACATGAATTTGAAGTGATGGGAATGACAGAAGCTCTAAGGATAAGAGGCTTTTGAGTTCATAGGCAAGGTTGTGATTAACAGAACGTTTTAAGGGGGAGGAAAGTGCGATGAAATGATTGAGTTTCTTTTAAACTCCAATTGGTCAAACATCCTGAGTGACATATCACAGAGGCTCTGCGGTCGACCTCAGAGGTTCTGAGACCAAAAATTTCCTTTTCAGGAAAGATTTTCAAACATTTGATAATTTCAGAGTTTTGACAGAGAGCTGGATACAAAGTGGGATTTTTCTGAGTACATAGTGCTCGAGAAAGAGTTTTGACCCCTAGTTTAGATGGACTAACCTCACGCTGTAGTCTGTGTTGCGCAGACTGTCTTGCTCCCCCTTGAATAGTTAAGATTGGTCTTTTATGGTTCGGTCTGCTCCCCCTTCAACTATGCTTGGATCATATAAGGATAAGACATGTACAAAATATAAATTGGAAGAAAAAAATATATACTAGGGAGAGCTTAAGACACTATTTACAAACAAGGAATATGTTGCATAAAGGTAAATATGTACAACAAAGGCTCTGTGCAATGGTATAGAGGCTCTTTGGTCAACTCAAGTTGAGCATACCAATCTTGCCAACTAGAAAAGTGAATCTTTTCTCCTCCAATGGCTTCGTGAAAAGGTCGACAACCCGGTAGTCTGTGGGCACAAAGTACATCTCTATTGGTCCATGCTCCACATGATGTTTCAGAAAGTGATACCTGATATCGATATGCTTGGTCTTAGAGTGTTGCACGGGATTGGCGGAGATCGCAATGGCAATTTTGGAGTCACAAAGGATGGGGATTTTTTCTATATCAAATCCATAGTCTCTAAGTTAGGTCCTCAACCACAGAACTTGGGAACAACAACTGGCAACAACAACATATTCTGCTTCTGCCGTAGAGGTTGAGACACAGTTCTATTTCTTGGAAGTCCAACTTACAAGTTTCCCTCCAAGGAATTGGCAACTCCCAGAGGTACTTTTTCTGTCGAGCTTGTATCCTCCATAGTCAGAATCTGTATAAGCCATGAGATCAAAGCCAGAGTTTTCCGGATACCAGAGGGCCAAGATTCTTGATCTATTTTAGGTATCTGAAGATCCTCTTGACAGCATAAAGGTGAGATTCTTTGGGGTTAGCTTGAAATCTTGCACAAAGACATCTGGCAAACATTATATCAGGTCTACTCGCGGTTAAGTACAACAGAGATCCTATCATCCCACTGTAGCATTTGCACTCCACAGATTTACCCTCTGGATCTGCATGGAACTTGGATCCAGTGACCATAGGAGTTTTCATTGGTGAAGAGTCAGAGAGCTTGTATTTTTCAAGTATGTCAGAGACATATTTTGATTGGTTTATGAAAATACCCTATGTGGTTTGTTTGACTTGCAATCCGATGAAGAATGTAAGTTCTCCCATCATGCTCATCTCAAACTCATTTTTCATCAATGACTCGATCTTTTTGCAATATAAATCATTTGTAGACCCAAAAATAATGTCATCAACATAAATTTGTACAAGTAGAATCTCACCTTTTCTCTTCTTATAAAATAAAGTCATATCAGTTGTACCTCTTTCGAAACCGTTTGCAAGGAGAAAGTTTGAAAGTCTGTCGTACCATGCTCTGGGGGCTTTTTCAGTCCATACAGAGCCTTGTCCAGAAAATAGACATGATTTGGGTACTTAGAGCTCTCAAATCCTGGTGGTTGTTAGACATATACTTCTTCTTGAATCTGTCCATTTAGAAAGGCTGACTTGACATCCATTTGATATACTTTGAAACCTCTGTGGGTTGCAAAGGCAAGAAAGATTCTTATTTCTTCGATTCGTGCCACAGGAGCAAAGGTTTCTTCATAGTCAATCCCTTCTTCTTTACACCAGTCTTGCTCTGTTTCTGACCACCACACTGTCTTCATCCTTTTTATTCTTGAAAACCCATTTGGTTCCAATAGCCGTTTTGCCTTTTGGCAGAGGCACAAGGGTCCATACTTCGTTCTTCTCAAACTGCAGAAGCTCCTCTTGCATAGCTTCTACCCAGTTTGGGTCTTCAAGGGCTTCGAATATCTTTTTGGGTTCGATGATACTTACAAAATTTTTATAGTAACAAAAATTTGCAGTACTTGATCGAGTTTGAACCTTGTCAGATGGGTCACCTATTACTTGGCTTTGTGGATGACTTCTAGTCCATTTGATCATTCGAGGCAGGTGATCAGTTGAAACTTCTGTGGTTAGCTTAGGAGGATGTTCATCTTAATTTAGATCATTCTCTGTTGAGAGGAATTGATCATTTGTACTTGCCACATGACATGGTTGTTCATCATGAATTGAGGTAGAGACCTCTGCAGATCCTTGATCTGGTGTTGACCCTTCAGAGAGATTTTGAAGATGACCATGATTTTGACTGAGCTTGGGGCCTTGATTCGTATTGTCCTTTGAGTGCTCCCCCTCGATGGTTGCACTTGCAGCATTACTGGAAGAGGGTGAAGTATTGCTAGGACCAGTTAGAGAAGTACCTGTTTGGTCCATAGATGGTTCGGCTTCAGAGGCTCTGAGGTCACCTTCAGAGGGTCCATCATCATTGAACATCTCTTCAAACAGATGATGAAGATCATTTGTTCTTGATGATCCACCAGAATCTTCATATTGAAGTTTGAGTCCTGAGCTGATTTCTCAGAAGTCACCTGAAAAGAGGCATCAAATGAAACATTAATACTTTCAAGTATATGTTTGGATTTGAGTACATAGACTATGTATGCCTTGGAGTTAGATGAATAGCCAAAAATTTTGGCTTCTTCGGCTTTGGGATTTTTTGGCTTACTCTTGCACTTGAATTTGAAAATCCGGCTCGCTCCCGGCCTTTGGACCCTTGGCCCGCTTAGAAGTGGATTCGAACCACTGAAACAAGGATTTTCAGTCCTTTGCTCTAACCAACTGAGCTACCTAAACCACTTTCCTAAAATATGTTTTATTCATCGAATAGCGCCCTACCTTACCACTTGACTAGTAAAAAGCCCTTGTACTAAAAAAAATAGAATATATAGGCCTTTTTCACTTCTTCGTCAAGCTTTCGAGCAGCTCTTTCAACTGCCGCCTAATCCCCCAACATGCTCAAGAACCGAGAGCCGCCCAGGAACTGGACTCCACCAAGAGGTTCTTTCTCTCACGTCATTTCGCCCGCCCGTTTCACTTCTGTCCCGGAAGAAATGGGATTCGAACCCATGCATGATGCAATCTTCTTGTATGTCGATTTAGCAAACCAATTCCTTACGCCACTCAGCCATACCTCCAAGTTGTTGATCGGAATGGAATTTGATGCGCCGGGTTTGGTTGGTTGCCCGAAGGGCTATCTGATCCGATCAACTGCGTAAGCCGTAGCGCGCTAGCGCGCGTACTATTCCGGGGACTCTATCCAGATCTATGGATCTCCCCAGCATCCATGAGAGACTCCATCAAAATCTGCCACTCGTTGGACGACGCCTTCTTTTCTACGAACACCCCACCACTAAATGATGAACTTTGCCAGTTTTCGCCTCCGACCCGACCAGGAGAGAACACAGGGTCAAGCCAAGCCCTTACCCGCCTGAATGGAATTCATATCTCCTTCGTCTGGTCAAGAAGGGAGAAAGCCCGTGGAACTGGATTGTGACTCTTCTATTACATTATGGAGAAGTCCATTCTCGTCATGGTCGATCCACGTCCTACCGTAGTGCCCGGAGAACCAGGCTTGCTTAACTTACAAAGATAGCTTACTAACGCGAATCCTTTTTGATTGATTGCACGAGGTAGCCAACAAGCCAGCAAAGCCCCGACGGTTAATCGCTTCATTTAGGTACCTACTGACACTAAAGCCGTTCCACTCGTGCTTCTCTAACGAGAATCACTTCGTTCCACTCTTCCAACAGGCCAGCAAGCCATTCCTAGCGGCTTATCCCTTGTTAAAGGCTAAAGAGCGTACTGAACACTCACCTTTTCTCGCCAGCAAGCTAAGCTCCTAGTCCTCTTAGCCGGTTACCTTTAATCTAACTCTCTAGTTTATGGACTAAAAACACGGGAAAACACTACTTTTTGATCAAAAAACAGAAGGCCATTTAAAAGCTCTTTTCTTGTGTTCTTGAGTACACGTTAGGATATTACTTCAGGGGCTATCCAAGCCATTGAGGAGCCTGCTCAAGCTGCTGAGGATGATGAATGATCCTAGAGGCTCTTCTTCCGTATGAGATCTTATAACCGGGAAGCGTAGGTAGAACTTGTGGAAGGAAGACACTGGCGAGTAGACCTGTGAGAGCCCCCCATCAAAGGTCGATATCTTACCTTTAAAAGAGGGTATAAGAATTGGAAGTCGGGATATCCCAATCTTCCAGCTCTCAAGCAGTTCAAAAGATTCATCCCTCATGAAATCCCCTTTGCTCCTGCTTTCATCTACCCCTATGCTTCTACTTTCTTCGTCTATGCCTATGCATCCAGGGATGGATCCAATTTCCTTTCCTTTTTTGGAATCGTTGATACATATGTTATGTTACGATGGCTTCGGATGAGAGAGGGTGGTCGTAGATCATAGTTCTGTAGCGAAGCTAGGCTGTTGAGTTTGAGCTATGAGTTCTGACCTGAGCTAGTCATTCAGATTAGGTAGGGAATATGAGGGACAGTTCCTCACTACCGAAATTCCCTTACAGTTCTAGAAGGTAAGATAAGCTAGGGCTTTTGAGTTCCAGTAATCAAGCCAAACTGGAGTTCTGGAGAGAAGTCAGTGAACGGAGTTGGCGGTTCGAGTTCTTGGCAGGACGGATGGGGCCCAGAGTTAACAAGTAGCTTGGCTCAACCTTCGCTTTCCTTTGACAAGGCAGCTAAGGCTCCAACTTCGCTTTCTACTTCGCTGCCTTTCTCTAACGACACAAGTAAAGTACCTTAATTCACTTACAGCAAGATAAGGTATTTCAAGCGGGTAAAGGTATAGAGCTACTAACCAGAGTCAGAAAAGTTGGTTGGCATTCAAGCAAGAGAGAAAGAAGTCCCGATCAGGCTACAAGTGGGACTAGAAGCGAGGGCCGCTATTCCGTTCAACTTGTTAGAAAGCGAACTAACACCCAAAAGACAGCTACTCTCGCTTTCTAACAATAAACTAAACTGCCTTTCGGTCGCCTCACCAACGCCTTCTCTCCCTATTGGTCGAACTTTTCCATCCTCTCCCGTTGGGAAAGGGGATCGATTACCTTTCTTAGCTAGGAGAAAGTCACTGTCATCGCTCTCTCCTTGAATCGCTCGGAAATCGTACCTAGCCTCTCATCCATAACCTAGCCCGAAGCTCTCAAGCGACTGATTTCACACAAGTAGTAGGACCTTCTTTTATAGTGGAGTTAGAATAGGCTCTAGAATAGTCGAATTAATGGTCAATCTCGCTCTCCACCCTGCTGCTAGATGGGGTAGGGCTTTTCACATGCTTGAGATAAGACAGATCTTTTTTAGGTATCAAATAGGCCGAGAGAAAAGTCTCATTTTACATAGATGAGAAGCAACTTTAGAAATGAATGCTCAAGTCTGTCACTTAGAAGATAGGATGGTATCGACCCGGACAAGGGGGCAAGATCCGCTGGCTTAGGGCCCCTTTAGTAGGGAGCAGAATCGGTAGGTTCCTTTCCGCCCATCGATTCAATAAGATCAGTTCAATCAGTAAAGGTCGAATTGAAATCTATTATTATCATAGACAAGACAAGGGAAGATGCCCCCAATAGAAGGCAATTTTATAATGTACCAGAGAATAGGCAGGTTTAGAGTTAGAGGAATATCAAGAATTGGAATATCAGTCAGAAATTGAATAAGAGAAGCAAAGACGAGTTATAGTATAGTAGAATCAGTAATCATCTAGCGGGGATGGTTTCCCTTATAGGTCAAGGGTCTCGCCCATCTCTATTCGCCTATCCTCTTCCTAGATCGAAGCTTTCCTTGGCTTCGAAGCCTATCTCCACCATGACCTCTTTCTCCTAGCTCTAGCTGTCGAAATAAACCGCCTCTCCCTCTGTCCTAGTCAATTCATTCTTTCTTGGCCTCTTCGTCAGTAGGGGTCTGGAATCTCACCCTCAAACCTTTCCTTTATGATAAGAAAAGCGTATCGCCTTTTCCTCTATCAACTACCATCGGAAACGCGGAAAGAGCCTATCTCTTACTCTTAAATCTAGTAAAGCTTAAGAGAGGTACTGAAATAAGTGACCCGAGAAGCCCACCCTTTAGGTCCCTTTTCATAGACGAGAGAATGGGGATCGATTTAGTGCTGAAAGCCTTAAAAGCATCAATACGATTTCAGCTTGCCCCTATACTCTATGAGATAGAAACTTTTGCCATTGAAGGGTCCTCATAGAAGGAAATAGTGAAAGTCTCATTTTGACACTAGTGAGATACCTACTTTCTAATGTATCTCTCAGTCTACGAAGGAAAAAGTGAGAACGTTAAAATGCCTTTCTAATAGAAAGTTTCTACATGCTATCTGGAGCTATAGGTAGAGGAATTTGATCGATTGGCTTTCAAGTTGAACTATGTAATTAAGAAGTGTAATGCCAAACTGATTAGCTAAGAGAAGCCCTGGAGTAAGGCTTTAGCCTCAGCCACCATATTATTGCCTTGACCAAAGTTGCATGAGAATGCTAAAACAATGAAACCTGCTGAGTCTCTAATGCAGCCACCTACTGCACTATTTAAGTCAATAGCAGAACCATCCACATTTAGTTTAAGGCCTGTAATATGAGGAATCCATTTGAGCCATTTCCCTCTTTTGGGAATGGCAGGCAGAATGATTATCAAGGCTTGAATGCATGTCTGATCATGTAGTGATAGGGCAAAAATCGGGGGGAAGGACAAAGAATTTGAAAATGAAATCTATTGTACTGATAAGATTTATCGGTAGTTCCGTAGCAGGTTTTTTCGGACGTTTTCTAGGATCAGAAGGAACCGCTATAATGACCACAAGTGGTCATCTCGTGCTTTTATCAATACTCATTTTAAGCTTTCTCTTTCTTTTTGGTATTTTTTGTAATTGTAAAAATAAAAAGACCAGCTTTACATTTTTGTTTATTTATTTCATTTTATATGTGGATATATTTTTATTTGGTTATTTTATCAAACATTATTGCATGAGTTTTGCTCTACCCTTTCTTATTTGTTGGGCCGGTAGTGGGGACATAATCCCTTCAAATTCTGGTTCCGGCCCGTCACGCTCGACCCCGTGTACGGAAGATTCCTTCGAAATTAAAGTATTAATGGAACCTTTTTCTGAAATAGAAATGATGGGCACGTCAGCTCGTTCTTCGATCCCAAGGGACGATGAAGCTACCCCATCCAGTCAATCCTCTTGGGCTGGTTCGTGGATTGATAAATGGATAAACCGTGGTGAGGTGGGATCTTCGATCCCAAGGGTGGCGGACGATGAAGCCCACCGAGGAGCTGTTGTTCAAAATACAAGCTTAGAGTCATCAATCCGAAATCGCATTGTACGACTCGTGCAGAACAATAGCCCTTATCTGCTCGATAAGGGAAAGGGGCAATATTGGGGGGAAATAAAACAAGAACTGGATCATGCTTCCTCTCAGAGGGAGTATAACCGGGTTCTTGACTTTGAGAACAGAGACCCCCAGATCCGGGAGCGCAAAAATGAGTGTTTCCACCTTTATAAGGAAGTGTTGGCGAAACATCCTACCTTGGCCGACCAGACCCCATACAACCCGCAAGAGGTCTTTGACGACTTCTTGAACCACCATAGGGACCAACTCGATCAACAAGAGTTGCACGTGGAAAAAAACGACCACTTGGAGCTCCGCTTTTTGGATCTATTGAGGCAAAGGCTCAAAGAAAATGGCCCCGCCTATGTTCGAAAAATCTTTTTCGATTGAAAGTTGTCCGAAAGGAAAGCGGGTAAACCATTTGGACCGGGACAAACCTCTGTGCGCCCTGGCCAGGCTAACAGGTTTTTGGCGTCAAAAATTGAGGGAGAGAGAGATCTCGTTAGTCCTAGTATGATTGCCGCGGGTTGTCGTCGGCCCGACGGACTTTGGGAGGGAAAGGTAAAGCTGGCGTAGACCCCAGCTTAGAGTAACTACCCGAAAAGGCCAGTGAGGTTCCAACTGTAGTGAAATGAAGGATCTTTCTGAAAGTTCACTATGGTTGGAAGAAGAGAGGTGGGAGTGAGCCGAGCGAGAGCAAAGCAAGTTCCAGTGGTGGGTTGTCGGTTTGGTCCCATTTTATACATAGTAAGAAGAGTAGCAATGCTAGATTAAGAAGGGGTAAAGCCATAACTCTGCCCTAAGCATTGAGCTTACACGAACGAAACTGCGAAAAAGATGTTTTGGGTAGCCTTCCATGCCAAGCCAGCACATGGACCAGATTGGTAC
Organism: Arctium lappa; assembly: GCA_023525745.1. Lineage (NCBI taxonomy): Eukaryota > Viridiplantae > Streptophyta > Magnoliopsida > Asterales > Asteraceae > Arctium > Arctium lappa. The sequence continues at coordinate 50,593,384 of CM042059.1, read as the reverse complement.
TCGAAGGGCTTCCCCTTCCTCGGACCAAGAGGCTTGGACTATGAGCCCGCTTAGCAAACGAGGCCCGGGACGGGGTGGGTGGTTATGGCGTCTCGTAGATCAGACTTTGCTTTTCCAGGTTTCAGGCAAGAGAAAGGCGATTCCATATCCGCTGCTTCTATACTAGAAAAAGGACTGAAGGAACTTATATTAGGTCGTGACTTGTGAGGGTTCCGGGTCAGGAGCGGTAAAGAAGTAAGGAGGTCGACTAGCTTTTAGCTTGGTCAGCATAGTTATTAGTGTGGCGCGTTAACCAAAAGAATAAGCGAATAAGCAAGGCAAGAGCAATAAGATGAAAAGAAGCACGTCGGGTAAGCGTATCAAGAGATACCGTAGGAAGGTTGCCCTTGACGCCAGTCATGAAGGATCTCGGCTAGGACCAAAGGAAAATGCCCTATGAGCACTTAAGCCGAGATTATTCGCCGTCGTATACAAGATTCTAAGCGGAAGATTATGAGCCACTGGCGAAGGCTTCATAACTAGGGTAAATAAACGAGTCCGGTTGTGGAAGGGCATGGGGCGCATTGAGACTTCCTCTCCTTAAACTAGGGTCCCCTTTGGAAACTGACTCAGCCTTAGGTGTCATCCCTTAAAACTGGTATAGGGGGGCCCATATAGAGAGTAGACAGCGAAAACAAGAGCTTCCAACAGTAGATCCGCAATATAGGAATATGCATAAACTGTAGCTCACAGGAGCTTATCTCCCCACTGCCCTCCATTCCCCTGGCACACACGTCTCCATAAGACGAGCGACGGGGTTCGGGAGCTTCCGTCCTTAAACCAGCCTATTTTTATTCTTTTTTACACGAGATCCATAGATAGGAACATAGTAAAGAAAGGAAAAGACCATAAACTAATAGTAGGATCTGTTGCTGGTTCTGATCCAACTGACTCTAAATATCCAACAACAGGGGGGGTTAGTGAGGTGAATAGGTCCAGAGGGACAAGGAAGGTATAGTTTCAGCGCTCTTTTAGGGCTTGCTTTATTCACAACCTAAACATGAGAGGGGGACCTTTGCATGTCCTCTTCGATTGAGTTTGAGCTAACGGGAGAAGTTCACTAAAGAACATCTCTAAATAATAGAGAGTTCCAAGTGAGGGTGAATCAGCCATTTCCTTTGCTTGCTCGATCAAACACAACCGCACTGCACTGCTTCTTCTCCAATCGGGGAAGTAGGGGAGCCCAAACCACTTTGTCCACCGCTCTCTCTTCTCTTGTGGACCTTCCTTTTATATGATATATGAACATTTGCATTCGGGCTGCCTAGAGCCTTTCCATTTGTTTAGTGCAGCTCTTGTAAGGCAAGAATTACGGAGATGGGTGATTCGGCTACCAAACTGGACAACTAACCCATTCTGTCTCGCATTCTCTTTTTCAAATACTTCCTTCGTGAATGGAATCTTCCAACTTGTGTAAGTCTAAATCTGTTACCTATAAAAGTCTAAGATCGAGCTACGAAGTTGGTTAGCCATGCATTATTGATACCGCATTTAGCTTACTTCAACCGAGCAACTTCCACTCGAACTCCAACATATATTTATTCCCGTAACCTATATAGTCAAGATATACCTAATCCTGACCGGAAGACTAAGAGGAGGATGCCCAAATACAAAAATTCCTCTATCTCCTCCTGCCTAGGTAGGAGTGGGCTAAGGGAGGTAAACACGATAGAGAATGAGCGCTTCTTTGTTCGCTAGGCTTTCGCGCTAGTCATTCATCCCTAGCTTGGTTCCTGGGATATCTTGATTCTCTTTAGGATGATGTAAGGGTCGGAAACAACTCCCTTTGGGGAATAAGGAATCGATCCTCAACGTCTTTGGTTCCCGGCTTTGATAGCTTGAAAGCAAAGGTGAAGATTCCATCTTAGCCGAGGACCCCCACTAACCCGCCAAAAGATCTCATCCTCCCCCCTTCATCTTGATCTTGGCAGAGGAACATGAATTGGGTTGGGTCTATTGTAGCTTCACTCCTTGGGATAAGTTTTCCAATAAATGAATTTCGTGGAGTAGGAAGAGCTCATTTGAATGCCGAAACTCTTCTCTTTTACGTCATTGAGCAAAACCTCTTTCGTTTCGAGATGCGAAGAATCATATCCCGAAACTAACTAAGAAGGAATCAAGCAGCAAACTTTCCTCCTCAGATGAGGCTTAGTTTAGCTAGCCCTAGACAGATCACATCTCATTAGAAAGGCAGGCATTAAATTATCATTAGAAAAGGGCTCGCCAGTAGAAAGAATTGAATTAGCTAAGTCAGTAAGAATGACTGGGGCCCCGTAGAAGGCACAATACGTTCTTAGATTCGACATTACCGGTCAAAGCATTGATTCTAAGCCTTTCGTTAGCTCGTTACAGTTCGGTAAGAAGGGGATTCTAAAAGCCTTTTTTTAGGCCTTAGGTAGGAGAACTCTTCCTATTACGGATAGTACTACTACTCTTTGTTATCCACGTAGTATCTTCGTAACAACCACAGAGGGAAAGAGCCTTAGCTTAGGTTGAGTCTTTGTTTACGTTGATTGTCCGGAGTCAAGCGTTGAACCCATCCCATTTTCAAAAGGAGAACCGGGCACCATCTAACTACAAGAAAAACAAACTTAACGCACGCAACTCTATTGCGCCTGTCTTCCGAGCCCTTCCCTTTCTTCACCGGTAATTCAGTAAAGCTCACTTCGCTTGACAAATATATGATTTATCTTTCGACTAAGAAGTGAACCAAGTTGGCACCGATATCATAATGACTCCTAGTCACTTTTTACCATGCTTTTTGTCACTTTTGGAATCAAACTTCACAGATTCTTTATCTATAGAAGAATGATTATTCTTTCAGGACATAATCATTGATGCTTGCACTCGAGCTGGCATATATCTCTTTTATTAGGTCTATGGTCCTCGCTGGGAAATGAGTGAGTTCTTTCTTATTGATTAGTTATAAAATTCTTATGCTAAAGGAGCTTTTAAGCCACTTTTAGGAATCGAATAAGCAATCACAAAGAATGGTAAGCGCTACGAACCTTTGCCCAGTAAATCCGAGTAAGGTTTAAGCGTATATATAGATAGGTTAGGGAATGGCCAGCAGTTTAGTTCCCCACATTGGGAGAGAAAAGAGAAGACTGCGGTCAATGATCAATTGTGCACATCCTTTTTGGATGGTCGGCTTAGAGTGAAAGCATACGAACATAGACTTTGTGACTGACTTCGCCGTATAAGCATATCTTCACTAAAAGTCATTAGGGCTGCTTTTGCCCATGCCATGAATGAGAGTGAGTCCACTCCATCTTCCTTCCCTGGATATGCTGTCTCCTCTACATTCGCTTCGTCCTGCGCTTTTGACTCCTCTACTGCGCAAAT